>CM046662.1:54587581-55187581 GCA_025594165.1 Tamias sibiricus | reverse complement strand
TGCAAGAACTCCAAGTAATAGGAGGTTTTGCCATCTGGAAACTTACCAGTGGCTATCACAGGGGAAGACAGTATAAAGAAAACTCACATGTACCCTTTCATGCTTTGACTTCAAAGTGACACTAATGTCTGCTTGTAGCTCACTGGTTGAATGTAGTCACATGAGCCCATGTAATTTTGCAGGGCTAGAAATCTTAGAACACATATGGATATTTGATGAGTACTCTTTCTCTCACAGTATGTTTCCTTATTATAATTTGTTTAATATTTATTTATTTGCTTTAGTTGTACACATTTATGTTTACGCGGTGCTGAGGATCAAAACCGGGCCGCGCACGTGCTAGGCGAGTGCTCTACCGCTGAGCCCCAGCCCCAGCCCCCTTATTATAATTTTATTTTTCTTTTTCAACAACACATAATTATACATATTTATGAGGTACAGTATAATTCGGTTTATGTATATGATGTGTAATGATCAATTCAGGTTGATTAGCATTTCCATCTTCTTACCATTTCTTTATGTTTGGGTCTTTCAAACTTTTTCCTTTCAGTTCTTCATAAAATACATAAGGTTGTTGTAAACAACAGTCACCCCACTCAGTTGTAAAACACTCCTTCCTTCTATCTTAATGTATTTTGTTATTATCATGCAACCTACCTCTATCCTCTCTCCCCATTAACCTTCTCAACCTTTACTAAACATTATTCCACTCTCTTTTTTAAAAAATATTTATTTATTTATTTTTTATTCTAATTTTTTATACATGTTTGCAGAGTACATTTCATTTCATATTACATATAAAGAGCACAATTTTTCAAGTTGCTGGTTTTATATAAAGTATTTTTACACAATTATGTCTTCATACATGTATTTAGGGTAATCATGGATAACTCAGTCTGCTATTACTCCTATCCCCTTGCCCACTCCCCTCCCCCCTCTTTGTTCTATTTAAAGTTCTTTCATTCCTCTCATCCCCGCTCCCTTGTCTTTATAAGTTAGTATCTTCATATCAAAGAGATCATTTGACCTTTGGTTTTTTGGGATTGGCTAACTTCACTTTGCATTATTTTCTCCAACGCCATCCATTTGCCTGCAAATGCTATGATTTTATTCTCTTTTAGTGCTGAGTAGTGTTCCATTGTGTATATATACCAAAGTTTCCCTATCCATTCATCTGCTGATGGGCATCGGGGTTGGTTCCACAATCTAGCTATTGTGAATTGTGCTGCTATAAACATTGATGTGGCTGTGTTCCTGTAGTAAGCTGTTTTTAAGTCCTTTGGGAATAGACTAAGGAGTGGGATAGCTGGGTCAAATGGTGGTTCCATTCCAAGTTTTCCTAGGAATCTCCGTACTGCTTTCCAGATTGGCTTCACCAATTTGCAGTTCCACCTGCAATGTAAGAGTGTGCCTTTTTCACCACATCCTCGCCAACATTTATTGTTGTTTGTTATTTTTGATAGCTGCCATTCTGACTGGAGTAAGATGATCTTAGAGTAGTTTTGATTTGCATTTCTCTAATTGCTAGAGATGTTGAACATTTTTTCATATATTTGTTGATTGTTTGCATATTATCTTCTGAGAAGTGTTTGTTTAGTTCCTTGACCCATTTATTGATTGGGTTATGAGCTTCCATATGAGTGAGATCATACAGTATTTTTCTTTCTTTGTCTGATTTATTTCACTTAACATAATATCTTCCATCTCCATCTATTTTGTCACAAATGAGAGGATTTTACTTTTAATGGTATTCCACTGTGCAGATTTACTACATTTTCTTTATCCATTAATCTGTTCATAGACACATTGATTGACTACATACCTTGGTTGTTGTGAATAGGTTTGCAATAAACCTGGGGTCTATAGTTCAGGATGACTTCAGTGTTTCTTTGTTGATTTTTTTTTTTTTTTGTGGGGGACAGGGGATTCTTAATGATCTGTCCACTCATGAAAGTAGGGTAATTAAGTCTCCAACTGTCTATCCCTTCAGATTAAAAAAAAATGTGTCTTTTGCAATGTTGGGTGCTCTGGAGTTGAGTGATGCACACCTATAGTTGTTCTTCTTGTTGAATTGCTCACTTAATCACCACATAGTAAACTTCCTCTGGTTTTACAGCTTATGATTTGAAGTCTATTTTACCTTATATAAACATAGCTATTCTTTGCTCTTGTTTTCCATTCTAGTAGAATATTTTTTTTCTGTCAATTCACTGTCATTCTGTGTGTGTCTTTACTAATGAGGTCAGTTTTTTTTTTTTTTTTGTGTGTGTGTGTGTGTGTGTGTGTTTAGCGTATCAGTAGGCTTTGGGTGATTTTAATCTGACATTCAGCCAGTCTAAATCTTTTAACTGAGGAATTTAATTCATTGCATCTAAGATTCCTATTGATTTGTAAAAACTTATTTCTATCATTTTGTTAATTTTTGTGTGGTAGCTTTTTATATTCTTTGTTTCTCTTTTATTGTTTATATTTGTGGTTTGCTGGTTTTCTGTGTTGGTAAGATTTGATTATTTTCTCTGTATCTTTTATGTATTTGCTCTTCTGTTGAGTTTTGTACTTTTTTATGCTTTCACAAAGGTAATTATCTTTCTTTGCTTCTAGATATAGAATTTCCTTACATTTTTGTTTTTTATTTTTTCCTATGTTGCTGGTCTGGTGATGATGAATTCCCTCAGTTTGTTTATCTCCAAAAGTCTTTATTTCTCCTTCATGTCTAAAGCAGAGCTTTTCAGTGTAGGCTATTCTTGGTTGGCAGTTTTTTCTTCAGGATTTTGAATATGTCATCTAATTTCTTCCTAGCCTCTAAGGTTTCTGATGAGAAAACTGCTGTTTGCTTGAAAGTTCTCTTAATTGTGACTTGGCACTCTTCTCTTGCTATTTTTAGAATTTTCTTGTACTTGAACTTTGAGAGATTCATGATAATATACCAGAAAGAAGAAAATTGTGGTCATGTCTATGTGGGCTCTTTGAACCTCCTAGATCTAGATGTGTACATCTTTTCCAAGATTTGGGAAGTTTTCAGCTATTATTTCACTGAATAGATTTAGTGTGGTTTTTCCCATATCTTCTGGAAAACCCACATTATGAACATTTGTTCACTTAATGGTGTTTCATTAGGTCTTACAAATTTTATTTCTTTTGTTATTATTTTAAATTTTTTAGTTTGTTTCAAAAGACATGTCTTCACGTTCAGAAAGTCTTTCTTTTATTTGATCTAATCTGTTGTTCAGGTTCCCTAATATATGTATGTTGTTGGTGGAGCTTTACTTATATGTGGTGCTGAGGATTGAACCCTGTGCCTCACACATGCCAGGAAGTGCTCTGCTACTGAGCCACAACCCCAGCCCTACCCCACTATATTTTTATTTGACTTATTGAGTTCATCAACTTAAAGACTGTGGTTTGTTTCTCTTTTATAGTCTCTATCTCCACTGAATTTCTCATTCAGAACATGAATTATTATAATTTTATTGACTTGTCTGTCTATGTATATATTTTGAATCTTATTAATGTTCTTTAGAATCATTATTTTGAATTTTTCTTTCAGGCATTTCATTAATGTTCTTTTCTTGGGCATCTCTTTCTGAGAGTTACTATATATTATTTTTTTAAGGCATCATGTTACCTTGCCTCTTCATTCTTCTTATTCCTCTGTTGATATTTGCACATCAGGCAGATATGTTGTCTGTACCAACTTGTAGGGTGGCTTTTATAATGAAACACTTTCTCTGAGTTACAGTATTTGATAGGCTATATTGCTTGATTCAGTTGGGTGCAGTAGTGTAATCTTCATTTATTTCATCAGCTGTAATTGATGGCTTTGATCTCAGTGTAGTGACAGAAGAGATGGGCTTTCATCACTCTCTGTAGGCCACCCAGGGGTTGTAGGGCCAATGTTCATATGGTGGTTGGGCTGTGATACTTGCTGCATGGTCACTCTGGTGGGCCCAGGCACATGGTACAATGCAACAGCAATGGGAGGGTAATTTTAGTCATTGTGGGCATGTAGGAGTGGGCCACTGTGGCAGGCCTGGGTGGGTACATGATAGTGTGAGTTTGGAGGGACTATACAGGGGAAGGGGCACTAAATTGTGTCCAGGGTGGGTGTAGAATTGTGTTCTAGGCAGCAGGAGCAGGGCTGATGTGGGGCATGCCTGTCAGTCTCTAGAGTTACACAGTGACAAAGCCACTTTTAGTAGCCTGGAAGAGGCATCTAGGACAGTGGGGTACGGTCTCAAAATGACCATGCAGCAGCTTCCTGGGTGGGGGTGGGTGCACTGTGAACTGGGCTCTTTTTCTAGAGCAGTTTAAAGTTATATGCTCTCTGGAAATTCTCTATTTTTTAGCTCAGAGACTACAGAGACTACAGGATTCCCCAGAACCAAAAAGTTGTGGTGTCATTGATATTAATGGGAAATGTTGAGGGTCTCCTGTTCACTTTTTCTCCCATTGTGAAAGAACTTTCCAGGGTTCAAACTAACTGGGCTGGAGTAACAGGGTGCTAGTACAAGATACTGTTTTCTTCTTTACAATACCATCCTGAGTTTTCATTTTTCCACAGTTTTCCTGTTTCATCTGCACTGTACTCCTGCACTCTTTGCTAAATATCCTCACAAAAATGTTAGCTGTTTATTCTTTGTTTGGGGTTTGTGGGTGAGAAGCCTGTTTTGTTCCTCTGGTCAGCAATCTTGGATCTTAGATCAGTATTCATTCTTTTTATTTATTTATTTTTTGTGGTGCTGGGGATTGAACCCCAGGGCCTTGTGCATGCAAGGCAAGCACTCTACCAACTTAGCTATATCCCCAGCTCCCGGTATTCATTCATAAAATAAATTCAGTGATCTTTAAATTTGGATTTTTAAGCAAATATTAAGCAAAGTATAACTCAACATGAATAAATTTGTGTATACATCTAACTGTATACCTGTTTATGTAATGGGTCAGATTGATTCTCTAATTTGCTGACTTTTATTTCAGGGCAAGGGAATAAAATACAGATAAAATTATGTTACAAATTTAAGTCTGTCATGTTTTACCTGATTGAAACTCTCCAAAGAACACATTAAATTCATCATAGTGTTACTAATTATTAGATATGTTATGTTGTATGACATTTTCCCGAATTCTCTTATTTTTTTATTGAATTCTTGAAATTCTATTTATTTTTTCTTACTGTTTTTTATGTCCATAGTTTTGAATTCCTCATTCTTTTTAGACTTTACTACTTTCAGCTTTCCCTTTGTGTATATGTGTGTATATATATATATATATATATATATATTTTTTTTTTTTTTTTTTTTTTTGTACTGGGGATTGAACTCAGGGGCACTCGACCCCTGGGCCACATCCCCTGCCCTTTTTTGTATTTTATTAGAGACAGGGTCTCACTGAGTTGCTAAGTGCCTCGCTGTTGCTGAGGCTGGCTTTGAATTTGCGATCCTCCTGCCTCAGCCTCCCAAGTGCTGGGATTACAGGTGTGTGCCACCGCTCCCAGCTTCCCTTTATAATTTTTATTTTGTTTTTTCATTGTTTAAATATTACATCATTTGAAGATATTTGGGGTTGAGGAGAGTTTATGGATAAAGCAAATGTTTCAGGTAACTAAACAATGGTCTGTTTTGTCCTGTGGGGACAGTTTATAATATGCCTTCATTACTTTAGCTGTGTGAGTTTGAAACATTTCTTAGCTTATCTGAAAAATTTTGATCATTCTGAAATTCTTCTATACTCCACTTTCCTTTTATGTGAAAGATTTATACTAATTTTCCCAAGGCTTTTTTTTTTTTTTTTTTTTTAACAAGCATCAGTGACTTATGTAAAATATATAACACACTGCCTGGCACATGATAGATAATAAATAAATATGAGTTTTCTATTATTGGACTCCTTATTCAGAGAGTGTGTGGTCTAGTAGACAGAGTCCTAATGAACTAGGCTGGAATCTATACACCATCATTTATTACGTGAATAAGAAAGGCAAGTTATTTGATGTTCTTAAATGTCAGTTATTAGTCTGAAGTAGGACCCATAGTGGCCACCAGACCATGCTGTCATGCAAACGTCAGTGGAACATAGTAACAGCAAGCTTGTTTCTGGAGTCAGACCACAAGAGCTCACATCCAAGTGTACCATTCAACTTGTGGATGACCTCGGATCTTAGGTACTGGCCAAAGGCAGAGATGATCTCATTTCAGGAGTAAGGTTAGATTTTTCTTTTTTTTCCCTTTAAACAAGAAACAAGGTGGACATTTCAGAACATTAAGACATTGTTCATTTCTTTTCCCCAATATTTACCTATCTGCCCCAGTTGTACACACTGCAATGCACCTATGTTTACGTGGTGCTGAGGATCGAACCCGGGCCACACACGTGCTAGGCGAGCGCTCTACTGCTGAGCCACAACTCCAGCCCTGTTCATTTTTTCAAAACAAAATTATGAAACATTCATATATTTCTACTCTAGTTTCCACCCTTTGCTTGTGAGAAGTCATCTAACTTTTATACATACCATCAAGTTTTTTTTGTGGAGGGGGTGGTTACTGGGGATTGAACTCAGGGGCACTCAATGACTGAGCCACATTCCCAGACCTATTTTATATTTTATTTTGCGTCAGGGTCTTAGCTTAGCACCTTGCTAAATTGCTGAGGCTGTCTTTGAACTTGTGATCCTCCTGTCTCAGCCTTCCGAGCTGCTGGGATTACAAGTGTGTGCAACTGTGCTCAGCTTATGCCATCATTTTTTTAGAAGTGGGGGACATTGAGAGTTTTACCAGCAAGAGGTCACATGCATTCAAAGTTGGCTGGTGTATTTATAACCTCTCCTGGGCCAGAATTGAATGGTGGTGGTGACAGTGGAGCACTCATTTCCTCATGTGAAACAGGTTTAGTGGAAAAGTTTCTCCATGTTTGTTAGTAATACTATTAAATCACAAATTGTTATTTTATCTGAACAGAGATTTTTTTTCTCCTACAGAAAATTTGCAAGATTTTGGTGTCCCATTTGTAATAAAGAAAATGAAAATTTATCCAGCTAAGAAAAATGTAGATTTTATTATGCTCTTCTTCTTTTTTTTTTTTTTTTTAGAATAAAAGACCAGTCAGGATTTATTAATTTCACTTGTTTTCCATGAAATAGGAAGTAGCATCAGTTATATGGTGAGAATAAAAGCCTTTATGACTGTTAAAAGAGGAGAATTGCAGGTAAGTTTCTTTAGATCTTTGAGCTTCCTTTTCTCATATGCAAAATGTAGATATTAAGTGTAACATTGTGGGAAGTAAATATGGTAATGAGTGGAGACACCTTTTCTGTTGCTTGGCATGTGAATGATAATCTCTAAATATTGGTTAACTTTAATTTGGAGCAGTTGTTGTAAAACAACTGTTGTAAAACAACTGTTGGAGCAGTTGTAACACACACACACACACACACACACACACACACACACACACACACCTAGAGCTATCACTATCATCACCATTTGGTTTAAAGTAAATTTCTGGGGTAGGCAGTAAATTTTGAAGTAGCTCAAAAAAGCTAACATCTACAGTTTTTTACTTTATGGAATCCATTGAATTAAACAATTATCTACTTAGCCTATGATCTCATATTAGAATGAATCATGAAGCAGTAACAGTGTATGTTTTGAGCATTATGTTTGTCAACACTAATATTTGTATGTGTATGTCACACAAGTATGACAAGCAGTGATTATTTTAAGGTTATTGAATAGTCTATAGTTTGATTAAATGATGAAAATAATTTTAAATTTATATGTTAGCACAGATTATACTTAATAAAAATAGGTTGTGTTGATACTTCTTTAAAATTCAATTTGGAGGGGTTGCGGTTGTGGCTCAGCAGTAGAGCGCTTGCCTAGCACATGTGTGGCCAGGGTTCAATCCTCAGCACCACCTAAAAATGAAGGCATTGTGTACAATTAAACAAATAAATGAATGTTAAATATTTTTTTAAAAATTCAATTTGGAGCTCATTCCTAAGTTACCTAAGAATTCTCAGGATTTCTGGACCTTATTCTTTGTGAAAAAAAGAAAAAAGAAAACAACTAAATTTTACTTTTGGATAGTCTCAAAATATTTTGAATGAAATATATTGTGAAAAAATTCCAGGACATTTCAAAAGTGGGCTTCAGAGCAATAATTTTTTTTTTTTTTTTTTTTGTACCGGGGATTGAACTCAGGGGCACTTGACCACTGGGCCACATCTCCAGTCCTTTTTTTTTTTTTTTTGTATTTTATTAGAGACAGGGTCTCACTGAGTTGCTAAGTGCCTCGCCATTGCTGAGGCTGGCTTTGAACTCACGATCCTCCTGCATCAGCCTCCCAAGTGCTGGGATTACAGGCGTGTGCCACCGTGCCCGGCTATAAAATTTTTGAATAGCTTTATGCTGGATTTTTAAAAGCAGTTGTCACTTTTTATGTATTAATTTTGGTATGTGTAAATACACACATGTATAGCAGGTTTTAAAGTTAATATACTTTTGTGGTGTTTGTACAGCTAATGTATTTTGATACAAGAAGGAAGCTTTCTTTTCATACTCCTATTATCCTGATCTTTAGATAATCTTCACTTTCATTCCAGGTTTCATGAGAGAATAAATGAGCTTGCAAAATTATTTCTATTTCACATAAATGATTATTTCTAAATTTCTTGAATCTTTGGGCACTCTTCTACAATTTATAGATTTGCATACAAATTCTCATTCTTGTTGATAAGCTGCAAACATTATTATATCTTCATCAACAATACACCAAACTAAGCTATTAAACAAGCCATACATTAATAAAACATTATTTTTTTTTCTAAATAAAGATTAAATAACCAATACCAATAATACCAGTATCAGACAACATGGCTTGAAATAAATTTTTCCACCCTGCTTTTTACTAGAGGAAGGAAAGTTAGTGTTATATCATCTCATGAGAGGTAAATAAGTGAGGTTTTTCTGACCTGTGAATTAGGTATTTTCTAGTCATACCTGCAGAAATTGTGATTGAAGGTAGATATTGATAAAAATCTTAGGACTTATTCTTAACTCACATGAAACAAACCAAGTATGTACCAGATACATATAAAATACTGATAGCAAATATATAGAACCAAGCATGCCTAATTTAAGTATCTTATTCTTTTATTTTTTGTAAGATACCATCACGGTTGGACATCACAGGGCATTGAAATTTCTCTGTGGGGAATGTTCATGGTGGGGCACGAGGTGGTGGGAGCAGATATGATTTCACATCATTTTGTCCACGTGCAGATTCTTTTTGGATTACAAATCACTAAAGACAGATATAGTCATCTGTCCGCTGTTTGAGGAAGACATTTCATCTCTTCTGTTTCCTATTTACAATTCCACTGGGTTCATAAAATGGTCAGATGCTACAGAGTCATGAACAAACTACAGAGCTTTTAATAGAGCCATTCATCTGCTCCTTTTGAAGGTTAGTGCTCTCTCTCGAGGGAGAGTTCTCAGATAATAAGAGGAAAATGAATGCCAGTTGAGCACCTGTAATCAAATTACTCTTAATTCCCTCAACTCTTGTCAGATATTGAGCTTCTCCTATCGTTTCATAGGTGGGCATGTTACAGACCCCCACGGTGTAATACAGTTAGCTTCCTCTCTCGCTTCCCTTTCTCTTTCCTGTTCTCTAGCCACCATCCATCATGACTGGGTAAATCCTGTCAGACGGAAAGTCCCAGCCGTTCAAGCAGTCAGACATTGCGCCAGCCTGGTCTACACTTGCACCTGTCACTTCCCGGCATTCAGCTTGTGAGGAAGGGAGCCAAGAGAACATTTATGGAATGGATGCGGGCAACGTGCCCAGAGTGTCAACAGGCACAGGGTGGCTGGCCTCCGCCGTGGGTCTGGTAGCATGCTACTGCTCCTGAAAAAACGTCACAGTCTTCCCCACCCTCTCTCCCCAAAGAAGGACTGATGTATGTAAAGAGCTTGCTGCTTCAAACCTAGAGCCCACCGTAATTTAGTCCAGCTTCTCGCAGACCCAGCCTGTCACATGTAACAAAACAAGAGCTGTACAAAGCACTGAGCTTCTGAGTCTTTCAGCTGCTCCATAACTCATCTTGCTGTAAAGGCTGCAGAGGGAATTTGTAGAATGGGGTGAAGTGTTCCATTTCATTTGTATTGTATCACTTGGGATCCAAGATGAATTCAGGATGCAGCCACAGACATGCTTGGAATTTCATTGATTTTGTTATGTTGGCTGAAACTTACATATATTTATGTTATTTTTGTTTTAACCTATACTTTTTTGAAAATATTTCTGGCATGACAAATGGAAAATAATGGTGGTGTACAATTACTGAGGAATATATGACACTGAAGGCACTACTTTACAATTCTATGTAAAATAACCTTTACCATGAAGAATCTTATAAGTCAGGGATTTATGCAAACATTCCAAGAATTATGTCATTGAAATGAAAATAAGACTTACACTCTATTCTAAAACTATCTACAATCAATTCATCAGTTATGACCAAATGAATGTCAGACTTGAAAACATTTACCTGGCTGGTGTATATATGAACAAGTTAAAACATTCCCTCCCAGAAATAAGCCTAACTTAACTATCTATGCATTGGGTTACTTCCACTTCTGTCCATTCTGGGCAGCAGAATCATTCTTTTCCCTCTCCCTGTCCCTCTCACGGTTATTAAGTTCAGACACTGTAGTGTGGGCTAAAATAGTAATTAAAACAGTGAATGAAACAGATAGATATCTGCACTTCTTGTGCTTATGTTCCCATATTTAATTGTATTTTTACTATTATTATTTTTGGTTGTAATGGGGATAAGACCCAGGGGCACTTCTTCATTGAACTATATCCCCAATCCCTTGTATTTTTATTTTGAGACAATGTATTGCTCAGTTGTCCAGACTGGCTTGAACTTGAGATCTTGCCTTAGCCTCCCTGCAGCTGAAATTAGGAGTATGCATCACAGTGCCTGGATTCTTCTCATATTTTCTAAGCATTTACCAATTGTGAAAGCACACATGCGCACGCACACAACATACACACACACACACACACACACATACATACGCACACACATTTTCTGTCATGAGAGCAATGTATATTTTGTCACGCTTCCTTTCATATATACTATCACATATATTCTGATGTTAACAAGTGGTTTATTCTCTATGGACCTGGTGATAATTATTCTTTGGCATAACATATAAGACAATGATATCTTTGCTGTTTGGATCTTCTGCTTCTCCCATGCTGTTTTTCCCATCATGTTTTGCTGGGATGCTCACTTCTTGTTCTGAGGCCTTCCTGGACCAGTTTCTTTCTTTGCACTTGTTTAAAGAACTAAGACTTTGCCAAGTCATTTCAAAGAAAGACACAGATAGTTTTCATATTTTTTTAAAAAATGCTCGATAACCACTGATATGTCAATACTGCTGTTCTGTGTCTCTAATCCCATGTAACATATGGAAAGCACAGATATTTTTCAGATAGACCAGTGATTTTGTTCACCATTCCATGAATGTCCACATACTTCTGGAGAAGTGGCAGTAAGTGAGAATCTTTATGAGTCCTAGCCAATCAATGGCTTAATTTGCCATAACAATTGATTGGTTGAGGCATAATCATGTGATATAATTCTGGCCAATGAAATGTTATGAAAATTATGGAAAGATTTTCCTTAGTTGAAATGAGAAAGATAAGAGGAATATTTCTTTTTCTTCTTTTTGACATTGTTATCTGCAGGTGATTCCTGGAACTGAGATAGCCATGTGAGGACCTTGAGAATATACTAAGCCTAAGAGAAGTCAAAATTCTGGGGAATAAAGCCTTGCATAGTGTTGTGCTCCTGTAGCCCAGCTACTTGGCAGATTGGGGCAGGACTGGAAGCTTGAGGCCATCCTGGGGAACTTAGTGTCTCAAATTAAAATTTTAAAATGGCTATGGATGTAGCTTAGTAATAGATTGCCCCTGGTTTCAATCCTGTTACACTGGGGACTGAGGAGGACCTCTGACAAAGTAAAACAGAATATTTGTTTTCACATACCTAGAATTATACTACTTCCATGTATTTTGTTATCTGAAATAAGACATATGCTTATTGTCTATTTTGATTGCTATATTTTCTGTTGTGTGTAGATAAGATACATACTAACTCATACACACTGTTTTAGCGATATTGAGATTTCAAAATATAATGACTGTTATGACTAAGATAAAATCAACCCAATTTTGAACTTGAAATACGTATTTCTACTTTGATTCTTTGGTATAAAAAATAAGACTGCTCTCTTGCTATAAGCTTTTCTTCCTAGATTTCATGGAAGGTAAACAACAAGGTTAGATGACTTTCATTATCATATCTATATTATTTTTTGTGTTTGTTTGTGTCCAACTGCATATGTAGCACTTTTTATACTCTTCCAATTCCTGTCCTCTTAAGGAATTATAGCTCCCATTTCAGGGACCCAGGTATGTTATTTCCTGGGGTAACAAAATGGGTGCTTCTAGCCCCTTGAGAGGAAATCACATCCTACTGGGAACTGAGCTGAAGAAAACTGTGTTCATCTCAAATCCTCAGCATGTCTACCTCCTAACTGAACCTGTGTCAGGTGACCATCTTCCCCATCATATGGAGGACCTAGAAATGAAGCCACATCAGAGAAAGTGATGCCAAAACAAAAAGTCACAGAGTCCTGCAGATGAACTGATAGTTTGGCTGTTGCCAAAGCTCAGTCTATTCACTAGACTCTTTAGACAGTTACTGTGCTAGACAGAATAATAGCTCCTTGAAGATGTCCACTCTCTGATCCCCAGTCCTGGGATGTGTTACATTACATGGCAAAAGGGATGCTGCAAATATAACTAAGATTCTGAACATTGAAATAGGAAGGCTATCCTGGATTTTATGTATGGACCTAATCTTATCACATGAGCCTTTAAAAGCAGAGAAAATTCTCTGGCTGAAATCAGAAAATTTATGTCAGAAAGAACAAGTTAGAGAGATTCTAAGTATCTGAGAAAGGTGTAAGACTCCAATGATGAGATGTAGTTGTCCCCATGTAAGAACCAGAGAGAAAGGCCTCTAGGAGTTAAAGGTGCCTTCTAGCTAACCACCAGCAAAATCCAAGAACCCTAGTCTTCTTCTAACAAGGACTGCCTGACTTAGCCCAGAAGCCTCGCTGACTAAGTCCTTGATTTTGGCCTCGTGAGACCTGTAGGAGAGAAACTGGACAATCCAGCCTTTTGACCTACAGAAAGGTGCAATAATTTAAAGACATGTTGCTTTAAGCAGCTAAGTTTGTGGTAACAGGTTATAGCTCATTGAAAACTAATATAATGATTGAGAAGGCTTTTTGGCTCTTCCAAGCAAAAAATATTTTCCCAAACTTAATGTTGTTTTCAGGCCCAAGTATATTGCAAAATTGGAAGAAAACATATTTATTATATTTTCTTTGGAGTATAAAGTAATCATGGTCTTCAAGAAAAACAGAATTTTATTCTTAAATACATTTGGGTTTTTTAAATGTTGTGGTTAGTTTTTGTTTTTCTCTTGATAGAAAAGCAGATTATCTTGAGAACAAGAACAATATCCCTGGTTGAAATAAGCGAACTATTTGGAGGGTAGAAATAGAGACACAGTTGGAATGCTGGTTTGACAATGGACCTTGCTACAGGGATGATTACACATAATAAACAGGTCAGAGATGAGGTGACTAGAAAGGACTCAAAGGCTCACACATACACAGTGCCCGAGCAGCTCTGATATCCAAGGGAAAGCAGGTTGACAAAAAGGGACTGGGCGGGAACAGAGGAAAATAAGAACTCTCAGCCCAATTGGGTGGCTTTGGGGGAAGTATTTTGAAGATAGAACTTGGGATATAAATGGAAATCTTGAGGATTGCATTGATAACCCCCAAACTGAAGAAAAAAAAAAAGAGAGATACTTGAGAATGTTTGAAGCTATATCAAGTTAGCTTATAATGCTGCAAAACAAAGTGTTTGCCAACCAGGGAAGTGCACCTGAACCCTGAGGCCAGGGTTTTTACTGGGGTTAGTCTCATAGAAACACAACACCTGTGTGACTGACCTCTGCTACTCAGACTCCAGCCCCTCAGGACAAAAAGAGATTTTTACACTAAATCACATTAATAATCTGATCAAACTGGTATCATTGGGTCCAAGGCCTCAGACACAAAAACACTCTTAGTAGGTACATGACTATGTGGACTAAAGTTCCTCTTCCAGGACCTAGCCAGGTCTCAACTTGGGGAATATGCAGGATTTGAGCAACCTAGACCTGCTGAGATGGATAGACCTTACTGCACAGGATATTTTGTTTGATAGACCTTGGGCTATAAGGACCTATGTGGTTATTTCAAGAGTGACAGGACACTTTTTACAAGCAAGCTCACAAAATACTATAACCTCATCTGGAGATACTGCAGCAACAAAGTCACATCAGTGGAGCCATGAACTGACAGAGGAAGAAAAATACATGCAGAGGGAAAGAAAGTGTGTTCCATAGGGCCACAGCCTCAGGGCACACTGGTTGGAGTCTATAGTTCTGACTGTTTTCAAGATCCAGGGACTCAGCTTCTGAAATGCCTTAGATGCCTTCTGGAAACCTGGGCAGTAGCTTTGAGGGTTAAGGGAACTGTAATGTCTCTTAGTGGTTCTTGTCCTCCTTTATGTTGTGGCTCACATAAAATATGATATAGTATTCCTTTGGCACACTGAACCAATCACGGCCAGAGGAGACTGGCTCAAGGGTTCCAGATGACCCAGTTCCTGCCCTGTCACCCCTAGGCTGAATGTATGTGGAAGTTGTGAATCTGTCAAATATGAGCAGGTTCAGAAGCAAGCATGTTCTAAGGGTTTGCCTCATATTGTTTGGTATGATAACTCTTAGTCTCTGAAGAAAAAACTGCTTATTATCTCTTAAAACTATGCTCATTTTTAGCAAAACCATCCTATCTTGCTCACATAAGGAAGTAGAAAATTCAGTTTTTCCTCCATTGGAAAAATGATATTTTTTCTGTTACTATGTTAATTAAAGTGGCAGTAGATTTCAACTTAGGAATATCTGGTCCCTTGGAAAAATCAAAAACCCATGCACAGAGGGGGAGAGAGAAGAGAGAGAGAGATGCGTGAAGGAAAGAAGGGGGGGAGAAAAAGAATGGAAAGCTGGAGAGAAAAAGAAAGTAAAGGAAAGGAAAGGCTAGTTCAATTGACTTTACTTTGGGGGATTCATGAAGGGTTATTTGTTTATTATTCTGGCTACCTGAGTATTAGAATCACAACAATTAAAGAACCTATTTCTACTGTCTTCAAGGGCTTTGAATTCTATTGGGAGTGGTGGGAGAAAGGTAGAAGATAGGTTAAAACAAAACTGAATGAGTGCTGCTATGATAGTAAGTAAGCACAAGACTATTGGATGGAAGAAAAGACATCCTGGCATTTTTTCTTGTGTAAAATAACATGTTACACTACACACAGTTAAGAAATTACTTTGGGTTCTCTTTCTGGTTATAGGCTTTGGAGTCTTGACAGCTTAAAAAAGACAAGGCTGGGGCACCTTTGTAAATGTTTACTTTCTGTGCTATGAAGAACCTCTTAAAGTACAGCAACCCAGGACCTTGCCAGGTAGAGGATACTGTGACCATGAGTCACACGCCTCAGCCAATTCTTCTTACCCCAGTATCATAACTCTGCTCTCAGATTTACCCTCCAGGTCCAACACAGGTTAAAGCCATTCACACTGTGTAGCAAAGGTGAAAAAGGCAGGGAGAAAAATCTAGGATTATTATCCCTGGGCTGACATGAATTTCTCAGTTGCAGACAACTGTGCGAAAATATAGCTTTTTAAATTTCTATAATTTAATTTAGTTCTTACAGTCATTTCACCTGATGACAGAAAACATAATTTTGTCAATTCAGGGTAAGCCTAAACTCATTCAAAGTCATTTAAGCATGCATTAAACTTGGTCAATTCTGAATTTTTAATAGCTTTTTTTGCAGGGCTTACATTCAGCAACATTGATTCTTGCCTTTCCATTTCTTTCTGTTTGTGGTGAGCTCTAGGTCCAGAGAGGAGAGTGGAGGGCTTATGTGTACTTGGCCTTCAGGGGGCTGCTTCTAGTCACCCTCTGCACCCCTGGAAATTACCTGACATGTAACTTTTTTTGTTCTTGGTTTGCTTCTCTCTACTCAAGTCTGAGGTTCATACATTCTTCATTTTCCTGATTAATGAAAATAATATTCTATTACAGGCAGTAAAGACCAAGTGAATTGACTTGCCATTATGATGTGACCCTTTCTTTTGTGTGATCTCCCTTCACTCCCTTGTGACTTTTAGGGTATTTTGAGTTGTATCACCAATGAGGTCCCTGAGCACTGAGACATTTGTTCTCAAGGATACATATGCTGTTTTGGTGTCCCTTGTCCATAAGTAGTAGCTATAGATTCATAGAACAGGAATGCATTGATCCTACCTGTCAAAGAGGGAAGAATGGAAATCATTCCAATTGGTAGGATGCTCTGGGCATGTAGGCTACAGCACAGAGAATGAATGCTAACCTTGCTTCACCTTGTATTCTTCTTTTAGAAATTTCCCCCGCCCCCCCCACCAGGCAGCCAGATGCCCACTGTATTGAAACTCATCAAAATTACTTAGGACCCAGAAAAGGAATAACTTGGCTGCCTTTGGAGAATTAATAGAATGTAAAAGATATTAATTGCATATTTGGAGTGGTGATTGTAGAGTAATTGTAATGCAAGTTGTAAGTGTACACCAGCATGTATGTCTATATGTATATGCTTATACAAAAAGAATGGACATCTATTTGAAGGAATCATTCTGAGAAGAAGCTTTCATAAATTTAAGCTGACTTACAAGCAACACATACCAATGCCTTTTAGTGACTCCTGTGGTTGCTGGATTGCTTTGTGGCTGGTACTGGGTACTAGACAGAGGATCTGTTTTCAAATATGATTTTCTTCTCTTAAATCAATGGTTTCTGCATTTGTTTTTAACAGGGCAGATAATAGATAGGTTTTGTGAGCCACACTCTATCACAACTGCTCAACTCTGCCTATGTAGCATAAAAGCAGCCACAGATAATACAAAAATGAGCATTACTAAATTCCTATAAAACATTATTGACAAAAGCAGAAGATTGGATTTGGACCAAGAATCATTGTTTACAGACTCTTGCCCTAGATTAGAAAGCAATCTTTTTCAAGTTTTTTGTCCAGATGGAGCAAAATGATTAAGAAAGGTATGTTTGGGGAAAATATATCCATTCACAAACACCTTGCAATTTTCAAGGCTGGATGCGTTTCTCTCATTCCAGTCCGTAATCCACACACCTGCCGTGGTGCTCAGTACACAGGAGGCATCTAAGTTCTTTTTCAAAAAGTGGCCAACTTTCTTCTCCAACTCTGTACACATGAGGACATGTTTCCTCTTTCTCTTTGGCAAGTGCTTGTGGTCAATGGCAAATCTGAGACATATGGACTACTTCTCAGTGGAGAGGTAACAGACACTAGTATTGACAGCAAGAACATTCTCTGTGAAACAGACCAGATTCCAAACATGTCACATTCAAAATGCTGTAGTTGAGTCTTAAGTTGACATTTTTTGAATATGTATTCCTTTGTAGATAACTGAAAATACTTAGCACCTAATAATTTCTCTGAATAGTATTTTTTCAGGCTAATTTCATATTGTCATTTGGTTGCTTTTTTAGGCAGGTACTAAAAATGATGTCAGTTATTGTTTTACTAACTATAAGGATTGAACTGTGGCCTCCTCCAAATTTTATTAGCCCAGGCTTTGTGCTTCTAATTACCATTGTTCTCATTCCTTGGAGGGCACACAAAAATATATTTCTGGCAGGTGTATCCATCCTGAAGATATATCTACTTGTTAATGAAATTACAAACAATTGATTTTGTTGCGCCAGTCAATTATCAGTAGGACTAAAAGTGCTAAAAGACTGCAAGACATTTAAATGCCAACACTTTATTAATAGGAGACGCACACTGACACTTTCCACTTGGGGCGAGATGAAAAGTTCCTTATTTTCTTCATTGTGATCCAAATTAAAGCAAAGTTTAATTAAAGTTTCATTAAAGAAAGATCTTTTGTAGTCCTGGGAAGCATCTTTTTCTTTGAGCTGAATATGTTTTAGAATGGCATGCTTTCATCTCAAGTTTTTAATGTTTTGCTGAGGGAAGAAAGGGAATAGATACACCATTAATGAGGTGTGATGTGGCTCAGCCACGAGTGTAAAACACCAGGTGTTCTATCAATTCTCATCTAGACTGAATATACTGTGGTGCAACACCTATAAGCTTTCCTGGCTGACAGCCTCTTAACATGTTGCCACCCGAGTGACCTCTAATTGGGTGCTACTCCTTTAATCAGGCTTCGCTTGTATTCTTATCACTTTATTTTTTCACAAGAACCTTTTGGATGCCAATTTTCTTTCCATCTTCCTCTTCTTAGTTCCTATGCTGCCCCCTTCCCTACACCCTCCTTTGTCTTCTGCAAACAAGCACAGTCCACTAGTACCATGCTCCTTTGAAACATTACATAACTCTTCTTCTCACTTCTAGTGTTTTCACATGCATTAGTTTATTTTGCTGTTTGGCCTTGGATATTATGACATTATTACTTGCTAGTGAGTTTCAGCATTTTACCTATAATTTGGGTAGGGGTTATGTGAAAGAATTACATGATGAAAAATAATGCCTAAACTTTACATACACTTTTTTTATAGCTAAGTTTCCCTGAGAAACAAACTGAGACAGAGATGTGCATGAAGTATGTGTATAGAAGAGTCCCCTAAATATTAGCAGTTATGAACATATAGGGGAGTCAGGACTGGGAAGAGGGAGAAGTTCATACAGAACAAATACAGCTGAGACTTCAGAAGATCCACAGGAAGATCAGGCATGAAAAGGCTCTTTAGAGACATATCCCTTACTTAACCACTTGTGGAATGTAGGAGGTTATTCCTTGGTCATTTCTCTTTGGAAAAGAACAATTCCTAGCACTCTCCTCCTTACCTGATGACAATATTAACCTCCAGATCTATTCTACCTCCATCTCCTGTAAATTGACTTATAACTTGGGTTGTCACTGTAGGTTCAGTGAGCCTAATAAGAAAAAGATAGACTATCCCACAAAAAGAGCTTTTAGAACTAGTCAGCAAGTATTAGAAAGGACTGGATGCCAAAAGTCCTTGATTAAGGAAGGAAGATCATGAGATTGAAATAGGGGAGAATTCATACGGGAGCCCTTTCCTGAGATACACAATATTTAATATCCTGGAGAAGTCCTCAAGAGAGGGTTGAAGTAGCAACTAGGATAGCTTCTAACAGGATGGGAAAATGATGACCCCCACTAAGTTTCACCTAAATGTCAGATAGTCTTGGCAGATATTGGAGAAAGGAAAGGGAAAATTCAAGGAAGTGGTCACGCTAGAATAGATACATAAAGCTGGAAGAGTCCCCTGGTGACTATGTTTCATGGAGTGGACATATGGAATGCACTTGTCAGAAGAGCACACACATAAATAAAAAGCTCATTGGTGGCTCTCTCCTGTTAGTCAAGGATAACGTGGAAAGGCCATTATAGAATATATAGGATTCTAAAACAATAAAGACCATATGACAATGCTTAAATGCAGAAATCCAGGAATATACAGGTATCATAATAAGCTACAGGTTGGAGGTGACAACCAAGGGACATGACTTGTAGAGAATCATAGAAATGCAGTTATGGAGGTGCTTCCACAAAGGCAAAACACATGGGTAGCTGTTGCGGGTTGGTATGGGTCCCACTCAACGCTGGAGTAAGTAGGCTACGGGGTCAGCACGCGAACCACACGTGAAGGGAATGACCGGTCAAGAACTTCTGACCCCGGGAATTTAGTGAGGCAAAGCAGTGGTTGAGCTGTTTGCAAACTCGTTTATTACGGAAATGCCAAGTGGTTGTTAATCATTATTAGCCAATCAATGTTTACATGTTTAGCATAGAATCCAATCACTTGATGTCAGGGGGCACAGACAACCAGAACCCCAATTTCTTCTTGGTGAGAGAAAGTTTGCTCGGTGATTGCAAGTTGTCCAATCACTCTGTGCCACAATCTGCAAAAGTGTAGACCCTTTCTCTGCCCAAGTTTGTCTGTCAGCTTTGCACTAGCTGACAGCCTGCTGCTAGCTGTCACCTTGGCTGCTGGCAGCTTGAGGAAGTGGGTTTTCTCACCCAGCCTGGCCACAAAGCTGAACACAGCACCATCCGTTCAGGCTTTCCTGAAGGCTTGTGCATACATAGGTTTTCCTAATGTATCAGTTCACAGCTGTTAGGCCAAGGGCCGGGAGTCTATCCCACAGGTAGCCAATATGGGAACTACTCAGTGTGAACCATCAGAAGAGGGCAAGAATAGAAGGCTCAGAGACTGAGGACTCTTGTCCTAATAAAGAACCCCTGGTTCAATTTCTAACTTTTAGCAGTTTTCAGACAAAATGCCAGAGAAATGACTCCATGATATAAAACAAGCATTCCTTATAGAGATCCTTTCAGAATTTTCTAAAAGAGACCCACATTCCTTTACTCCAATAACTGTGTCCTGAGGAAAGGGGAAAACCCAGACATTTCTAGGAGAATTAGAGTTAGAGTTAGGGGTCTAAGGTGACACATCTTAAGGAGCTAAGTGTCATTGTGATTCCCTTGTGAGACTGCAGCTCTTTGGGAACCAGTTAATAAAAGAAGTCTTAACCAATGTCTGGCTCACAGATGGCCACTGGGCCAGCTGACCTATCTATCCATTTGTCATATCCCTAGTTCAGTTGAGATTGACATACTTCATAATTGACTCAACCCCCACACTGAGTTCTTGGTCTGTTATTAATGAACTTTCGTATTAGAGGAGGAGTAGCCAAAAACAGGGTTACCCTTACAGATCTGAATAGAAATTTCTGCAGAAATGGGCATGGATATTGAGCACTTAAAATAGGGCTAGTATGACTGAGGAGAGGAATTTTAATTTTATTTAATTTAAGTTATTAAATTTAAATCTAAATAGCTACCTGTACCTAGTGGTCACTTCAGTGGGCACAGAGTAATGGCCCCCACTTTATTCCCATTTAATTCACTAGTTTGATCAGTAAAGAAATATGTGGGATCTTGAAGGAGACAGTAGGCTATTTGAAACTCAATTAAATAGTTGTTTTAATTTCAGCTGTTGTTCTGAATATGTTATTTTTTCTAGAGCTATTTAATGTGATTTTAAGTCCATAGTATTAGCCTATTAATTTGGTAAATACTTTTATGTATTCCAATTAGAATCAAGATTACAGCTTGTATTCACATGAAAGAAGTAACAATATACAGTTAATTTGGGTCTAGTTAATTCTCCTGGTCTCTACCTTAATATAATCCAAAAAGATGAAGACCATTTGGATATCCTGCTGAATACCTTGATCTACTACATCAATGATATTATGTTAACCTACTCAAGTACTTTAGAATTGGCTGACATGCTGAAAGCCTCACAAGCCCTTACCTTGAAAGTTAGAAGAGTATGAACTAAATCCTATAAAGACTCTATAAATTCCCAAATCAATAAAATTTACTATAATTTACTATGTGAGTAAAATTTTGAGAGTCCCAGTGGAGAGGATACATGCTGAGATATCCCCTCCACAGTAAAAGACAATTTATAACATTATTCACCTCCTATCATAAAGAAGGAAATAATATCTACAGGCTTCTTTACACTCTGGAGGCAGAATATTCCTGATAGTTCCTTGATTGTTCTTGTACTGGATGGCATGAAGTGCTACCAGCCTGAGTGCATGCAGGAAAGGGCTCTGTAGCAGGTCCAGGTTGTGCTGCAAGTAGTCCTTCTGTTTGGGCCATATGACCCACAAACACTTCAGCACTGGTAAAAGGTGCCATGGAGAGCTTATGACAAACCCCAGTAGAACCATGACACAGGTCCTAGGTTTCTGGAGCCAGGTCACAATTGCAACAGAGTGTTACATGCCTTTTGAGAAGTGACTCTCGGCCAACAATTGGGTTGTGGTAGAAGCAGAGTGCCTTGACCATGGGACACCAAGTGATCATACACTGGAACTGCCAATTATGATTTGGATACCCTTAAAACTAAGCCAGGAATTATCCACCATGAGATGAAATGGAACATCGAAGCTGGGCATAAATAGAACCCGAGGACCAGAAAAATCTGTATGAGTAGATAATTAGTAGAATTCTCTTTTGAGAGGGAAATAAAATAAGTTTTTCAAACACTGACCTTTCAACTCGCCTTAAGTTATATTTTTATGCCACACTCATTGCAATGTGTGGGTTCTCTTATATAGTCTGAAGACCATCTACTCAACCCATATCCAGCCCAAATTTGGTCTCTGCTTATACCTCTTGTCTCTCCAGCACTGTGACTGTGTAAGCAACTCTGGAGTCTGGTTTTCTTCTCAAATTACTTCTATAAAATGAGTTCCATGGGATTTGATAGGAGAGAAAGTTTTTTCCTATCAAATAAATTTGGAAAACTATATAATACCTCTTATAGATTCATAACTTTTGAATGATGCATGGGATGAGTCTTGAAGGACAGATAGTGATATTCTACATGAAGAAAATGCCCAAGGACCTTCAAAACAGGGAGAACAACTTGAGAAAAGTACAGAAGGGTGAAAGGGCCTTAAGTATCTGGACATTATTAAAACACCCAGTATGACAAAATGAGAGGAACATGAATGGATAGAGGAGGAACTATTTTATTTCTAAATAAAAGTGGAAATAGCACAGGACCAGATTATGACTGATTTTTTTTTTTTTTTTTTTTTGGTCAAATTAAAGAAGTTGATTTCTGTGCTAGTGGTAGCTAAAAGGGAAATGAAGATGTTGTGCTAGCTATGGTCATGCAATCTTCCTGGTAGCATCGTGGTGGGACAGGAGTGGGAGGAGAAAGAGGCTGGGAGGTAGTTAATTGGTCGTTATATTAATTCTATGAAAAAAAAAAAAAAACAATAAGAGGTAGTAATAATTAAAAAAAAAGACAATTTCAGTCTAAGTGGTCTCTCACAAGACACTCCTGATTCAGCCTCTCTTCTGACTTCTCACTGAGATATACAAGACTGAGAAAAGCCAAATTCTCAATAAAATTAAGACTGTCAATGATCACTAAACACTGAAGCAATTTTTACAAACAAGGAAGTTGTTAGAGCTGAATTAAGAAACCAATTAATTGCTTGCCCATGTTTGTGTCACAACACAGAGCAACTCACCTGCCTCCAGAGACCCTGGAAGGCCTCTGTCTTTTTATCTTTTCTGAATTTGTGCACCCCAGATCCACTACTCACAGTAATTACTTCTTTGCTTTTCAACTTTTTCAATGTTTCTAAAATAATATGAAGTTTTCAGAGTACTAAAGGTAAATAAAATGGTGGTAGAATATAGTATCATTTTCTGTCTTAGTCTGTTTTGTTGCTGTTGTAACAGAACACCACATACTGGGTAATATATAATGAACACAAATTTATTTGGCTCATGGTTCTGCAGTCTGGGACATCCAAGGTTGAGGAACTGCACCCAGATAGGGCTTTCTTGCTGATCATAATGTAACAGAAGGCATTGCATGGCAAGAGAGAGCTAAAAAGGGCTGAACTCACTCTTCTGACAAACCCCTCTAGAAATAAAAATCCATGATATCGAATGAAGCTGTTTATGAAGACTGAGCCCTCATGACCTAATCATCTGTTTAAGGTCCCATCTGTTAACAGTATTACTTTGAGGATTAAGTTTCCAACACATAAATTTTGGGGGACACATTGAAACTATAAAGTATTCTACTGTTGGGTTCCCATAGATAAATTACTATAATATGAAGCAAAGAACTCAGAATACATGATGAAGATTATCATTTTATATATCATTTTATATAATCAGATTATTAGTGAGCTAGAAAGTAACAATATTAAAGTATATCACAGCTAAATTTAGCAGTGATGAACTAGATAGCTGCCTGTTGAATGCTGGGAAGGAGTAACAAATTTTAGCATGTCATTGAACTATAAGGGTGGAAAAGAAAATTCTTTAACACCTTAGGTGTTAAGTCACTATGTAGCAGATACAAATTCAGAAGGTATCCATATAAGGGTGTACAGAAGTACAAATTTGTTTTCCTGACACTGTACTTAATTTCTCTGTTGGGCCACATTGTGGAACCATGGAAGAAAATTTAATCTATTTACTTGCAAATAAACCCAGTCATTTGGTCATTTCCATTTCAGTGAGTTCTTAGTTATTTCAGTTTTGAACTCAGACAAATACTGAATCTTCTTTCCACCTTCCTTCTTAGGTATATACTTGGCACAGCTCAGTGGGTAGGAGGATCCTAGCCCTCTGTCTTGATCCATATAGTTGACATCAAGGGAGACGGACAAATATCTCATCAGTACTGCCACTCATGTGTATATTTGGTTTTGGTCTGTGTCTGCCCCTCAGTGCTGGAATCCACTGAGCCAACTACATCTCTCATTTGACCATCACATGCCTTTTCCATGACCCATTAGACTACTTAAGATCTCTCAGCATTACAGTATTGACATCTTGACCAAAGGAGAAAATGTAGTTACTCTCCATATGTCATTAGGACTTGGTCAAATGAGGGTGTCTTACCAACTTTTCATAATATATAATGAACACAAATTTATCATGGTTCTGCAGTCTGGGACATTCAAGGTTGAGGAACTGCACCCAGTTCATACTCTGAAATAACTAAGAACTCATTGAAATTGAATTGATGAAGTGACTCACTGAGGTGGGATGTGGAATTCTCGGGGCTTGCTACTTTAGAAATTTCTAATCTCAAGAAGAATGCAGTGGTCTCCCAGACTGTGCTCATTTCAATGCCCTCCTTTCCTCCTGCCACAAGATAAAGCCAGTGTACTAAGCCAAGGACCCTCTGTAAACTCTCTCCTCTGTATTATCACCCTGCCACCATTCAAAACCTTTCTACAGAATGGTTTCTTACATAGTTGAGGATAGGTAGGAAATGACTTATCTGAATTGATATTCTACATTTTTTTCTTGCCTCATAGATAAACATTTATAAAACCAAATGCTAAGAATGTTGATTGAATTTTCTCTTGTTCTTCCCCCCTTTCAAGAACAGTCTGGATTTCCATCAACATGGTGTCTAAATAATTTATAAAATAAGCAAAGTGTAGTATATTTTCAGAGAAATAAATAGTGATAGAGAAGAAAGGAAGGAAGCAAAGGAGGGAGGGAACCACCAGAAATATTAAAATTAAAAAAACCCTTGATATTTATTTTCTTGTTTAAAATTGGGGAAGTGGTATAAATCTGAGGCTCAGAAATATTAGTAAATTTGCCTAATAAACATACAAAACTAAGATGGCATAGAACTTGAATTTAAAAATAGATATGTCTCAAAAGGAGTGCTCTTACAACACATAATATACTGAGATCTTGATGAAAAAGTAAGACATTGTATCAGCTAGAAGTCCCTGTTTAGAGGTAATAATTTCAGATTGAGTTAAGAAAAAGAAATGTAATATTACATGCTTATATACTTAACTAAAACACAAAGACACTGTTTTTTAAATCATATTGGGCACAGATCTCTCATTTATCCAGAAAAAACTGTACAGTGAGTATTATTGTCTACATAAAATTAAATTGACTATCAATATTAAATAGTCACAAAGATTATCAAAGCAATGCTAACAAAATTAATACCTTGCAATGAAGATATGCAAGAACTTAACTCTAAAGAACTCTATTAATAACCAAGCTTCCAAATATATAACATAAAGCTGGAATAACATGAAATAATTGGTAGAAATGCAATTATTATGAGACATTTTGAAATAAGTGATATTCCTTATGTCAACTGACTTAAAAGTACATATAAATACCACAGCCTTTGCATAAACAGAATATAAATATATAAGGGGTTCAATAATCTATGCCTGTCTCAAGGATACCCTAGTCTTAGGATATTGAAAGGGCACCATGATGAACTTCAAGACCCTCACTGTTGAGTTTGTTGATGGAAACCTGCCTCTTAAGCATTTCTCATCTGTCCAGCAAGCCTTTCTTTGAAAGGTACTATCAAAATCATCTAAAACCATAGAGAACAGGGAGTTCATGGAGCCTGTGGAATGATCCACATAACCAGTGGTGTTGCCTTTTTTGAATAAATGTTTTTACCAATACAAAATTTGATCTGAAACTTGTTTTTGTTGTATCCCTCTGTCTGGCATCAAGGTACTTAGAGAGAAGGCCCATAGTACTTCCCTATCTCTTTCTATTAAAGAATACGTTATCTGCCATAATGAACATAGTAATGGGAAATGAATAACTGGCTCAGGTCAGTTATCCACAGGCTTTTTATATCCAGAGAGGACTGGTGTGATAGTGTAGTGAGAATCCATATCTTCAGTTCTGGAATAGTTCTCATAAAAACAAAGACTAATAATTTAGAATCAAAGTACTATTTGACTTGAATATTGAGTAATTTGTAGTATCCAGTTCTTTCTTGGGGTGCCCATTTATCATAAGAACATTTTTATTACTAACTGTTACTCCATACTTTATCATATGCTATTTACATGAACATTATATGTTTAATATTTAGTCATTTCATAATTGTATTTTCTCCTATGAATTAAATTTTCCCTTTTAACGTTGTTCCTACTCTTAGTGATAACCTTGGAAGTTCCCTTAAGTGGCAAATGCCATCTACTTTATGAAAATTTGGGGTTCCAAACAATGTAATTTGCATGGATATCTATATTTTGAAAATTCATAACCTTTGAATACTGGGTCAGTAGTGAGTCCATTTGCCAATCCTCAATTTATGTATTAAAGCTAGTATTTGATTAAACTGCAAGCAAAGGTGATTTTTTTTTTCATGCTTTATCTGTATTCATTCTAGGTAAATCATCAATTGTATTTCTTGTTTTTGTATACTTGATGCCCCTTAAAACTTTGCATTTTTATCAACTGTTCGTGCTAAGTATAGTAGCTCTTTCTAAAGTGACCTTGTGCAACCCATTGTCACATAGGCATTCTGTGAGTAAGATTCCGTTACGGATGGAGCCAGCCGATAGCTGAAGTTTGAGCAGACCCAGCTGGTTGTTACAGCTGTGTGTCACAGCATGCTACATCAGACCAAATGTTCATTTTGTAGACAGGGCTGAAATCTTACACTGATGGAAGTACCATTGACTTTGAACAAAATGTACCCAAGTGCCTCTTCAATGAGCATGCTATAACAGTGAACAAAAACTCAGCACCTGACATTTCTGTGCTTATAAAAGGTAGAGTTATATATGAAGTTTAAATTCAAAGGTTAAATCTTGTGCACTAATATATGAGACAGGACTATAATCTTTTCTTTGAGAAATTTCAAGAAAATTAATATCTGCCTAGAAAAAAATGAGGATTAATCAGCTAGAATAAAACTTTATTTCTGAGTTTCTCCAAACAAAAAGTGTTTGAGGATCCCCAAACCCAATAGTATTTCTTCAAAGGATACAGCAATTGTGTCTTCTCAATGCACAAATTCTAAATTCCCCCCGCCTCAATGATCACTTTAATAGACACGTGCTTGAAAAGACACTTGGGGTTTAATGTTTTATCTGAGGAGACTGTGGCATAGATTTTCTCCCATTCTGTAGGCTCTTTTTTCATGGTCTTGATTGTTTTCTTTGCTGTGAAGAAGCTTTTTAATTTGATACTTTTATTGATTCTTATTTTACTTCTGTACTTTAGGAGTCTTGTCGAAGAAGTCAGTTCCTAAATAAACATGATGGACAGTTGGGCCTAGTAGACACAGGCTCTCTATTCTAATGCCTATGTACTTGTTCCACTTTGAGTTTTGTGCAGAGTAAGAGATATGGGTTAAATTTCATTTTGCTGCATATGGAGTTTTGGTTTTCCCAGTACCAGTATCATTTGTTAAAGAAGCTATCTTTTCTCCAATGTATGTTTATGGCAGCTTTGTCTAGAATGAGATAACTGTATTTATATGAGTTTGTCTGTTTTGGTGTCAATACCATGCTGTTTTTGTTATTATACCTCTGTATCATAATTTAAGTTCTGGTATTGTGATGCCTCCTGTTTCACTTTTCTCACTAAGAATTGCTTTGGCTTTTCTGGGCCTCTTATTTTTCCAAATGAATTTCATGACTATTCTTTGTATTTTTATGAAGAACATCATTGGAATTTTAATAGGAATTGCATTTAATCTGTATAGCACTTTTGGTAGTATGGCCTTTTGATAATATTAATTCTGCTTGTCCAAGAACATGGGATCTTTTCATCTTCCAAGGTCGTCTTCAATTTCTTTCTTTAATGTTCTGTAGTTTTCATTGTAGAGGTCTTCTGGAGACTATCATGGTAAGTGAAACAAGCCAATCCCAAAAAAAGCAAAGATCGAATGTTCTCTCTGATATGCAGATGCTCATACACAACAAAGGGGAAAGAGGAAAGAATAGAAGTTCACTGGATTAGACAAAGGGGAATGAAGGAAAGGGAGGGAGGATGGGAATAGGAAAGACAGTAGAATGAATTGGACATAACTTTCTTATGTTCATATGTGAATATACAACCAGTGAAATTCCACAGCATGTTCAAATACAGAAATGGGATACTAATTTGAATAAGTTATACTCCATGTATGTATAATATGTCAAAATAGTCTAATGTCATGTATATCTAAAAAAGAACAAATTAAAAAAATTTAAAAAGAGAAGACTTGGGAAGAGAATCTTTGTTTATCAAGCCCAATATTTTTTTTTTGGGGGGGGGGGTAACCAGAGATTGAACTCAGGGGCACTCAACCACTGAGCCACATCCCCAGACCCTTTTTGTGTACTATTTAGAGACAGGGACTCACTGAGTTGCTTAGTACCTCACCGTTGCTGAAGGTGGTTTTGAACTTGTGATCCTCCTGCCTCAGCCTCCTGAGCTGCTGGGATTACAGGCATGCACCATCACACCTGGCTCAAGCTCAATTTTATAAACCCTTTCTAATAATTCTAAAGCTAGTGATGCATTCTAAAGTATAATCTCCTAATGTTTCAGGGATAAAGGGGGGGGGCAGGCAGAAAAAATGTACAAATGAAGGCAATGGTTGTCCAGCACCATATTCATTTGCTGCTATTTGCTCTCTGCATCAAAGAGAGGAGAAAGTGTGAGCCAAAAGACCCTAGAAACAGTGCTGGGATATATACAGGGCTTACACCTTCCCAGAGAGAGAGGCCAAAGTAGAGGAAGCAGATATCTTTGTGTACCTGTCTTTCTCTGAACTGTTCTTGAGTCACAGCTATATCCTTCACCATCATGCTTATGATTCTCCAGTCAATTCTCTTGGTCATTTTATTGTTGGTAACTGATATATCACCTCCCAGTCTTACTTTCAAGCATCCAGTCCCTGATGAACACTTCATATCCTTCCAGCACTCTCTCTCTTTTTTCTTTCATACCCCACCTTCAACAATCCTTCTATTCCACTAGCCCTGACATCACCGTATCTTCTTTCAATATCACTCACCCATCTCATTTCCTCTTACTTAACCAGCTTAAAGTTTAAAGTCAATCATTTTTAACTGCTTCCTTGCAAATATGCACAGTTCACGTTCCTGCATTTTGTTTCATCATAATTTCTCAGCAAACACAGTCCTAAATAAATAAACTGCACCTGTACACTTGAGCACAACTTGAAAATAACATACAACTGTGCTGCCTGGTTACACTTAAATTTATGATCATTAACTCAAGTTGGTCCCTGATAAAGCCCAGCAATCTTCTGTGTTTCCATTCACTCACCTGCCAGCTTAGAAAAATAATTCATATAATTTCTTCTCACTTCAAATCCCTAACATTTTCTCCTCTATTTTCATCCACAGATGGGGACTTTATTTCCTATTTCTCTAAGAAAATTAAAATAGTCAAAAGACAACTTCCATAATTTCCATTCCATCTACCACTTTCCACAGAATCTGAACCTCCATTGGTAGAAGGAATAACCTTTATCCTACACAATGTCAGATAACCCTCTTGTGTCTACTCCCCCTCTTCTGCATACTCTCCCTCTTCCTTTCTTTTTCTGTCTCCCCCATTATTCTTGTCAACACATTAAAAAAAGCATTGTTTCTCTCCTCTTCAAAATCGCCTTCCCTTGATCCCTCTTGAGTAACTGGAGGTCACTTAAGAGTGGATATCCACCCCTGATTTCATTTATTACTCTGTGTCTCTGTTGTCTTTATAAACAAACAAACAAACAAACAAAACAAAACAAAACAAAACAATCCAAAAAAACCCGTGAAATTATTCTGTGCTCAGGACCTCTAATTCTTCTTCCACTTAACTCTTAAATCTGGTCCTATCAAACTTTTCCCCACATTCCTTAATTTGAAATGCTCATATCAAGGTCCTTCTCTGGCTGCAAGTTGATAAATCCAGCACTCTAACCAATAGCAGCATTTGGTGGTGTTTATTGACCTCTTTGACAGATTTTGTTCTCTTAGCTTCCCGGTGATATGAACTGTTGTATTTTCTTCTTCTGTTCTGTCCCCCACTTCTTGATATCATTTTAAAGGTTTTTTCTTTGTTTCATATTAAACTTATTTTCCTTCTTTCTAAATATGCTCTACCTGTTCAACCACAACTCATTAAATTGCTACTCCCTCATTTTGGTTTCACAGATGAAATATCTTGTAGTTATCGCTGACTCCTTTCTTGCTTCCCACCGACACATGTATTTTCTTAGGAAATCCTGCTGGCTTCGATTTGAAAATATATCTACAATTTGTCTTTCCATTGGCCCAACCCACCGTCATCTCTTGCCTGGATTATTGCAGCAGCCTTCTCACCTATCTCACTGCTTCTCCCCTGCTCTCTGTACTGTCTTTTGTAACACAGCAGCCAGTATGTCTTTTAAATGAAAGTCAGTCATTCTTCTGCTTAAAACCATCCAATCTTAAGGTCAAAATCCTAACCAACTGCAAGCCCCTATATAGTCTGAGTCTGCTTTCTTTCTGGCCTAGTCTCCTACTCCTCTACCTTGATTGTACAATACTTCAGCCACATTGATCTTCTTGTTTTTCCTTGTATATGAAAGACACTTCCTGTCTCAGGTTCTTTGTAGGGATTTCCCTGCTGCCTTGTCCTCCATATACCTGTGCAACTTGCCCCTTCACGTTAAAGCCTTTGCTAAGAAGTCACCATCTTCTCAATGAGACTACTTTCTCTTCACTACCAAAACCTCCTTTCACCTCCACTCCTTTATTCTGGTACCTTTGGTCTCTTATCCCACTCTTCCTTTTTTTTTTTTTTTTTGGTATGAAAACATTATTTTCTAATTTTGTGTGTTTATTAGGCCCATTTTCTTCCTCTACCCACCATATGAGCTCTGTGGTGGCAAGGACTTGTTTGTTTAGATATTTAGCATCTAGTTTGTTGCTTGGACCATGGTGTATACTCAATAAATAATTGTTCAATGAATTAATGCATGTGATCTAGAGCCTTACCCCCACTCATCACCTATCACCCATACTTACCTTGCCAGGTTCTATGGATGTACACATAACTGTGCAAAACTACTGCTCACTCAACAGTCCAAGATAATGATATTTTCCCTCTGAATTTAAAATATCTATTATGTAAAATATCTCACAAAATGTTTACCAATAAATGCTTTTTGCAGATTTCTGATATAGCATTTAACTATATTTGATTTTTAATTCTATTTCTAATTTATTTAATCCCAAAATGTTATAACAACTCCTTCAAATTTTCTCAAATAAATGTTATCTTTTTGCCAGCTATATTTCTACATTTCTTTTTCTGGCCCCTCTCTTCCCAGTGCTAACTACTGTTCTAAGTTTAGTGTTTTATATCTAAACATAATCCTATACATTTTCCATACACACAGCTATAAATTATCTCTACATTGTTATTAAAATACCTACATATTGTTTTAATTTTTTCACAGTCCTATCATCTTACACATGGACGACAATGAATTACTCTTTTCATTCAGTATTACGTTTTGAACTTATCCTTACTGATATATTTTAATTATTTGAAGACATCCCTTTTGATGAATAGTAGCAGTTTATTCATTTGTTCTTTCATCATTAGACAAGTGTATTTTTTCCAACTTTTCACTTATAAGATGTACTAAATGATCCCCCTTACGTGTGATCCACTGTACACATGTGTTGGATTTTCCACCTTGGTGATCTCTAGGACTGGAGTTGCTGAGTATTGTGATTTATATATTTTTAATTCAACAGGAATTACCAGTTTTATCTCCTATATAGCTGCACATTCCCATCAGCAATCAGACACTTTCAGTTTTGCCAATCAGATCAATATGAAATGGGATTTGCTTATTTTAATTTGTACTGAGAATCAGCGAGCATAAGCGAGTCTTCATAACAGTATTGGCATATCCAGCTTTCTTCTTCTATAAATTACCACTTCATGCAATTTCTACTTTTCTATTGGATTCTTAATATTGATTCACAGGAATTGTTTATATATCATAAATACTGGCTCTAAGGTAGTTGAATTGCAAATAACTTTTTCCAGCCAGTGATTTGTTTTTAAACTTGGCTCATAGTGTCTTTTCTCTTGAACTTTGTTTTGATTTTAATGTCAAATAATCTTTTCAGTGGTTTCTGCTTTATGTATCTTGTTTAAGAATTTTTTTCTTTACTCATGTAATAAATATGTTATGTTCAATAACATAATCAATATGTTAAGTCTTGGTTCAAAATGGAGGAAGAGCTGAATTTTATATTCTATACAATATGCTAAATGTATTTTCTGATGTAAAATTTTCTATCATCTTTTTATGTGAAAAGTGGCATCTATATTTACAAAGCAATTTTTGTTTAAAATGTTTTAAAAGCTTTTTATCAATAGCAGTAATTTTGAAGTTAAATTTGGAAAAAATCAGCATTTGAAAAATTAAATACAAACAGAAGGAATTAATGGGAAGAATTTGTAAGTGCAGTGGAAAAACTCAGTAGACCATAAACTTGTTTCCTCTGGGAAATGCATGTGTATTTTGAATTTGCTTTTGTTGAGTGTCTACTTCCAGGATTTGCTGATCAGCCTAATAATACTCAAATTAAATATACATGAAACCAAAGTTGTCGGGTGTGCATTTATGTTTATAAGCTGGAAAAAAGAATGCTTTGTACTGATAAGGCAAATCTATTAAAAATTAATTTTCTGTTTCCTAAATTGAAACTAAATTTGAGGGAAAAAAGAGAAAAACAAAACAACTCTTTAAAATTATTTTTCAGTTCATTCATGCAAACTAATATTGTTTGGTCAAGTGGTGTCTGACAATACCTTTATTTCTTCTATTCAGTAATTGCTGGACCAGGAAAGACCTTCATACAGGTCACATTATTGCTTAATTAATTTAGCATTAAAGCATGACAGGGTGTGTTTTAGCATCTATTAATGCACGCCTTGGGTGCCTTCAACTGCTCAAGGCATATATTAATTGCCCAGTAAAGCATGCCCTGGAGTCGCCTACTGTCATTATAATATGGTTATTTAATTTGGAATTTTATCTATAAACCTAATTTTTCAATGACATTATACTCTGTATTCTTCCACCACATAAAGTAGTTCTTACAGTTTGAATTTTTATTTTAGTTTGTCATACAAAGGGCAAAAGTCAGTAGGACCATTTAGCCTCCATATTGTAAAGGTCTTAAATATTTATAAACTTTCTGCATAAAAGTAATAGAATAATAAAGAAAGACTTTGTCCACGATATAGATGTTTTAGAAAAATTAAAGAGTAAAGGAGTCATTTCCATCTAGTAAAATTGAGTTTTATGTCACCAATAACATTTGCTGTCTCTGTTTTAAGAGACAATGTGATTCATTGTCTTTAATAATACAATGTGAATATAAAATTGGTAAATTGATTCTCTTTTTTCTTTCTAAAATGCTACTTGTGATTGGATAATAGGAATGTGGTATAACCTAAATAATGGAATGAAAGTTCATGAGAAAATATTGGATAACTTAAAATACCCCAATCTCTCAAACTCTACTGATTCCCCCCTTGTCAGTATCTGCAGAAGCCCTACCTGTCCCAACTCTCTTTCCACTTTGCTTAAGGTGTACCTTCTGTGCTGGAAGCTCTTGAATTGGCCTTACCTGAGGTCATTGCCTTTGAAGAGGATGCCTGAACTCCTCAGTCCCCCCCTACACCAGTCCTCACTGACTTCAGATCTATATCAGAAGAAGATCACACAGAATGGACCAATTGCAAACTTGGGAGGAGACAGCTTGCAGGTGGAAACACTTGTGAGGTTTCTGTTTATCAGCAAAAATTTGGAAAATGTGTAGGAAGTAATGCTTAGTGGATATATTATTTCTATCAGTTTGAAGTTGGTGAAAAGTAGACATAAATAGATTATGGGGGACTGGGGCTGTAGCTCAGTGGTAGAGCGCCTGCTTTGCACACGTGAGGCTCTGGGTTCAATCCTCAGTGCCACATAAAAATAGATAAATAAAGATATTGTGTCCATCTACAACTAAAAAATATATCAAAATAAATAAATAAATAAATAAATAAATAGATTATGGCATTAATGTCCTGGATTGATTGTTGGAAGTGGTTTGTCTGATAGATTAGAAGTTTGTGTTTCTACCACAAGACCACTTAACTTACTTGGTTGGCATATACAGAAGACACAATAGACTGTGACAATGACAGTGGTTGTTATAGTCTTTATTAGATGATACCTTTATTGTGGCTGTTATTAAGTGTGAGCAAATCAACATGGACTCTGGTAACTACTATGCTGCTATTGAGCTGGCAAATGCTTTTTTCCTCCTCCTCCTCTTCTTTTCTTTTTATGTCAAGAAACAAAGTGCCCTAGAAGTCATTTGCTATTACCCAATAGACTACTATGTACCTCATCAACTTGAGAAACAGCTTTACTGATATGTTTACAGGATCCAGAAAGTAGTGCATATTCTAGAAGCCCTGAAAGACAACATGACTACCAGAGAGTAGAAAACAGATTACATTAACACAGGGGTCTGGGATCTCAGTGATCTTTGTGGACACTATGTCAAAATAAGCACTCCAAATGAAAGTTAAGTTGCTATACCTTACATCCCTGTCTTTAAAACACACAAGAAAAAAAAAGAATACTAGGTAGACCCCTTTGAGGTTTGGGAGGAACTTATACTTGATAGATGAACAGAGTTTGAGAATGGCTTCCACCTAGTCCTGGCTAGAAAGCAAGCATGGAGACCACCATAATTTAAGAACAGGTATCTCAGCGATGCTAGGTATGTTGAGAGCAGATTAGAAAGTTATCTGAACTGGTAGACAGATACAATCAGAGAATGACAGGGAAAACCCTGTGATTTTGTAACACAGCTATGCCCTTTGTTTTTGAGAAACAACTCCTGGTTTTGCCTTGGACACACATGTTGATTTCATGCCTAGCTGTAGGATAACAGTTGACCAAATCACTTGCAATGTCCATTTTCTACTTACCAGGAAGTTGTTAGAAGCCTAGCAATACTTTATCATTCATCAGAGCTTGAAAGCACAGATGAGTAGTGTGAGCTTTATTGAGGATAGCTCTTTCACATTGCCATTTCTACTTTAATCAATACCAATGGCTTCATGAGAAGTTTCCATGGCCTAGAAAGAATGTAATTTGAACCCTGTTATAGTTTAGATATGAAGTGTACCCTAAAAGTTCAGTTCATATGTGAGATGATGCAAGAATATTCATAGGTGAAAAGATTAGATTATTAGAGCTGTAACCTAATCAGTGGATTAATCCATTTGGTGGCTTGTCAGTTTGAATGGACTAATTGTTGGTAATTGTAGACAGGTAGGGTGTAACTAGAGGAAGTAAGTCACTGAGGGTGGGTCCTTGGGGATCATATTTTCCCTTGCTTCTTGCACTCAAACTCTCTCTGCTTCCTGGCTATCACGAATTGAGCAGTCTTCCTCTTCGACACACTACTGCCATGATGTTTTATCTCATCTTGGGCCCAGAGCAATGGAATTGACCAACCACAGACAGAACCTCTGAAATAGCCAATATAAACTTTTCTTCTTCTAAGTTGTCCTTGCCAGACCTTTTGGTCACAGTGATAAAAAGTTGACTAATACAATCCCAGATAACAGAAAATATTGTGCAGTCTGCTGACATCTGCCAGAAGCAGCAGATCATTGTGATCTTTGTAGCTATGACATTTGAAGAACATTGGAAAGGATAATGCTTGACCTGTTCTTAATACAAAAAATGGTACATTTCATTGTCCTCTTTGTTTGGTAAAGAAATGTCTAAAGGTACATGTATTTACTGATAATGGAAGTAGCTCCTGAATGTGTAATTGTGGAAGGAATAAGATTTCTGGTAGGGTGGGAGTAGGAGGGTTGTTTCGTGACAGATATTGAGTTAGAATTATCTGGGTGAACTTCTCAGAATTTAAAAACATGTGTTTTCCATATGTAAATGATCTTGATAGTTTCCACTGTAAAGGAGATATTTATTTCTCAGGTATGATCTACTGTATAGATGTCAGTCAGCTTTATTTTCTGCCAAGGAAATCACCTCAGTGCTTTTTTAAAAGGAATCTTGAACAGCATGGCCATGGTAAAAGGAATACAATTTTTTATGGGCAACATATATTTGCCCTGCCAAGGCTAACCTGATTACTGTTACTTAAAAAGACCAGTGTACTAGCATTAACAACTGATTCTGAGAACTGATACTGCCCCATGCCATAGGTAAGTCAGCCATCCTTAAGATGATAGTTTGGATATATTTAATTTTTCTTCTTTTGGAATAGACAGGTATCTGTACTTAGATTCCCTTTCCTTGTCTAACATGCTTTTGCCAACGATCCCCTCTTGTGGGCTTATTAAATATCTTATTCATCATTAGACATAAAGTGTTTGGCATTATGGAAAGGTAAATGGTCTATTGAAATCTTAGTTTCTGCAATTACTGGGAGACATTGTGAGATTGGCATCTGTCCTATAGAATTTACTATAGAACAAACAAACCCAGTGGCTAATAATTTTGTGACCTTTTCTCATGGCTACAAAACATGGGTTTGAGTCACAAGGTGAATAATAACCTACTTCCTAAATGTTTACACCACACGTCCTCTTCCCTGACTCTCATGATTCGCAGATATTTGGACCTATTGTCTAAATGTTTCCATCAGAGAACATAAACATTTATTCCATTGAAATAGCAGCTAAGACTGCTTCTGGCCATTACAGGTACTGTATGCCACTGAATAAATCAGCAAAAATGAGGGCTCTTATGCTTGTCAGGGTTATTTTCCTCAGTTATCAAGAGAATTAGGATTGCCAACATGTAATAGTAGCAGAGACAAGTATCCCCTTGGTGCTGATACTGCCTCCTCAAGAGAAGATTACAGAACACAGGCAAATCCCTTATGAATGAAGTTTTCAGTACCCTCACCAGGCAAAGAACCCCAAATCAGGAGAGGTGTAAATGGAGTATAGAAGATAGAGTAGAAGAAGGAAGTACCAGCTCTGACCTCATAACAGTTACAAAACAAAGAATGTAGTATCTACTACTGTGTATTCCTGTAATTCTCCCATCACCCGTTCTAGTTATTTTCTTTTATTTAGGATATATTGGAGATGTTAATATCAAAATTTAGCTTTCAAGTCAGAGTAAGTCAATGTTATATCATGATAGAAACACAGGAAGAATGCTTCATATCTTAACTGATGAAAATTTTGATTGTTCCTCTTGGGGAGAGGATGAAAACCTTTCTGTAAGGCAGTATGACAATGTTATTGTTGGGATGTTTGGGTTGCTATTAACAAATTCCCATGAACTACATGGCTTGCAAACAAAATTCTATTTTTCATAGTTCTAAAAGCTAGAAAGTCCTAGATGGCCCAGTGCTGGTAGAGCCCATCCCTCACTATGAACCTTCTCACTATGTCCATGCATGGTGGAAGGAGTGCAGGATCTCTCTGGAATTTCTTTCATAAGGGCACCAATCCCATTATGAGATCTCTGCCCTCATGACTTGATCACCTCCTAAAGGCCCTTCCTCCTCATGCTATTCATTTCAGTTATGATTTCAGTGTAGAAATTTTTGGAGGTCACAAATATCGAGACGATGGCATTTAAGAATGTCAAAGGGAATATATTAACAGTGATAAAGCCAAAGAATACACTATACCTGACATTTGTCATGCTTTCTGGTTGCCTATCTATTCAATTATCCTTCCTAAGTTTGGTGAAGTTTTTTTCCTCTTAGTACCATCTCCAAGTATGAAGCCTGAGAACCACCTTTCCCAGCATCTTTGGATATTGTGATCAAATCCTTTTAGGCAATATGATATTTATGCTTCTTATTATTAACTATTCATTCATTGTTATTTACTGCTGAGGATTAAATTATTTTTAACATTTCATGTTTAATATACTATTTTAGAAATATCTAGCATGGTTTAATTGTGCTAAAGAGAATTTTTAAAGTGTTACCATATATTTAAACCTCAAGGGAAAAGCAGACTTCCTGAAGTGACCAAGGTGAATGGCCCTAAGGAAAAGTACAACTTTTAAGACATCCTGACATCCTGATGGTGACTGGGTACTTACTGGCCACTTAGGTTCTTTTCACTGTATATTCATGAGGAATTTTGGATGGTAAAGAATAGGGTTGTTCTGCTGAACTTTCCCTTAAAAACAAGATAATCTTTTATGTCACACTATCTTTTTCACAACAAAACTTTTATTTCACATGTTTTTTTTTTAAAAACATGATTAATAGACTCAGACATTTCCAAACAGATCTAAGTCCTAGAGCTAGAATTAAATTGAGAGGATTTTTTTTCTCTCAGATATTTTTCTTGCAAGAGTTTCCAAAGCTGTTCTTGTTACATTTGGAACAGACCAAGAAGTGTGAATAAGTAAGTGCTCGCTTTTGAGTTATGCCAAGAACTAGTCTAGCATTTTAGATTCCCATGCAAAACAATTTCACAGGCTCTTGAATGTGACATGAACATGAATGCAACAAATCCTTTTATTATTACTCTTTCTTCACTCACTTGATACGGTTATTCAAATTGTTGAGGGAAAAATTCAAAATGTTTCAGAATACCTAAAGCATTGTGCACTTAAGGTTGATCCACTTTGTTCATTTTGAAAGCTTTATTTTGGAATAATTAATACTTAATATTTATCATTGTCTTGGCTTTACATTATTAGAACACAAGCAATTTTTTCTAGAAACCAAAGTAATTTTCACAATGTTCATTTAAAAATCTAAAACATACCCTGGTGATGGTAGGGTGCAAGAAAAGTCAGTTCTTGACTGTTTCTAGGTTTAAAAATAAAGAGGAGTCGAATTCTTCTTTAACAAAACAGAAAAGGTTTCTCAGGGTTAGTCCTAAAGTAATATCAATACACTATCAGAGTAAAGATTAGAATTGTTCTGTCTTTGAATAGAGAAGGTGTTATAAGTATACTGGATACTTATAAGAAATGTAAATGAGAGGATACCAAAGTAAATTTTAAGCCAATCTACTATTTTTACCAAGCAAGAGGGGATTTCAAAAGGATAACCTACATTTTTATTCTCTTTAAATTAAACCTGGTTTTCCTTAAAGTTCTCTCTCTCCTTTTCTTATCCTTGTTCTCTCTCTCTCCCTCTCTCTTTCTCTCTCTCCCTCTTTCTCTCTCCCCCCTTCCTCTCTCTCTTCTCTCCCTGTATCTATTCTTACCCATATCTAGCTCTATTCATCTCTTCTGGCAAACCTAAGTCTGAAGTTATATTTTGAGTTCAGTCCCAGAAATTTCTTGGTTAGGACATATTTGGCTTAGGATGAAGATTCCCACTCAGCCCTTGGATCTGAGAGATCCTTCTGGACCACAGCTAACACCAGTGCTGCCCAGGCCATGTGCTGTGTTTGCCTTTTGTGAGCTGCACTTTTTAGCTCACAGAGGAGGAGAACAAGTGCATTTAAATGGGCACACTGTCAGGAGTAAACACCCAGCTAACAATAATTTATGGATTGATCTAGTGGAGTAAGTGCCAAGCAGCCTGGCCTTACTTTTACCTCCTTTTGTTATGAATAGCACCCTTTGGTAAACACAAATTTTATTTTTGCTTAATCACAGGCCATTACAAGCCACATGGGAATCTTACCAATGCTACATGCCAGTAATGTTGGTTTAAATGTCTATAAAGTTATCCTGGATAATCAGACTTCTATTATGTCATCACATATATGTCCTCGGAAGACTGTTTAAAGAACTGAAGCAGGGAAAATGTAAGGGTTCTCAAGAGAATATTGCAATAAATATAACTTTCTGTATATTATAGCAGACTAACTATGGAGGCTAATATAAGAAGTAACATACATGTATATATTTATTAATGAATTATTTTCATGTTTCCTCCTTGGCAAGTTTTTGGTACCTCCTTCTGTGTCTGTTGAAGCATCAGTTCCCTCTATGCTTGAGGTGTCCCAGTGTTTATTAGTCAGATCTGGTCGGCTGGGATCTGCAGTGTTGACTTTCATCATAACCATATGCACCACATATTTCTCGAATGGGAACTCATGCAATGCTTCCCTTTCGCCTTCAATCACTAACAGATGCAGAACAGTCAGATCATTTCCCTTTAACTGGCCTAAGGGATTAAAGGAATGCAGAGGGATTTTAAACCAAGCCGTTCCTCGGTTTGGTTCCTCGGTGTTGCCTGACTTCACTTCTTGAACTTGAAGGGTAAGTGTCCTGGGTAACATAATCTGACTCTCTTCTGAAGTTTTGTTTCCTTTGCTTTGTTTTTCTTCAAAGCTTCAAACTTTGTAAACTCATGTATCTAGACATCCCTGACACTAGTACACTGGGGTTGGAGGAGGTACCACATTGAAAAGCAAACTTGAGCTTTTCCATTAGTTCTTCTGACAATTTTTAAAAGATTCTGTTGCATTGCATAGCTGGCAGGTCTTTAGAGTCAAGAGCCCAAGGGCCAGGTCTTGGCTTTGCAATGAGCCCCAGATGACTTAAGGCCAAGAGAACCCCTCCAGTCTCTGGTTCCTCATCAATAGACAATGGCTTATGGACACCATAACCTTGACCTCACTGTCTCTGGTTACCCTGTCCTAGCTTCCACTTGAAGTATCTTAATTGCAAATCTATACATATGTGCATAAATAATCTCTCACACACATATTCATTAGGTCACAGAACGGGTTCTGAGAATCTATAAAGTGAGAGGAGAAAACAGCACTTTAAATAATACGATGAAGCAGAGACTAATGAAATCAGAGAGAGTTTGGGCATATTGAACATGGAGATTTGAGAAAATAGGAAAAAGGAGAAAATCAAGGAAGAGCCTAGGAAATGCTAAAGTAAATTGTAAAAAGAAATAAAATCCCCAACCTCATTTTTCTCTACATTTTTCTTCTGACAACTAAATCCTAGTGTAGAGATTTTTATTGATTTATCTCTGATTTGGACCCTGAGATCTAAGTTCTTGCCAACAAAGAAAATTCCCTGCTGAGGGCAGAGACCACATTTCTTTGCTGCCAGGAATAACTGGTTAAACACAGAATGTGTTGGGGCCTGTACAACTTAGATCATTCACTGAATCATTTTCCAAAAACCACTCTAGAATGAGGTAAGTGTTGAATTAGGGTTATGCTTCCAGTCCCATAATTATCACAAAATAGGCTTTTGTGATTTAGGGTAAGCCAACCCCAAATTTTGTCATTTTGCCAAATAAATTGGCCCTTTACTTTTAAAGCTCTTGTAAAAGAACTACTAATGATATATTTTCTGTTCATTTGTTTTTAACTTCATAATGTTTGTTGGTTGATATTATTTGAGGTCCTATTAATATCCAGAATATATTAAAAAAATGAATTAAACAGACACTTCTCAAAAGAAGAAATACAAATGGCCAACAAATACATGAAAAAGTGGTTAACACCTATGGCAATTAGGGAAATGAAAATCAAACCTGCACTGAGAATTCATCTCACTCCAATTTGAATAACAGTAATCAAGATAGCAGCACAATTAACAATAGCTAAACTGTGGAACCAACCTAGATGCCCTTCAGTAGATGAATGGATAAAGAAAATGTGGTATATATACACAAATGGAATATTACTCAGCAATAAGAAAGAATAAAATCATGGCATTTGCAGGAAAATGGATGGAGTTAGAGAATATAATGCTAAGTGAAGTTAGCCAATCCCAAAAGCCAAATGCCAAATGTTTTCTCTGATATAAAGAGGCCAATTCACAGTCGGGTTGGGATGGGGAGCATAGTAGGATTAGAGGAATACTAGAATGGCCAATGGGGAGGGAGGGGAAGAGAGGGGGCAAAAGGATGAAGGAAAAAAAAAAAAAAAGATGATAGAATGAGATAGATATCATTACACTAAGTGCATGTATGAAGTCACGAATGGTGTAAATATACTTTGCATACAACCAGAGATTTGTAAAAAAAAAAAAAAAGTGCTCTATATGTGTAATATGAAATGTAATGCATTCTGCTGTCATTTATAACATCTTAGAATAAAATAATTAAAAGTATTTAAAAAAATCTTGCTGACCTACGGACTATAATCTCACCTATTCGTCTCAGGAAAAATCTCTCACATTGCATTAAAATTGTTTTCAGTATGTTTTAAAATATAATAACCCTTAAAAATAAAGCATGTCACCCTTGTCTTTAAAAAAATAAAATAAAAAAAAGAATACAAACAATGGGGCTGGGGTTGTGGCTCAGTGGCAGAGTGAGGCACTGGGTTTGATGCTCAGCACCACATAAAATAAATAAAAGCATTGTGTCCATCTATAAATAAAAAAAATTTTTTTGAAGAAAAAAAAGAATACAAACAATAATAAATGCTGGAGAGGATGTGGGGGAAAGGGGACAATTTTACTTTTTGGTGGGATTGTAAATTAATACAACCACTTTGGAAATCAATACGTAGGTTTTTCAAAAGGCTAGGGATGGAACCATAATATGACCCTTGGTATTTATCCTAAAGAATTAAAGTCATCCTACTATAGAGATACACGAATACCCAGATTTATAGCAGTTTATTTCACAATTAGCCAAATTATGGAAACAGCCTAGCTTTCCATGAATGGATGAATTGATAAAGAAAATGTGGTAAATATACCAAATAGAGTTTTATTCACCATAAGTAAGAACAAAATTACGTTATTTGTAGGAAAACAGATGGAACTTGACAACATTATTTTTAGTGAAATAAGTCAAACTTAGAAGGTCAAGGGTCACTTATTTTCTGTCAAATGTGGGAGCTAGAGAGAAAAAGAAAAAAAATGGCAGGGGGGGAGATTTCATAAATATAGAAGGGAGAACAGTATAGTAGATAAAACAAACCAGGAAAAGAAGGGAAGGGAGGGAAAAGATGAAATTGGAATGATATTGACCAAATTACACAGTTTTAATGTGTGCATGTACAAATATGTAACAATGATAATCCTGTTACTATGTATAATTGTAATGCATCAATCAAAATAAGGAAAGTATATTATTTGATTTCCTACACCTATTTCAAATGGTTTCATAAGTCATTTTTCCAAAAAATAGAAAATTGTGTCCTACAAATTTGGACAATAATCAGTATGGGTTATGAGTTCACTTCCATAGACTTAAAGAACATTCCAAATGTCTTAAGTTCTACATTGTGTATAAGCAGGATTGTTAGGCTAATCCAAAAAACTCTTCCTAAAATCCAGACATTTATTGATGCAATGAAATAATTTCTCCAGTGTGTTTCTTAATTTGCAGTTTTTTTAAATGTCAGTTTTTTTTTAAAAATCCATACTATTTTCATCAGCAGACATGAATTTTGCTGAATAAAATTTTCTTATTTCTGATTACTTTTAGTACCATCACATTTAACATCTTATGATCACAGGTGCCACCCTCACTTGAACATGACTTCCTTATTCTTTAATTAATGCCTAATCACACATAACTAATGTACATATTGCATATTATAATATGGAGAGTACCCTGTGTTAAAAACTAGAATTCTGGGTATCTCCATTAGTTTGTGAATCCATTCTGATTGCTACATATAAACTCCCGGATGAAATTGTCATGTACTTTCTGTATCTCTGGCAAGTATGACTATCTTTTTTATCCCCAGGATGCATAGATTAAATAGATAGAAAAGAGTATAATAAAATAAGTCAATTCTCCTTATTTTCTTGCCCTGCCCTCTCTCAAGACAGCTGAAAATTTTTTCCTATGCCAGAATTATTTGAGATTAAAATTGTTTTGAATGACATACCACAATTTGTTAGAATGTTAATCTGTATGAATAAATATTTTACTAGAATCATGTACCCATTATTATAAACTCATACATGTAAGGCATACACAATAGTTGCTGGTGCATGCTGTGTTCTCTAATATGTTAGCTGCTTTTATTATATTTTTTACTATTAATGTAATTCTTTCTAATTCCAAATCCAGTCATTCCAAAGAGAAAAGCTAGCTGGACACCAGTCAGTTCTACCTGCAAAAGAGAGGTGAGAAGGAAGAAAGAGACAGCAGGGAGTAATTTTGGGCATGGGGCATTTTTAATAATACTAACATTTTTGAGCACTTACTGCATGCATTTATTAATTTCCTCACAGCTTTCCCACAAGAACTGTAGGTAGTAGGCATTTTTATTTTTGAAATTAGGAAAATGAACTTGGGAGAGGTCCAGTTGTCCGTGGTTGCAATCTGGAACCCAGGCTCTCACTGCTCTTGGAGACTGCCTCTTCATGTTGCCCCTTGCAGCCGAGCTGTGGGGGCTGAACTCTAGCTGGCCTAGTGTGGTGCCTGGGACATAGTAGGCCCTCAGTGGATTTGAGCTGAACTGACTTGGTTCCTGTACTTGGTTGCATTTTATTTTTGTGGGACACAAAGAGTTGTAAGAACAGTTAAGATTCACAGAATGATGAGCGTATGAGACTTTTCCTTTAAACACATTCTCTCATGTATTTTCTATAACAAACTTACAGAAAAGGCATCATTATTCCAGTGATTAAAAATGAGGAATTTGAGATTCAAGAATGGTAATAAATTATGTGTATGCTCCTATAAATAACAAAGCCAGGATGGAGCCTGGGGCTGTCTGATGGCAGGGTTCTTCCTGTTGTGTTATGTCATGCTGCACAATAGATGGGCTTCTGTCACTAAGGATCTTGGGATGTCAGAGGTCTAATCACTTTGGTGTCTTCAACAAATAAGACAGTGCTGTATACCTGTAGACCTTAGTCATCTTTGTTCACTCATTCACTTCAACACATAGTCTGTTTCCTCACATGTTCACATCTGTTTTCATCTGTAGCATTCTCTATATCTTACGTATCCTTCTGTCTCCTACCTGGCATTCCCTTCCCATTCTTATATATCTAGACCTTTCTGTGCTCTGACTTTAAATTCATAACTTAACTACTATACAAATGGTTCCCAGGCTACCCCCATTCAAAACAATGCTCCCCTCCTCTGAAATTTGAGAGCCCTCATTCTCTTACACCACTCACTTGGCACTTATTGCTGACTTTGGTTGGCGATTTTCCAAGTTTTATAAGCTTTTTTTTTTCCCTCTTCACTCATTACAAGCTCCTTCAGGGCCGGAACTATTTTATATAAAAGTGTGTTTAACATAGTCACCAAATTAGTACTTTTTACATAGTGAGTTTTCAGTTTACTACAAAGACAGCTTTATTACCTGCCACATTTCTGTACAGTGGAAAATCATTTGGTCCATGTGGCTGTGCAGTTCACTCAGGTGCAAAATGAAATTTCCATTTCACAGTAGAACACTTTCAGTCAGGCTGTGTTTGCGGGCATGTGCGTGTGTGTGTGTGTGTGTGTGTGTGTGTGTGTGTGTGTGAATGAACATTCCTAACTATGCATTCAGTGTAAAAGAAAACAAACTAAAATTGGAGAATTTTTACAAGGAGTATGTAATTAATATCACATTGTCAGATCAAATAAGTACTTAGTGATTTGGGGTTGGGGCAGGTGATAATAGCCCCAGTGATGAGAAAGTTGGTTCTAGATTCCAGCATTTACTCTGCCAGCAACTGCAGTGGATAATTCATTACTAAAAGTAGTGAGACTGTTGTAAGGTGATTTAATCTAAAGGACAAATTTCTGATTGGGAAAGAGCATAATAAACTTGGCTCATAGCATGCTATACATTGCTGTGGAGTTCTTTTCAGAAGAGCCTCAAACTGTTGCACAAAGAATGCTAAACTATGAGAGAGATACAAATGAGTCATCTTGATTATTTCCCAACCTCTATACCCTTATTCTTGATGCATTATTTTCTAGGGTTGGTGCCACTTACTTTGATTCATCTGCTCCGTTTCTCCAGGGATCCGACTCAGAACCAAAAGAGAGAGCCTGCCTTGCAAACGTCAAATGTGTGCATTCTGTTCGTCATCCTCCGGTGGAGTCGATTGCTGACATCTCTTTTAGAACATTTCTTTTATTCTGCATCATTTTTCTCTTTTTCATTTCAAGTCTTATCTTGAAATGCTCCCATTAGAAGGCAATGATCGTGCTAATTGACACCTTTGGTAGGAACTGAGGAATTTCTTTGGGTTTGTTTAAATTTTTAATGTATCCAAATCTGTTATATAAGAGTGGACTAAACTTTTTTAATGTACTGCAAAACAGCAGTACTTCTGTATAAAGGTAATTATTTTCACATAAATCATCTATGTTTAAATATTATCAGAAAGCAAATGCTGACTTGAAAAGATCAAATATCAATTTCAGATTTTAGAACACCCCATTTTTAAAGTGCTCTTTGTAATATATCATCAAATACATAAATTTTAATGATTTATATGCTTCTTCAGTTTAAATGAGAAAGGGTTTCCCACCTGTTATCTTCTTACTTGACTAACCCCTACCAACACCAAAGAAGTGGAAGGTGTGATTGTTCTATAATTTATGGTTTATACTCAGATTTTTCCCTAAAGGTGATGAATTCAACCTGCCTGTCTTTTCCCAGTGCTGCACTTTGCCTAACTACTGTTATTCTGTGTTGCTTTGGTTCTGGGATACTGCTGTGTTAACAGGATTATATGTAAGTAGATTTGGGCTAGCCAAATATTTATTTCTCTGAGAACTTCTTAGAGTGGAGGTAGCTTTGTGAATCTTTGTGCTTCAAAGACCTCACAACCAGTAAGTATATTTATATTCTAATTCCTCAATAGTAAACTGCCTGTGTGTTATGGCTTTAGAAAGCACCAAAAATCCTTGAATCTTTCTAATCTGCTTTCCTTCTTCATAAATTCAGTACCATGGGTGGGGGTGGGGGTAGAGTAAAGAGAAAGGCTGGAGAGAGACCAAATGATCTTCTGCAGGAAGCCTTGAAGTAGAATGCACTCCACTTAGCTTTCTCCAGTTTTATTTTCCACCCCCCAAAACTACAGTCATGAGGAACCATCACAATGCTATTATATTAAACAGTCAGAAAGAAGCTCATATTCCCAGCCTGGCTGTGAAACCCCAGGGAAATGTACATTTCCTAAACATGAGAACCTTTCCTATGTTTTTCTGGCTATGGAAGAATAAATGATGACACACAGGTGAGCATGCACACACGCGCACACACACACACACACACACACACACACAACACACACACTCATTTGAAGTCTTTATCAGACTGGTAAATCACTCCTCAGTTACTGTGGTCATCAGTCTTGATCACGAAAGAAAAATCATTTTAAGAAGGCCTTTCTGTTGTGGCTGAATCAAGGAAAGACTGGCAATAGAAAGGGTTAACTGTTGCATCCACCGAGCTAAAGCTTAGCCCCCTTCAACAGGGCTCCTTGCTCTGCCAGTGTCTGCTGAGATATACCAGCTTTGGAGAAAAATCAAGATTACACAAAGCTAAAGGGAGATATGAATCCTAAAGTGACAAGATCTCTTTGGAGATGTTAATAGTCAACACAAACTCAGAAATATCACAGAAGAGGAACCAGGTTCTTTGCCAGTGGGTATCTCTATCTCTTAACACGGTGACAGTCTTAATGTTGAATGTAGATACAGAGTTTAAACCTTTTCTCCCCCTTTTGTTAAGTTGGATCTTTTTTTTTTTTTTTTTTTTTTTTTTTATTTTTTTTCCCAAAGAACTGGCAAAAGACAGCCATACGATTTTAGTAATGTAAGGGAAAACTCCTCTGTGGCTGCTTTGTGCAGAATTTTGCTCCTTGAATTTGTGTGCATTACTGTGCATGAAAGGGGGCATATTTTACCCAGAAAACATTGGAGAGAAAGAGAGTTCCAGGGGAATAGATTTTGGAGGCGAGACAAAAATTACTTTGTCCTTTTTTTGAAAAAACATCTGAGGCATATAAGCCTACTATTGGAATTTTTTTTTTTTTTTTTTGAAGAAAAGAAAACCTCAACCGAATTACATCAAAAAATATCACCTCAATAGCCCAGCTTAAAAAAAAAAAAAAATCTCCACTGTGGAGTGCATCAAGCTCCTGGGAAGCTTTGTCTTGCAGCTCCAAGAGCACATGCTCCGTGCACAGGGGCGAGGTTTGCACTCCTAACTCACACCCCGCGAGCATCACGCATCACACTGCCCCAGGCATCGTCTCATCTTTTCACTCTGTTCTCCTTCCCTTGGAAATAAAAGGAAGAAACAAGGAAACCTGTCCCCATCAGACTGGTGTGAGGCAGGGGAGGGAGTGGAGGAAGGACGTTCTGCTGCTGTCAGTCAGTGCCAGAAAATGCCATTTATGTGGATCCAGTGCTCACTGAGGAAGCAAAAAGAAAGGCCTGTGATGTGGCGCCGCCCCTCCCCTGCTGCACTCTCGCTCATTACAGCTCTTTCTTTAAACTGCTGGGTAGACAGCTGGCAGCCAGGGCCTCAGAGGAGGCAGGAGTATGGGGGCATATAAATTACTGTTGCATTTTACAGCTAAGATAAACTCAAACTGCAGGGTTATAGCCTGAAATGACATGAAGGGAAGGCTCCAGCAGGCCTCTCAGAAGAACAAGGAATAGAAAATGGATAGAAAGAGTTATTCAGGGAATATGGGATCACGAAGAAAGGAAAAAAAAAAAAAAAAAGATCTAAACAAGTTGTGTAAAATCTGCTGCTTTAGTGGGTCTTAAAGAGCTTATGTCAGCTTAATTCTGCGTGGTAACATAATGTAAATCTACGGGAAATGGGGCTTTAGGCATATCTACTCTATTCCATTTCTGCAGATTGCCAAGCATGGCAATAAACGTCAAGTGATTATTTATTTGATCATTAGAAACTTCATTAGATTTTGATTTGATGCTCTACCCACCACCCCCCACCTCCCACCACCACCAAAAAGGAAGCTCAATTTTGAAATTCAATCCAGCTAGATTGATTGGGACCAAAAAAAATGTTATGAAATAAAATCTAGCAAATACCAGCATCTAGATGACAACATTCTGCATAAATATAGACTCTCCTCTCCAACAAGTTTACAGCGATTCGCTAACAAGATGAAAGATACATTTTGGCAATAGGAGGACAATTTTTGGAAGCCTTTTTAGTATTTTGTCAGATGGAAGGCTGTTTCTGAGGTGAGATCAAACCCCTCTGGCTACAGACAGAGTCTGATTGTGTGTTCTTGGCTTAACAGCCTTAGCCTACAGTGTATTTGAACTTTCACTCAGCTTTCTTGGATTTGATTTATTTGCAGATCATATTACCTGGGAAAAAGAGTTCGTGGGCCCTCCTTGGCCAAGGTAATTTGGGACTCAGCTGGTTGGTGCCTGTGTGTGTGTTTCACCCTTGCTCAATGCATAGAACCTGAGCCTCGTTATTGTCATTAAAAAAAGGTCTTTTTGCTATAGTCAGCAGTGTCAGGTACACTGTTTACAGCTGAGTTTTTCATTGCCATTTTGGTTTCTCCTGCGACTCTCACACTACAATCTTCAAGAATCATGTGTAGTGCAGGAAACAAAAAAGAGGATGAGAGAAAGTGCCGCAACTGGCTTTCTTCCTCGGGGAGGGTACTTGCATGTCAAAAGACCCGCCAAACAGGAATTGGATTGACTTTCATAAAACCAGGGATTTAAGCACAGTGTGGGGTATGTATTATTGCCATAGAGCACATGCTGCAAAGAAGCATAAAGAGACAGGCTTTATCTCGCTGCCTGAAACCCTCTTGGAACCTTCTGGGAGTGCACATTCTAAATCAAGAATCAAAACGTTTTCCCAGCACAACTGCAAATTGAAAATAGGCACTTGAACAACACAGGCAGAGATGTGGAAGAAGAATGACTTTGAAATGCCTACAACCCACCCGGAGCCACCCTAGGTCTTTCTGTAGACATGAAGCGTATTCATCTACAGTAAAGGGTATGTAGCACTCGCTGGAAACAAATGACAGCTGACACAAAGATCCATTAGATGCCTGAACTCGCCCCTTGCCAGCACAGAGTATTTTTTCTTTTCCTTTTTTTTAGCATAAAGAAAGGGCAGACATTTTTATTTCATGAAGCACCCTTATGGCCACAGATTTTTGTTTTTGTTTTCATTTAGCACTTCCTAGTATATTGCAATTGAAACAGGGGCCTAAAAGATAAATTTCTTTCATGAGTCTAAGTGATGTGAAACATGGAGGAAAACGGATTTGGGGATATATTAGTGTGCTGTGTGGTTGACAACAATTTGCAGCTCAGAAAGTCTTTCTCCTTATGTGGGAGAAGTCACTGTCATAACATAAAACAACAACTTCATAGCTAAATACGAATCAGTGACACGTGTCCATTCCCAATGAAGAACTCTGCACTATGTATAGCTGATGTGATGAAAAAGCAACAGTCTTCCTTGGCCTGGGGACCATTGTAAACAAGAATCACCCAGGCAGGAAAGGTGAACCCACCACTGAAGTTGTTGCTGAAAAATTAGGAACAGGAACTGAGGGACTAGAAGCCTGAGGCACTCCTGAGCAGGGATTGGCAGGCCACTGAGCAGTTTCTCCTTTCCACAGGGGCATTGGGAAGGGGTGAGATTGTTGGTAGAGAAAACGAGAGAAGGAATAAAATTTGCAAAGGCACAGAGAAAGGGGCATGTTGTGGACCAGGAACTGGGAGGGCTTAGCTGATCATCAACTGTCAGAGAGGAGTAAACAGTGCAGGTGATTTCACCTGTGAGAAAGGGAAGGTGGGATTTTGGCAGATGATCTTGATAAGGTTGAGTTTGTATGTCTGGTGAGGTTTTCCTCATGGTTTCAATATGAGGCATCACCTGAAAGCTCCTGTGTGAGACAATGCAAAGAATGTGTAGAGGTGAAATGATTGTGTTTTGAGAGCTTCAACCTAATCAGTTACTTAATCCACTAATATGGGCTAACTGGGTTGTAATTGTAGGCAGGTAAGGTGTGGCTAGAGGAGGTGGGTCACGGGGAGTGGGCCTTTGGGTTTATATTTTTGTATTTGGTGAGCAGAGATGTCTCTCTGCTTCCTGGTGCCATGTTCTAGCTGCTTTCCTCCTCCACACCCTTCCACCATGATGTATTGAGTCATCCTAGGCGCAGAGTTGGCAGTCTATGGACTGAAACCTCTGAAACTCTGAGTGACAAATAAACTTTCCTCTACTAATTGTTCTTGTCAGGCCTTTTGGTCACAGCAACTAAAAAGCTGACTAAAATAATCCTTGCTGTAGGGGTGTGGGGCGGGGATTGTGACTCATTAAAACGCCTTTTTAGGATAGAGATTAGCTGCAGTATGCATGCATCTTATTTTAGGCCATTAGTTGATGAACAGGTCATGACCCCTGCTTTCAGTCTTGTGGGAGTGAGAGATTTGGACTTAACTAACACAAGGAGATAAGTGAAAGAGGAACAGGGAAAATAGCAGAGTGAGGGTGAGGGCCACAAGGAATAGACTCACAATTCATCTGTGGGCCCTGCAGCTCTGATGTGGGCCAAAGCACTGTTTCTCATTTCTAGATCAGATAGCAGCATGGATAGAGAGACAGGGACAGCAAGAGGCTAGGGGTGTTCAGTGTAAATAGGCCCATAGATATCTACATATATACAGATGCAAAACCTGTATGGTTAACCAAAAGGAATGGAAGCACAACCAGGGTCTTACTAGAATGGAGCCTGCCAGAGATATAACATTTATGCCTGTGTGTCTTTGTGTGTGTTCTTTCCATCTCTAGGAAGAGTTGCTACCTGATTGTAGGTAATATCAAAAGGAGAAAATCATCATAAGACAAATGTTTCTTGTTCTGTGAAAGATCACAGGGCATTTATTCATGTAAATACAGTTCAATCTCTGGTACACACCCCCACAAAAAAAAAAAAAAAAAAAAAAGAGCCTTATTCTGAAGGCTGCATAAAGCTGGCTGCACCCAAGGGCCCAAGGAAACAGCCAGACCAGATGACACAGCTGCACCTTAGCACACTGCATCCAGTTTTCATGGATAACTCCATTGGCCCATAACAACTCTCCATCTTCAGAGTATTTAGAATGGCATTCAAGTGTTCTGAGTAAAGGGGGCTGATGTGGTTGGGAGGATTTCCTGCAAAGGAAGACAAAGTAAACTGCATTCATGAAAGGAAGGAGGAAAAATGCTTACCTTAGTTTCAAGACTACAGTAAAACTCTGGCTTTCCAGGAGGTCTTTATTATGAAAGCTAGAAATTTTATTTTTTTTATTTTTTTTCCAGGCAATCACAATTCTTTTATTCAATTCCAATGTTAATTTCTAGCATCTATAACACTCAAGTTACTTCACACAATTTTACATGTATATGTAAAATTTTATGTATATACATATATATAGAGAGAGAGAGTAAAATATAGAGAAATTTTATTTTCTTTGCCTTAACTTTTCTTTCACTGGAACAACTATCTGTCATGAATCGTAGTTTTCAGTAAGAATTCTTAGCCACCTGCCTGGTTGTAAGTTTCTGATTGCAAAGGTGTTGGTTAGACAATTTTGTAAATGTTATGATCCATGAATAATGTGTACTCCAGTCTTATGATGAACAACATACTGTACTAAGTATATTTATACTAATGAATTCACAAACTCCTATGAAATATATTTGATATCATTATCCCCATTTACGGATGAAAGGATTGATATGTGCTGAGTCTATGAAACCATCTAACATCACAGAATTTGAATGCATGTATTCTACTTTTGGAGCATGCACACTTAGGGATTATGCTTTCTCCGCTGTTCACAACATGTATGTGCAGCATGTGGCTTCAATCAGTATTTCTGAGTGGAGGAGGACTGATCATAGGATAGGATCTGAACAAGACTCTGGGTGGGGCTGTGGCAGCATTGTTATTCAGTACCTTTTGCTGTGATGAAATATGGATGGGAGTTACAGATGATATGAAGGTGACCTAATTTAACCACCCTCTTGTGGACTGAATGGATTTAAGGGGAATGGGAATGGTTGCTGGTAAAGAAGAACTAGGCAGTCAGTGGACAACAGAATCTCATAACAGCTGATAGTGGATATGGACAAGGACTTGGGAAAAGATGTTTTGAGAATGTTAGATGAGAAGTCTTTGGCAAACTAAGTGCCAGAGAAAAACAAGATAAGAATGTGGGCAGAGAGTAAGAAAAACTCTTATTAATCAAGTAAATCAATGGTATATCTGTGGGGAATATACTTGGCTTCAAGAAACAATAAATGAACAAAAGATAGAAATTCCCACTACCATCAACTTCTATCTCCCTGTCTATCTCTTTCAATTATTCCTTACTCCAGTATAACCTGGCTTTCACTGAATTAACAAGTGGCAGCCGGAGGCTTAACTGGATGAAAAGGCCCAGTACGAACTCCATTTGGGTAAATTTGTCCTGTAGAAGTCAGTGCCACAGGGATATGTGGCAAAAATCAGAAGCACACCACCACAGGGACAAGTGCAGTCTCTGGATCTATTTGTGAGGAGCATGGTGTCTCATGATAGTGTCTAAAAATGAGGGAGAGTCACATTAGAATTCTCAGAAGCTTACCTGAACCTCCAGACCCAGCATTATGTAGCCTAACCTGTTTTAATCACTTCATGTCAACCAGGTGTATTTAATCAACCAACTTCAGTTTCTCACAGGTATAGTATGAATACCAGAGTGTACACTGGATACTCACTTGGGCATTAACACAATTCTCAGTCTTTGTCCTCAGACTTTCAGACTATTCCAACATGGCTCAACACACCTTTGAACGCAGAAGTGGGAGACAGGAACAAGGGTCAGCTGACCAAATACTTCTGGGATTTGTGCTAACAAGCCCATAGACCATTTAAAAGGTTTATTGGACAACTTGTCTTCAGTTTGCAATTGATTCATTTTCCCTGATAAGCTTTCCACTTTTGAATACATAACTCTTGAAACTGTCATTTCTTGGCTTTTTCAATGGACTCATTCTTCTCATGCTGTGTAATGGCATAATCTTTTAACTGCTAGTGAAACTGGAAGAATAAATAGCACTTTCTGATATTTGTAACTTAGGAGGTAGGTTGTGTATGTACACACATACTCCAACAATTAGCCACTAGACATTCAGATAATGAAAGGGATATTTGCACACCAAACTCACAGGGAGAACTTATGGAGACTAGAGTTGGAGGGCTAAGAGTCATCTGTGTCCTTTTATGTATGCCACACAGGGTACACTATTCTAGACCAAATTACCCAGATGTGCAGAAATGTTTTGCTGGGAGAGAAGGAAGACTCACTAGGAGAAGACCAATCCTTGAGGACGTGGGTACTATATTTTAAAAGATGGCTGTCTCTAGGCACTATGGCACATGCCTGTCATTAGAAGTACTCAGGAAGTGAGGAGGAGGATCACAAGTTCAAGGCCAGCCTGGGCAACTTAGTGGGACCCCATCTCAAAATTTAAAAAAAAATTAAAAGTGCTGGGAATGTAGTTCAGTGGCAAATTGCCTCAGTTCAATACCCAACACCAACAAACAAACAAACAAAAAAAGTCTGAATTGTATAGTACACTTAGGGGAGACACTTTTGGAAAGGACATTAAACAAGGTTAGAAACTGCAGTGTTGTCCTAGGAATGCACTTGGTGACTGCTTTTTCTCTTGAATTTTGGTGGACTCATATTTTTTTCTTCATATGCTGTGATCTTGTTTGTTTGTTTGTTTGTTTGTTTTTAACATCCCAGTAAAGTCCAATATACTTCTATGACTTATGTGATAGAGTAGAGAAGACTTATGAAGAAGCCCCAGAGAGTTGAAGGACTCAGCATTGACTGTGATTCAAATCCATGCCTGTTCTCTATTTAGATATGCTCAGTGGAGGGGAAACTTAATGGGTGGAGCAAAATTGATCCACTTCCCATCAGCGTTGGCTTGCTTTTGCATTCCACTCTCATCTCTGCCAATGTGTGCTTCTAAAGGGTCTGTTTTAGGGTCTTGGTTGAAGGATCCCCACTGTCCTGCTGGCTCCCAAATCTTTGCTGTGGGTCCCAGATCAGCATAGTCTTGATCATCTCCACTTAGACTCAGTCTGTGGTCAGGCCAGTTTCCTTTCCTTCTGTGTACCACTCCACTACCTTCCTTCCCCAAAGTAATGATGCTAATGGAGTAACACAAGATACCTGCAAACTCTTTTTTTTTTTTTTTTTTTTTTTTGGTCTTTTATACATATCACCAAATAGTTAGAGTTTCACCTTTGACATACTTTCCAATCTCATCTCCTCCATGGCATCCTGTTCTCACTGGCCTCAATCTCTCACGCTTTTGTTAATTCTTGCCACTTTGTCACCTCCTTCCAAGGTACTTTGCACCAACATTGCATTTCTAACTCACCTTGAACTTAAGTGCAATAAAAGTAACAAATATAACTAATATAACAAATATAACTAAGCCCAGCCACCAAGAAGAGTCAAGGCGGAAGAGGGGGAGCACATGTCATAGTGACTGAGCCCAGGCAGGGATCGCTTTGAGATCCAAGGGACAGTTCAAGTGTAGGGCTGAGCCCCAGGGACCATTGGATAGTAAGCAAGTGCCAGTGGAGCACGCTGCCTGCTACAGCCCCTCCTCTTGCAGTGCTCATACCCCACCCACTGCTGGGCGAAGGAACAGGGACACCCCCACCACGATGGCAGTGATGACAGACTGCCTGTGCTCATCTTGACTCATTACAGAGCGGCCTTTTCTGCCACTGATGTCTGCGTGGTTGTTTATGCTCAAGGGAACACTGGGGTCCAGCACTGAGTGCTGAGCCAGTTCCCAGCAACACCAGGCCAAGGCTGATGGTACCAGGCCAGCTCCTGGCTGTCAGGGTTGCTCTTCTCTTCCTTGGAACTGAGACCAGATGGGTCAAACAACTTACTCAAAGTCACAGAGCAAGTGCAGTGCTGAAGATAGAACACATTCTGAGGCAGCCCATGTCCAGAGAGTGTGATTTCAACCACTGTGTCACCTTGTCTGTCTTTCTTGATGTTGCAGGACCCCAAAAACACGAAGGAAGAGATGTCTTCCTTAATGTTGCAGGACTACAAAACCATGAAGGAAGGGAAAAGATAGTTCTTAATATCTACTCTTGCTGGCCACCGAAATAGGCCCTTTAGGTCCTTAAAATCACCCACCTCTTTATTACTCTCCTAGGGCTGCCACACAAAGTACCAAAACTAGATGTCTCAAAACTCACAGTTCTGGAAGTTCTAAATAGGGTGTGGGAAGGGCCTTTTTCCCCCACCCCCCAAGCTCTCAGGAGGATCCTTCCCTCTCCCAGCTACTGGTAGCCCCAGGCTCTCCTTGACTGGGAATGAATCCAGGGCAGAGTCTTAAGGGTACGAAGGCCCCCACACCCCCACTTCAGTTGACTTAGTTATGTCTACAAAAATCGTGTTTCCAGTGTTAGATCTTCAACATATCTTGAAAAAAATACATAGCAGTTTATAAAGTCTTCATAACGTGCTTTTCTTAAGAAATTCCACCAGCCTTTTTAGTTTCCTCTTCCTTTCCTCCCTTATTTCAGGAATAAATGCTGTGTTCCAACACTTTGATATACCAGCTCATCTTCTAATATGCCATATTCTTTATTTTTATGCTCCATGATTTTGTACACATTGTTCCTTCCAATCAAAATACTTCTGCATTCTTCCCTCTTTTGTCCAAATGTCAAGCTTTTAAGCTTTTAACCTACAAAACCAAAACCATATGTTATGGCCATGGGAAGCAGCCTCTCACTCTCCTGAGAAATGCCCTCCTTTGCTTGCCTGGCATGCTGAATGCACCTCTCCTCTCAGATTTGGGAGGTGAAAGTATATAATAGCTTTTTGACTGGGCTCCTTTTGTACTTTTATTTTCTTTTAAATTTATACCTCTACAACCTAGTACCTAGTTATTTTCACATAATAAATGCTTAATAAATGTTGAGTAGCCAACGAAAGCATAAATTTAGGGCCAAGCCATAAGTTGTGGTCACAGTACAATTCAAACCACTGGTGAAGATATTTGTTGTCAAATTAAGAAAAATTGATACTTTATTCGACTATCAAGGATAACACACATGAACATAAATATTCTCCCCGGAGATAATTTTTCACTAGCCCATTAGGACAGACACATAGAAAATCCCCAATACAGATCTCTAATTTTATTTAGGATTGCTGTGAATTTTTAATTCATACACAGGAACAGATGTTCCCCTGGGTTTCTGGTACAGCCTTCGATGATGCATTCATGACACTTACCTTCAGCAAGTACCGATTCATCTCCCTGGATCTCACTCTGAGCCTGTAGTAGATCTGGAGAATTTTCTGAAGTTTCTTTTATGTCCAGCAAGGCTGGCTGAGACTGGACATGAAAGCTGTCTAAATACTCTAATCTATTCCCAACCCACAGAAATGCAGGCTTCATGCTCTCTCTGTTCGCTCTCATGAATCAGGATGCTGACAGGAAAGTGAGATTCATAACATTAAACACCAGTTGATAGGAGTAACTTCTTCCTGCATCCGCTGGGAAAGGGCATGGTGTTCTGTATATCTGAGCTTCTCCTGCCAGTCTAGGTACAAAGCTTGAAGAAACTGAAAGATAGCCAATCTTTATTTCATTTTCCCTGGGATAAACAAGATTCATTGCTTGCTACGAGAGGTCCCTATCCTATTTTCTTTAAAGCTGCTTGCTGCCTTCTAGAAATTCCATTGTGTCATTGCTATAAAGTCTATTAATATTCCATTATTGGGTTGTTATTATCATGGCCTTTATTATAATGAATAATAATGCTCTGTAGCTACATGGCACCTTTCTTCTTGGATCATCCTGCTTAGCCTCATAAAAGAAATTAATCAAGTTACACCTTTAAGGAAAGCATTAAGCTGCTTCGTTGTGAAAGCAAATTGTCTTTGTGTACTCTGATTGCAATTGTGTACAGTTTTCTGAAGAGGCATGTTAAAATATCAGGGGAAATTTCAAAGAGACTATTATTTAAATAGATTGGTCTTCCTACATTTTTTTTAAAAAGTGTTTTGAAATGCTACATGAAAAAAAAAAAAAAAAAAAAGGAAACAGATACATGCATCCAAAACACAATAAAGAGATAAAGAGATTGGTGCAAGTATTTTATATATATATATGTGTGTGTGTGTGTGTGTGTGTGTGTGTGTGTGTGTGAATATAAAGAGAGCTGTTTCCTAGTGCCTTACATATTTTTAAATGTATGTCAACAAGAGTGCTTGATATTGAGCCGGCTGTGGTTCTCCTGCCCTCCCTGCTCAGGGTGCTTGCAGAAGCTGCAGAAGGATCTAACAGTACCTCACAATGTGATTCGTCTCCGTTCCCCCTCCCCTAGTCTGGATAAGTGCTGTAATGCTATTCTCTGCAATGAGAAGCAAGAAGGAAGATAATTACCATATTTAATTTACATATAAGGTAATTTCTAATAATATCTAATTGTTGGGCTTAGGTTTTATTTATTTATTTCCTTCAGTGGAGTTGTACTGTGTTCTTGATATACTACCCCATTTCTCCAAACCATTGCAAGTTTTCTACATGTGACAGAAGACATTAATAAGATCAAGAGGGAATTTCTCTCCATGAAGAGTTATCTGTAGCCCCATGCACTCACCTCCCTAATCACAGGCTGTTTGCACCTGAGTTCACATGAATGGAGTTAGTTCCAGTAATAGATTATTTTCACAGAGGAGAGTCTCCACATACAGCCAGTACTTTGGCTTACTTTAAACTAAAGATCTGTGTTTTTAATAGAAGGAAGCAAGAATCGTCTTCTTAAAATAATAGCCCAAATCATTAAGTCATGTATGCCAGTGAAGAAGACTTCACAATAATTTTGTTTCCATACAAAACAGGTAGTAATGACTTAGTTTTATTTAAGAAGTTATTTATACTTCAGATGTGAAAGAAGTTGAGGAAGAGTGAATCCATAGTTTCAACAGTCACTTCTAATTCACATATGCATTTCAGGTCATCCTCTTTCAAATTAATTATTTATGACTCACTGTTGTGGGGAGAATAGTGGGCTCCTAAAAGTATCTGAGTCCTAATCTCCCAAACCTATGAATAAGTCACCATACACAGCACAATGGAGTTTATGGATGTGATTAAGTTGAAGATTTTGAGATGGGGGGGGGGTTATCCTGGAGTGTCTGGGTGGGCCCAATGTAGTTACAAGCATCCTCCTTCTCATAAGGTAGAAGGAGGATCAGAATTACAGAGGAAGGGCATCTTGAGGAAGAAAGCAGAGGGAGTCTTTTAAAGATCCCACTCTGCTGGCTTTGAAGATGGAAGAAGGAGTCATGAACCAAAGAATGTTCATGGCCTTGATGAACTGGAAAAAGCAAGGAATCTACCTCTCCTTTAGAGCCCCCAGCAGAAACACACCCTATGGACACCTTGATTTAAGCCCGTGAAAGTCATCTTGGACTTCTGACCTCCAGAATATAAGATAATAAATGTGTTATTTAAGCCACTTAATTTGTGGTAATTTTGTTACAGCTGTAATAGGAAATTGATAACCTACCTCACTGACAATAATTTAGGGAAGTGTAGAGTTAAGAACATATATATACTCTGGGGTTGGTGTGTCTGGGTTTGTATCTTGTCTCAGCCATGTATCAATTAGGTACCTTGAACAAGTTATTTGTGTTCCTCCTGTGACTCAGTTTCCTTTTCCTTAAAATGGGAGCACCAATGTCACATTGAGAATTCTAAACATTACACTAATAAGTTCATGAAAAGAGCTGAGAAAATTGCCTGATAAAATCTGTTTAATAAATGTTAGTCATTTCAGGAAAAAATAGCAAGCAATAACTTGTGTATAGACTAGGGAAATTTTATGTCAGATAATAATTAGAGATAGGAATTTAAGGCTGATCTTTCTTGAGCTCCTTGTTTTCACCTGAAGTACATGGGTGCTAGATTAGTACATTTCCCAATTCCCTATCATTTCTGACTCTCTGTCCATCATTGTGCTAGGATCACTATTTACTTCAGCTCAGTTCTTCAGTTCATTACAGGACGTGTTTGGCTTTTGAGCTCTAACTTGCAAACTGAAATAAGATAAACAGGGAGTCTATGAAGTTTGCTAAGACTTGTATAATTTGTGTTTTGATTCATTTTATCAAAGTCTTTTGACTTTGTCTTTATGTATTTCTTAGCAGCGAATATTTCTATACTATCACCACCCCCCAACTGAAGCCCTCACTGACTATAATTAGATATGAAAGACTCATAGAAGAATGTTGTCTATGATATCATAGAGGGAATCTAATTTCTGAGGAACTGAAATCCAGAAAGGTGTAGACATTTGCAAGGAAGGTCCACTGAGTTTCAAATCATTCTAGAAAATATGGATGGGGGGCTGGGGCTGGAGCTCAGTGGCAGAGAATTTGCCTAGCATGAGTGAGGCACTGGGTTCAATCCTTAGCACCACATAAAAATAAATAAATAAAGTAAAGCTACAACTTAAAAAAAAAAGAAAGAAAGAAAAGGAAAATATGGATCAGTTTTTCAGGACATGTTCCAGAAAATATCTGGACAGGGAGGACTTGATTTAATTCCCATAATTTATTTTCTTCATAAATTGTCTTAAAGAGTTTTTTGTTTTTTTTCCATCAGAAAGATCACTGAAATAAATAATTTGATATCACAACAAGCAGCCAGCATTTACACTGAATCACACTATAATTGATATTGAAGTTACCTAATTATTTTCCCTGGTTTATTCCCAAAAGTCATACTCAATTTGCTGTATTGTCACAAGGAATTTCAAAGAGAGAGAACAAGAGGTAAAGAATTGAGAAGTTACTGTGCAGTATGCACTGTCATGCAACTTACTGAGCACAGCAATTACTTTCTAATGATGGATGGAAAACTTAGCAATATTATAATAGTTAAGACTGTTTACTGTTTGAAATGTAGCAAAGCATCTGTATGGAAAATCTTAGACAACAGAGAGTTTCCAAACTGAGGCCAAAAAAAAAAAAAAAAAGCAGTGAAACAATAAAAAAGATTGTGGAGGCACCCAGCACAGCCCAGAGATTGTGCCTGGTCTTGTCAGGTATGAAATTTTAAATCCCACAAAAGAGTATAGATACCATGGGTCACTGAAGTTCCTAGATTGTGTTTTATATTTAATGTATTTTCTGCCTTTTGGATGTGATTATCTGAAAGAGAAAAAAAATTCGACAACTTAGACACATTTTCATTAATTTTTCTAGGAAAGATAGTCATTCAGAAAACATTTTAACTGCTATGAAACAGATTTGGTAAAAAGGCATACCCACCGAGACCCCTAAACCTCCATGCCCAATGAGAAAGAGCCATGGATGTGTTTGCTGCTCTACTTGTGGAGCTAATCAGTCCACTTAGCCTTACAGGATGGTCAGAGTAGTTAATTAAGAGCCAAGGGAACACTGTTCTAGAGAGCAGGGAGCAGTTACAGTGAATGCAAGGTGAAGTAGCTATGGCCAGTGCTAACACATTAATCCCCAATTGGTTAACCAGTAGAGTTTAAAGAACAACAACATCTAAATTGGGCTTTGAATAATTGATGACAGCACCTGAACTATTAAAGAAAAACATCTCTTTTCTCTAGGAAGCCTAGGTGCCTGTATTTGTTAAGCTTATTTTCTCTGTGATTGGATGCAGATTCTCCCAAGAATATCTTCTTTCCTTTGAAACATAAAGAACTTAAATGACAGATTTTTGATGGAAATGAAAGAAAAATGATATGCTTTAAGGAGACTGCCAAATTAACTAAAGTGACTTAAAAAAAGTCATGCCCATCATTTTGCTGGACATGTAGGTACACAAAAGGAGAGAAACAGAAATTGAAAATTAACTTTTCTGCCAAGCAACATTGAGTATGAGGGTAGGATATTGAGAGTGTTCACCACAACAGAGCCTTTAAGATAAAAAGGAAACGGTTTTCAAATCAAATCAAAAAACAGATGGATTTTGAAAATATAGTAATTACAAAGAATCTCACAAAAGTATTGAGTGAAATTCATTTATAAATGCATGAATCATTTTCTCTGATGAAAGAATGATTTTTCTAACCTTCTAACTCTGTCCAACCTTCAGAGGCATGGAATGCACAGAATTAGTTTGTATGGAGCCATAAAACTATATATAATGCAAGTGATGCTTGGGGGTCATTTTGTCCCTACTCCCTCTTTTTCTTTTGTAATGCAGTTGTTATGCCTCTATTAGTTTCCATACAAAAGTTAATATTGGACTTTTGAAAATGTAGTGATAAGAGGTAGAAAAGCAAGGGGCAGAAGAACAAGGAATTTGGAAAAAGAATGACCAAAAGATGTATTAAAGGATATGACATTTGCTTTTTCCCAAATGAAAATCAGCATTTTTCATAGATGGAACATAATGTTCTATAAACTTGATAAGTAAAGATGTGCACATGAAAAAGTTGTGAGTCAAAACTTTGATCATTAAATTCTAGTCCTAAAAATAAAAACATTCTCAGTTGTATGTACACTGTCTTTAAGACTCTGTAATAGTTTTCTAGTCCTCATGTGCCTTACCATTCATGTAAAAAGGCACAAACTAAAATTGGTGATGCACTACTTCATTTAATAAACATATATAATATGGCTGTATTAATATGGCTGTGTATACCAGGCTTTCATCAAGGTATCTTAGAAACATGAGTCAGCAAATCAGAAAAGATCCCATTATTGAATCTACATGGGGATACAAGAAACAGAAAATGGAGTAAGAATGTTATAAACTGCCAGATGTGATGGCGCACACCTGTAATCCTAAAAGCTCAGGAGGCTGAGGCAGGAGGATTATGAGTTCAAAGCTGGCCTCAGCAACTTAGCAAGTCCTGAGCAACTCAGCAAGATCCTGTCTCTAAATGTAAAATACACACACACACACACACACACACACACACACACACACACATATATTTCATAGATACATATATATTCATATATATGTAAAAGGAATAGAGTGGTTCAGTGGTTAAGTGCTCCTGGATTTAATCCCTAGTACAAAAAAAAAATGGTTATAAATTTATGGGAAAAAAAAGAAAAACTGGAACAGGGAAATGAGCTGGGGGTTGGGTTTGCAAGGGTGATGAGGATACTCAGAAGCATTCCTGAGTCTGAGGTTTGAGGAGGTAAGGAGGTGCACATCTAGGGGAGATCTCTCCAGGCAGAAGGAAGGGCATCATGTGCAAGGGTGCCCACACATTCCTGGCATAGCAAGGACAGTGCCAACTACAGGGGAGTCAGCAAGTTAGATGTTGGGGTCTGGATCCAATAATAGTTTTTAGCCAAATTACCAGAGATTTTACACCACCATGAAGATTTTGGCTTTTATTCTCAGTGGAACAGGAAGACACTAGGTCACTTGTTCTCAAAGTGTGGTCCCTGGGCCAATATCATCAACAGCATGTGGAGAATTGTTAGAAATGGGATTTCTCAAGTCCTACCCTAGACCAAAGTTTCTAGAGGTGAGGCCCAGTAGTCTATGTTTTAATAAGCATTACAAGGGACTCTAATTCATGTTGAATTTGAAGAACTATTGACCTCAATGATCCTAAGCACAAAGATTTTCATAATCTAACTCCATCATCTGTCTTTTCACAGTTGCTTTAAAAGTTCTACATTATTTTTATAACATGGTAGAGAAAAGCCTAACCTTACTTGTGCCCTATGATCAAATTATAATCACTAGCTTTCTTTTCCCACTGGACTTAATGAGCATTGCATGATGAGACCAGAAATGCCTGAGAATATAAATGATTTCTATATAATGACCATAAGTAGGGTGATCACATGATTTACATGCTCCAATTTTGAGGATTTTTGAGAATAAAATGAAGAGAGACTTTCAGGACCATCTTCTAAAATGAGATCATCATTTAGAGAGACTTGCAAATTGAAAACAAGATGTAAAGCTTTGTAAGGGTAGCCGTCCCACTGGGAAGCTTTCACTGTAAGTAAAGGATACCCAACCTGAAGTTTCCAGGGTACCTCACTTAAAAGTATAGGCAACTTGCCATATGTAATCTGAAATGATTTAAAGTGAAGCTGGAGCTGGAGTGGGATTTTTATGGAAGACTGACCTTTGGTCTTGCTCATTTCATTACCAAGTATTTTACTGCTGACATTTAGTCTGGGCCAAAGTTTGCCCCTATGCAGTTTGAAGTCATGCCATCTCATCATGTGGTATTTTGCTTTTGATTAAGTTGCCAGAGCATTAGCTACCTTATAAATTCAATGGTATTTATATATTTTACATGAGCATGCATTTTTTTAAAAAATGTAGCTATGTAAAAGTAATATCTCATTTGATGTAAAATATTTAAATGAGGAATCTCTCAACAGCAGAATGTATCTATTATCAAAGGTGGGCTGAGGTACATTCTGTAGAGGCCCCACCACAGACATAAAGTGGAAGGGCATGAACCTGGGAGCCAACATTCAATTTTCCTCTCTGCCTCTTGTTCTGTTTCCTCCTTATGTCCAAATGCTGCAGGTCTCAAGAGAGCTAATTTCAACACAGTGGAACAACAGTTTCAAAGCTGAGAATGAGTCTGCACTATTAAAAATGTTTCCTAATGGCAATGTGAACTAGATAACAGTAGAAATAAACAGATAATATAAACTGAGAAGAGTTTATGGTTTAAATCAAATGCTTCTCAAAAATGGTCTACAGACTACCTGCATAAAGTCTACCTGGGGGGCACATTAAACATAGGGAATCCCCCAGGCTAGTTGCTTGCAAATTTGCTGAATCAGGGTTTGTAAGTAAGGGGCTTAGAAAGCTGCATTTTTAATAAGCTCTAGGTAATTTTTAGGCTTACCAATGTTATAAAGCCATTATGATATGAGCAGTGTCCAAAAATAAAATAATTATTCAGGGCCACAAAAGGGGAAAATAAGAATAACTATCATGGCAAGCTAATTTTCTGTTTAATTATTTTGTTGGAATAACTGTAAATTAAAGAGAAAGAGGGAATAAAGAGCTATACCAAAGCCCAGAAGAATCACTGCAGCAAGTCAGAGGAAATATTAAATGCTTGAGAAACAGCCAAATAATTGCTGGGGGTGGGGGGGAAGGAAACAGGAGAAACCTGCTTGGAGATCCCTGGGGACTGACTTCACATGACAAATTTGCAATCACATGCTACATCTGTCACTTTTACAAATCAACAAGAATGCCCACTCTTTAATGGCAAGGGATTACTTGCAATGGTTGCTGGTGTCCAGACCAGATCTTTCAGGATGTCAACAAAGAATCTTGGTGACGCACATCAACACACACACATACTCCTTTATGTCACTTCCAATTTGCTTTATCTTAAATTGTCAGCAAGGAAGACTTACACTTATATTAATAACTAGAGGTCTGCAGTTAAGCCAAGAAAAATAAACCCTGCTGATAGTTCTACAGACAGCTGGTTTTCTGTAAGTTGAGCCAAAAGAAGACATGGGCGTTATTATTTGTGGAAATTTCACAATGTTTAGGGAAGGGAACTGGGGGAAGAATGGTGTCTATGTCTTTGTTTAGGAAAGGCATTTTGAGGAAATAATTAAGACTGTTGTTAAACATGATTTTTTTTAAAACTAGGGAAAGCAGAAAAAATGGAAACATGATTAGGATAAAGTCAAGATAAGCCTCAACCATCTGGGAATCTAATTGTGCTAAAGAAATGACCAAACAAATTCATCTTGCTTTTTATAATAACACATGCAGAAATTACAATACTGCTTCTTGGAATCTAATTCTGATTAAAAAGCAAGAAATTACTCATAATGAGAAGTGAAATGGTTAAGTACCTTGGAGATTGCCATTTTGAAGGAAATAAATCACCAGACCAGGGACTAAGATATTTTTTAAAAGTAGATTTAAAAAGTACTTGGGGAAAATAAAAAAGCAAGCAGGGTTGTCTTTTGTATAAGGCTTAAAGGGAATATTGCTTAAGGGGAGTGGTAGAAAAATGAACTTCAGTTTATACAATCTCCATTTGAATGGGGAGGAAAATACTTCTAAAGGAACTGGTTTAGCTGCACGGGAAGCTTTTTCAAGAGCTTGGAATATAAAAGGACATGTACAAGAAGCAGAAGGAATGAAAACAAGAGAGCAGCCTGGATTTAGAAGAGCAGTGTCAGAAAGGTTAGAGGCCAGAGTTGCTGAGGCTTGGGGAAACTGCTGAGGACAAGAAAAAGCTTTGCAAAGAATGTTCAGAGACAGTTGTGAACAAAGACAGGATGGGATCACAACCTGCAGAAAGTGGCGCAATGTTAACAGATGTCAGGAAAGTTTTCCAGATTATTGATTTATTAATCTTTAGATTCCCCAGGGCTGGCCCACTGCCCATCACCTACCAAGTGGGTTCCACATGTTGAGTGTCTGCATGGATGAAAAGTTCAGGTAGTGAGAATGATTTTGAAAAGAGAACAGTGGCAGAATAAATATGATTTTAAAGAGGACATTTCAATACCCAGATGAAAAGCGAAACTAGTAAAAGAACTTGGGTATTTTACATATCTCTTCAGACTAAAAAGGATGACATTCCAAGGAACATGAATTTGAAACGTTGATGTTAGAACTGTCATTATTTTTTTTTATTCTTTTTTTGAAATTTAATTATTTATTTACTTATTCATAATGGACAAGTATAGCATCTTTTTACATACAACTGCTTGTATACAAAGTATATAAGTACCATTCAGATCTTCAATCATGCATTTAGGATAATGATATCCATCTCATTCAACCACCAATTTTTTTTTTTCCTTTCCCCTCTCTCCCCTTGCTTCCTCCCTTCCCCTCCCTTTCCTTTGACCATTCTAGTGTTCCTCTAATCCTATGTACCCCCACCCAACAACACTGTGAACTAGCCTCCTTATATCAGAGAAAACACTTAGTATTTGGATTTTTGAGATTGACTAATTTCACTTAGCATTATATTCTCCAACTTCATCCATTTACCTGCAAATGCCATTATTTTATTCTCTCTTATTGCTGAGTAAAATTCCATTTTGTATATATACCACATTTTCTTTATCTACTCATCTACTGAGGGACATCTAGGTTGGTTCCACAACCTACCTATTGTGAATTGTGCTGCTATAAACATTGAAGTGGCTGTGTCACTGTAATATGCTCTTTTTACGTCCTTTGGGAATAGACCCAGGAGTGGGATGGCTGGGTTATAGGGTGGTTCTGCAGGAGCCCTGTTTGGGGATTGGCTTGAATTGCAGTTGACTATGAGCCGTGGAGATTTGGCCATTGTCGCCACCCGTAGTCTCACGGGATTTTGTTGCGGGATCTGGAGTGACTTGGCCGAAATTGCTGATCGGGTCAGCGCCATTTTAGTGGTGTGTTTGGCGTGAGTTAGTTGTTAGAACCAGAGAGAAAAGTTATCAGAATAAAAAGCTGTTTGTCTCCAGTTTGCTTCTGAAGTTCTTCCCGCGGCTCCGGTGCTCCGAGCGCTTCAGGCGGCAACAGGTGGCGGCCCGTACGGGGAACTTCGGAGCGGACAGGTAAGAACTGAAAGGTCTCTAAAGATGGGTTCGAATATAACTGAATCCCAAGTGATAGAGGCTATGCAAAGACTCCTTGATATACCTGACTCTGTTCTCAGTGAGGAGTATATAGACAAAAATGAAAGTGATCAAAAAAGTGTAGATTCCACTGGGCCAACTGAGACCAGTAAAGAGAGTATTAGAAGAGACCCAAAAATGACAAAAATCCAAGCTATTAAAGCTATTCGGGAGTTATTGGCGAAAGCTGAAGGATACTTGCTCTCACTGGAACCTGGGCCTCAGGATATTGCTGTCAGTGAAATTAGCAGTGGTGAGGAATCTAGTAAAAGTGATCCTGAGAAAATGAGGAAAAAGAAATTTAAAAAGACCGAGAAAAAGGTCCGTCAGGCAGAGGAGTCACTTGTGGAAGTGACTACTCCCCCATGGGTGGAATCCATTACAGAAAATATGAAGGGTATTACTAGGCATTTGCATACCCTAGAAACAGAAATAAAAAGTCTTTCTGATCGCTTATGCGCTCTCGAGGACAACTCACAGATACATTGGGAACCGCCAGCATTTGAAAAGAAAAATGGACAGAGTGTCCATCAGTCAGTAGATTTCAAAACAATAAAAAATCTCAAAGAGGCAGTAATGACTTATGGGCCCCAAGCTCCTTTCACGTTGAGTATGCTGGAGTCCCTTAACACCTTTAGCTTAACCCCCTCAGACTGGAAAAGTCTATGTAAAGCAACATTAAGCGGGGGGCAATTCTTGGTTTGGCGATCGCAATTCCAAGAACTTTGTATAGAAACGGCTAAAAGAAACGCGGCTGCAGGGTTTGAAAACTATAATATAGACATGCTCACAGGAGAAGGGCAATTCGCAGACTTACAGGCTCAAACAGATTATGACTCAGATATATATGCTCAGATAAATGCAGCTGCCTTAGAGGCATGGAAAACTGTACAAGGACCTGGGGATCTACAAGGTAGCTTGTCAAAAGTGATTCAAGGACCTAATGAGCCGTATGCCGACTTTGCTGATCGACTTTTGAGAACTGCAGGTAGTGTGTTTGCAGATGTTGTCCAAGCTATGCCTTTAGTTGTTCAATTAGCTTATGAAAATGCAAATAAATGGTGCCAAGCAGCCATCAGGCCATGGAGAACTAAAAAGGATCTTTCCGTATATATACAACTATGTAAAGATATAAATGGCGCCTTTGTCACAGGAAATGTGATTGCAGCCTCAATGAGAGGTGCTTCCTCTCGAAATTTCACAAAGGCTAAACGTAGACATTATAATCAATCAGGATATTCTAGGCAAAATTATCATAATCAATCAGGCAATTCTAGGCAAAATCCCAAAAGAGAAATAAGATCAAGCTCATACCATGCCCCAGGCCGCTGCCCCAGGTGTAAAAAGGGAAATCATTGGGCCAATAAATGCTATTCAAAATTTGACATCCATGGAAATCCTTTGTTCAGGAATTCAAAAAACGGGGCACGGGGCCCAGTACCCCGGGGCCCACAAATGTACGGGGCATTGCAGAAGGAGTATCCTCAAGCATCCACTCAGATGCTTCCCCGACACAATCCCTACTACCCATCCACTCCCTCGCCAGAGGAACAAGAGGAAATGCAGGATTAGACCTCTGTTCCACCGCCCGAATAGTGTTAATACCTGAAATGGGGGTTCAACTGATTCCCACAGGAGTCAGGGGACCTCTTCCCTCAGGGACTGTAGGACTTATTATCGGGCGTAGTCCTAAAAGCTTATTAGGTTTGCAAGTGACCCCAGGTGTAATAAACTCAGACTACAAAGGGGAAATAAAAATAATGCTTAGCTCACCCCAAAGTGTAAGTTCTGTTAATCAAGGAGATAGAATTGCTCAGTTGCTTCTCCTTCCCAATTTACATAATTCATTTAAAATGGGTATGCCTCAAGAAGGGAACAATAGAGGATTTTGTTCCACTGACTCAAGTCCCATGGCTTGCTGGGTTCGAGACTGTTCAAGGAGGCCTATGTGTAAAATAAAAATCCAAGGAATAGAAATGGAGGGATTAATAGATACTGGAGCTGACTCTTCCATTATTAATTTACGCCAATGGCCCAAGCACTGGCCTCTGCAAAAAGCTTCAACCAGTTTAAGAGGCTTGGGATATAATAACCTCCCAGATAAAAGTGCAGTAATTTTAAAATGGGAGGATGATGAAGGCCATAAAGGAACATTTCAGCCTTATGTTTTACCTAATCTACCGGTTACTTTATGGGGAAGAGATATTTTGCAACAAATGGGAGTACACCTTGCAACCAAGCCTGCAGATGTTAAATGTGAAAACCTACAGGGTAATCTTAACCATAAAAGAACTCATTATCAAAAAGTACAGAGTAATCTTAACCCTAAAAGTAATCATTGTCATAAAGGAAAAAGATATTTTTTTTCGGGGCCACTGAGAAAATAATTTTGAAAATACCATGGCTTTCTGATAAGCCAGTGTGGGTCCCTCAGTGGCCCCTATCTAAAGAGAAATTACAAGCGGCCCACCAATTAGTTCAGGAACAATTAGAAGCAGGTCATATAGAACCTTCCACCTCTCCCTGGAATTCCCCCATATTTGTGATCAAGAAAAAGTCAGGAAAATGGCGATTGTTACATGATCTTAGACAAATCAATAAAACCATGCAAGTTATGGGGCCTACTCAACCTGGACTTCCTAGTCCCGTAGCTATTCCAAAAAATTTCCATCTTATTACTCTTGATATAAAGGATTGCTTCTTTTCTATTCCCCTACATCCTCTGGATGCCCCCAGGTTTGCTTTTTCCGTTCCTTCTATGAACAATAATGGCCCTGATCAGAGATATCAATGGAAGGTTTTACCACAGGGAATGGCTAATAGCCCCACCATATGCCAAATATATGTGGACAAGGCTATCCAACCCATTAAAAATAAATATCCAAACCTCATGTGTCTACATTACATGGATGATATTTTATTGGCCCACCCTAATCAAAAAATCTTATTTAATATATTCAGTGATGTGGTAGAAAATTTAAAAAAATATGGACTATATATAGCAGAAGAAAAAGTTCAAACCAGATCTCCCATATTATATTTAGGATTTAAAATCATGGATACTTTTGTTAGACCCCAAAAAATTTTAATAAATAAAGAACATTTGACCACCCTCAATGATTTCCAAAAACTACTGGGAGACATTAATTGGCTTCGCCCTACACTAAATCTCACTACTGGCCAACTAAAACCTTTATTTGACATCCTTCGTGGAGATCCTGATCCATCTTCACCACGAACATTGACTCCTGATGCTAGGAAAGCTTTAAAGTTAGTAGAAAAAGCCATCGAAGGAGCTCATTGTGATAGATTTGATTTAACTCAACCGCTGATGTTGATTATTATTTCTTCACAATATACACCCACAGGAGTATTTTGGCAACAAGGGCCTTTATTATGGATACATTTGCCCGTCTCTCCTAAAAGTATAATTGAATCTTATACCTCCATGGTGGCTAAACTTATTCTTCAAGGACTTAAGACTTCTACTAAAATATTTGGCATTCACCCTGCTACTATTATTACTCCCTATTCATCATCACAGATTGAATACTTATGCTTCAATGATAATGATTGGGCTATAGCTAAATGCTCTACTTCTGCAAATTTTGATAATCATCTTCCTAAGTCCCCTATATTATCTTTTTGTATTAATCATCCTATTATATTTCCACAGGTAATAAAAAATCAACCTATTCCTAAGGCATTTAATGTATTTACAGATGGGTCCTCAAATGGTACTGCTACAGTAGTCACTAAAAAAGAAAATATGACTTACATAACTGCACACAAATCAGCTCAACTAGTGGAATTGGAAGCTGTGGTAAGAGCTCTGGAAAATTTTAGGGACCAGCCCGTAAACATTTTTTCAGATAGCCACTATATTGTACAAGCCGTCCCAAAATTAGAGTTAGCAGGACCAATAGCACCTCATACTCCAGCCTTTAAATTGTTTTATCAAATACAAAAACTTTTGTGGGCAAGAAAAGAACCCCTATTCGTAGGCCATATTAGAGCACATACTAATTTGCCTGGTCCCCTCCATGAAGGTAATCAAAAGGCTGATGAACTTACAAAAACAGTATTTATACTTTCAGCGCTACAACAAGCTACTTTATTTCACTCCCAGTTTCATGTCAACAGCACCACCTTGCAACGTAGGTTTAAAATCACAAAGGAGCAAGCCAGAACAATTGTAAAAGATTGTAAATCTTGTATGACACATTTGCCCAATCCTCATTTCGGCGTTAACCCTAGAGGATTGATGCCCAATCATTTGTGGCAGATGGATGTTACTCATAAGCCAAGTTTTGGAAAATTGCGATTTATTCATGTGACCATAGATACATGTTCAGGCATGATTTTTGCTTCCTTACATTCTGGAGAAAAAGTTAAAGATGTTACATCTCATTGCTTGCAAGCTTTTGCTGCATTGGGCATCCCCAAAATGCTTAAAACAGATAATGGCCCCGCATATACGTCCTCATCTTTCAAAGAGTTTTGCGCAAAATTCAATATATCCCATAAAACAGGCATCCCATACAATCCTCAGGGTCAGGGCATTATTGAAAGAGCAAACCGAACACTGAAAATTATGTTATTAAAACAAAAAGAAGGAAATTGGAAAAGTCCTAAGGACAGATTGGCAGTTGCCCTGTTTACCTTAAATTTTTTAACTTTAGACTCTAATGGTTATTCTGCTGGAGACAGACATTGGAATCCACACCAACAACATAAACCTTTGGTTTACTGGAAGGATGTTCTTTCAGGTACATGGAAGGGTCCAGATCCAGTATTAATTTGGGGAAGAGGATCTGTTTGTGTTTTTCCAAAACACGAATCCTCTCCAATATGGATACCATCTAGATTAATAAAACAGGTACCACATCAAAATGATCAAGATGAAGTTATTGAAGAATCAAGATTAATAAAAAAGGTACAAAATCAAGAGGACCAAGATGAAGGTATAGAATGATTCCCTCAAAAGAGTCCTTCAAAATATTTCACAACTTAAGTGTCATTTCTCCCGGCCGGGACGAGGAGATCTCTCTTTAGTGTGCACACAATTGTATTTTTTTTTTCTTTTTATACATGTCTTTATGTCTGTACATTTGTCTATATTTCATGTTAATGTGACGTCACAAATATATGTTTGTATGTTTGTTTGTCCAGTGTGACGTCACATAGAACAAAGCGCTTATGAAAAAGAAAATATATATATATATGGATCCAAATAACTTTAATTCATTTTAGGTTTAGAGTATTCAATTTAGGTAAATAATTTTATAAATGAAGGTACTTTCAATTTTGATTTATAGGTGTCCCTGGGACTTCTCTTTAGCAAACAATATGACTAGTGCTATATAACCTGATATTTTGGTGTTTTGACTTAAGATTGTTTATTTGTTATTAACTTCATTTGTTTAATAGCTCATTAATTTCAATTATCTCAACAGGTAAAAGATTGCTCTGTATACAGAGACTCAAGGGTTCCAGCTAACAAATTATTTCTCTAAAGTGCCTTTACCTTTTCTTTAATCTATCTTTAATGCAGTAATTACCCTCAGTCTTTCTTTGTTTTGTTCTAAATATGATATTTTTCCAACTTATGTTTGTAGAAGCTCAACCAGCGATGTGTGTGAACAAAAATCAACTTTAATTTTCTAATCTAATTATTCTATTTTGTAGTTTGACAACTCGCCTCTTGACTCAGTGCTGCAATAGCACTGCCTTTCCTTTAATAATTGATGCTTGAGTTTCTAGGTAGCGGGCCCTGAAGATTTGCCGGTGGCATTGTCTAAACATAAAAAAGACGTCTGCTGCTACAGCTGCAGGGATCGCGGCCGCCGCAAGCATCCCTGCTGCTCAAACATCAAACAACCTCACCAACAGTGTGGCCTCTGCTCTACATGCATGGGGCCTCCTACATCAACATGTTACAACAAATGGACATTTTGATCTTTCATTGTTTGGGACTTTACGGGACAATGCCTTGCGGGTATTTGTCTAGAGAATTCAGTGTGTTACTTGTTGGAACTTAGGGCAGCTGATTTGTTTAAACAATTTGATATGCTATGCAATTTGGCTCATCACCAAAAGGCTTGTCGCCTTAAAGCCGCAACATCTCCTCACAATTGGACGGCTGTTAGTCATCATATATAGTCGATCCTAAAGGGCTCCATTGGATGGCTGGTTAGCCAATGACGGGTAAGATCCCCAGAGGGGGACAACCTAAGACAGGCACAGTCGCACGGGACAGTCTCATGTGGCCGACATATCAACCTAAGACAGGAGTCAAGGACACAGCCTTGATTATCCGATGACGGGTAAGAATGTTGGTTGCACATAGACGTCCTAGAGCATTACCTCTTTTAAAACAAAAAGGGGGAAATGCAGGAGCCCTGTTTGGGGATTGGCTTGAATTGCAGTTGACTATGAGCCGTGGAGATTTGGCCATTGTCGCCACCCGTAGTCTCACGGGATTTTGTTGCGGGATCTGGAGTGACTTGGCCGAAATTGCTGATCGGGTCAGCGCCATTTTAGTGGTGTGTTTGGCGTGAGTTAGTTGTTAGAACCAGAGAGAAAAGTTATCAGAATAAAAAGCTGTTTGTCTCCAGTTTGCTTCTGAAGTTCTTCCCGCGGCTCCGGTGCTCCGAGCGCTTCAGGCGGCAACATGGTTCCATTCCCAGTTTTCCAAGAAATCTCCATACTGCTTTCCATAGCGGTTGCACCATTTTGCAGTCCCACCAGCAATGTATGAGTGTGCCTTTTCCCCCACATCCTCTCCAACATTTATTGTTGTATGTGTTCTTGATAGCTGCCATTCTGACTGGAGTGAAATGAAATCTTAGAGTAGTTTTGATTTGCATTTCTCTAATTGCCAGCGATGTTGAGCATTTTTTCATGTATTTGTTGATTAAATGTGTATCTTCTTCTGAGAAGTGTCTTTTCAATTCCTTCGCCCATTTATTGATTGGGTTATTTGCTTTTTTGGTGTTAAGTTTTTTGAGTTCTTTATATATTCTAGAAATTAGTGCTCTATCTGATGTGCATGTATTAAATATTTAGAACTGTCATTATTAATAAGTGTTCAGGATCAAAGTATAAAAGTTCAAAAGCTGCAATCAGAGTACTAAATCAAAATTTCAAAAGAAAAAAAAAAGACAAAAGATAGATTTGGGAAATTTCAGAAAAGTGATCTATTTCTGCCATAATTCTATATTGTCTTATGAAGCAAAAAACTTCTGAAAGGTTTAGATTTTTAAAAATGAGGTGTAGAGTCTACTAAAAAGGAATAGTGTGATGAGACACAAATAGAATTTACTTTTCATAGGATTAACTAGTCTATTTATCAAGGAAATGCCATAGTCTTGATTTCAACAGGGCATTTTGAAAAATTTCTCCTTTATACTTGAAGAAAATATGGAGAGCAATTAACTTGGTGATAGTGTAGTGGATTCATATTACCCCGGAGTGACCCCAGGGTCAACTTGAATAAGACTTTCCCAAACTGTGGAATATGATTTTATGATTGGTTTTGTTTTATTCCACATTTTCATTAATCACTTGAATTTCAAAAGAAAAACAAAACAAAACAAAAAACCTGAAAAACTACATATAAAATTTGCATAGGACAAAAAGCTAGAGATAAAAATAATATTGTATTACCAGCCTATGCAGGATGGTATGTAGGCATAGTTTGCTACTCTTTTCCCCTAAGCGCAATTATGCACCTTGAAAACAATACAAGAAACAACCAAAGGAGAGCTCCAAAAGGTGGTATGGTAGGAATAACAACAGCCTATCCCAAAGGAAGTCCACATCCTAATCCCTGGAATTTATGAATTTGTCATATCATGTGGGACAAGTGACTTTGCAGATGTGATTAAGGATCTTGGGATGGGAAGATTTCCCTGGATTATCTGGGAGAATCAAACATAGTCATAAGTATTCTTATGATAGAGAGAGACAGGAGGATCAGAGAAAGTGAAGGCTACCTCATGGTGGAAGCAGAGAGAGTTTGAAGATACTATGCTGCAGGATTTGAATATGGAGAAATGAGCTACAATACAAGGTGTATTAGCAACCAATAAAAAGCTGGATAAAGCAGGACATGAATCTTCTAGAGCTTCCAGAAGTAACCAAGTCAGGATTCAGCTGGATTTTAGCCAAATGAAACCCAATTTCATACCTAGAGCTAGGAATATCTGGCAATAGGGCTTCTGTTAACACATTTCAGCTCAGAGGTGCTCTTCCCTACCATAGGCTGGAGATTCCATTCTAGATATCCCATCATGGAAAAGCTGCTCCCATCCACCCAAACAGCACTATCAGAGACAAGTGACACAAGATAAAGCAAGGAAGCCAAAACAGCAAAACATCAGTTCTGAAAATGAGATTATCACTAGAACCAAAGCCCACAAAAACAGGCAAAGACTTATGTACCAAGACTAAAACAGGGTGACTTCATGCTGAAATATAACTTTTTTAAAAATAAGACTCAGAAGTTCCTAATGTAATTGCTAAAATATTAATGATATCATTTATAATCATCTGTCAGACCAAGAACAATGATAATCATAAATCAAATGAGAAAAGGCAACTGATGCTAAAACTGAGATGAAACATAAAGTAGAATTATCTGACATGTATTCTAAAGCAACCATCATAAAAATGATTCAACAAGCAATTACAAATTCTCTTGAAATGAACAATAGAGTACAAAACATCAAAAAATGAAAATGTTTATTAAAAAAAAAGGACAAATGGCTATTATATACCCCAAAAATATAATAGAAGAAATAAGAATTCAATAGTCAAATGGAGATGACAGAACATATAATCTCTGAACTTTAGACCAGATCAATAGAACTGAGAGAAATTAATTTGGAAGAAAAAGAAAAAAAGAACATATTCTTAGGGACCCGTGGAACAATGATAGATCCAATATTTGTAATGGTGGTGTCCAAAATAAATATAGAAAGAGATTGGAGCTAAGAGTATTCAAAGATAAAATAAACAAAATATTCTCAAAGAGGAAGAGATAAACTAATGGAAGAAGGCATGTGATCCACAAATAAATAAAAACAAAACAACAACAAAAAAATACCAATGCAGAATATAATTAAACTTTTGAGAATTCCTAAGAAAGGTTACTGAAAGCAACTAGAGAGAAAAGATACGTACTACCAAATGCAATACCATGTGAAACCATGGGGACCAGAAGGAAGTGGCAAATTTTTCAAGAGCCAATAAAAAAGAACTTTCAACTTTTAATTTTGTATGTAGTGAAACTATCTTTCATGAAAGTAGAGAAAATAAAGACATTTTTAGATGAAGGGAAACTGAAGATGTTGTTAACTCTAACATGTAGAAATCTCTCACCTGTCTGACCTTGAGGCTCTGTACAAGCATAAAGGGAAGACTAAGGAAGAACTGTAATGTGACTGGAGCCCTCAGTAAAGGGGAGACATTGTAATTCAAAACAAGGAGAATTGCCCAATCATTTACTGACCTTTAAGCAGCTAATTTGTAACCACACAAATACTTAAAAATTAGGCTTCACAAAATTAATTGAAAACACACTATATGAGAGGACAGTAGTAATAACAACAGAGTAAGCAACGATAACAAACCTGGAAAAGAAGTCGATCTGATTACCAGAGTTGTCACATTATGGTGGATTTTGAGAAAAAAAAAATTTTAAAAACTCCCCCAAACTAAACATGAATAGTGACGGGAATATATATCCCAACATAGGAGGAAAGGAATTTAAAAGAAACACTACCTTTAGAAATCAGATATTGTGCATAGAAACAAACAAAAAAATCACTTCATTTGATTACATTAAATATAAATGAACTAAATATTCCAAAAAAGAGTCAGATTCTCAGACTAAATAAAATAGTTAATTATATGCTATCCAAAAGAGACATACATTAAGTACTAAGATACAAAGAGGTTGAAAAATTTTAAATATTATCATCAAAAGGATGAAGAAAAAAGTAACAAAGATGTGATGGAACCCATAGAAACTATTAACAAGATAACAGATTTTAATCCACTGATATTGATAATTACATGAAATATAGGTAGTTTAAATATCAATTAAAAAGATGAGTCTCAGATTGGGTTGCAAAAACAAGATCCAAACATCAACTAGCCACACACACACACCAAGAAAAAAAAAAAATCCTTAAAAATAAAATCACAAATTGTGAGAAGTAACATACACCATGCAAACATGAATAGAATAAAAGATAGTTACAGTCATGTCAGATGAGGTGAACTTCAGAACAAGGAATATTATCAGGGATAAAGATGGACAGAACAAAAAGCATATACACAGCAACCAAACTTCGTTTGTAAAACAAAAACTGATGGAACCAAAAAGAGAAGCTGTTAATATTTTTTCAAATCAGAATTATCCTGATAACAAAGCCAGACATTTCATAAAAAAAAAATACAAACCAAAATTGCTCTTTAAGAGTGACACAAATTCTCAACATAATATTACTAAATCTAATCCAGTAATATAAAAATACCTTCATTATTGTTGAGAAAATTTCCTTCTCATACCTATTTTGTGGAGAGTTTTTATTCTGAAAGAATTTTGAAGTTTTGTCTAATGTCTTTTCTACAACTATTAAAAGAAGCATGTTGTTTTTATCTTTAATTCTGTTGACTTGGTGTCCACATTGATTGGTTTGCATTTGTTAAGCCAATCTTACATCCCAAGGTAAATACTGCTTGGTGATTGAGTATTGTTAAATTTGAGTATTGTTAAATTAAACCAAATTTAACAATACTTAATTGTTAAATACTCAATTGTTTTTCGATGTGTTTTTGAATTCCGTTAGCTAATATTTACTAGAAATATTGGCCTATAGTTTTCTCTCTTATGGTACTTTTGGCTTTGGTATTAAAATAAAATAAAATGAAATAACTTGGGAGGTATTTCTTATGCTTTCATTTTTTAGTAGATTATAGGATTGGGAGGATTGGTATTGATTAAGTGTCTGGTAGAATTCAGATTCCTTTTTTTTTTTTTTTCACTGGGAAAAACCCAGGGATGCTTTGCCACTGAGCTACATCCCCAACTCTTTTCACTTTTTGAGACAGGATCTCACTAAGTTTCTTAGGGCCTTACTAATTTGCTGAGACTGGCCTTGAACTTGTGATCCTCATGCCTCAGCCTCCCAAATCTCTGGTAATTACAGATGTGCTCCACCTCACCTGGCTTATCTGAAGTTTTCGTTCTTATTAGTATAAGTATTTTTCACCATGAAGTTTTTTGTTATAGTTTGAATCTGGAATATTCTCTACAGGCCCATGTGTTAAAGGTTTAGTCCCCACCTTGGCACTGCTGGGAGGTGGTGGAAACTTTAAGAGGTAGGTACTTGGGAGATCTTCCAGTCTTTCAGGGTCATGCCTTTGAAGCAGACAGTGAGACCACAGATTTTCCCTCTTCCACTCTTTCACTCCCTAGCTATAAGATGAACATCTTTGCTATGTTATATTCTTCCACCATGATGTGCCGTTTCATCACAAGACCCAAAGCAAAGGGGCCAACTGACATGACTGAAACCTTCAAAACCATGAACTGAAATAAACCTTTCCTCATTATAAGTTAATTTTTTTAATGTGTTTGCTATAGTTGTGGAAAGTTTACTTATGTAACTTCCTTCTTAGTACTGCTTTTGCTGCATTCCATAACTTTTGGCAAGTCGTGTTGTGTTTTCATTTTTGTTCATCTTGAGATATTTTTTTAAAATTACTTTTTGATTTCTTGTTTGACCCAGTGATTATTCAAGAGAATGTTATAAAGTTTTCATGTATTCATTAATTTTCTATTTTCATATTGCTCTTGATTTCTAGTTTGAAACCAATGTGGTTATAAAGAAAAGATGCTTATTATGATTTCAGTCTTTTTAATTTTGCTAAGAATTATTTTGTGACCTAACATTTGATCTATCCTGGAGAGTTTTTTGTGTGAGTGCACTTGAGAAGAATATATATTCTGCTATTAGTTGAAAAGTTCTTTGTGTGTCTATTAAGTACAGTACTTTAATTCAAATAAACTTCTAAAATTGATTTTCTCCCTGGATATTCTACTCATTATTTAAAGTAGGACATGGAAGTTTCCTACGATTACTGTTTTGCCATTGATTTCTCCTTTTGATAAGTATTTATTTGTCTTTTATAGCTGGATAGTTTCATGTTGGGTACATATATATTTAATGTTGCTGTGGCTTTTTGAATTGACCCTTTAATTATCATGTAATGATTTTCTAGACACAAAAGGGAAAATACTATATGATCAAATTATGTAAAATCTAAGAAAGGCTGACTACATAGAAATAGAAAAGTAATTAACAAGGGCAAGGAAGGGAGGAAATGAAGAGATATAGGTCAAAGGGTAGAATCCTGCAGTTATCTAAGATGAATAAGTCTCAAAGTGTACAACACCTGTAAGCTGCCTGGTACCGTAAACCGGGATAAAAACTCTCGGGGGCAGAGTATAGCTTTTACTACTTTTTACTTCTACTTTCTTAGAGCTTAGAGAGGGAAAGAAAGATTTTTAGAGAGAAAGATTAAAGCGAGCTTTTCTTCTTGTCTTCTTAGCTTAGAGTAGAGTAGAGTAAAGAAAGATAGAGCTTAGCTTAGAGAAAGATTAGAGCTTCTTTCTTCTCTCTTCTTTCTTCCTTCTTCCTTCTTTCTTCTGTCTTCTGTCTTCTGTCTTCCTCAGGAGTCTCGGCCTAACTCTGACCAGTCATTACTTCTTCTATCTGGTTTCTCTTCTGTCTTCTATCTGGTTTCTCTTCTGTAACCGCTCTGCCTACGTTCTGGCCGCTCTGATTCTTCTGACCGACCGAGTGACTGCCCGGCTGACTGAATGAATTCGTTCTCCTAACTCGGACAGCTTTCACCCGGTTATATACCTTCAGGTTTGCGGGTGCCTACAGGTGCGTCACATATCAGGTGGAACTTATGGCTTCCAGCTAGCTACAACAGCCCTTCCTAATTAGGGCTCCTTCATATTCCTTCCCTTTAGTTTAAAAAGGTGCTTTAATTCTATTTTCTCTATTTTCTCTATTTTATTTTCTTGTCCCTACCTAGCTTTTCACCTTTTGTTTTTAAAAGGGTGGATATTTGAGCCCTTTTTGAGAAGGTGCTGTGGCTTTAAGGAAGCCTACTGCTGAGGAGCAGCTAACGCACTTAGTTAAGCGGCTTTGACTTTTTTTTTTTTTTTTCCTCTTCTTTATTTTTCTTTATGGCTTTCTTGCCAAAGCTCAATGGCTTTTTTTCTGCATGGTTTTTACCATGCTATTTAATTCTCTATTTTCTTTTAAGCTCATGGCTTTTTTCTTTATACTAAAGCTCAAGGCTTTTTCTCTATATTTTTTTGGCTTTGGCCGGCTACTCTGCTTTTGGCCGGCTCGCTTCGGCTTTTCGCTGGCTACTCTGCTTCAGCTTAATTCTTAACTGGCCTCAACTGAGTCAGAGACTATGCTCTCTTGTTTACTACTCTTTTTGCTGGTCTCAACTGAGTCTGAGGCTATGCTTTTTCGTTGCTCTCCTTATTTCTTAGCTTTTCTTCTCTGCCTGCCGAGCCCCGGACGGACCACCATTTGTAAGCTGCCTGGTACCGTAAACCGGGATAAAAACTCTCGGGGGCAGAGTTAAGCTTTTACTACTTTTACTTCTACTTTCTTAGAGCTTAGAGAGGGAAAGAAAGATTTTTAGAGAGAAAGATTAAAGCGAGCTTTTCTTCTTGTCTTCTTAGCTTAGAGAAAGATTAGAGCTTCTTTCTTCTCTCTTCTTTCTTCCTTCTTCTTTCTTCTGTCTTCTGTCTTCCTCAGGAGTCTCGGCCTAACTCTGACCAGTCATTACTTCTTCTATCTGGTTTCTCTTCTGTCTTCTATCTGGTTTCTCTTCTGTAACCGCTCTGCCTACGTTCTGGCCGCTCTGATTCTTCTGACCGACCGAGTGACTGCCCGACTGACTGAATTCTCCGTTCTCCTAACTCGGACAGCTTTCACCCGGTTATATACCTTCAGCTTTGCGGGTGCCTACAGGTGCGTCACATACATATCAGGTGGAACTTATGGCTTCCAGCTAGCTGCAACAGCCCTTCCTAATTAGGGCTCCTTCAACACCAAGTATGTAGTTAAAATATCATATTGTATACTGAACATTTGTAAAGGAAATCGATTTTAGGTGCTCTTAACAAAAAAAAAGGGGGAGGTAACTTGTAAGTTAATGGATATTTTAATTTTATTGACTCTGGTAAATATCTCATTATGTTATATATGCTAAAACATCACATATATCACTGCCAGATGCAGTGGTGCACGCCTACAATCCCAGTGCCTCTGGAGCCTGAAGCAGGAAGCTAAGACAAGTTCAAGGCCAGCCTCAGCAAAAGCAAAGCACTAAGCAACTCAGTGAGACCCTGTCTCTAAACAAAATACAAAAAAAAAAAAAAAAAAAAAAAAAAATAGGGCTGGGGATGTGGCTCCATGATTGAGTGCCCCTGAGCTCAAACCTGGTACCAACAAAGAAACAAACAAAATAAACATTATGTTGTACATTATGCATAAATAAATAAATAAATAAACCAACGGGGTTTATCTCAAAAATAAAAGTTAGTTTCCATACTTGAAAAATTAGTGTAAAACACTCTAAAGGAGAAAAAAGGCAGTAATCTCAAAATATACAGAAAAAGAACAGTTGAAAAAATATTATTTATAATTTAAGAAGAAAAACTCAGCAAACTAGGAATTAAAGGAAACTTCCTTTACCTAATAAAGTATATCTACAAATAACATATAGCTAAGTTGATACCTAATGCTGAATACCAGAATAATTTCCCATAAAATTTGGGATCAAAGCAAAATGTCAATTCTCACCATTTTTATTTAGTATAACACTGGAAAGTTTGGCCAGCACAATAGACAAGAAAAGGAAACCAAATGAAACAGAAATAAAAAAATTTTTTGAAAAGAAGACAGAAAGTCATCTCTTTCTGTAGACCACACAATTGTTTACATTGGTGATCTAGAAAAATCTACAAAAAGCTCCTGGAACTAATAAATGAGTTTATTAAGTTCACAGTATACATGTTTTATATTTGAAAACAAATTAGTTTTGTATACACTAGTAATGAGCAACTAGAAGTTGGAATTTAAAAATTACTACTTAAAATAGAAGAAACAATAATGCTGAATGTACATCTAAAATGTGCAAAATGTATATGCTTAAATATTCAAAGCAGTGATAAGAGAAATTAAACAAGACCCAAACCAGTGGAAGATGAAAAGTATATAGGGACGGAAGACTCAATATTTTAAAAGATTTCACTTATTTCCAAATTAGCCTAAGGATGTGACAAAATTCCATTAAAAATCCAGCAGATATTTTTGAAGAAATCAAATTCTAAAATGAACTATATGTGAAAATGTAGAGGAATACCACAGACAAATAAATGTGGGAAACATTAAAACAAGTGGAAGATTCACACTCTAATCTCAAGACTAACTATAAAGCTACAATATCAAGACAATGTGCTTCTGAAGAAAGAACAGACACGTTGACAAAACAAATGAAAGAGTCTAGAAAGAGTTCAACATATATGGCCAATTGATTTTGACAACACTACAAAGGCAATTCCTTGAGAAAGCTTCATCTTTTCAACAAAGTTGGAAAAATTTAACGTGCAAACAAGCGAACATTGAACCACTCTCACATTTTTTTAATTTATTTTTTCTGTTTTGTTAATTTTATTTTTTATTAGAGTTTTATAGGTATACATAGTAGTTGGGTTCATTCCAACAAACTCATATATTCTGGGATTCAATTTTAGTTCACGTTCTCCCCATTTCCTTCCCCCTTTCCCTCCTGTTCTCTGTCCCCTCCCCCATTCTCCTTCCTCTACTCTGCGGGACTTCCTTTTGCTTGTCTATTTATATTTGATTGGTTCTTTTTATTTATGCATAAAGGTGAAGTTCCCTGTGGACTATTTATATATGCATATAACATGATTTTATAAGAATTCATTCTGCATTGTCTCCCCTTTCCCATTCCTCTACCCTGTTCCTCAATCTTTTTATTCTACATTACTGATCTTCCCTGTGTCTTTATGATACCCTATCCTTCCCTCTGCTGCGCAAAAGTCAAATCAAAATGGCTCAAAGACTTAGGAATTAGACCAGAAACCTTGCAACTACTAGAAGAAAACAGAGGTTCAACACTCCATCATATTGGTGCTGGCACCAAATTCCTTAACAAGACCTCCAAAGCATAAGAGCATAAGAAGTAAAACCAAGTATCAATAAGATGAATGCCATCAAAATAAAAAGCATCTGGACAGCTGTACAGAAAAAAAAAAGATTAAAAGTGTGAAAAGAGTGTCAAAGAATGGGACAAAATCTTTGCTAGCTACTAATATCTAAAATATATAAAGAACTCAAAAAACGTAACAACAACAACAACAAAATAACCGTATCCATAAATGGGCAAAAGAACTAAACAGAAACTTCTCAAAAGAAGAAACACACACATGGCCAAGAAATAAATGAAAAAATGTTCAACATCTCTAGCAATCAGGGAAAAGTAAATCAAAACTATGCTAAGAGTTTATCTTTCTCCAGTTAGAATAGCAACAATCAAGAATACAAACAATAATAAATGCTGGTGAGGATGTGGGAAAATGGTATACTTATACATTGTTGATGGGACTGCAGACTAGTACAACCACTCTGGAAAGCAGTCAGGAGATTCCTCAAAAAACTAGGGATGGGACCACCATTTAACCCAGCTATTCCACTTTGGCATTTATTCAAAAGAACTAAAATCAATATACTACAGCAATACATTTACCTCAATGTTTATAGCAGAACAATTCACTCACTAAATTCACAAGTTAAATTATGGAATCAACCCAGGCACCCATCAACAGATGAATGGATTAAGAAATTGTGGTAAGTATACACAATGGAACTCTACTCAGTCATAAAGAAAAATGAAATCATGGCATTTGCCAGTAAGTGGATGGAAATGGATAAAACCAGCCTCAATGAAATAATTCAGAAACAAAGCTGGAATGTTTTCTCATACATCTTATACAAAAAGCAACTAGAAATGGTCAAAACATCAATATCTAAAACTTGAAACTGCATACCTCCTAGAAACAAGCAAAACAGAAAGTTTTAATGAGGCAAAGATTTCTTAGATATGATAAAACAACTGAAATTAAAATAAATAAAAATACAATTCATAAAATGGAAAACTGATTAATTAGCCTCCAACAGAATTTGTAAAATCCTCCTTTACTAAAGATATTGTTAAGATACTGAAAAGGCAAACTATAGACTGGGTTAAAGTATTTTACTTCATACTTGTGATAATAGACGCATGCCCAGACTATATAAAGAATACAAAACCCTCATAGAACTGGGGTACAAAAACATATTGTACACCAAGTAAGACATGCAGATAACAATGAAAAGACATGAAAAGATGTTCCACGTTAGTCATTAGAGAAATAATATTGAAACCATAATGAGATAGCACTCACACCTGATTCTTCTGACCGACCGAGTGTTAAAAACTCGGACCGACTAAAAGTTAAAAATAATAATTACACTGATTATGCCAAGTGATGGGTAGTTACAGAGCAACTGGAACCCTCACACATTTTTGGTGGAAATGCAAAATGGTACCGGCGCTTCGGGAAACAGTTTGGCAGTTTTTCATATAGTTAAACATATGCTTACCACACAACCTATAATCAAGGGCTAGGCATTTATCCAAGAGAAATTAAAACTTATGTTCACATAAAATCCTGAATGCACATGTTTATAGTGGCTTTATTCATAATTGCTAAAACTGAAAACAACACAAGTGTCCTTCAACAGGTGAATGGATAGCCATTACACTGAAAATATAAGGGGCAAAATATTGATTCATGCAATGACGTGAATGAATTACAACTGCATTTTGCTAAATGGAAGAAGGCAGATACAAAAGGAGACTTACTAGATTGTTCCATTTATGTGACATTATGGGGGAAAAAAATGCAGCACTAGAATCTTATCTGTGGTTACCAGGATCTGAAAGTCAGGGAGGACTTAATACAAAGGAGCTCAAGAGCACTTTATTGAGTGACCGGGCAATTTCATATCACAATTGGGATGGTGCATAATAATGCTTTGCTTTTGTGAAAATCATAGGATGATAAAGTTTATTGTATATAAATTATATTCAATAAATGAGACCCAACTGACAACACCAAATGTTGGAGTGATGAAGCCCTCATACATCATTCCTGGAAATGTACACTGTTACAACCCCTTCGAGAAAAGTTTTCAGAGTTTATTTTAAAATTGAACCAATCATTTGTACTCTTGGATAGATATCCAAGCAAAATAGAAACCAATAGGTTTGCACAAAAATATTCATAGTAGTTTTATTCATTAAATCCCAGATGAAACAACCCAAGTATCCACAATAGGAAAATGTGAGAAGTTAACACAATGCACTACTCTTCAAAAGGAGAATGAATTATTCATACACACAATGTGGGTGAATGTCACAGACATTGTGAGGAGTCAAAGAAGCCTGCCACAACAAAGTACACACTCTGTGACTCATACAAAATTCTGTAAGAGGCCAAACTCTTCCACTGTTTTAAAAAATCAGACAAGTGGTTGTCTTGGGGGCTGAGGTTTGACTATAGAACACAAAGGACCTCTGCTCTGATACATGATGCTCTGCATGGAGATAGAGGGGTGAGATTGGGCATTTCTTTTCTCAAATTGTAAGCTATCATTTTTCCATTTCAAATAATATAAACTTCACTTCAAAAATATTATAAAATAATGAGTGTGGTGTTTGGTAGTATGTAGAATTAAAAATGATATAAGAATGATTTTGTGGAAACTGTATGATGCATGCATAGAGATTCAATATTGATTCCTAATATTATTTTACTTGTTTTGCATATGCTTAATCATTGCCATAATAAAAAATTAGAACTTTGTAAAACTGATCCTATTGAAGAAGGAAAAGAAAATGAATAAGAAAGAGAAATAGAGATAAAGAAGGAGAAAGATCATGATAACTTTTTTAATGAGAATAGAAAAAGACAGGTAGAAGGGTGGAGAGAGTAGAGATATGTCAAGTACTAGTTCTGAGAATGAATCATTCCATTTAACAATGTGAAAGTTATATTATTTATCTTAATAAGCATAGATTCAATGAAGTGGGGAAGACAAACACCTGATTGGAGAGAGACTATGAAAAGAATTGCAGACGAATTCAGACTCCTCTAGAATCATGGTATTTTTGGTTTGCCTGGGACTTCATTTAACCACTTCATTTTGTAGCTGTGGAAGGGAAACCCCTCCCCATCGAATTGACCAGAAAACTTAAATCTAATTAGTAGGGAAAAGAGAACTAGCATATTTTCTTACTCCCATTTTAAAATCTACATTTCACATAGGTTGCTTGCTTCTGAAATATAAATGGGCTAATTACTTTTATTTACTATTAGTTAAAATCCAGAAATTCTTGATTTTGATATAAAATATTTTTCTTCTGTATTCCCCATTCTGTTTTCCAGGTATGGTCTTTTTCAAAGAGGTGGAGGTCATTTGCCCCTCAGTTAAAATTGTGCAAATACCAGATCCAGCTATTCTTCATTTTTGTATTTTGGTCAAATTTTTTTTTCATGAACCTGACCCCACAAAAGAATTATCTATAGTTCTATTTTTTTTTTTTTTTTTTTTTTTTTTTTTTGCTCAGAGTTATGGTTTGTTTTCAAATAATAAGAATTGAATTTCTCTTTTTAGTCAAATCAAAGTATTCTGAAGGCCTCCTTTTCCATACCTCTTTCCCATTTTTGATGTTTTCCAGAGAATACAGGCAGGTGAATAATATCAAGTTTTTATCTATCTACCACCCCTGCTGAGTGTGATCTCATAGAAGAAAATGGAAAGAATAATCCACAGTGGTCAAGGAGCTAAAGACTGAACTTGATCCATAATTAAACAATACATTCGCATGGCTGAGCAAAGAGCTTGCAGCTATCGTTAATCTCTGATGTTCTTTTACAAGGCTTATCTCCATTTGAAAGCTTTCTTTTAAAACATTTCGTTGGCAAGTAGTCTAAATTATTCACCACTTTCAATATTAATTTATATATATTCCTGTGCTGTAGTCTGTACGATGGGGTAGATTCAGTTTATGGAGATTTTTAATTAAGGTTAGTAAAAGCCACCATGACAATAACAATAATAATAATAATAAATAGACACACAGCACACATGTACACTGTGTAGTTCTGGCTCATTAAATAGAATATGTAGCAAATAGCAATCAACACATCATTTCTTTAAACAGTTACTTTAATTATGATACTATATACTTCTTATAATATTTATTCTAGAGGTATATAAAGGATTTTAAGATGAAAAAGTCTAATTATGTAATTATGATTTGGGTCTTTCTTGAATATTTTCTTTGGAGGTATGTGTGCCATGAAAAAATATTAAGTAAAAAGAAGGCTCTGGGCATTAAGAGACACTTTGTTTTTAATAATCCTCATCATATTCAATGCTGCTACCATATTAGCATATTGTCATTTCTGCTTTTTACTTTTTCTTAAAAAAATCTATTTGCATAATTATGTAGAGTGCAATCTCCCAGGTTTTTCTGGGGTATGGAGCACTTAGCATTGCATATTACTGTGGAAGATAAGCCACTATAGATATTCATGACTTTGGGGATCTGAAAAGAAGATAATTATATGTTTTCTCTCTTTTTTTCTAGTTTCTTTATGAAGAGGAAAGGCTGGGCACATTAGAACAACAAATGTAAAATTGTTGTATTTTTCTTCTGAAATGCCACATCATATAAAATATATATATATATATATATATATAGATATATATACATATATCTATATATATAGGTTTAATGGATATATACATATATCTATATATATATATATATAGGTTTAAATTTTTCTTGTGATAAGGAATAGTCATATATAATTATGACCTCTATATTTCTCCATTTTCATTCAGAAACATAAGTGAACTGTGAATACATAAAGAATTTAAAAAGCTTATTCAAATAGTGGCCTAGTTTCTAATGATGCTTAAATAACAGACACACAGACATACTCACAGGCACACAAATGGACACCCATATGTGATGAGTAGCCCACCAAAAAATTATTTCTTAAATGTATAATAAATATTTAATTTAATGTAACTGTTCATTTACACTAATATTTTGTGTGTATGTATATATTTATGTGTATGTGTGTATATATATTTATACACACATTTAGAAGTAAATCTTGCTTATATATGTGTATATATGTATATACACATATACGTATGTGTATATACATATAAAAGACAGTTCTTTAATTTTAATTTTTAATTGTGTGTAATAAAGTTTAGGGGTTTTTCTTCAAATATTTCTAGCAAAAATATCCAATATGTTAAAAGATATTATAAAACAATTGTAGGACTAAGTTCATGGTTAAAATTCAATGAAAAATATGCAGAACTATATCAAAGGTTCAATGTAATTAAGGAGTAACTAACCCCTGATGTCATTCACATCTGAGATGCCAGAAATGTAACTTGATGACAAGCAATAACAAAATCTGGACCCATCTTCAGTTATCTATACTAAATCAACCAACCAACTGAACAACAACAACAACAACACAGCTAAACAGAGCTGAGTTGGTTACATTTTTTTTCCTTTGCACCTGAGGACTGAGGAATGCTTCTGCCTGGAGGATTCTGGGCCATGTGTATACACTAGTTGTGAGCTGGGTAAGAAACAAGTGCTCTGTGTTCCACCTCTGGGAAGATGGGACTTGTAACAGAAGAACTTCCTCAATTGGAATGTGCAGGTTTGGGTGTTCATATATAAAAATTATCCATTAAATATCGCTTACTTCCTGACATTTTCCTTTTTTTATTTTTCATGGAACGTAACCATTGATAGATACTGAGAAATTGTACAATGGAAGTAAAATTTTGAGCACTGGTATGTCAAAAGAGGATTATTTTTAACTATATATTTCAGTTTTTAAAAAAAATATTTTGACTCCCTGCTAAGAAATATGAGGAAATATCACTCATATTTCCTCCCACATTTGATCTTTTAGCTTCCATTTTTAATTATATTGTCATTTTAACATTTCCAAAAGTGTAACATTCACATTAGATTATATAACTGTACCTGCTTTAGTGCTTTATTCTTCAGTCTTGCTCTGACGATAGCTTTCTACAGTTTGTGTTTTCCTAAGTGTTTTGTTTTGTGTCATTACTTGTTTGACTAATTTTCATTCTGCAGGAGTAAGAAGTTCTGCCTTTTATTTTAAATATGAAGGACAACTTTACTCAATAAAAATTTATTATACTTAGTTTTCCTTAGGAGTTTGTAGACATTCCTATACTATTTCTACTTCTGAATAATTGGAAAAGTCCAAAGACCACTTTAAACTCCTCTTTGTTTACAATTTTCTTCATTTATTCATGAATACTCATGTGATTCTTCCTTTATCCTTAAAGACCGGGAATTTAACAGAATGCATGCATTTATATCAGTCACTCCATATCAATTTTCCCAGAACATTATGAAACTCAATCTGTAGAGTCAAGCCTGCAGTATTTTAGGGAAGTTTATTTCCAACTGTGTACTTGAATTTTACAAAACGTGTTCTGTTCATAGAAACCCACGTTATATATATACCCTTTGCTGTATCCACAATTTTCTTCAAAGTCATCTGCATGTTTTGTTTTTCATTTTTTACTATTATACCTATGTGATTTACGTCAGCCCGTCCACTACACTTTGGGCATTGCTTTCAATGGTGGTGATTTTTATGAGATCTTTAAACATGCCTTTCAGAACCTTCTTTTGTTGTTCACTTAGGTTTCTGTCCTAAGTTCTACAAGCTCACTTTTCAATGCCATCTCTTACATTCCTTTCTTTGAACACTTTTATCTTTTCCCCATTTTTTTAAGTTTAAAGTGATTATATCATCTTTAATTTCTATTTTTCTGATTTCACTTTTTTTCTTAAATCTCTTTATGCTATCTCTTCTTCATCTCCCTTTTTAGATTCTTTTAATCTTTTATAACAAGCCTGTTTTAATGAATGGTTTTTATGTTAGAGCTTTTGTGGTTATTTGATGAAACACATCTGGAGGACCGTTTCCTTCTCCCTTTTGGTTTCTTAGCTGAGAGCTGGTTTCATGGTCAGAACTGATCTCCAGAGGCAAAAGCCTTTGGTTTATATCTGCATTTCTACGTGTAAGGGTGTTTTGAGAGTTCTTTTACGTGTCTTGAACTTTAGTATGCATATTTCCCAGTGTAGTTTCCAGATGTAGAGATAACTTGATATACTTCCTGGTGCTTAAACTATAGGGATCAGCAAACACTATAACCCGTGAGCCATATCCAGCCTGTTGATTCTTTGTATGGCATGTGAGCTAAGAATGGTTTTTACAATATTTATATAATATAAAACTGTCCAAAGAAGTATAAAATATTCATAAAACATGAAATTCGTATGAAATTCAAATTTTAGTATCCATAAGTGAAGATGTAACTATAGCCATTCGTTTAAGTACGGTACATAGCTGCTTTCATACAACCACTGTGGAATTGAGCACCTCAACAGAGATATTATGGCCTACAGAAGCTATTGCCACACAAAATATATATTATCTGGCTTTTTACATAAAAGGTTTGTCCACACTTGACTTAAAGGAACTAGGTGTTATGTTTTGGATGTGAGGTGTCCCCCAAAATCTCACTTGTGAGACAGTGCAAGAAGGTTCAGAGGAGAAATTATTGGGTTATAAGGGTCTTAACCCAATTAGTGATTTAATCCCCTGAAAGGGATTAACTGAGTGGTAACTGAAGTGGGGAGTGTGGCTGGAGGAGGTGGGAATTGGGGCGTGGCTTTGGTGTATATATTTGTATTTGGAAAGTGGAGTCTCTCTCTGCTTTCAGATCACCATGATGTGAGCTGTTTCCCTTTGCCACTCACTCTGCCATGATATTCAGCCTCATCTCTAGTCCTGAGAAACAGAGCCGGCCTTCTATGGACGAAGACCTCTGAAACCGTGAGCCCTCCAATAAACTTTTCCTTCCTACAGTTGTTTTTGTCAGATCTTTTAGTCACAGCAGCAAAAAAAAAAAAAAAAAAAAAAGCTGACTAAAACACTATTCATTCTGTAATTCCCATTTTAGGCTACTCCGTAAGTATATAATATGAAGCACATCCAGAGTGCTTATCCAGTCAGATCCTCTTTTCAAGAACTTAGCTTCAATGCACACAAATTATCTATGTGCATCGATGTTAGAGGAAAGTGAGGGGCCTATGTTCACCTTAATATTTCTCTACATGTAACTTTCCTACTCTCTACATGTAATTCTATGATATATTGGAGTTTATGGTACTAGGTTTGTGCCTGTAACACTTTTACAAAACATTGCTCATCTTTGCATGCTAATAGCTGCTAATGGAAAAACATGAAGTCAAAATGAGCATGGTGTGGGTTGAAGATTGGGAAGAATCTAGGAAGATGAAGGAGCTTGGAGCCTCTCTTTTGATGTTAATTTTGCTCTTCCTCCTCCTCTTTCTCCTCCTTCTACTTCCTTTTGGTATACTTTTTATCCCTTCTTTTCTTTTCTAACTTCCTTATCATTCTGAAATATAAAATTAAATCTGTATTGACATTTATAATCTTTCTAGACAACACTTAGATCTAATTCTAGATCTAGTTCTAGATCTTACAATTGATCTAGTTGATCATCATTACTTTGGACACCATCTTACCTTTGGGGACATGTATACACTGCTCCTGATCACTAATTTTGATTATCACTTAACAATACTTAGCAAATGATTTAAAATGTTTGTTCATAATATTTTTTTCCTATTCCTCAAATGATGGAATGTGTTCTTCTATATTCCTTTTTGTTGTTGTGATAAGACTTGAAAATGCAGGGGGAAGAAAATTTTTTTTTTAATTTTAAATTAGAAATTCTGAGCTATCTAAACACCCTTAATTTTTTTTTAGAATACATACAATTGATCTTATTCTATGCTCCTGAATGTAATTTCTGTTCTACATTAAACCACTAAAGTTTTCAGCTGTGCAAAAATAATTGCTGACTATTTAAACTTTGACATTGTTAGGAGTATCCTTCCAAATGAATATACTGGCTCATACTAATAAAAGTGGACAGCTAAGTCCTTTGTGAATACATCATCCATTTTTTTCCTTCAGTAAAAAAGATAATATTGACTTCCAAAGGAACCTGAATCATAATTTTGAAATACTTCTCTCAATTCCTCAAAATTAGCTACTAATAAGTTACTTTGATATATTCTTTAAAACCAAGTTCAACGTACTCAGTTTCTTTTTTACAAGTTGTAATGCTTTCTGGGCAGATTGGATATGTCTCCCCAAATATTCCTTAGAAATTGCAGAAGTGTGATTTCAAATAAAAGTTTTCTGAATAAAGTTTATTGTGAATTCTAAGTTGTACGAGGGTGTCAGGATTTTCTTTTCTTCATTAAATTTTGGAAATTTTTGTTTGACAAAATGTTTTATGGGTGTTAAACCAAGACAAAGAAATAAAATGCTTGGGGATGCCAATTATACACAGGACAACCATTTAAAGAACATAAAAATTGATCTCATTTAGGAAAACTGCCTCAATGATAATAAATGACTATATGAAGCCATGGAGTCCTGAGCTCTAGTAACATCGATTAAACAAATGCAATCTTTAGGCTCTTATTTGCTCTTAAATAGAGGAAAAGTCCAAATATTTACAGGAGAATGTGTACCATGCATGGAAATTTTTAAAAATTGTTTCCAACTTGTTCAGCATTTTTATTATTAAATATGAAGAGTCAAAATGTTTGATTAGCTCCTCAGTAATTACTTGAAATGTCTACTTCAACAGAATCTGTGAGTGTAAAGGAGAAATTATTCAAAGACCTTAAACGCAAATTGGAAAATCCTCTCATGATGAAATAAACTGTAGATGTTTATTGAATGCTTTTATTCCAAACATTTTAATGAGTAAAAATGTTGGCATCAATTGTTTTCTTCCCTGCAAATTGTAGTGACAAATCATTCAAATCAAATAAAAAATAATGCACATTACAAGATATAAAAAAATCCACAATTCTACTGTTCTCAATTCAGTCTTGATATATTCTTACAATGCTACTTCTTCCTATGTAGTTTGTCTTCTAGTGTTTACAGCATTATAATTTACATTCCATTATCAGCTACTACAATAAACATATTCTTTAATATAGTTAAGGACTATTTCCTCAATTTCAAACTAGGATTTAATTTTTTTTATATTTCAAGAACTTATATTTTAACTCTTTCACACATTGAGTTGATATAAAAATATCAGTTTACTTCATGTCAATAGGATATATTTTGCATTATTATTGAGATACATTGCTTAAATGACCATCCTACATTGCCTATTTGTTCAAGAAATAATATAATACTACATGGATATTATACCATTTCTCAGTCATAAAATTTTATCTTCATTTTCATTCTCTTTTCCAAAGTAACTAACTTATGCATCAGTATGAATATGCATAGACAATATTTTCTACTTAGAAATAAATCTCTACAGAGAAAACATGAAAAGGTAATGGAAGAGAAGATACTGCATCCATTTAATGGTAATATGTAAAGTGCTAATAATAAACTACTATATCTCAGTTATAGGAGGAAATATTAAAATTGTTGTGCTGTTCTTTAGCCGTGTATAACTGAGAGGAAATAAACCTTTGAGCAATTGACAACTAAAAGACATACAAATACTTTGAAGTTCTGATGAATGCTGTAATACTCTACTTGCAAATTCTTCCTATTTGGGGTCTCAAATCTTCTTTTCCTTTATGTCTTACAAGACAGAATGTCTAATGTGAGGCAGTTCTGCCCAAAAAGTGATTTATATTCTAATTAGTAGTAATCACTAACAAATATTTATTCATACTTAAACTACAGAATATTAAATTATTGATGGGGCTCGGGTTGTGGCTCAGCGGTAGAGCGCTTGCCTAGCACGTGCGTGGCCCAGGTTCGATCCCCAGCACCACGTAAAAATAAGGGCATTGTGTACAATTAATGCAAATAAATAAATATTTTTTAAAAAATTATTGAAATGAACTTTTACAACTTCAGATATAATAAATTATAGTTCGACAGAATAAAGCTCCCTCTTGGAGAAAATGTACAAGTTAAATAAAATGTAAAAGTCTCATGAAGGCTCAGAGAAATTGCTGAGGCAATCACATATTGGAGATCCAAGGTTCCAGATGGACAGGAATTGAAGAGTGAGGAGTTGACATTGCCCAAGCCCCTTTTCTCACAGTGACACCTGATGATGTCTGCCAACGATGGAAAGGCTGAGAATATGGAAACAGGTCAACAGATAGAAATCAGAGCTTGTGGCAATTCCTCTGGCAATTTCCAAGAGCCAGAGAGACAAACAATAGATTCTAGAACTGCCAAGATAGTTAGAATTTAAAGAACTATGATCTAGAGAGAATATAGAGAACTGAACCCCATACTGTGGTTTTCTTCATAAAGGTGAAAAGAAAGCATTTGAAAAGCAGTATGAGGTTTCAGTAGTCTCACTATGTTGAAAAAAAAAAAAATTAGAATTAAAATCTCTAAAAATCTGTTGGTAATTAACCAAGGATCTTAGTTGAAATCCCAGAAGAATAATACACAAGGGGAGAACATGAAGGGAAGAGATTTATGAAAAATATAAATCTATCCTGGTGCTGAGAACACTGTCCCTGTATCACTTTATCTGTCTAGTCACCAAGATCCTCAACAAATTTTCATGTATAATTTCCTATTCAATCAGAATTTACCAGGTATACAAAAAAGAAAAACAAGGTTAGAAGAAAAAAAAATGGAACAAACAATAGAAAAAGAGATGATCTTTACTAGCCAGCATAAACTTGATATTTAAATCTAATGAGATGTTACTTGAAACATCAGTTACAATTTTGTTACAGCAAAATTATAAGCATTTCACAGTTGCAAACTTCTTTAAAAAACTCATGTCAAAGTTAGTTATTTGCATAACATTGGATTGATTCAACAATCAAACTTCCATTAGTATAATTTGCCATGATAATAGCATGAGAGAAAAGATGAAGAAAAAAATTTTTGATCAAATTCATTATCCACTCAAGTTGGAAATTCTTAGCAAACTTCAAGTAAATGGAAACATCATTAATCTGATTAAATTCAAACAATTTATAGTGAACATCATACTTCAGTGTGAAATGCTGAAAACCTTCCCCAAATGACAGGGAGCAAAACAAGGATACTGATATCATCTACCCACCCCCACCCCCCGCCCATACACACACATTTTAGTGGATTTCTTAGCCAATGCAGCATGACAAACACAAAAAAAGGCAGGAGGATTAGAAAGGAAGAAAGAGATATGCTATTATTCATAGATGACATTTTCTCCCTAGGACAACTTCCCCATCATATCATGTAACAGGGAATCCAAGCCAAACAATGAGGAAAAATGGTATTGATGGATCAACAGATAGGAAATCTCAGAAAAGAAATACTAAGTATACGCCTGTAATCCCAGCACTTGGGAGTCTGAGGCAGGAGGATCGCAAGTTCAAAGCCAGCCTCAGCAATGGCGAGGCACTTAGCAACTCAGTGAGACCCTGCCTCTAATAAAATACAAAAAAGGGCTGGGGATGTGGCCCAGTGGTCGAGTGCCCCTGAGTTCAATCCCCGGTACCAAAAAAAAAAAAAAAAAAAAAAAAAAAAAAAGGAAATACTAAGTATAAAAATGAACATGCTAGAATTGAAAAGTATGATGAATGAATATAAAATTGAATATAAACATTCACAGTGTGGTCTTAAAACTGGAATGCAGATGGTAAATGTTAGTCACCTGGAAAGCAGAAAAACAGATCTTCTCTAATCTGAAGTGAATGGCAAAAAGGTTTTTTTTTTGTGTGTGTGTGTGTGGTACTGGGGATTGAACTCAGGGACGCTCAACCACTGGGCCACATCCCCAGCCCTTTTTTGTATTTTATTAGAGACAGGGTCTCACTGGGTTGCTAAGTGCCTTGCCATTGCTGAGGCTGGCTTTGAACTTGTGATCCTCCTGCCTCAGTCTCCCAAGTGCTGGGATCACAGGTGTGCAGCACCACGCCCGCCTTGGAAAAAAGTTTTAAGTGAGCAAAGACTGAGGAATCTGTGGAAAATAGCAGATGTTGTAAAATATGTGACATTTGAGCCATGGAAAGATAGGAGAGTAAAGATTAACCAAAAGCTTCTGCGGACATAATGGATGAAGAATACTCAGATCTGATGAACAAAAGTTTCATTCAACTTCCAAGAAGTTCAGTGTATCTTAAGCTTGAGCTTAGTTGAAGCTTGGAAATGAATTCATGTAACTCACCACATTAACAAAATAAATCAGTTACATGATCATTTCAGTCTTGTCTTGCAAAAAAAGGAAGATAAAACTGGATACCTTCTTTTTTTTTGTTTTTTAGAAAAGCCTTTCAACAAATTATGAATTGAAACTCCTTCAGCCTAATAAAGTGAATCCACCAAATGTTTTACAGCTAACAGCTGGCTAAGGATGAAGGACTTAATGTATAGTTGTTACAGTTGAGAAAATGGAAAGGATTTTCATTTTTGCTACATTTTTCCAAAATGTACTGGTGATCCTAGCCACTATGGTAAGTGAATAAAAATAATAAGAAGCATAAAATTTGAAAGGAAGATATAAAACTATATTCACAAGTGATAGAATTGTGCTCAGAAACATCCTAAAGAATCTACAAAAAATACTAAAATTAATAAAGTAAACTTAGCAAAAGCCCTGAACAAATGACAACTGCAAAAATTAATTTTATATATATTAGCAACAGATATTGTTGTGAAATTATAAATAAAATTAAAACTTAAAAAGTCATGGCATTTCTACTAGTACCCAAATCCAAAATATTTTGAGATTCATTTGATAAAAATTTGCAGAATTCATATAATGAAAATTGAAAACCATACTAAGGCAACTTACTAGAGGTAAAGTGGAGACATGCACTTTGTTCAAGGAGTTCTTAGAAGACTCAACATTGTTAAGTTGCTCATTCTGATAAATAATTGATAGATTCAAAACATTTCCAATAAAAATGCAAGCAGATTTTTTTTATAAGTTGGCAAGCTTATTATAAAATTTATTTGTAAAATCAGAGGATGTATAGTTACCAGAAATTTTTTTGAAGGAGAACAAAATTCAAAAGAGTTATACTACCTCCTTTAAAGACATATAAAGCTAAAATAATCTAGATAAGTGGCAGTGGTTAAAGAGAAATACAGTATTAATGAAACAGTCTAGAGTTCAGAAATAAACCCATACAGAGCCAGTTGAAATTTAACAAAACAATATAAATATATGAGGGCAATGTAGTAATTTCCATAATTGATGCTGGAACATCAGTGTAGCCATATGAAATAAAAAAAAAAAAATAGAACTTGCACTTCTACTTCATACTAAACATAAATATTAATATTAAATCTTTATTTTTGTGGCACTGGTGATTGAACCTAAATAAATCATTAGTTAATACATTGTATATTTTATTACTTAAAAGTAAAAGATGAACCTGTAAATATTCTGAAAGAAAACATAGGAAAATATATTCACACTTTGGAGTTAGCAAAAATGTTTTTTAGATCAGAAAAACAAAGAAGAAAGCCAAAAATATATTCCTCAAAGTTAAAATCATCTATTTCTTTAAAAGTCACTTTGAAAGCAAAAAAACAAAAAGGCAGTCCACAAACTGGACAAACTACATTTATAGTTCTAACAGACTTATATGCAGACTATATGAAAAACCATTAAAATTCAGTAACATAAAGACAAACAACTCAAAAAAATCTTTCCAAAGATTTTAAAGGTAGCTCACAAAAGATTTATACATAACCAACACAAGGTTTAAAATCATATATCCAAATATGCAGCATCATTAATTATGAGCAAGTGCAAGTTAAAACACAGTAGAATACCAACTTGCAGGACTGGTATTGCTAACATTCAAAGACGACTCCAAGTAATGACAAGAATGTGGAGTACTTGGGAACCATATAGCCTGTAGATTTTAAGATGGAGAAGAGATTAGAATCTCCCTACAAAATTGAAAATATGCTTGCAATGTAATACACTTGACGATGACCACACAATGACTTCTGTGTGAATTTTCATAACAGCATTACTCTTAGCACATACAAACTTGAAACAAACTTAATGTCCATCAACAGATGAATAGATAAACAACTTGTGGATTTGCCATGGTTTGGATCTTCAGTGTCTCCTAAAAGTTCATGTGGTAAAGGCTCTTCCCCAAGCTTGGCACTATGGGAAGGTGGTGAGAAATTTAAGAGGTAGGGCCTAGGGGGAGGTTCTTAGCTCACGGGGGGAAGTGTCCCTAAATTGAATTGTGAGATGCTTAGTTCCTTCCTATTTCCCTCCTGTGCTCCCATGAGGTGAGTGGTTTTGTGATGCCATGTGCTTCCACCATGGTGTGCTGCCTCACCCATCTCAAAGTAATAAAATAAATTGTAGCCAATTAAAGCTACTTACTACTTTTCATTTTATTTAACCACACACTTTTAAAATGTGGACTAAAACATACAGAACTGCGAGCCTAAATAAACTTATTTCTATAAGATAATCATCTTAGGTGTTTGTTATAGTAATGAAAAGCCAACTAACACAGGTGTGTGTGTGTGTAATGGAATACGACTCAGCAATAAAAAGGAATAAATTCCTGGTACACAAAAAAGCAAACATCAACTAAAACCCATTATTTTTAATAAAGGAAAGAGACATAGTGTACATACTGTACCATTGCAGTTATATGCCACCAAGCAACTCTATTCTGTACCAATAGAAATAAGGTCATGATTGCTTGGGGCTGGGTGAGGGGAGTGACTGAGAGGGGCACAGGAAGTTTTCTAGGAGTGATAGAAATGTTCTCTATTTTGACTGACATAGTAATTATACAAATGTATAAATTGTTATCAACTTATCATTTTAATGGGTCTAATTACTGCATCTAAATTATACCTCATTTAAATTGAGAATTAAATGAAAAAAATCAATAATTTTGCTGACAAACAACCTATTGGTTAAATGTTTTTACAGCGACAGTACCAAGTGTTGTAAACATGTGAACTATCTTACACTGCTGGAGAATAAACTTATAAAATCATTCTAGAGAAGAATTTGAAAGGATATATTCTAGCCAATCTTTTTTTGCCTACACTAAGGCCCAGTGATTCTACTTCCAAGTGCAATGTACAAGAATGTTTATAGTATGACTGCAAACACTGAAAAGTATAAATGATCAAAATATTCATGCATAGTAGAATGGCTAAATAAATTACAATGGAGTGTTACACAACATTGAAAATAAAAATCAATATTGAGTAATAGAAGAAAACAAAAAAGAGAATATATATGTAATATATTATGTGTATACATACACACACACACACACACACACACACACACACACACATATATGTAGCTGTATGATGTCAGAAGTCAGGATGATGTTTACTTGGTAGGGACAGTGACTGGTAGGGTCATGGAGGGAATTTATGCTGATAATACTCAAGTTTGGGTCTTAGTTTTTTGATATGTTCACTTTATAAAAATTAGTTAACTGTCATGCTTAAATTTATGTACTTGCCTGTGTTATAGTTCAATAAAGTTTATTTAAAATGTGAAATGATTGAATAAAAAGTAAAATGTCAAGTCAGTTGAGTCAGTTGTGTGGTTGTTGTAAACCTCAAGAGTCCTTAAGAAGTCACAGTCTGTGTGGAGCACCTTCTTTGTATTCAGGGCTATTACTTGTAACTACCATAAAGGTTGTAACAACTTTATTGAAAGACACAAAATAACTTCAGTGTATTTAACAATTATCCATTGTGTCTAAAAAGAGGCAGAGAAAAGCAGTTAATATATTTGTATGGGATTACATATATCTCCAAAAGAAGAAATAATGATAGCCAGCATAATTTCAACTTCACATTTTAGAAAATCATATCAAAGGACTTGGTAGTTGCTATGTTTTTTTTTTTTTTTTAATGTTTATTTATTTGCGTTAGTTGTACACAATGCCTTTATTTTTACGTGGTGCTGAGGATCGAACCCGGGCCACGCACGTGCTAGGCGAGTGCTCTACCGCTGAGCCACAACCCAGCCCCTGGTTTTGGTTTTTGACCCCTCCAAAACCCACATTGACATTCAGTGGCCACTGTAACGGAGTTGAGCTGGGACATTGAAAAGGTGTTTAGGTCGCGAGGGCTCTGACCTCATGAACACTCTAGTACCAAGCGAGGGCATTTGTTATTTTATTATGAGTGGGTTCCTCCACCTCTGCTTTCTCTTCTGCCATGTGATGAGGCAGCATGAAGGTCCTGGCCACATGTTGGCACCTTAATGCTGGACTTTGTGGCCTCCAGAATGTAAGCCAATAAAAAATTTTTGGTTCATTCTAAATTACCTGATCTTAAGGTTCCTTATATCAGCACAAAAGAGATCAAGGCACTACCATAGTCATTATGATAAGTTAGGTACATGCCAAACAAAGACTTTGAGACCTCTGATCCTTGAAGCACTGATATTTTACACACACACACACACGTAAATAATACATAGGATTCATAGGGCCAAAAAAGAAAATTGCATATGAGTTTTTTTAAAAGGTAAAATAATATTTCCATTCTATTCCCTTCACTGAGTTTTCACAGGGATTTTCAGAGATATTGAGAGAAAATTTTGTAAAAACTCCCACTATGTGCTAATAGTCACCATTATATCTTGGCTTTCACAGTACCCCAAATTCAGCATAAATCAAATGTTAACTTTGATGTAAATATTATGCTTTTCAATAAAGCTTTATGATACTGGTAATTAACCATATGTGCAGCTTAGTTGCTATAGACCTACTTTAAGGACTTGATAATACAATGAAAAATCAGATGTTGCTGTTTGTTTATTAAGCTGATATTTGCAGAAACACTCCTTGATGCACTCAAAAGACCAACTTCAAAGGTTTATAGATTTAATTTATACCATCAACACCTCCAAAGGGATCTGATGCAGCTACAAACTTCAGTAAGTTATAAATTTGGAAAATCTTCTAACCAGCAGTTTTCAGAATGTATTATGCTTAATATTAGCTCCATGGGAGGTTAAAAAATACAACAAAGGGAATAATAGAAGTGTGTGGTTAAATAAATTGAAGACTAGTCAGAAGCTTTAATTGGCTACAATGATTTCTTAGCATAGTTCTTCATGAAAAAAAAAATGTAGATTGAGTACCCCAAATGGGCATGGCCTGTTCTGCTACTCATATCTATTTGACCAAAGAAGGCAACTTTTCTTTATAGTACCTCACTTACAAATAATGTTCTGCTCTGTGCATTTTGGAAAATGCTATTTTTAACCATTCTGTGAAAGAATGTCATTGAGGATTTTTCTTATCCTATTCAAGGATGTTCAGCGAGCTACTTTAAATTTTAAATGAAGCTACTTCTAGATCCCTTCTGATGTCTAGCCAGGGCTGCAAATAGCAGGGAAAATAGGGACTAGATTACCATAGCTATTCTCTTGAGGTTTACAGTTTCACAATATAATTGAGGAGAGAAAAAAATGTAACATTGGTGACCTTCCACCTTTGTGGTAAGTGGCATTGTTCTCCACCAGCTCTGCCCCAACCACCAAACATCCCTCCAGTCTGGATCTCAGAGCCACACCTCCTGTTATTAGCTTTAGGTTGACTTTCATCTTACCCTCAGTTTTACTCTTTCCCTTTCCTAAAGGCATCTTGGCTATAGGATTTAGTGTCATCAGACAAACATCTGAAAGAGGTCACAGTGTGTAAATGGTGTCAAAGTACAAGCAAATAGAATCAAAACAATTAACATGAATAAGAAATCACAAGTGTTAAGGCAGTTTGAGCTAAGTGGAAAGTTCCATCATATTTCAAAGACTTTAGGGTTTGCTATTGTTCTGCAGGAATTTTGACTGTAAAAGCATAATATAAGCCCAAGAGCCTTTAAATGATATTAACATAGTCATCATGAAAAGATTATGCAGTTAGAATTATGAGAGATGACAAAATTTTGTTTCATAATAAAGGTTCATGACAGTCAATACAAAGTGATGCTCCAAACACAGCTGTTTGTTGTATAGGAAATTTTTGTATAAGAAACTTCATTCCGTGTGAAGGAATGGTCATACCATAATGAATCTTATTACAGGAGCTACGCATGTAAAATCATAGGTCCTGGTACAAGTATTGCTTCTTATATGTGAAGGGAAGCCCGAAATTAGATTGTTATTCTTCATGTAATAAAAAAAATTATGTCATTAAATGTACAAAGGAGGGGAATGATATCATTTTATGTGATTGATTGCAACTTACAACATAAAATTCATTATCAAAGCAAGAGATGATGAAAGAGCAAAGAGCAGGAAGGAAAGGAAACAGACCACTTAGAGATCAGGGGTTCATGAGTAGCTGTGTGAGTGTGAGGGGTAGTTGTTGGACTGAATGTGTCCACGTGTCTGGATAATAAAATAACCTTATAATCATATCAATTTCCCCTAATTTAATTTACAAATTTAATGCAAAAATCTCAATAAAAATATCAATGGAGGGCTGGGGTTGTGGCTCAGCAGTAGAGTGCTCGCCTAGCACGTGCGCGGCCCAGGTTCGATTCTCAGCACCACGTAAAAACACATTGTGTACAACTAAAGCAAATAAATAAATATTTTTTTTAAAAAAATCAATGGATTTTTTTTTCTCTGATACTAAGTGAGTTGATTTAAACATTCATGTGGAAAAATAAGCAATTAAGTACATCCAGTAAAACCCTAAAAAAAAAGAAATATAAATATAAGGGAAGAGAGGGATTATCCACCTGATATTAAAACATTACAAAGCTAGTATAATTAAAATAGTTTTGCATTCTCTCATTAGTAGACAAATGGTCTAGAAATAGGCTTATTTACTTAAAAATTTTAGTATGTGATGAAATGTTTCACCTGCAATGAGCAGGTAAAAAACAAACTTTTACACAGGCAATGCTGGGACACTGTGTAACCATTTAGAAAGGCAAAATCGGCTGTGTTCATGCCTCATAGCAGATTATATCAGGTATGGATCAGGATCTAAATATTAAAAGTGACATTGTAACATCTATGAGAACATGGGAGTAAATATAGTTATTATGTGGAAGTGGGGAAAAAACCTTTCCACTTAGACTACAAAATCTAGAGGCAAAAGGGAAAGTTAATACATTTGAGTACATATACAACTTTTAAAAAATAGATTTTGCTTGACAAAAAGAAATAATCAAAGTAAAAAATAAATAACAGGAAAATTACAATATTTACTATTTGTCACAGACAATGGACTATCTCTTAGCACACAATGATCTCCTAAAATTTGTGATGAAAGAAATCAGTAGAAAAATGACCAAATGTGATGCACAGGCAGTTCTTAGGAGAAAAAATAAAAATAGCCATTAAGCATATTTTAAAAAATGAATCTAACTCATGAGAAAAAGCTCATTTAAAACTTTACCTGAATATCATTCCTCACATATTATATTAGCAGATATCTAAGAATTTGAAAGTACATTCAGTTGTCAAGACTACAAATCAATACACATCTCCATGATTTTGTGGGAAAAATTCAAAACACTACAATCCCCCTATTAATTTGTCAATGGTTAGCAAAATTACGTATGTCTTTATTCCTCAATCCAGAATCCAGTTTATATGATTATATCTCAAAAATATAACAGGAAAAATACCCACACCAAAAAGTATTAATGATAGAGTTTAACCAGTGAAAAAGACTGGAAATAATCCTAGTGACTTTTGGGGATTATTCCCTAAAAGCCACAAAAAGAAATAAAATCTTCTATAAATGAACCAGGATAGATGTGCCCCATTATGGTTTGGGTTGGGAATGTCCCCAAAAGCAAACATGTTGGAAGCAAACGGATTAATCCACTGATAGCTGACTGGGGTACTGGATGATAACTGTAGGCAGATGAAACATGGATGGAGGAAATAGGTCACTGGGGGTATGGTCTTGGACTGCATCTGTAGGTGGCCCTTTCCTCTCTTTCTTTGCTTCCATGCTATCACAACTAAGCAGTTTCCCCCGGCCATGTCCGCCTACCATGATGTTCTGTTGGACCATGTACTGAGATCTCTGAAACCATGAGCTAAAATAAACTTTGCCTCCTCTAAGTTGTTCTTGTCAGGTATTTTGGCCACAGAAGTACAAAGCTGACTAAAGCATGCCCTTTAAGGGAACACTATAAAGAAATAAAGTGAAATATGGACGGTCTTTCTATATCCCTAAGTTTAGAGATGCATGCTCAAGAAAGAAGTGAAATGACAGGATGACTGCGATTTGCTTAAACATCCTTCAGTGAAAAAACTGGTGCTCATTAAAACATGTGTAACAAAAATAAACTCACAAAACCACTATTTAGTGGTTAGAGTTTAAATAAGAGGAAGATAACTTTACAATATTTCCCTAATCCTCCATCATACAGATTTCTTAGGGAATGATTTTTTAGTGCAGTCTGTTGAGAAACAATTTTTCACCTACTGGAAGCTGTCAGGAGATGTAGAGCGAAATAATTTTTTTTATTTGGGATGCTTCTTTTGCTTTGTTGGGGTCTCTTAAGTGAAATCTTTAATTTGCCAGAACAAACTTTCACTTTCCAAGTGACTACAAACTCCATATTGGCACCTGGAGCCCGAGGAGGAAAGTTTCCTTTTCCACACTGCGTATCACTTCTCTGAGATGTTTTATTTAAAAGTTTAATGTGAGAGAAAAAAATAAGAAGTAAAATTAAGGGAGAGAGGATAAAAGAAGTTGTCAGACAAAAAAACACCATGAAGTCTAATTAACTGAAACTCAACCTAGTCACTTCATGAAATCATGGTCTTTGTTATTTCCTTCTTTTCAGGAGTGAAAATGAAATAATGAGCTCTATGTGTGGAACATGACCAAAAACGTGGAGAGACCAGGTCAGTTTTATTAATTGCTGTAATTGCCACATCCTTTCAGTAGCTTATCCAGGAGCAAGCTTACCATTTCAGTTAGTTTGAGAGGAGAGAATGGTAACAACTTAACCTTGAACTGTGGACATGTCCCTTTCTTACAAGGCCACCGTTTCACACAGGAAACTCTGTTATTAGGCAATTATCTAGAAATCCTCTGAACTGTAAGCCCCCACCCACTTGTATTCCACTGCATGCATATTTCCTGGAAGGTGAGACAAGTCCATTTATGACTGCTGAGCACTCTTTCATTTAGGATGAAAGCTAAGGAAAATATGGATGTGTTGTTGCCTCACTATTCACATGTTTCCCAACAAACATGTTTTTACTGACACCATTTTGTTGTTGTTGTTGTTGTTTTGTTTGGTTATACATAACAGTAGGATTCATTTTTTTAAAAAATTTAAAAAATCCTGGAACTTAATTTGCTCAAATCTAGTTGCCAGTTTTTCCCCTTCCCTTCCCTCTTCCTTCTCCCTGCTGATCTTTCTGCTATTTTTTTAGATTTTTTTTTTCTTTTTGGCTAGGTCTTGTGTGGATGTACATGATGGTGATGTACCACATATTCACTATGGTATATTTGTGTATATATGTAGAAAAGTTAGGGTAGATTCATTCCTCTGTTCTTCCCTTATCCTATCTCTTCTCCCTGCCCCTTAGTACCACCAATAGTATATCAGTGTACTTTTCCCCACATCCTCATCAACACTTATTATTTGTAGTCATTTTTTTTTTTTTTTGGTACTGGGGATTGAATTTAGGGGTACTCGACCACTGAGCCACATTTCCAGTACTATTTTTTATTTTATTTAGAGACAGGGTCTCACTGAATTGCTTAGTGCCTCGCCGTTGCTGAAGCTGGCTTTGAACTTATAATCTTCTTTCCTCAGCCTCTCAAGCCACTGGGTTTACAGGTGTGCACCACTGCACCCATCTATATTATTTGTATTCTTGATAATTCCTATTCTTCCTGGAGTCAAATGAAATCTCAATGAAGTTTTAATTTACATTTTCCTGATTGCTAGAAATGTTGAACATATATTTATATATTTGTTGGTCAATTGTATTTATTCTTTTGAGAGGTGTCTATCTAGTTCTTTTTCACATTAATTAATTGGGCTATTCATTTTTTTTTGGTGTCTTTTTTTTGTTCTCTCTATATTCTAGATATTAATGACTTATTAGATGAAAAAGTGTCAAAGATCTTCTTCCATTCTGTAGGCTTTCTCTTCACATTTTTTAATTGTTTCCTTTATTGTGCAGAAGTTTGTTGATTTGATGGTACCCCACACACACACCCCTTATGGATTCTTGGTTTCATTTCTTGAGCTTTAGAGATCTTTTGAGGCGTTGGTGCCTGCACCCATATGATGCAGCATTGACCCTGTGTTTTCTTTTAGCAGGTTCAAGGTTTCTGGTCTAATTCCTAAATCTTTGCTCTGGGTGGCTTTGCTATTCTAGGTCTCTTATTTTTCTCAACAAATTTTAGAATTGCTTTTTCTAGTTCCGTGAAGAATTTCATTGGTAATTTTGTGGGGAATGCATTGAATCTGTAAAATGTTTTTGGTAGAATGATCATTTTAATACTATTGATTCTGCCTATCCAAGAACATGGAAAGTCTTTCCATCTTCTAAAGTCTTATTTAATTTCTTTCTTCAGTGTTGTATAGTTTTCACTGTAGAGGTCCTTGGCATATTTTGTTAGATTAATTCCTAAATATTTTTATTTTATTGAGGTTGTTGTGAATTGAATAGTTTTCCTAATTTCTTTTTCAATGGTTTCCTTATTTGAGTATAGAAAAGTAATTAATTTATATGTGTTTATCTTGTATACTCCCACTTTACTAAAATTGTTTATCAGCTCTACAAGTCTTTGGGTAGTCTTTTTTTTTTTTTTTTTTTTTTTTTTTTTTGGTCTTCTAAATATAGAATCATGTTATCAGTAAACAGAGATAATTTGAACTCTTCTTTCTCTGTTTGTATTCTTTAATTTCTTTTTCTTCCTTTTTACTCTGGCTAGAGTTTTGAGGACTGTGTTGACTAGGAATGGTGAGAGTGGACATCCTTTTCTTGTTGCTGTTTTTAGAGGAAATGATTTCAGTTTTTTCCCATTCAGTATGATATTGACTTTGGGTTTGTCATATATAGCTTTTACAATATTGAAGTAAGTTCTTTCTATTCCTAATTTCTCCAGTGTTTTAAACATGCATGGGTGTTGCATTTTGTCAAACACTTTTTCTGCATCTGTTGAGAAAATTATGTGATTCTTGTCCTTAAGTGTATTTATGTGATGAATTAGGTTTATTGATTTGTGTATGTTGAAACAAACTTGCATCAAGTGGGATAACCCAGTTGATCATGATGGACTATCTTTTTAATGTGGTTCGTATCTAGTTTGCCAAGATTTTATTAAGAAATTTGCATCTATTGTCATCAGCTTGAATATGAATATCAGCTTGAAATTTTCTTGTCCTTGATGTGCCATTGTCTGGTGTGGTATCAGGGTGATACCTGTTTCATAGAATGAATTTGGCAATGATCTCTCCTTTTCTATTTCATGGGATAATTTTAGGAGGATTGGTCTTAGTTCTTCTTTAAAAGCCTGGTAGAACTCTGCTGAGAATCCACTTGGTTTTGGATTTTTCATTCGTGGAAAACTTTTGATAACTGCTTCAATTTTTATTAATTGATATTGACCTGTTTAAGTTTTCTATATCCTCATGGCTTACTTTTTCCTCAAGAATTGTCAATATATTTAAATTTTCTAGCTTATTGGAGTATAAATTTTTAAAATAATTTCTCATGATCCTCTGAAATTCAGTGATGTCTTTGGTGATATTTCCTTTTTCATCTTTAATTTTATTTATTTGAGTCTTTTGTTTCTTTCTTTTGGTGAATTTGGGGAGAAATTTACTGGTATTGTTTATCCTTTCAAAAAATCAATGATTTTGTTGATCTGTTGTATTGTTTTTATTCTGTAGTTCAATAATTTTAGCTCTGATTTTAATTATTTCTTGTCTTCTACTGACTTTGTACCTGACATAATTTGACACTGCTAGTGTGTGTATCCTGCCCTATTTTCCTCATAAAAATGTTAGATTATCATACATACCATATTTTAATCCCTACTCTAAGGTAAATTTGATATCCACATTTTATATACAAGGAAACATACATAAAATTGGACATCCATTCAAAGGGGCATAATAGCTGACAACAATTTTTAAAAATCCCTTTTTAAACCCAATAAAAGGCATCTACCTAGAGCTCACATCATACTTAGTGATGAGGAACTGAAATATTTTCTCTTAAAGATGGAAATGAAGCAAGGTTGTGTTCTCTCACTTCTATTCCAAATTTTACTGAAGGTCCTAGACAGTGCTATAAGGCAAGATAAAAAAAAAAAATAGAAGTCATAAAGATTAGAAAACAACAAGAGACACTTTATTTGAAATTATATTATTATCTATGTTTAAAGTTCTAAGGAACAGATGTCAGCAAGTGAATTTAGAAATTTCTCAATGTACAAGTTTGGTATTTAAAAATCAGTTCTATCTCTATGCAGTACAGTAGAAGAGAGAATAATAGTCATATGTCCATGTCCCAATTCCTAGAACTTATAAATTTGTAACAATATATGACAAAATTATTTCATATTATCTGAGTGAGCTCATTCTAGTCCCATGAGTGCTCAAAATGGAAAACCTTTCTTGGGCATGAACTAAGAGATAAGTCGATAGAAGAGTGGTCAAAGGGGTGAATATTATTTGCTTTGCTGATTCAAGAAGGGGACAACAAGGAAGAAATAAAGGCAGTCTCTACAAATTGGAAAAGGTAGAAAGATGTATTATCTTCTGAGTGTCTAAAAAAAAAAATCTGCCCTGATTTTAGCCCTGTGAAGCATAAGTTGGACTTCTGACTTATAAAACTGTAATATAATGAGTATTGTCTTAAATCACCAATGTTGTAGCAACCTGTTATATCAGCAAGAGAAAACTATTTTCAGTAGCAAAGGAAAATGTAATTAAAGAAGAATACTCCTAATAGTACTAAACTATAAAATATCAATGGATACATCAAATGAAATGTATTTAATATCTGTAATGAAAAACCATAAAATTTGCTGAAACAAATAAGAGCTAAATGAATGGAGGTAAATATTCATGGGTCAGAAGCTTTGATTAAACATTGAAATTTTAGAAGCAACATCATTTGGGCATTGGAGTACTTGCCTATAATCCCTGTGACTCAGGAGACTGAAGCAGAAGGATACAAGTTTGAGGTGAATCTTAGCAACTTATTGAGATCCTCAACAAATTAATAAGACCTTGCCTCAAAATAAGAAGAAATTAATAATCAGAAAGACTGGGGATATTTCTCAGTGGTAGAGAGATATTTGGTTAAATCCCCAGTGCCCAAAATAAGTAAATAAATATAAAATAAAAGCAACATTACTTTCAGTGGCTATTGCCAAATAACATGAAATACATGGGAATAAGTTTAATAAAAATGTACAAGACTTTTGCCCTAACGGCTAAAAATAATGTTTAAAGAGATTTTAAAATATATAAAATGCAAGGTATATGTTATTCTTGAATTGGAAGTATAAATTAAATTATCTAATTGCCCACAAATGATCTATAAATTTAATATGATCTAATATGATCTCAGTCAAAATTTAAGCAATTTGCTTTCTTTTGTAGAAATTTATAAGCTGAGTCTAAAATTTATAAAGAAATTCAAAAGTCCCACAATAGCCAATATATTTTTAAAAAGAAGAATGAATGTGGGTGATCACATTTCCTGACTCCAAGACTTACAATAAAGTAGCGGTGATAAGCCCTGTGGCCTTGGTGTACAGTCACGTGTATAGATCAATGGAAAATAATAGACAACCCAGAAATGCATCAAATTCATGGTTAGCTGATTGTCAACAAAGTTTCCAAAGTAACCCAATGGGGGAAAAGTACAGTCTTTTCAACAAGTGGTACTGGAGCTATAACATAGTTATATGTAAATTTTTTTTAATGAAACTTCTCCCTTGTTTTATACCATATATGAAAATAACTCCAAATGAATTATACATTTAAATCTAGGAGTCAAAATACAAAGCGTGGTAGAAGACAATGTAGAAAAGAATTGTGGTTTGTTTAGCTCAAAACTCAGACATGAGAAAAAAACTGAACAATAAGACTTCATCAAAATAAAATCTTAGTCTCTTCAAAAGATACCATTAAGCAAATTAGCATACAAGATGCACATTAGAAAAAGTATTTGCAAAACTTACATTGATTAAGTAATTGTATTCAGAATATACAAAGACTTCATACAACTAAACAGGAGAGAAAAAATTTTATGGATTGAATTCTGATACCCCAAATGATAAGCTGAAGCCCTAATCCTGGTTATCTTATTCTGGATCTGTACCACTTGCTACTGATCTAAGAGTTGAGATGAAGTTATAGTGGATTAAAGTGGGCTTTTAATCCAATATGAGTGTTGAGAAGTTTCAACACAGACCCATAAGGGGACAATGTCACATGATGGCAGAGGCAGAGATTGAAGTGTCACAATGCAAGCTAAGGAATGACAAGGTTACCTAGTAGATAGGCTAGAAAGACATAAGGAAAGATTCTCTTCTTCAGATTTCAGGGGAAATATGACCCTTGCCAACTACTTTGATTTAGGACTTCTAGCCTCCAGAATAATTTTCTATTATTTTAAGCCACCCAGTTTGTAGTTCTTTGTTACAGCAACCCTAAGAAACTTGTCTCCAGAATAATTTTCTATTATTTTTAAAAAATATATATATTTTGGTTGTAGTTGTTGGACATAATACCTTTATTTTATTTATTTTTATCTGGTGCTGAGGATCAAACCCAGCACCTTGCACATGCTAGGTGAGCCCCTACTGCTAAGCCACAACCCCAGCCCCAATTTTCTATTATTTTAAGCCACCCAGTTTGTGCTTCTTTGTTCCAGCAACCCTAAGAAACTTAAATACAACATAACAGCAACAACAAAATAACTACACCCAAAGAAATATGAAAATGGAAAATAAACACAGGAAAATATGTTCCAAAATAAGTAAAACCTCAGTGAAAAACCACCATAGATTCAGTAGAATCACAAAAATTTCATAGTGTTATCAAAGATGCAGTCCTAATAGAATTTCCATACATTGCTAGTTAGAAAGCCAAATTTTACAGTCACTTGGAGAAACAAGGTGACAGTGTCTTACAAAGTTAAATATACTTACATCATATAACCCAACAACATTGCTGTTTTGTACTTACCTAATATAATTGATCATATGTATGTATATTTGTATATCCAATGTAATCTTCCCTAGTGAAGTTCTATTAACAATAACACCAAACTGAAATTTATTGCAATAACTGAAGAAAACTGAAAACAAACTCTCCATCATCTATGTATGAACATACAGATGTGTGACATACCCATGCTATGGAACAGTGCTGAGCAATAGAAATGAATGAACTACAGATTTGCACAACACAGTTCATTGTTAAATGTGTTCTATTAGGTAAAAGACCCAAACACAAAGCCAGCATGTGGTATGATTTCTTTTATGTGAATTTCTATAAAAGGCAAAACTGTAGTAGTAGAAAACACATCAATGGTGGTCAATAGATAGAATTGATAGCAAAGGGGCATGAGGAATCTCTTTGTACAGTAATGAAAAGGACCAATGCCATGACTAGTGTGGGTTACAATTTGTTAAAGAACATAAAAATGTATATAAGTTGGCCAATTTCATTGTCTACAAAATATACTTTAATAAGAATTATAAAAAATGGCAGTCTCATTTTTATTTTACTTTCCTAACATTTCAGGTTTATAGATACAGAGAAATGTCTGGATAAAGGTGACTCAGGGTTAAAAATAATTTCTGGGTTAACATAGTTTGAAGATTTATTTCTTTAACTGTCTATATTCTGCTGCATTGTTTTGGATTCTTCTTGGTATATCCCTTCTTTTAAAAAAAGCAGTCATTATTTTGGAATAAAGATAAAGAAAATGCTAACCATATTTTTATATATTTTAAATATACCTTTAAAAATCTTTGTACTGAATTCCCTAATGCTAGGAAATCAAGCAAGAGAGCACATGGTACATGACATTCAATCTATGCATTAGTGTGTTAGGAAGCATTTATTTTCTAATCTTTGAGGTAAGATCTGGTCTCTGTTACATGAATTGTTTTATTTCAGCCTATATTGGTAATATTATCTGATTTTATCAAAATAGGAATACTTTTGAGCATTACTCCCAGGAATAAATTTATCTCTGAGACCATCATTTTGCTCTCAACTTTAATTCAAATGTAGATCATGTCTCATCATCTCTTGTAGTTTGGCAATGTATTATGTTTTTAAAGAGATTCCGTAGTGAAATCCATTTCAGTAGCTCTCTTAGAAAATAAAACTTATGTCCTTATATGTACAATGTCACTAAGTATAAAACTTCTTAGTGTTTCTCAATTTGTCAAATGGGAGCCTATAAAATTGAGAATCACTGCATCTGAAATTCATCCTCTCCGATCAGGTTTATATCAACATTAAAGTCTTCAAAAAAGAGTATCACATGCACACAAGATGTTTCTCTTTTCTCTCTCACATTTCCATTATCTTGCTCTTACCTCACTTGTTGCCAAATAATGTATCCATCATCTTTAGTGAGAAATATTATCTATTATAACAGGTTCAGTTTTCTTTTTTGACTTTCCAAAATTATGTTTTCCATTTCCCTTTAATTACTCTATTTAGTCAAATTTTGCTGTCAACCTCAACATTTTGTTTGTTGTGCTTTTTTGTCTTTCACCTGTCCCTCCACTGAAGAGCAAGCTTCCTGTTACATGAATTGTTTTATTTCAGCCTATATTGGTAATATTATCTGATTTTATCAAAATAGGAATACTTTTAGCCAGGCGCGGTGGCGCACGCCTGTAATCCCAGCACTTTGGGAGGCTGAGGCAGGAGGATCGCGAGTTCAAAGCCAGCCTCAGCAATGGCGAGGCACTTAGCAACTCAGTGGGACCCTGTCTCTAAATAAAATACAAAAAAGGGCTGGGGATGTGGCCCAGTGGTTGAGTGCCCCTGAGTTCAATCCCCGGTACCACCAAAAAAAAAAAAAAAAAAAAAAAAAAAAAAAAATAGGAATACTTTTGAGCATTACTCCCAGGAATAAATTTATCTCTGAGACCATCATTTTGCTCTCAACTTTAATTCAAATGTAGATCATGTCTCATCATCTCTTGTAGTTTGGCAATGTATTATGTTTTTAAAGAGATTCCGTAGTGAAATCCATTTCAGTAGCTCTCTTAGAAAATAAAACTTATGTCCTTATATGTACATGTCACTAAGTATAAAACTTCTTAGTGTTTCTCAATTTGTCAAATGGGAGCCTATAAAATTGAGAATCACTGCATCTGAAATTCATCCTCTCCGATCAGGTTTATATCAACATTAAAGTCTTCAAAAAAGAGTATCACATGCACACAAGATGTTTCTCTTTTCTCTCTCACATTTCCATTATCTTGCTCTTACCTCACTTGTTGCCAAATAATGCATCCATCATCTTTAGTGAGAAATATTATCTATTATAACAGGTTCAGTTTTCTTTTTTGACTTTCCAAAATTATGTTTTCCATTTCCCTTTAATTACTCTATTTAGTCAAATTTTGCTGTCAACCTCAACATTTTGTTTGTTGTGCTTTTATGTCTTTCACCTGTCCCTCCACTGAAGAGCAAGCTTCCTGTTACATGAATTGTTTTATTTCAGCCTATATTGGTAATATTATCTGATTTTATCAAAATAGGAATACTTTTAGCCAGGCGCGGTGGCGCACACCTGTAATCCCAGCACTTTGGGAGGCTGAGGCAGGAGGATCGCGAGTTCAAAGCCAGCCTCAGCAATGGCGAGGCACTTAGCAACTCAGTGGGACCCTGTCTCTAAATAAAATACAAAAAAGGGCTGGGGATGTGGCCCAGTGGTTGAGTGCCCCTGAGTTCAATCCCCGGTACCACCAAAAAAAAAAAAAAAAAAAAAAAAAAAAAAATAGGAATACTTTTGAGCATTACTCCCAGGAATAAATTCTTCAGCTATAATTTTCAATAGAAACTAATTTCTAATGTAGTTTACTTTTTTAACATGTAAAAATAGAAGTAACTTGAATGTCATTACTTAGTTTTAAAATTATTCTACCATGATTTCTTCATTTAAAAAATAAGAATGAAAACGTTAATAAACTGTAAGTATTCCTAAATATTAAATAGCAAAGAACCTCCTGAAAATGAGATTACAAAATCAATGGCATCTGATGGTCAGGAATGATATTATATATATATATATATATATATATATATATATATATATATGTGTGTACATGTGTATATGTGTGTGTGTGTGTGTGTGTGTGTGTGTGTGTATACACACATACACATATGGACATATGACCACTGCTATACTTACAATAAACACTAAAGAGATTTTAAATGCAATTACATAAAATAGGATATTGTTTTAGCTAAGTTATTATAAAATCTGTGCTTTAGTTAGGACATTTTGCATATTCGCATAAATAAAGTACTACAAGGTTACACATGACAAATAAAAAACTGATTTGGGAGACATTCACATACTAAACAATACCTATATTTCTCTGATTTAACTTTGCACATTGGAATAGATGGTACATTTCTTTATTAGTCTTAAGGTTACTCCACCTGCTGAATGTTTGAACTGGAGAGAATTCAAGGTTTGTCTTCACAGTTGGGCATCTTAAACCCATCTTCATTTGCTTTTGGTCTCTTGTCCCATATGTGTGCCTGACTCTGATGAAGTGGGCATATTGGTTGGGGCTTTCTTGCCCATCTGAACGTAGGGGTGACATAATTTTATGTTTCAGAGTACCAAGATTTTGAAGAGAAAGCCCGCCATTGATGCTAACCCACATGCAATTATCTTTGTGGGATTTTAGACCCTGTAAAACCAATACAGAGATTTTATGTGTGTATTAAGAGTCAGCTTTCAGTCAACTGTCCAAATACTCTACCAATCAATGTTTCCACCTCTGCTGACTGGAAAACCTAACCAAGTTAGAGCTTGAATATTGTAAAATGTGGAAATGTGGTGATTCTTTTCTTTTTTTCAAAGTAGAAAAGCAATATCTAGCAATACACTGATAACATGGTAGAACATAAATGCCCCCCACCGCTTTACCACAAAATTCCATGTTTGTATCCATGAATCGACATATCCATACAAACTATAAAGTTTTTTTTAATAAAAGGAAACAATACTAGCACAAAGCAGTCCATGTACCAACCATGAAAAGATTTCACTGAATATGCAAAAAAAAAATGATGAAACTGGAAAGTATGATCAGCAAGTTAAGCTGGCTTCATATATAAAGCTTTCAACAGAATAATATTACATTCTACTGACAATGAAATGTCCATTACATAGAAGAATAATCATTATCATTAAGTGAATTTCCTGCTGAGTACATATTTCACTGTGAGCAGCCTCCTCTCTTGGGACATTTTCAAGGTAGTCTCTGTAAAATTGTTTAGATCAGAGAAAGTAAAAGCACTGGTTGTCTGATTCAGTTGTCAAATAAGAAAATAACGTGCAAAGAAATTTTAAAGCCAGCCAAGGTATTCAAGGTGTATTTTTTCCCTTGTTCTCATCAACGTAATTTAAAGAAGAAAAGTGTAAATGTTGAAATCCTATTTGAAGTAGTCAAATCCTATTACAGATAACTAGTCCCTATCACCTATATTTAAGATATCTATATATCAAGGCAACTACCCCCCAAGTCACGTTGATCTAAGGGAAATTAGAAAAACCTGTTATAAAGTACACATTTATTCTAATAACAATTGAATCACATGATAAAAGTCAAACGTTTTTAAAATTTAGTAATGGAAAATTTTATATCTCCAAAATTATGGTTATTGAAGTTTATTTCACACCTTTTGTTTGTTTCTAGCCTCAATGAGACTTTCACAAATTCTTCAAATAAAGACTTTCCATAATACTTTGATTTCTTACTCCAATTTAGAGAATTTCCTTTAGCATTAGGGATTTTAAAGAATGACAGGAATAAAAATCACCCAGCTATTGCTTATTTTGCTGTCCTTCTTGGTAAGAGTCTAGCTAGCTGTAAGAAGCAAGAATTCCCATATTCAGTCAAAAAGAACATTTGGCAACATCTTGGATTCATGATTGAATCATATCCCCCCAAAAAAACTCATGCATTTTCTATAGAAAAAAGTGTAATCATAATCAAATAGTAAGTTTGTATTTATGAGAGATTCATATTTCCAAAGCCCTATTGCATTTAGTTGAATTATTTTATTTAATCTTCACAATCACTCCATAAGGTGTTTATTGCTATTTCCATTTTAAATAAACAGAAATTGAAACCCAGAAGAATTAGATGACTTTCTGATAAACAGAGAAGCCAGGGTTCAAATCCAGGCTGTCTGAGTCCAGAGCCCACACCTTAAACCATTATACTGCACTGTTCCACTGTGAATGACTAAACAGCAAGTACCCATTACATAACAAGGGAGAATTATTTACTGAATATGTAGCTGTATTAATTCTATATGTTAGCAGAATTCTTTGATTTTGGTCTATGTCAGTTTTTTTTCTTTTCTTTCTTTCTTCCTTTCTTTCTTTCTTTCTTTTTTTTTTTTTTTTTTTTTTTTTTTTTTTTTAGTTTTGTTTCTTCTGTATCCTACAGAGGAGTTCAAAGGAAAATAGAAGTAAGCAAACCAAACAGGTTTCCTACAGTATTTGCCCTTAAAATCTGATTTTCTATACTTAACCAAATAGCTTGTTTTTTCATGTAACTTTTCCTTTATTTAAGGAAAATATTAATAGTAACATTAATAGTAATTGCTAAAAATGACTGTTCTTAATCTGTAACAGGTGCTGAGCTAAGTATTTTACACTCATACACTCAATTTCACATTCAAGTTTGTTGTTAAGGGCTTCAAAGTCCACCCATGTTTCCAATTAGTATATCACAGCTTCTTTCAAGGTGAACCATGTTTTTTTAAGAGTCAGAATCATTTGTAGAAGACCAGCTGGATCTCTTGTGAGTATGTGGTGGTGATGAAGGGTTAGAGTGCAAAATACTCTGTAATTAATGCATAATCCAATCAATTGTGTGAAAAGATGATCAGAATGACCAGCTCAGGAAACAGCTGGTTTTATTATTTCAATCAGCAATTGAATTAGATGTACTCTGCAATTACCTAATCAATTGCTCAGCAGCAGACTGCATAACAGCTAAAAACTATTGGCCATTTAGTTATAGCTATATTGATAGGTATTTTTTAAATCATATATTACTACCTCATTTCCCAGGATGGAGATTTTTTCTGTATCTAAAATATATGCACCACTACCCAAAAAAAAATGAATCATGATTTAATAACTTTCATGTCCTATTTGAGAAAAAAAAAGCAAAAAGAAAGATCAGTGTATTTCCTAATTCTCATCAACCCTCAATTTTGGTACATGAAGCTGAGTTAGTGAATATACTTTAAATTTGATCAACTATACTTTTTATCTTCTTTCATGGAAATGTCTGGGTTTCAGTTTTCCCATCAGATTTTATTATATTTTTCATTTCTACTGTATGCATTGCCTTAGAATTAGAATTTCATGAATATCACTGAATTTTATATTTAAATCTCCAAGCACTAGAAGAATTCAGTGCATTAAAAAATCCATTCCTATTATTAAAAGAAAATAGGCAGAATATAACATCATTGTTGTTAAAGCTAAAGATCTCTAATCTTAGCAGATCATTTGTTGCAGTAGTAGTTCTACATCATATCCCTCTTTTTACACATGTAAATTTTTAATAGAGAAATATTCACAGAAAGTTTAATCTGCTATATCAGAGACATTTCACATGCACAAGAAAAAAAAATCACATCATATTCATAGATCATAGAGACAGAAAAGATTATCAAGGGGTTATCTAATCCATAGTCTTATAATTTAAACCTGAGTAGAAAAATAATAGTATTCTAACTTATCCTTAGCTCATTCTTTAAAATCACCAAGAATAGTATCATTTGATAACATATAGTATAATAATCTTCTTTATATTCAAAATGCTCTTCACACTCATAAATCTCTGTATTTAAATTCAGTGTTCAAATTGATCTCAGTTGAGACCTTAAAATCTTCTCTTGCACCAAATCTTCACTCTCCTACAAATATTTCTGAGGCAGCTACTGCCTCTCCATAATCTACTATCAAATTCCTTTTCTAGATTTTCTTCAAGTCTGCTATTACTGTAAATGAATCCTGAACAGTATTTTTCCCCATGCACACTATACTCTCATTCAATTGCTAAGACCTTTCCTCCTCCTTCCTTCAACCTGTTAAAGCCAAGCATGTCCTTCATAAAGACTCCCATTATCACCATCTAGAAATTGTGCAGTCTTTTTGCTTTTCTCTGGCACTGTGCTCCTCAGCATATTACTCATTGAGTATAATATTAAATGCCAGTGGAGTGTGTAAATAGTAAAATGGGTAGAGGACAAATGACAAAGTGTGTTGAACAAATAATTATGGGTTGGGGACCAAACAGCATAAGGGAGGCCACCCTTTCCTGAAGACGCCTTCTAAACATCAGTAATGGAAGGTTTCCTTTGTAAATCAGCATATAATTCTAAATGAAAGAAAAAAATGCTCCCGCTCCATCCAGCAAAGCCCAAATGATCAGAACCTACCTCAGCAATGATTTTAATAACAGTAAAAGTTAGTAAAAAGTGAATTTCTGGGATGGCATTTTGAAATTGTAGTCTATGGAAATCCTTCATTGGAATCCACTAGAATACATGCTAGAAAAGAAGCATCTGGGCTTCATCCAAGAGCAAAAGGATCTGACTTTCTGAAAGGTAGGCCTCAGAAATTTGAAATTTTAGTAAGCAAATCATATGTATCCAGATGATTCTTATACTCATTTTAAGTTTGTAAAGCACAACTCTAGCTCAACATTTAGGTTTGTAGAGAAGAATAATTTTTTAAAAGGCTTTGTTCTGAGATGCATGTAGGAAATTCTGTGGTAAATGTTGTTAAAAATTTTACTACAGAGCTTTTTAGAAATTTTAGTAAGCTTTGTGTTGTGAATATTTGAAAGGAGAGGGTAGTTTATAGTGGCTTCCCTAACTTTAATAAAGAACATCTTTCCCAACTTGTTTTTGGACAAATATGCCTCAGGAATTTGATTCCAAGAGCACCTTTCAATGTCAATGTCATTTGCATGAGATTTGTTGAACCAAGGCAATTGGTCTATAGGAGGTGATGGGGTGTGCTATATCTCTAACTGGTGATATGGAAATAGGATAAGAAAGAAATGCTTTTTAGCTATTTTATTTTATTTTCTACTTATTTCTTAACGTTATTCTCTTTTTATGTTTTGATCTCACCTTTGAGGTATTTTATCTTTTAATTTCAGCAATACTGATTGTAAGTGGTGTGTGTGTGTGTACATTTGTGTGTGTGTGTGAGAGAGAGAGAGAGTGATTGTAAGTGGTGTGTGTGTGTGTGTGTGTGTGTGTGTGTGTGCGCGCGCATGAGAGAGAGAGAGAGAATCTACATAGTCCCCAAATCCTGGTAGAATCTTTTTAAATAGAAAACTGGACTTATATTCTTGTTAGGTACTATGCAAATGAGTAAAAGCTGCATAGCTTTTCACCTGTAAAGTAAAAAGGCAATAGTAAGACCTCATTACATAGGCAGAAAGTGGAATAAATGTAGTTCCTAAAAACGTCAGAATAAAATTTTATAATCTGATGATTTACAGTTCATTCCATGGTTTTAGTGTGTAAAGGATAAGCAGATCTAGTGGAAACGGATGAATTGGGTCAAGTAAAATTGGAGCCCATTAAAATTCCAGGCTGAACCTTGGAGGAATGGAGAAGCTTGGCCACCCAAGTGATATATTACACAGACCATTATTTGCCTCTTAGTTTCCTATTTTTGCCTCTGACCAAGAAAATGGAAGGCTCAAGAATCTTCCTCTGAAGCCCCTCATTTTGGAATCTATTTGGAAAAGTTAAGAAGGGATTGAAAATCCTGAGTAATATTTGCCTATTTTGAGATTTTAAACAAATTCTTAATGCCAAAAATTTCAGTAACTCAAATTGTTATATTTTTTCTCAAAATTCACTTTGTTTTATGATGCCTAATCATTAAAGGTGTTTCCATTCAAAATCATTATTTCCTCATTAAAACGAAGGCATTGACAGGAGCCTGCATTTGCTAACCATTCAAAGTGGGAAATCTGCATTCTCCTCATTTATTTGGAACAACTTGTTTCAAAAAAAGCAGTATATTTATATGCACAAAGCAGTATCACCCCTAATTATAATTTATTTTTGCCTATTCAAGAAAAACACAACAGATGTATTTCTACCAACTCTTGGACTGTCACATGGTAAAAGAACAATTGCATAAATGCTTCAAATAAATGTTCAAGCACTTCGACATAAATACTTTTCAGCATATCCTTGTTGTTGTATTATAGCATTTAACCCTAATGCTATCTTTGTTGGGAATGCAGATGATGAACAAGATGTTTTACATTCTACTCAGATCTCTTTCCTCTGTGATCAGTAAGTATCAGAAACAGTCATCCACAGATAGCAAAGCAATTGCATTTTAAATGTCACATAGCTGTCTTTATTATTCTAGCTGGGGCATGGAAAGAAAGGTCCCTCTGTTAATGAGACTAACACTGCCAGTCCCATTATAATAGATTTAAGCAAATAAATAACATGTTTGCCATTTCTTCTCTTGTTTTTCAAGCACTATTTTTATCACTGATCTCACTGCTGCAGACATTTGAGTGGAATAACTATAATTGTTGCATGGCTTAGGGAATGAAAACTACACACAGAGTCCCTATTTATTTTAGATAATTCAGCATATTAATCCAAATTGTCCCCAAAGCCTGTCCTCCCATGGTTCTTGCTCACATTTGCCTTTAGTGCTAACATGACAAAAAGATACAGTGGGTTAGGTTTAGTGACTCACTAATGCGTGGCAGTACCTATTGCACCCTTGACAAGAGAGGAATAATGACCATATTACTTTGAAAGGAACAAAGTCCCTTGCAAGCTAAAAAGAGCAATAGTACAAGATCTGTCTAAATTATTGCCAAAATTGATTCAAAATTGGAGACCACTGACCTCTGTTTTTATGTAATTCACAGACATAAAACGTCCACTAGAAAAAAGTTCCCATCTGTATTGAAAGGCTATAAATATCATTTTATAGAAAAGCTATGCTTTTCTAATTGCTATAATAAGTCCACATGTTTAGACACTGACTCTGGCTAAAGGGGCAAGCCACACTGTGCGATGCATGCTGTCTCCTCCTTTTTCAATTTAGCTCTTCTCATCTAGGTGCCACAGTCACATAATCATTCTGTAACATATTGAGCTTCCTTCTTTTCACTCTCTACAGGCTAGCTCTGGGTGATCTAATGAGGAGCATGTCTTTAAAATAACACCTTATACTGATGACACCCAAATGTAGAGTTCTAGCCCTACCTGTCTCTGCAACTCCGAATTGACATATCCAGCTACTTAGTTGGCATTGCTTGGAAGACCTCTCAAAAATAGTGTGGTCAAAACCTAACTCCTTATTTGCAATTATGATAGACCAAAACTTTTCTTTCTCAACATTCCCATTCAGTAAATAATATCACCATCCATTCACTTTTTCAAGGCAAAAATCTCAGTAATCCTAGACATCTCTACTTCCTTTTTCTATGCCCTCTCAACATGCACGTGTTTGTGCACATATACACACACACGCAAACACACAGAGACACAATCCGCAAAACATGATCGTACTGTTCTTCTTTATCCTCTCCCTCAGTTTGTACACATTCCTCACCTCTACTACTAACAATGTGGACCAACTATAGGCTCCTTTAATCAGGACCCCAACAGCTTCTTATCTGTTCCCACCTGCTCCCACTTTCTCACCTTTCTTCTCCTCTCTTCTTTTATGAATAGAGAGCTTTTTCATATTATTTGACAGTGACTAGAGTGAGACTCTCCTTAACTGTTTTCAAACAGAAAAAAAAAAAAAGAATAATGGAAATGGAATTTTAATTTTGTCTTACAGATAAAGATATTGAGCTGGAGAATAAAAAAATATCCTGCATACTTACTGATTTCAGAGCAGGGTTTGGCAATGTACTAGTGGAGTTCAGTGAATCTAGAAACCCTTCTCTGTAATATTATCGCAAGTATAAACTTTGTTAATTCTAATTATTTTTAAGTCTGCTATGTTGCATTAGATTGCTAATTATAGCACTTATATTATTAAATGATTGTATCATTTAACTTGGCTTAATGAAGATATAAGCCCTCAATGGTACTAAATATTTAAGGGCTTTTGAGTTATGCCTCTGTCTACTTAAGACTGAGAAATGCAGTGTCCTCTCAATTATCTTCATTGTCCAGTAATTTTAAGAAATAATGCAACTTAGAATTACTTAACTTTAAAAGGAAGCTTATATTATTTCATCTACCTGGGATCAGGCAAATGTCAAATAGGTTTGCAAAGAGAAAGTGAGTAGCCCAGAGGAGATCATTTTGTAATGCAAATATAACAAGTGTTTTCTAATGTGCTAACTATTTTACTTTGTTGTGGTGGTTTTGTTTTTTGATGTGTTCATTTTGAAGCTTCTTTTTGGTGGGGAGAAGAGAATGGGGAAGGGGTAGGAAATCCAGAAATAGTGATATTTGTACATATCAAAACTGAGAAGTAAAATCAATACTTAGAAGCAACTCTGAGCATGTTTATCTCAGTGTATTTTCTTCTAAGCATCAGTAATGAGCCTTTAAAATGGTTATAGTATACACAGATAATAATCAGTGAGTTTTTTCACATAGCTTCTGGAAAAACTGCTTTGTGTTCCAGTTTTAATTAGTGTATTATTATCCATTGCTAATTTGAGGGGTTTGGTCTAGAATTAGCACACAGCTGCAGCAGAGAATGCAAGCACATGGATTGCTGGATTAGCTGGAGTCCATACAAAGGGGAAGGAGGAAAGGAGAGATTCCACGAACCATTAATCTCTAAAAAGCTTCCCAAGTTTTTCCCAGATTACCTGCATTTAAAAGCAGATTCCTTGACAGGGGGATAAAACTGCAATTCTAATTTTTTAAAATTCAATATAATAAAACATCTTTTTTTTGAAAGATTCAAAACATTCAGAAAACTAAAGAGAATAATTTAACACAAACACATTTACTTACTAGCCAATTTAACGAATGTCAAAACAATTGCCATATTTCCTACGTATTATTTTAAAGCAATAAACTCTGAGAACAGTTGTAAGCTGCTTTGTAGTCATCCCACCGCACCCCACCCTCCTCTCTTTTCTTATCCCCCAGAGATAACCAAAAATTTGGGAGTTGATACAGGTACTCTCTGTCTAGGTTTTTATTTTTTGCCAGATATTTGTGCAGGTACCATGTGTATTTTTTCATATTCAAAAATCTTACATAAATGATTATATATATATGTGTATATACATAAATACACATACATGTGTATATATGTATACATATATATATATATATATGTATATATGTGGCTGCTACAGTTTCTTTCTTTTTTACTTCTCCTATGTTTGGACAACTTCTCTATTGTGATGTACTGTATATACAATCAGTCTTCTTCAGCTAACAGCTGCAATAAACATCTTGCCTTCTAGTGTGTATGCGCTGAGATAGGAATTCCCTACACAGAGGTTCTCAAGCAGGAGTAATACCACCCCAGGAGCATTTGAAATGTAAAGAAGCATTATGGAAGTGCAGTTTTCCAGAGCTGCTATAACAAAAGACCATAAACTGCATGACCTCAACAACAGAAATTTATTTTCTCAGAGTTCTGGAGGCTTGAAGTCTGAGATCAAGGGGCCAGTAAGATAGGTTACTTTTGAGGCTGCTCTCTGTGGCTTGTAGATGACCATTGCTCCCTATGTGTTTATAGGGTTTTTCCTCTGTGGCAGTTCTGTGTGCCAGTCTCCTCTTATAAGGAAACCAATCATATTGGCTCAGAGCTCACCCTATTGACCTCGTTTTAAATTAATTACCTATTTAAAGACCCCATGTCCAAATACAGTTGTATTCTCAGGTTCTGGGGATTCAGTTTCAACATATGAATTGGAAGGTGGCGCCGCAATCTCTTTAACATGAGTTGGTGTTGGATGGAAAGGGCAGTGGACAAGGAACCCAAACTCCCTGAAATGAAAGGAGACTGCGATCCCTAATCCCAGAACATCAGAAGGACATTCTCAGGATGGAAACAAATGGAATTCCTGGGTTGTGAGAGAAAATGCAGTTCAAATTAATTAGAGTTTATCAAAATGCTCTCAAAATAATTAAATAAGGCTAAATTCCAGAGCAGCACATGGAAATTCAAATATCCCCCAACCTTGCAAGCAAATGATGTGACCTCAGAATTTTGAAGTTTACATTTATATCATGGTTATGATATTGGCTATTCATTACATCAATTTTTATTTATTTGTTTCTAAACGAGGCATGCACGTGTGTGTGAATATGAATCATTGTAGTTATTTGCTCTGTGAAATATTTCTTGAAATTTTTACCAATTTTTCTCTTTTATTCTTTATAGTCTGAATATTGTTTTCCTAATGTTTCTAAGTTTTTCAAACCTTCTCCCAGCATGTGACTTATCTTTAAGTCAGTCTGCTGCTGGAGTCAAACTGAAGAATAGTTCAAAGTACTCAAATTTATCACTATTTTCTTTTGTGGAAGTGCTGTTTGAACCAGATGTAGGAAAACCTTCCTTACCCAAAGGTCATGAAGATATCCTCTAGTATGTCTTTCTAAGCAAAGTGTCACCTTTCGAATTTACGTTTTTATCTAAATTTTATTTTTGTTATGATGCCAGGTACAAATTTATTCAAATTTTCAGGACAAATAGCCTGTAGGCCCATTACTGTTCAGTGAATTATAGTCATTTCCCCATCCCTCTCAAATAATTTTCCAACTAAGTATAGTTCTCTTGATAAGTACTTTAATTTTTTTTTTTTTTCTTTTGTATGAGGGATTGAACTCAGGGGCATGCAACCACTGAGCCACATTCCCAGCCCTATTTTGTATTTTATTTAGAGACAAGGTCTCACTGAATTGCTTAACACCTTGCTTTAGCTGAGGCTGGCTTTGAACTCAGGATCCTCCTGAGTCAGCCTCTGGAGCCACTGGAATTACAAGTGTGCACTCTACTCTGGGCAAAGTCCTCTATTTTGACCTATTTTCTGTGTGTCTCTGCTACTAGCTGGAACATTAACTTGCTCTAACTTTTTGCTAAATCTTGGCATCTTCTGGGAAAATTATCTCGCTACTAGTTTTCAGAATTGCCTGAGTTCTCTTCTCTCTTTATTCTTCCTTCTGAATTTTTTAATTACTTGCCACATAAATGAAAAGGAGAAATAGGATTTTCTTTGAAGCACATAAACTTACACATTAATTTTAGGGGAAAAAACTCATCTTCAAATATTAAATCTTCTATCATGAACACATTATATCTCATTAATTTAGGCTTTTAAAATTATGCATTTATATATAATTTTCTCTTCCCATATTATGCATCTTTAATTAGATTTGTGTATATTTATCTTAAAATATTTGTTTCTATTGTGAATGTTATCTTTTCTTTTTTACATTACTATATGGTATGTTAATGGGTTAAGTAAAGGGTGTTTTAATTCACCTCTAGAGTTTCTTAGGTTTCGTATGTGGGTAATCCAATCTACCATAAATGATCACAGATTCTCTCTTGTAAACTCTTGTTATCTCATTGTTGTTATATTTTGTGTTTGCTATGGCTTTCATAAAATGCTGAATCATGTCAACTGGTATATATAACTTTAAGTCTTTTAATAAGAATGTTTTTTGAGTTTAATCATTAATGTGATATTTGTAATATATTTTAATAGATGCCCTTTAATGATCTCCTATTCATAGTTTGAGAATATTTATCAAAAGTTAATGAGTTGTTCTTAGCCAAAAAAAAGTCTGCATACATTAAAATTATTACATAGTTCATATCATTAATTTACATTAACCTGAATTCCTGGAACAAACCTTGATTGGTAAAACTGTATTACTGATTGGTTTTTATTCTGTAATAGATTTGTTTTTCTCATATTTTATTTACCTGCCTTTTCATTAGTATAATATATCTACAATTTTTTTGATTTTGTATCAAAATTATACTAGTTTAAAAACTGATTTGATTAATGCAGCAGAGACATCTACTTACCTCCCAATCTGTCAATCTGTTTTACTTTCCTTTGTGGTAGGAGATCTTTGATGGTAGTCTGCATACTTTCTGCTCACCGTTATTTAGGTGTGGTCATGCAATAAGCTGGTAAAACTGTCACATTACCATGGGAGATGCCTGCCACAGAGTCGTGCATCATTACATTGAAGCCTGATATAGTAGCACTTTTTCTGGCACACTCGGCATAATGGCTAGAGCTCTTCCAGCCATATTCATTATATATATCCTTGATAATGGAAGCCCACATATTAAAGATGGTGGTGGAAAAAAATTATAACCTGGCTTCCTTAAGAGGCTAGAAAGCTGGCCTGACTTTCCAGTCATGAAGAGTGTGTGCCTGTGATTGTGTGTGTAAGAGTTATGGAGTTCTACTTTATTTAAACTGCTGTTGTTTTAAGGTTTCAGGAACCTAATGATCCTTAGTACTGGTAATATTCTTATCCCTTTTATTTTAGTCACTGAAATAATTTGTTTACAATAAGAATTTTCATTCTTTGAAGGATTGTTAACAATATTCTGCAAATCCTTCGAACTTCAGTTTGTAGTTTGTTTTCTCCTCAGGGAAGGAGGCCCACGACATTGTGAAGCTGCTACTCTTCATGTATTTCTATAGAAATAGATCTGCATGGCTTGAGGGATGGACTGTGGTGCTCTAGTAGGTACACTGCTGAGATCCTCCTCCAAGAGAGACTACTGAGGAAAGAGAGTTGATTGACAGCCATCAGGTGAAGTAATTTTGGATCCACTGTGGTGTTTGTGTTGAGGATACACTCATACCAAACTACTACCAGCCAATGATGGAGCATGAGAAGAATGCTAGAGATAAGTCATTTCTGCCCATCTTGGGACTATTCTGTGAACATTTACTCAAGAACCCAATTTTGATATGCTCAAGAATTATTTAGAACTTTAGTGTAATTGGAGTCTCTTTTTACCCTACTGTCCTTCTTTCAGACTATCATCACATGCTGAAGAAATTCCCTGCTCATTCCTCCTTTCCCTCAATAACCATTTTACATGTTTAACAGTATTTTGACATCTTCTAAGAGAACCCACACTAACTCAGAGTCAAGGCATTAAAAATGAAAAGAGAGGAACTACCAACTAAATACAGAAATAATCTGTTTAGAATATCATCTAGAAAATGAGGAATAAAGTCACAGAATTTCAACATATGAAGTAAAAATAGAAGTATAAAAAACCTGAAACATTCAGAGCTGCAGAAGTAGAACTATAGTAGCTGTGCATGCAGTGGCTTCTGGTACACTGACTATCTTGTGCTCATCATTCCTGATAAGCATAATGCATCCTTGAAGTGTCTTACTATGGTCCTTTGCAGGGTGTCCACAAGAAGAGTCCCATTCTGGGCAGAAGCAGTTCTGCTCTAATACCTCTACCATGTGCAGGCATTGGTTGGGTGCAGTTCAGGGAATGCCTGTCCTTGGCCTTGAATTCCTTGAAAGCACAACTTCCTGACTGCCAAGAAAGCCTACCTTCCATTTTTGTCAGATACTAGTACTGAAACATCTATATACATATAGTATATTACTTAAGCTTTATTACACTTTTCATATTATGATTGATAGTTATAAGAGTTATTATAGTATAACTATACTATACTAGTAGTATAATAGTATTATACTATTATAATAGTAAATAATAATATAATAGTTATACTATTAATTATCTGGTTATTAGATTATAGAGTATCTGGGTCCTTAATTAGTGAGTTATTACCTAGCTATTATATTTGCCATTTGTTTTAATGTTCCCTTTGTTCTAAATTTTATTTTGTTATTAATATTACTATACCTTATTTAATATTAATTTCCAGAAATCTTGTAAGCATAACACACTTTCTCACCAGTAAATATTAAATTCTATTTTTAAGAACATAAAAATAAACAAAATTAAACAAACATCAAATCACTTGGGTCTAACAATCAGTCCTATTCAACCTGAATTTCATAAAATGGAAAAATAGTTCTCAGCAAATAATTTTGCAAGTATGAAAGATACTGAGGAGAAAAGAGAAGGAATCACTGTGGTAATAAATCATTTATCATCTACCATTGTCTATCAGTGAAAATGCAAAAAAATTATTCCAGTCCTTATGTAACAAAAATAAGAACTAACAAGAAATAGATTGTTATCTTTATTTTAGCCCACCAAAACCAGTCCGGGAGAGAAGTAGAACAGTAACTAAAAGATATTTGAGGGGCTGGGGTTGTGGCTCAGCGGCAGAGCGCTCGCCTCGCACGTGCACGGCCCGGGTTCGATCCTCAGCACCATGTAAACATAAATGCATTGCATTGTATACAACTAAAGTGAATAAATAAATATTTTTTAAAAAGATACTTGAACTCTTGAGATTATTTAAGGAAACTGAAATCTATTTGTTCTGGATATTGTATGGGTCATGTACTGGTAGAATAAGTCTCAGGTAGAGTCAATCAAAAGTAGGAGATGTGTCAGAAAAACAAGATTTCAAGCAAGTTCCACTCTTGCCTCATTCCCACATCACTTTATAACAGTATTTGCCAGTCTCATTTCCACATAATCAGGCCAGCCTTACCTGTGTTAGGGTAATGTTAACAGGGTAGCACAAAACACCTATGGAATAAAGAGCTATAGGAAGAAATGACACAGACCTACAGGATCTGTGTTGTTGGGCTCTCTGCCAAAATTCCAAATCTTGTCTTTTATGCATATCGAATATACTGTATACAGATTTTTTAAATTATTGAATTATATCTTTGTGGTTATAGTTATTTTTTGTTGAATACTGACCTTATATATGAAAAATTATTGTTACAAATTGATTTCTGAGAAAATATTGGAAAATTAAACCCCACAATATAGAAAGAGGGTAATATAGCAGGACCAAATATGATTTATCCTATGTATGCAAAGTTGATTCAACATTAAAAAATAATCAATGCAATTTACCATATCAAGAAGCTAAAAAAAGCACATAAGCTTCTCAATAGAAGCACAAAAAGCATTTGATAAAATTCAATATGTGTTAATGAATTTTAAAAGTCTCTTAATAAAATAGGAATTGAAAAAAAAATCTTCAACTAGATAGACATTTATAGGAAACAAACAAAAACCTGCAGGTACTTTCATATTTACCCTTAAAATGAGTACAAAGCAAAAATGTCTATTTTTTCCAATGTTGTTCATAGCAGGTCCTAGCTTTTGCAGTAAGCAAGAAAAAGAAATAAAAGGCATTGAGCTTGGAAAAAGACAAAGCTGTTTATTTACAAATGACATGACGGTCTGCATTAAAAATTCTAGAGAATCTATAAAACAGTTACTAGAATTAATGGTGGAATTTAGCAAGATCATCAGGGACAAAATCAATATATAAAAATCAATTTTTTCAATATACTACCAAGGAAAATTATAAACTGAAATTAAATAAAACAGTGACTTAACACCAAAATATGAAATACTTTGTGATAAATCTCATAAAATATGTACAAGATTTGGATGCTCACAGACTGGAGCAATGTTCACAAATTGGAGGAGTCAATATTGTTAAGCTAATTTTCTTCAAAAATGTTCTATAGATTTGATGTTTTCCCAGTTAACACACCAAAAGCCTTTTTATACGTGTGTGTGTGTGTGTGTGTGTGTGTGTGTGTGTGTGTGTGTATGAAGATCCATCAAGAAGCTGATTATAAAGCTTATGTGGAAAAAAAAAAAAAAAAAAAAAGCTAGAATAGCTTCCCAAAATTGAAAAAGTACCCTCAAAGTTGATGGACTCATTGAATCTGAATGTAAGGCCTTCTATAAATCTACAAGAATTAAGACAGGTAAAGTAAAAGAGCAAATATATATCTCAATGGAGCAGACCAAACAGTCTAAAAATAAACCCATACATACATGGTAAGTTGATTTTCATCAAAGGTGCTAAGGCAATTCAATGCAGAAATTAGTGTTTTCAATAAATGTTGGAATAATTAGATAATCATATGTAAATAAGTGAAGTTCAACCCATACTTCACATCATAAATAGAAATTAAGTTGAATAATCACAGATAGGAATTTAAAACTTTAAAATATGACATTTTGGAAAAAAGCATAGTAAAAATTTTTGTGACCTTGGGTAGATGAAGATTTTTAGGATGTAGAAAACATGAACTATAAGAAAGAAAATTGCTAGATAGGATTTCATTAAAATTAAAATTTTCTACTTTTGAGGCTGGGGTTGTGGCTCAGCAGTAGAGCGTTCGCCTAGCACGTGCGCGGCCTGGGTTTGATCCCGAGGACCACGTAAAAAAAAAAAAAAAAAGGCATTGTGTACAACTAAAACAAATAAATAATTTTTTTAAAAAAATTCTACTGTTGACACTAAAAAAAGACCAATGAAAAGATAAACAACAAAGTATGATAAAACAATTGCAAAACACACGTTTCAAAAAGGACCTCTATCCAGAATGTATGATGAACTTATAAGAAAATGGGAGAATAACAACACAAACAACAAAATTTAAAATATAGCCCCCCAAACTGAGCATCTAAGAAGGTAAATTAATATAAATAAGCACATAAAAATTCAATATTATTAGTCAAGAAGAAATTGAATATTAAAACTGCAAGAAGATACCACTGCAAATTTAAAATAGCTATTTTTCTTTTTCTTTTATTTAATTCAAAGGAAGGAAGGATGGAAGGGAGAGACTGAAAGAGAGAGATAGAAATCTGGCTATACCAAATGTTGGCCAGTATATTAAACAATGGAACTTTCATAGATTGTTGACAGGAATGCAAAATGGTGCAACCACTGTATTAGTTCATTCTTAATTACTATGACAAAATTACTGAGGCTGGGTATTATAAAGAAAAAAGGTTTATTTAACTAGGCAGTTTAGGAGCTGAAAGTCCATGCAGCATAGTGTTGCCTCTGACAAGACTCCCTTAACTATATCAGTTCGTGGGTGACAGTCTCACTATAGCCAGGAATACCTATAGGAATAAATGCAAGAGGAAGGGATCACATCACCTGATTGGAAGTCATAAAGGCTGGGGAATGGCTTGTTCTTCAATAACAACCCTGTCATAAGAACTATGTCAGGGTCCCACAACAACTACCTTAATCCTTTTCAGTAGCATGTCACCAACAACCTAGGGACCTCTCACTGGCCTCACCTCTTAAGGGTTCCACTATCTCCCATATCACACAGGGGACCAAGCTTCCAACTTATGAACCCTTGGAGAGCAAAACATGTTCAGGAGAAATAAAATACAAAAAAAAAAAAAAAATCCTGTACCTAAGTATATGCATCAGCTTCACTTTAAAGGATCAAAAACTGGAAACTATTTAAATGTTCATGAATGGGTGAATGATAAATGATTATGTATCTGTACAATCCAACATTACTTAGAAATAAAGTGGAAAAATGATTGACTTATGCAAGTACAAAGAGAAACTTAAAATGCAATATGCTAAGTGAAACTATTCAGTCTCAAAAGATAATATACTGCACAGTTACATTTATGTTGCAACTTTGTGAAGATAAAATTATATCAACAAAAATCCAATTAGTGTTTTCCATGGACAAGGTATCGGGGAAGGTGATTGATCCCAAAGGAATATGAGGGGATGTTTTGAGGTGATAGAAACATTCCAGAGGCTGGGGGTGTAACTCAGTGGTGGGTACAGTGATAAAGCACCTACTTAGCAAGGGGTGAGGACCTGAGTTCAATCCCCAGCACCAAAAAATAAAAGAAGAAGAAAAAAAGAATTCCTTATCATGATGACAGTTACATGACTATCTGCATTTGTCAAAATTCATAGCATTGAACACCAAAATGGGAAGATTTAACGGGACTTAAATGATACCTTAATAAGTTCCATTTGAAACATGTCAGCAATGAATGATGAATGAAAATGTAATTTTTACACTTGCTTTTGGCAGACATCTCATGACACTAGCAATCTTGGATGAATGCAACACTGGGAGTGACTGAAGTGACTTGTGGCTGGTGTCAGTCCCTGTAAACAGCTGGTTTATATCCAAAGTTGCCTAACTCTGGGGTGTGACCTTCAGTGTTCTAGCACAAAGTGCCAAGTCTCCTAACCTTGGTGGCCCCTAGACTTCCACTTTTGTCTCTACAGTTTGCAAATTGGTCAGAAGTCCTACTCAGCTCTTGCTTCTCACTTACCCATTACTGACGTGACAGCTGCCCTTAGAAGAAACTGTCCCCAAGGACTGGATTCATTTATCTGGTTCCTTTCTTTTAATTAATTATGTTCCTGCTTTGTTAGCTATTAAGTATCTTCAATTAAAATGAATAATAATTATAATAAAATTGTTCAAATTTTCTAGTCATTCCCACTGTGAAAGCTAATTTTTCTGTTCCATCATTGTGCTTGCTTTCTTTCGTTTTTGTTGTTGTTGTTGTTGTTACCAGTGATGATTAGACTCAGGGGTGTTTAACCACTGAGCCACATCCACAGCCCCCCCTCTTTTTTTTTAAAATATTTTATTTAGAGACAAGGTCTTGCTAGATTGCTTAAGGCCTCTTTAAGTTGCTGAGGCTGGCTTTGAATTCACAATCCTCCTGCCTTAGCCTCCCAAGTCACTGGGATTACAGATGTGCGCAACTATGCCCAGCCTAATTATCATTATTTCTAATCAACAGAATAAAAGTGGATTTCCAGGGCAAGAGTTTTTTAGAGTTATTTTCATTTTGCTTTTTCATACAGTGACATCTATTTAGTCCCCATCGATTGAGAAAAATAATCTTGACCATACATCTATAAGAGAGACATCTATAAAAGAGTCAGACATGTTGCTGCAGATACAGAGCCTAGAAAGATGAGACACAACATTTTTTTAGTCAATAAGACCCACCCAACAATATTCTAAATTAATATTTTGTTTCTTTTATCTCAATGACTCAAACATTTGCTCATTTGAATCCTTAAAATGATACTTTTTCTTGTTGTGCAGCATGTTTTATATGACGAATTTAAAAAATGTATTCTATAATAAAGAATGTCTTTCCGGTCTTAGCCTTTAAACAATCTCATGGCTTCTGGCCTATTCCTCATCCTAGAGGGATTGTGTTCAACTCCGGATTCCCAGGGTTTAGCATGTTTTGTCTGCTGTGGTCCTGCTGGCCTGAAGTGAATTCTTTGCCTGATCCTAACCTGCATTTATGCATTAATTCCTGATTGGGCAACACCACCTCCCAAAACAACCCCCTGGCTTTCTGCCTGGATTTCTGTGAGTCTGAATGGACCACTTCTTTCTGTTCCCAGTCAGAAATCACCTATGTCCTGGAAGGAAGTAAGAGATGTATACATGCTGCTTTAGAATAGAACTCTGTCAGTCTTAGGAGTAGCTGCCTGATGATTATTAGTTTAGAGGGTGTTCTGAGCCAGGGGTGAATCAGTAGGAAGAAATGAGGGCCTTTAAATCACTGTCAATAGATATCCACTGATTTCCACTATTTCTGATTATATAAAACCAGAAATCATTTTGTTTTAATTCTTAGATAACAGAAAATTTATAGATTCTAGTATTAGAATACCCTGGCATTAGAATATTCTTGTTAACTTCAAATACAATTTTGGTGACAACATGAAAATTAATAGTTTTAGATTTTTAAAAAAATTATTTAGTAGGAAAATAAGGGGTAATCTGGGTCAAGAACTGCTTTTTGAGACTTCCATTTTAAGTCAGAATATTGTTGTATTTGGCTATATTTTACATTTTATTTTTTCATCACTTAATCCTGAATTATTTTTAGATATTTCTCCAAACTCTGCAGCCTCCTCCATCAGTTCTAAAATCTAAATGTAAGTTTCCCTAATGTCCATAGCAAGATTAACGAGATCAAGAGCAGAGCATTAGAATTTGAATGCGTAATGCACTGGGAATGATTCGGTATCTGACAAGTCATATGGATAATAGAGAAGAATTAGAAATACTTTGTAGTGGTTCTCATGAAAATTCCTAAGACCACATCACATACACCAGAAGGCTCATTTATGTCAGTCTGTTAAAGTCTAGAATCATTTTTCAAGCATAAAAATGGGTCAGAAATAAAGTTATATAACTATGTAATTATGAGATTTCTTTTGTCATGGGTGTTTCATTTAATTTTGCTTTTAAACCTGGCAAATTAATTTGATGTTTTATTTGTGATAAAAAACAACAACAAAAAAAAAATTAGGAAAGGCTAGCCACAGTGCATTCCAAAAAAGGGTAAAAATGTAGCAAATTTTCAACTTTCACATTATTTTTGATGTAATAATTGCATCCTCCAGAATAATTATTGTAATTCACATATTACATATATTCTCACCCTTTTGCAGCATAAAACATAATGATGCCTTCTAAGATATCAACATAAATACACCTACCCACTCTATATCTTCAGGAATCACTCTGACATTGCTCCAAAATATACACTCCATTAAATTGATAAGTAAATAAATTAAAAAGACCAGTAATCCTTTCTAATTTATATGCTGTTTAAAGGTGTCATAAAGCAAAGCTTGCCTGCAACATTTCCAGGCACTCCACTCACCTAAATTAAGCAAAATGCACATATTTGATAGGTAGAGTATACTATTTACATTTATTTATCAATATCTGCTTCCTTTGTAAATGGCTAAACTGGCTTCAAGTAAAGAAAACACAGAAGATGCACAGTTGTTCCTAAAGCGTGCCTCATGTCTGTCTTACATTTTCGGCTAGCCTGTGGATGAACTGTGCTCGGCTTCCTCATTGCAGAATCCAGTCCTCATGTCTGTCTTAGAAAAGGAAGTTCAGAGGCTTCCAGAGAGGATGATGTAGCTCTCATTTTTGATGTGGGGTTTAACTGGTCTCTGAATGTAGTTTGTGTTTTGGTGATTCCTCCAGGCTTTTGTTTCTTATTTGGGTTTGCATGTTCCTCTGTGAGTTGGAGGTTTTGTTTTTGTTTTGGGTACTAAGGGGATGTCCTTAAAAGGCTATCTTAGCAACGAAAATACTTAAGCCCTTGTTTTTCCCTTTCTGAACAATATACCACTTCATTTTACTAAGGTTCACTCAGCTTTTGTGGTTTTTCACACATGTTCCTGGAGCATGTTGGCAGACCTGGGGTTTTATGAGGAGAACTGCAACCGGGGTTTCTTCTTTCAAACTTTACTCACAGAGAACTTTCTTTGCACAGTTCTCGGCTCAGGTCACAAGCTCTCTTTGCAGCACGTCAGGAGCCACTTAGAGCATTTGTTGGGACTGGAATGCCCTCTTCTCTCAGAGGCGGCTCTTTCTCAATGTGCCGGGCTTTTAATGTGATGTTGAAATCTGTTCCTGCTTGACTCCTACAGCTGGTTTTGATCAGGCTCCTCCAAAGAGGAAGTTTCAATTAGCACAGTTCCAAATGTGCTCTGGAGGTATATTTTTATGACTACTCAACTAATAGCACTCTTTGTTCCTAGTGGTGTGTGACTCCTTAACAAACACAGCCATTCGCGTGAGTCACGGAGTGACTTTATAGCAAGGCAAGGCTTTGCCAAAACCAGAAGAATGAGACAGCCAAATTGAATTAGTGGTTGAAACACATTAATTTATATGGCCCTCGCCACAGGCAGCTGTGTGTTTATCATTCCAGACGACAGATCTCAGTGGGTACAGAGCTCTGGCGGAGCACCAGCTTTTCAGAGTCCGTGCAGCTGTGCCCTAAATGGAATCCTTGATGTCTCAGACACAGCACACACAACCAAGTCCTGACAAGGCTGTTTCTCTTCTGGGAAGGAATTAGATCCACTTAAGGCCGGATTATTTCTAGAGTAAGAAAAGTAGAAATAAGTGTTTTCTGGCTTCAAATTGTGGCAAGTGAGAGACGATGCCAAGAAAGAATTATGCATAAATGATAGTGTTTAAACTTGTTTTTATGTGTTTAGATGTGTCTGTGCCAAAAAACTGACAAGGCCTCTCTGTTGGTGTTTCTTCAGAGAGAGACCACTCACACGCTGAACATTTTCTTAATAAAGAAATAATTGTAAATCACTGGTGTCTAGGCAGGTGATAACCAGTTTACCTTAAACACGATCTCTTGCAAAACTCAAAGAAAACAACTGGCTGGGCAAAGAGTGATGAATTGCTGCCTCCCCCATTCTACAACCAGCCCAAATACCTGGCATCAATCCTGGCAAATTTAGTGCAGTGGAAAGCACATGGGCTTTGGGGTTGGTTCTAGGTTTCAATTATTAGTCTACCCCTCATAGGCTTGGAAGTCTTGAATAAATTGCTCTCTGCATCCTCACATACACATACAACAGAAAATAATGATAATATCTACTTTTGCAGGGTTGTTGTTAAAATCGAAGACATTTGAGAATAGAAACCCTAAACAAAGGGAAGAGAAAACAAGTTAAGGTCTCCACAAACAATGGTCTATATTATTTATTGGTGTTGCTGTTATTACTGCTGCTGATACAATCTTTACCTTTTATTTTAATTCTCTAGTGACTGTAAAAAGAGCTACTGGTCAGGGAATGGGGTGGCTTTTCCTGGCTTACCCTATCCTCACCTGAAGCACACCTGAGAGCTACTTATCATTTTCAGACCAGTGACCTTGACCTACCAAACTCTTTGTCCTACGTATTCCACCACTCTGATGCTTGTTTTTTTTTTTTTTTTTTTTTTTTTTTTTAATTTGAGGACAGCCACAGTAATGACGTTCATCTTGACTACTTGGCATGGAGCAGGGAGGCTAGCTTGTGACAGATATTGATCACATTTCTTTCAATTTCATGTTGATTATTGCCCATGGATGTGCTTGTAGTTATATGCTTAGACTCCTCCAGGGTGAAATTTCCCACCAAATTCAGCACATATTTCCAAAACTCGACAAAAGATAACTTTCTGAGATTGAAAAAACAGACTGCAATTTCCTTTCATCCTAGAAAGGAAAAAACATGTAATCTACTCCCAGATATTTAAGTTTTCTGAATTAATCCAGTTTCTGAATTAATCCCATTACATATGTTGCAATGAGTTACCAAATTATGCCAATATCTGAATTTAATCCATCAGTTTTTATGCAGTAATTTCCTAGTTACCAGGCTGATTTTCTTTTATAACAGTGAATTTATTAAAAATTCTAATCTCTGGGTATGTTTATACAAGTACATTAAGAAATTTTTATTCATTTTACTTTCCATTTTAAATTGGAGTTCTTAAGACCAGCTCCTGGGTCTTCTCAAACTCCAAAAAATGAATGTAGCACCTTTTCAAATATGTGTTTACCAAGTGTTGTACACAAGTGAGGTAACTTCTAAGTCATCTAATAGTGTAGGAGCCCTGTTTGGGGATTGGCTTGAATTGAAGTTGACTATGAGCCGGGGAGATTTGGCCATTGTCGCCACCCGTAGTCTCACGGGATTTTGTTGCGGGATCTGGAGTGACTTGGCCGAAATTGCTGATCGGGTCAGCGCCATTTTAGTGGTGTGTTTGGCGTGAGTTAGTTGTTAGAACCAGAGAGAAAAGTTATCAGAATAAAAAGCTGTTTGTCTCCAGTTTGCTTCTGAAGTTCTTCCCGCGGCTCCGGTGCTCCGAGCGCTTCAGGCGGCAACATAATAGAATTTCTTATTGGCTTTTTACTGAGATACTATGCAAAATGAAGTATAATCTAAGGAGGAAATAGTTGCTGGGCCTCAATCCTTGGCTTTTTATAAACATGCCATCTTTGCTATTAAAAGCTCCATGAGAGTAGGAACACTATCTCCCTCAGTTTTGCTCCCTAATTTAATCCAATGCCTCAAATAGTCCTCTGGCATATACTCTGACATGTTTGTTGAAACGGTTATTTAGTTCATGAAAAGTTGAACAATAAATTAACTTTTATTTCTTCCCCATTTTTCTTACTTTCCTTAAGTTTCCTTTAAGCTCTTTTATTCTCATTCAGATCCTCTTTTTTTTTTTTAATTGCTATTGAAACCACCTTGTTAAGGATCAAGTTTGATGAGAAAAAAAATTGGAACTGATAGTATTAATGCAGTTTTATAGTAAACAATTGGTGAAATTTGCAAGAGAAATCATGTCATACCAAGGTTACTGATTTTTAAACTGCAACCAACAAAGGTGGTTTCTTCTGGCACTTTGAATAGCTCAAAGTGCTGAGACAGGTCCTTGGTCTATTAACAGAGTGAAGTCCTGTGTGTAACACCATGTACCAGGAGTCATGGGGGTTCATAAGCCTCCCATGGTGAGGGCTAATCAATAAAAGTTCTATGCTCAGGATTTTGTACATTTTGTTAATTAGGCCAAAGCAATAGGCCTTTGTGGCAATTATTCAGACAGTGATGTAAAAAGATAGCCTGACAAACAAACCTCCATAATCCACTTACATCTCACAGAAGCCAAAGGGTTGGAAAAGCCTATTAACAAGCTCTCTGCCTGTCTGTTTGGAGATGTTGTTAAATCAAGAGTCTGCTCGGCACCTGAGGCGGTCTGTTAATAAAGATCGTTTGTAGCAGATTTCTGTTCTATTAAGAATGGACATAAAACAGCATAATTTAAAACATGTCAATAACTCAAGGCAAAAATGCCAAACATAGTCTGTTCTGTCTTTATAAAATGAAGCCAAGTATACACAAGGAAACTGCCAGAAAGGCTGTTGCTGACGGAGTTGAGAGATGGTTTGCAATTGAATAATGCAATCCTTCAAGTTGAAACAACCTCATGGGTGGGTAGATACTTCTGTGACTTTTCTGTGGTAAATTCAAGGGATCTTTTCTGTTTAAGGACTGATGAGATGTTGAACTTCAGTCCTAAAAGATGCCTGCTTACCTGTGCCCTTTGTCAGCTTTGTGAATTCATAATTCCTTGGGAGTGTTTTACCCCTCCCCGTTCTTCCTGTCTTTCTCTTGAGTGGCATTTATGAACTCTTGGGGAATAAATCTTTACAGACACTGAACTAGGGTTAGGATGTCTTACGTTGATACACAAAGAATTTAAAACCACCAAGCACAGTGCCAAATTTTTTTTTTTTTTTTTTTTTTTTTGGTATATGTTTGATTGAAGATGCTAGTCTGCTTTCAATGACTGTGCAGTATTTTTACCATAAAAACAATGACCAGACAATCAACAGTGCTACAGAATTTATCTGGCACTTGCAGTATTATAGTGGCAAAGGCCGATTGATAGCATTTTAAATACATGCTGCAGAAGGATAAGAAGAGGACATGGGAGGGATGACAGAGCCTCACTGAAGATGTATACCAGACCTGTAGATTAAAATTTAACATACTATGTCTCCCACCCCAGGTCTGCATATATGGCTGAGCCTGAATGATATTATCTGCTCTGTTAGAAGGTCTATCATGAACTGAATGGTGGTTTTAATTAAATCCAGTAGGTTGAGAGAAGTGGTTTGGCAGCTTCAATTGATTTATTGTGTTTGTGACATCTGGGCCTGATTTATTGTATTTCCTCACAGAACTGTTTTTGGATGATCACCCTCTTTATTTTCATTCTGACTTGGAGGATTCATGGCCTATAAGTATGTAGAATTTTCATTCTACCGTGATTTTAGTTTTTCCTTTTTGTTTTCCTAATATTTGGCCGGAAGGCCAACTATTGAATTCATTTGTAGAGATCCTGTTGGTTTGTGTACATCAACAGGGCTGCTTGAGCAGCAGTATTGGGTTGAAGTTCATCATCATCCTTCCAACCTAAGTGTATGTTGAAACAGAGGGAGACTGACGATTTTTTAGCAGAGTTTATATTTTGCCAAACTGTTGGCTCTGTCTTATAGTTTTCTAAATTTTTAAGTTTTAATTTTTGGATATATATCATGTCATAGAAAACTTATTTTCAATTATCTGAAAACAGTGAACATGTTCAGCTAGACATTATAGACAAGTGACCCCTCCCCCAAGTCCAAATTTTATTGCAGGCAAGTCAATTTTAGAAAGCTTCCACTTCCAGCTCCACAAAGCATATGTGATGCGGGACAAGAGTCAAGCTTCAATTTCTGCCAAAGTGGAAGGTCACAGGAGCAAGCAGGTTCCAGTCAGCCTAAATGCCTCTCTAATCTGCGATTAAGTGGGTGCACATCTCGGTTACAGATGCCTCCATGCGCCTCCAGGCTCCCTGCTCCATAGCACCCTGTTTTCTACACTTGGGGCCACTTAGCCCCTCCCTGAACTCTCCGCCAGGGCTCTGGAACAAATCAGAGAGAATTAAAGGAAGCTTAGGTAAATATTTGAGGGAAAACAACTTCAGGTTAGCCTTTGACTTAGTTCACTTTGACCTTCTGCTGCAGTGTTAGAAGCAGGGCATTGCCAGTGTTTGTGGTAGCCAGGCTTTAGTGATGTTGTTCTACTCAGACTTCCTAGTTTTTTAATTCCTGTACCTGTTTCTCTATCTTAGAAGACTATCTTGTCAGTCCTTTCAAATTCTTGTCCTAAATACCAGCAATACTATCTTGAACTCAAGTTTGGGATGTATCTGACACTGATCACCTGCCTGTCTGAACCTTTGCCTGTTATCTGTGGCCAGGCTCCACTAAAGACCACCTACCATTCAGATGTTTATCGATGGCCACTGGGGGATCCACCACTTGGTCTGCTCCCTTACCCTAGTTCACTTTGTTAAGCAGGCGATTATACATCCTAATACACAGAATTAGCCATATTCTTCGCTCTAAAACCTTGATTTTGACTTTATTTCCTTTTATGAGGTTATTAGTTTAAATAAAGAATGCTTGTTTACCACCACTCTACATGGATATTTAGAGTTAATTTTGAAACTTTTTAAAAAATATTTTTTTTTTAGTTGTAGTTGGACACAATACCTTTATTTTATTTATTTATTTTTAGGTGGTGCTGAGGATTGAACCCAGGGCCACGCACGTGTTAGGCGAATGCTCTACCGCTTAGCCACAAACCCAGCCCTAATTTTAAAACTTTATTTTGTTTTGCCTGGTGCCCAAGTTGCTTCAGAAAGCATAAGAAATTATCTGACTTTCTGGGGGCTATTTAGCAGAATCCTGCAAATTGGGTGAAAGTTAATATGTATAAAGTAGTGAGTGCTTACTGAACATTTAGCAATATTTAACATAGATTTTAGTCAAGCGTAGGAACTACTTAATAAAATTGATTCATATCAAACTTAGGTAGGGAATAATGCTGAATTACTTTTACAAAGTAAGTCAGCTTTATTGAAACATAACTTATATATCAATAAATCCATCTATTTTAAGTGTATAACCCATAGTTTTTAGTAAATACAGATAACAAAAAATTCTTGCAAAACCGTGCAAACTTTACCCAACCAAGTTCAAAATATTTGTATCATCCCAAAATAGACTGATTTTTCTACATGTGAATTAGAATGCATATATGTGACTTCTATATGTGAATTATCATCAATAAAATCAAACATAAAATGATTCTCTATATGTAATTTAGGAAGAAAGTATAAATAATACAATAATAGCATATTGAGGGGCTCACATGTTTGGCTAATTCAGATGACCTAGATGGCCTATTCCAGGGATCAGACTGCAACGCAGTCTGTTCTTCATAAAGAACAAATTATGGAAGAGTTTTGAAAATAACTCATTCTAAAGAAGACTAAGTCTTGTTAGTGGGAAAAAGCCTATCGTGTTAGGCAGAAAGAATTGTGGCTTCTGTGCTAAGTTCAAATGATGACGCATTTTCTCATTACAGAGCATCATCAATCTGATTTAACTGTGCTGCTGGCTCTCAGCTCCTGTACTTGCAAGGTAAACACCAAGATTTCTGGAGCCACATTCCCTAATAGATTGCAAAGAGCTGGCCTTGAAAGTGCAGCATAAAGAGAAGCTGGCAAGAGGATTCTCGGCAGTGTCAGTGTGTACTTCTTCAGCGTCAAAGATAATGATCCTAATGGTGTTTTTCGATTGTGATGGTCATACTCAGTAGGCTTGAGAGCATCCTATCAAGACATCACGCACTTAAAGATTTGGTCTGGTGCTACGTGTGGATTTAATGACTCATCCCTTCTAAGAAACTAAGGAATCCATCTGAATTATTCAAAATAAAAGGCTGACTGTTTGCTTTCACTTTCATTAAAAGATAATATGACACTGAAGAAACAGCAGTGATTGGGAGGAAGAGTTTGGTTTGGCAGGCCCTCTGATCTAATTTACAAGTGTTTTCCAAGGAGTTCTCTTTTTATGAACAAGACCGTATTAGACCATGGGGGAAATGCATAATTAGATGTTAGCGTTGAAGGTTTTATAATCTAGTTGAAGGAACGTGTGCTTCCTTGAACAAATTGTGAGAGTCAATTCTCAATATAGGAAATACCTTTCTTTAAAGGACTGTGATAGTGAAGGTTTATAAATGTTATTTAGTAAGATGGACATTTGCTGATGTCCAGTGAGTGTACTAAGAACAAAAGTTACCTAGATCCACAATCTGTTTTCTATTTCATCTCCCATTCATATCCTACATTGTTTCTAAGGAGACTGAAATTTTCCCATTATTGAAATGACCCAATAAGTCATATTTCCTTTATTTACTGATTATGATGCATTTTCAAAAGAATAAAAAAGAAACAGGCTCAGCAAGAGTGACTACTGAATATTCCTGAAATGACTATTCATTTTTCCTATGAAATGTTCACCTTTTCCCCCAGGTGTGTGTATTTTCAGGGGAAAAGACCATATTTTAAGTCTCGATAAAATCCCAGCATTTTATGATTCACATGGATTCTTATTTCTGTAGCTAGTCACAACAAATTTGCATCACGTCCCCTCTCCCCTCTCATTTCACATCAGTCATCAGTTGGTTACATGCTGATACCCTCTGCTACATTACTATTACAAGAACTAGATTTCCTCACATTCAATGACTAAAGCTTTTGATTTAAAAGTGACAAATGATATCTATAGGGATATTGATACTAGGGTCATATGTTATAAAGCACACAATTTATCTAAAGCTTTTGTCTAATGGATTATATATTTTATTTGTAAAATAAAACTGACTTAGTTCTGTAGTAATACGAAATTGTATCTCCATGAAAGGGAAACTCTAGGTTTCGAAGGTGGAATATTTGCCTAAAGTCTTATTAATGATGTAAAAGGATGAGAGTCTGTCTCAGCTTTTGTTTCCACATATTCTCTCAAGCTCAGCATGTGTTGTGAGGAGGATATGCTTTTGAAGACAGTCCTTGTATTTTTCCTTTGGTTTAGCTTCCTGCAACCGCCTCCTGACTACACTTTATTGTTACAGCTTTTTCTGTCTTCAACTGGAATTTGAAGTACTGTTTAATGATGCATCAATGATGGAAAAATTAATGTATTCAAATTTATTTTTATCCAATCCAAATTCACACAGTTAATAATCTCATTTAAATCAAAGTGGAAAAGTAAGTATCAGGGCAGTTGGGAAGGATTTAAACTTAGATATAATTTGAGCATATTTAAAATGTAAGTGTTATACACTGTCACCTTATTTTATCCATCACTTTGAAGGTTTTTATTTTATCTTACTTTTTAAAATTTCCATTTAATTTGCCAAGCATGCAAGACATGATTTAAAGAACTTATTGAGAAATGTAGCCATTTGGGTAGTAGGATATAAAGTTTTCAACTAATGGACACTACTCATGATGGTATAATGAGATTATTGTCCCTCTAAATTATTCCTAAGACAGAATTTAACTGACTTGCTTCATGCAGTCTATATTCCAATCTAGTTTTGGATAGATTTATCACACAAGTTCTTGCACAGCACCTGACACCTGGTCAGGGTGTTAAGGAATAATTGATTAAGAGCACAATTCAAGATGCAAGGAGGAGAAAAGCTCTTTTAGAGAGGAAAATTTCATGGACCTTATCATCCTTGGGATATTTGAACTTTTAATATTTTCAACTCCATTCTCCTGGGTCGCCTTTTTTTATTTTTCAAGTCTTATTATTTTCCTTTCCAATTGTTACCACATCCACTTTGTCATTCTTTAATTAAAATATACCATCCTACTTATTTTCTACTTTCTTCTTCTAGACTACTGCCAAAAGTCATCCATCACAAGAAGGCTAAATGCCCCTTCACTGGCCTTCTGGGAGTCTCTACTAATGGTCAAGAACTTTGTTCTTGCAGCCTGACCTGTCCCTTCTTTGTTCTATGTTTGAATCCTCTGTAGCAATCAGCCAAATAGGTTTTCTCCACAAGTGACAAGGACTAGAACCCAGTATCACCTGAGATCAGTCTTTCTATTTACAGACAGGAAGGATTGCTAGGAAGAGCTTCTTGGGAATGCACTGAAATCTGTGACCTGCAACTTCTACCAACAGATCCCTTGTCTGTGCTCTGAGGTCATGGAGAATATGAAACTATAAGCTCAACAATTGACTCTTTATTGGCAAGACTTATACTAGAGACTTCCTTTCCAGCTCAAAATCCCTCTCTTTACTTACCTAATCTCCTCTTCTGGATTATCCTTCCAAGACAAATGCTCCTCCTTGACCCTTGATCTCATCTTCATCTCAGTTAGCAAAGGAACTTGACCCAACTATTACTTGTTTACTTACTTGAATCTCTAATTACCTTTTGTACTGTCATACTGCCTTTATGAATTTGCTCTGATCTACTTTGTAGCATATAAAATAAAATAAAATAAATGAAACCTCCCCTTAGCCTTGTACCTCCTAAACAACTACAGGATTTAATGCCATCCTCTTTCTGTCAAACTGTTTTACTAGATTTGTATAATTGATCTATGTTTTGCATTAATATTTGCAGGCTTTAAAGGTGCTATTTAGTACACTGTTTTATGGATTTGAAATAACCCTTGTAGTTGTAAAATTTCTCAAAAGAGGCAGTGGCAGTGGTTAAGTTCAAAAGGAACTAGTTTGTAAGATTAAAATAACAACAACAAAAAGTTAATAGGCTCTACTGGATGAATACATATATTCAAAGTAACATTTCTGCATTTACAAACAATCTTCTAGGAAGACCTATGTTTTTAGATCACATTTTAAATAACATATAATAATAATATAATAATATAATAATATTTATAATAATTCCATACATAAATAACACATTCCCAGATTCAATTGTGCAAAATGGAAGAGTAGAATAATATATGGTTAAAATACATTGTGATCTTTTGATTCATTTGTGATGAATAGAACATATTAATGTATTATAATTTAATAGAAAATCCCCCAATTTTACAGACTTATTGTGAACATCACTCAATACATAAGTGGCAGAATGGAATACTTAATCTCCTTTACTCACTTATTCACTTATTTCCTTCCCCTTTTCACGCTTGATGAGGTGGGAGTCATTGAGACAAAGTAAAGAGACAGAGACTTTGTTACTATCAAAGCATGAGAGATTTACTGTGAAAATATTTTATGGTCAATATTTATAAAAAATTTAAATTTTATTTATTTTGTGGCTATGTTAGTTTAAATGATATAAAAAATCTAAACTTACTTGAAGGGATATTATAAAAAAAAAACTAACAGTCGATCCTTATAAAGCAGGAAATGAAGAAGATTGCAGAGGATTTAGAAATGACTTAGAAAAATGTGAAGACGAACACCAGTCTCCAAATACAAGAAGCACAGACACAAATTTGTGAAGAAAATAAATGGAGTCAAGTGAATTTCTCATAATATAAAGATAACTTCATTACACAGGCTTTCTAGTAGAATTCTCTTGCCCAAAGAAGTTGGTTGATAAAATCGAAATGACTCATTCTTTAATCATTTATCTAATTCTTGCAATATCCAGGTCCTAAGAGCTATACCTATAAATATAGGAGTGTAATATATTACATATACAAATAAAATTAATTTGTACCTGTACATGTTAAGGTTTTGTGAAATGTCCCACACCCTAACATTTTCATATTTTAATTAATTTCTGTAACTCATAATGATATTATAGAGTTTCCTAAATTCTGAGCACTATATACAATCAAATTGGATTAAATCAGTTTTCCTTGATAAAAGAGAACTGTACTTAAACCCTTCTGACTTCTGGCCTATGATTGCACTCTGTTAAATGTGATCCAAAGGTCAAGTCTAACTTAAAGCCATGGAACATAGCACAGATTCATTACTCCACTTTAATTCATGTAGTGACATAGCTCAGATCCCACAAATGCTGGTACCTCTGACCCAGAACTGTGAAGGAAATCCATCTGTCTGCTGACATCAGATCATTCAGGCCTCCACTGGTGAGATTGCAGAGGCCTTCAAGGAAATTAAAGCTCATCATGTTCTCCAACACACCTATGGAAATATATTACCATTGTCTTACAATGTAAATGCAGGTCACACATAAAAGTACCATATATTTCTCACCCAGCAAAAGAAGCCATGTACATAATAAACTCCATAAACTATGTAGCTTTTGAAAGCAAGTGGGCAAAGGAACCACCAAGATGATTCATCACGTTAAATTCACGAAGTTTCTCAACTGGAAGGATTTTGGAGTTATTTCAATACAGTTCCTTATGTTAAAATTAAAGTGACTGAAAACCAGAAATTTTACATTACTTGAGATTGTGCCACGTATTAAAGGTGGAGCCAGGACAAGAGTTCATAATTTCTGATTTCAGTCAGTACATTTTACCAATAATTAGTTGCTAACACAATTTTGTATTTTTATGATATTTTTAGATATGGAAAGTTAACCATGAGATGCATGTATTTCCCTGGACAATGTATGCTCAATGGGGCTCTATCACCTTAAAAGGGGTGAACATTGGTTTTGGGGAGTAAAAAATATCTAAAATCTTAGTCATTACAATATCTTCTCAAAGGGGCCCCAATATATAACCAGTTACATGGTATAACTATGTCATCAAAGTTTCAAGGTTAGGCTAGGAAAGCAGGGTGGCAGCAAAAAGAAGCATTAAGGAAAGAATGTCTAGGAAATCCTCTTAGAACAATGAAAAAACAAGGTTGAGAAACAATGTCTTGGACCAAGGTCCATAGTGAGTTTCTTAAAGATGGACAAAATGTTGATTCAGTGCAAATGCTAGAGATTCAACCTTAATGTTTTCAGAATTAAGACAGCAAATTGTGATCCAGAAGCATGTTTTAATGTTCTCATTCAAATCTGGTGACCTGTGGTGAGGCATACCTATCTGCTTTTTATAATGTCAAATTCAGATCTTCATTACTGTATAAACAGAGGACAAATGAGAAAGGTTGTGCACTGTGCTCACTCGGTACTATGAACAATATACACACACGAAAGGTACTCTGGGAGTTCAGGCACAGGGAAGCATAGCATAAGGCAAAATGCTAGAAAAGTTCTCAAGTTCTGAATCTTTTGTCATTTGTTAGGCCTTACTTCAAATTATTCTGTGGAGGTTTTCCAAGCCTCAATTTCTTTATCTCTAAATTTGGAATTACCTACTTTATATGATTTGCAGAGAAATAGAGTGAGCAATAAACCTAGAACATAGTAGACTCCAAATATGTATATATTATACATACTCATACACATGTATATATACACGCTATGAGACTAAGCATAGTTCTTGACCAGTTTATTCAATAGGCAGTTTGTTCTTGTATACTTTCCTAGCCTCTATTTTCAAAACTCACCTTTTTTGTTGTCCCTCTTATCTTTTATTTTTCCCACTCTTGATGTTCCCTACCTGTGCCCTTGGCTCCTTGTTGTGATCTGCCTGCTAACTGTGACATGCCTCCCAGTTCTGCCTGCATAGGGCTACCTGAACCTGACTGAACTATCAGGATTCAGCATAAACATCACCCTTACAACTCAACCCTTCCATCGCTCAGAGGCTAAAGTAATGTGCCACATTGATTAATGTCACCTTTATAAGATCTTCACCTCCTTGAGGTCAGAGATTCATTTACTCAATAAATGCTTATTGGGCATTTACTCTGTTCCAGGCACAGTTGTAAATGAACTGTCCTGTGCATTGCTTTACAGCTGTGAACAAAACAGAAAACTCCTGCCCTTGCAGAAATGATATTCTAGGAGGACAGAAAAATAGTTAACAGGTGAATGTAGATTTTTGTGAGTGGTAAATGCTAAAATGAAAAATAAAATAATAAAGAGGAATAATAAGTATAAGAAGGAGTACAATTTTTAAAATGCTGCTGATTTTTAAGTGGCATTTTTAAAGGTCTTATTGAAAATAATACCTGAAGGAAGTGTGGGCCATGCAGTTATAGCCTGGGAATCCAGAAGGGCTTTTTCATGGCTGCCACAGTGCCAGACATGTAGGACCACATGGATCATTTCTAGCATGTTGGATTTTATTCTGAGGGAAGTGGACTCATAGCTCATGATTCTTAATAGGATGAATATGGGGTCCATGCCTAAAACATATTAGTCATTGGATAAATGACTGATGAATGAACTGACCCAGGTGATACTACATGTGCTTGTGCACAATCCATCTTAATGATATACAAAGACTGGTTTTGTAATGTTCTATTTTAAGAGGTGGGGGTAGGATAAGTATGTAAACATCAAACCTATTATAGAAAATATCATCTAAAGAAATCATAGCAAAATATCTTTATCCTAGTAGTCTTGTAATAATTTCCAACAATCTCTGGCTTGGGGAGGGAGTTGGGAGAGAAGCAGGCAGGATCAGTAGGAAAAATATTAGGAGGAGACTCAAGGGATTGGATATAACTAGAGTTGGTAGATTTAGCCAATAAATAAATAACTAGCTCAAGACACACAATTAAGTTTGAATTTCAGATAAATAATAAATAGTTATTTTCAGTGTAACTATGTCCTATCAATATTTAACTGGGTTTCCTGTTGTTGTTGTTGTTGTTTGTTTGTTTGTTTGTTTGTTTCTGGTAACACCACCTCCAGCAGAAAAGAGTTAAACAGAACCTCTGCAGAATTCTTAGTATGGCCTGACTGCTATGAGATCCAACCCAGCAGTCTGGTTGGGATGGCTCATGGTATAAAACAGGGTGAAGTCTGTCAAAAATATTATCATATCTCAGCTGATGAGCAAAGGTGATATGAATGTTGACAATTTTTAAATCAAAACATTCCTTTATGTTTTTAAGCAATTACTAGTAGATAAAATTAAGAAAAGTCCTGAAATTAAGAATTAACTCAAATATTTCAGCCATTGAGATTCATAATGGGGTTGGGAGGGGGAGCATGGGAGGATTAGATAAACTCTAGATAGGGCAAAGGGGTGGGAGGGAAAGGAAGGGAGATGAGGGTAAAAAGATGGTGAAATGAGATGGACATCATTGCCCTAAGTACATGTATGAAGACATTAATGGTGTGACTCTACTTTGTGTACAACCAGAGGATAGGAAAAATTGTGCTCTATATATGTAATATGAATTGTAAAGCATTCTGCTGTCATATATAACAAATTAGAATAAAAAATTTAAAAATCAGCCATTAAAACAGTTATTTTTAAAAAAAGCAGGGTGAAATATGTTGGTAAAAATACTGGGACACTATTTTCAGTCCATAATTTTGTATTTACATAGAAGTATTTTATAATGTATATAATATTTAAATAGAGTAGCATATATATGTATATAATTCATGTGTAATTTACAAATAAACATTTATTGGAATAGAATAGTGAAACATTACTGAAAAGGGAGAGGAATCAAAAAGCTGGATATTACTATTCTCTTCAATGGGTAAGGAGTAGGGAGACAAAGTCCATCTATTGCATTTTCCTTTAAAAAAAATACTCAAATGAAGAAAATCCTTATGATCTTTGTAAAATGTCACTAAGTTATTTAGTTTGGGGACTTATGAAATTGACCAGATGTGCTGAAATATACTTTCTTTCACAAAATAGCTGATGATCCACTTGGATAAATCACTGTGAGGCAATTGTATCCAAACAATTCATTTAATGCATTCTGCTTCTTATTTAAGGAAAACAAGTGACATTGGGCTTGATCCTTCCACTTTATATGGTCAGTCATACTTTGTTGTTTCGTTCTGATAATTGTCTGTTCATCTTCAAATTTTAAAAGAAAACAAGAAGCCACAAATCACCCCCACTGTGTGGAGTGACAGCATTGTAATACCATAGAATCTAGAGACAGATGGTGGCTTATAGCAGACATCAATCTTCAATGAGAGTAAATTTAGGATAATGCCCCTCTTTGGTAATGGACATGTCTTTGCAAAGTTATTGCTGACAGCATCCTCTAACGTGCTGATTTGCTAAGACAAGGTTTTTATTGCATCTAATCTTGTCGTAAGGCATGAAAAAAATGGTTGGGTACATGTTTTTCATGTATAGTTTTTACAAGAATTGCCTGCATTAGAGAGTGGCTAAATTGTTTTCCATATTTTATGGCACATTTCTAATGTTCCACCGCACACAACATTGATCACTCAGTCCATTAGCTTATTATGATATCCTGAAAGAAGACACTTCCTTTGGGAAAAGCTGTTATTTGAAATGAGATGAAGGCTGTGACTACATAGGACAAAGTGGGGTGGAATCTACTGAGCCACTGCTAAATTTCATAAGGGAAATAGTCAACCAGAATAAAGCATAGAAATGTAAATATGTATCTTTACAAAATGTCCGACCCTTTCAAATCTGCCATGCCTTCTGGGTGACTTGGACACAGTCCAACATCTTCAACTGTCTCCAGTAAGTACAATAACAGCTTTGCTTTCACAAAGTTTTTCAATGTTACTTTTGGTAAATACTCTTGGCATTATCAGAATTATATTATTCTAATAGGATTATAGAAAACAATAGGACTTTAATTTAGAGACTTATTAACACAGGTTGAGATGCACTGGAGATACACAGGAACTGTGGACCATCCCAGAAATTAGCAGCAAGACCTGCTGCCACCATCAGATGCTAATTCCAGAGCTAGGGCTGTTGAACAGGAGCTAAATGTGTTCTTGGGCTGTTTAGGGGTGCTGAGGACCATGAAAAGGTGGTTTTTCCATGAGCCTAGAAACATTGTGGAGATCCGACCTCTGAGGAAGATACCACTGAAAGCCAAGTAGAAGCTCCCCTTTTTGTGCACAGCAGTTCCCCACTTTGGCAAGAAAGCCTGGTGGAGTCAGTTCTCAGCAATGAAGAACTGGGAAATGGAGCTGGGAATAAACAGATAAGCAGATAAAAGAAAATGAAAATACTGACCTTCAGGACTTCGTTTCAGATGCCTCTGTGCATTGTAAACCCTCTTCTATATACAAAGACATCATTTTTCTCACACTATGTAAAGTGAAGACTTTGCAGTTGGGGTGGAGGTGGAAGTTGAGGGATCAGAGGGGAAGTGTTTCTCAGAAACATTTTGAAAATTGCAGAGATGTGTATTGAGGCTCCTCGTGCATTTGTGCTCAGAAAATTAACTGAATGGAAAGTTGTGGTTCCTTGTCTTCTGCACCTGCTGTGTGTCTGAAGCATACAGTGGGTCTCTACAATGTCCTCCATCTTCAGGGGGCCATGCCTCTAGGGGGACATGAGCTATAATACCTTTATCTCCCTGGGTCTTCCCTGTAGGGTTCTTTGTATCTACTGTTGAGATAGGTTGACAGTGCCATGTTCTCAGATAAGAATACACAAACGACTCTGGTTAAGTCCAGCCTCTAATCTGGAAACTTCATAGTGCATCAGTTGCGGTACTTTATCAGACCTTAGGGCCAGTCAATTATTTTGTCTCTAATGATAACACAGATGGTTTGAGGACTGTTGTGTTTGTTCTCTAATAAAAGTCTTAAGTACTTTAAAGGTTGTACTCCAACTAATAATACACTTCATGAGTGCTTACTTGATGATAGGCACTGGTGTGAGCATTCTACTGTATTAATTAATTTAATACTTACTACAAGCCTGCAAATTGGTTTTATTATTATCTTCACTCTAAGAATGGGAAAATAGAGGCAAAGAACATTTATATAATACAAGTGCATGAAGCTCATAATTAGTATAGCTGGATTTGAATCTCATGTGCTAAGGATTATAAGACTTCTCAGTACTCACGATGACTTTTTAAGGATTCATGGCTCATAATTTTATCTGATTGTTTGTATAAAAATTTCCTAATGAAGGGTGTGATTGTTTCTCTTGAGGAAAGAAAATGATAGTCATAGAATTTATACATGTAAGTGATACATTAAATAGGTTAGGGTTTTAATATTCTCTTTTGAACAAAGGCCTTAAATAGACTTTTTACTAATTAACAATATTTTGCCCTAAATGTTATTTTGGTTCCAGCATTGATTAAATAAATTTTCTTTAAGCAAAACAAGTGGCAGAAACACAATATGAAACATAATCTGGAAATATAAAACCCTAAGGGAGGGAGTTGGTGGCAAATAGCAGAAACTCAGTACTGAACGAACCCTGAACCCTATGCAAATTTTGGAGCTACAAAAGTATTTGCATGGATTACATCTGAATCCTGATCCAGTGTCTTTCTTTGTCTTGTCTTGTTGAAAGAACTAATTAATGAGATGGGAAAAGCTGGACAAATTAGAAACTAACAGAGCATCCAATGCCAGCCCTTCTTCCATGAAGAATACTAGGACAAGAGCTTATAATGTCTTAGGGCCATGGCTGGAAAAGAGTTTTTGTTTTTTGTCATTTTTCTTCCATCTATTTTTCTGTCCACTACAACCAACATGTAAATCGTTTTTCTTTTTCAAAATAAAACCTGACAAACATGTTAGGATAGGTCTAGCTCTTATTCCAATTTTTCTAACTTAGAAATTTATTATAACACTATCCTTTGAATTTAGTTTACTTATGTGGACAAAATTTTTATAGATTACTATCTTATTTCTTATCATAAATTCTATGGTTAACAAATTACCTAGTTGGATTATTGTATGTATCCTTTCAATCCATACAGTCCTGAATTTTGCTACGCTTTTCCTAATATGATTAAGAATGTCACACTACAGGGGTCATGTAGGATAATTTGCCTTGTTCATCTGAAGTCCTTCCCTGCTGGATCCTAACTCCGGTTTCTTTCTCCGGACAAAATGGCAAATCAGGTTCTTTTCTTTTATAATTGGAAAATAACAGTATTTTCCTGCATAGGCTTTGAGGCTCTGTCTATCTGTCCCCCTGCTGTTTCCTTCTGAAGGTAGAGGCTGACACTGGTACTTGCTGGAGTACACTGGCACCTTTCCTTACTGGAATACATTTTTCCCCTTCTTCATTCAGGATGATTTATTCATTCACTGTTCCACAAACACTTATGGGCTGAGTATTGTAGCTTAAGCATTATGAAAGACAATATATATAGTGGTAAGTAAAACTGGGCATAGCATCCGAACTTCATTGGACTTATGGTCTACAGGGAATGATAGACATTACATGGATAACCCACGCATTTTTGTAAAATTGTAATTATGCCAAGTATTACAAAGGAAAGATGCCATGATCTAGAGATGGGACTTCTCTATGGTTGGTGTGGTTGGATCGGGTATAGGAATTTGACAAAATACTGGTGAATGGTTCCTGGGAGGTTGGGAACAAGAGGAATTACTTCAACCTAATGGTTGTACCAGGCAACATCATGGTAGGTGCTTTGTGGTCTGCTACAGTGAAGAAACACCATGACAGGAGACACTCTATGAAAATCAGAGCCGGAGTCATCTTTGGAATATGTGTTGCAAGTTGCTGATCCTTTCTGTGAAGTAAAGTTTCACTTGGAAATAATTCTGTCTAAAACATACATTATCTGTTCCAATTTCTTGAATAAAAACTATCCTGTCTGGAAAATGCTGGCAAAAGATCTGTTTTCCCTTTTCTTCCACCTCCTATAGAATATGGCTCTTTTTTAATCAATTTTTGTCAGTGTATATAAAGATGCTTGTAGCAATAACCGTTTTAGTTTTGTATTTCCTTAGAAGTTCTTATTCTACTTATTCTAGGAGAAACCACCTAATTCTTTTCATCCAGGGATGTCTATGGTGGAAAAAAAAATTTCTTACCAACATATTTTAAAAATTATTTTTATCTGCATCGTTAATGAACAAATGATCCAATATTGGCCACTGGACTTTAAAACACTCTTTCTTTTCAGTACAGTCATTTTAAAAACCTATTTTTATCCAAATTTTTATTGTCTCATGTCATATAAGTATGTTGTTTACTTCAAATGACTACTTATAGGTTTTTATTTCTTCTAGCACAGTGGAATGAGCTGTACTACTTGAAATCACTTAAAAATAATAGTCCTTATGATGACAATTCTCTTTATTATTTAAAAGTTAATTAAAACACCTTATAATTAAGATTGGTAAAATAATGAAAATTAAAAGTTATCTTACTTTTAGAATTTTGATGCATATTTTGATAGTCATTTATTTTTCCATGACCTATCTCTTCATAGAAATGGTGTTATACTCTATGTTGTTCTTTCATTTGCTTCTGTCATTTAGCACTAGGTAATAAACATCTTTGTATATCATCACTTAGCTATAAATTAACAAAATTAATGATACTGCATATTTGTTCATTTAATGTAACATAATGTATTCAACCTGAAGTTTTTTAACCTAATTCAATGAGAAACAATATTTATAAGTATTATATGTGTCTGGAAGACTAAATGAGCATATAATGCAAATTGGAATTAGAGAAAATGTCAAAATATGAGCATACGAATGAATCACTTTTTAATAATAAAAAAACAATTAGATAAGTGAAATTATATTTATTTTGTTAGGAAAAAATGAATGGAGTATTTTGAATATGTACTGAGATTATTAAATTAAATTTATATTAAAATATCAAACTGGGGGCTAGGGTAGTAGCTCAGTGGTAGAGTGCTCGCCTAGCATGTGTGAAGCACTGGGTTAGATCCTCAGCACCACATTAAAAAAATAAACAAAATAAAGTTATTGTGTCCATCTACACCTAAAAAAGAAATCTTTAAAAAATATATATCAAACTGTTAACATACATCAAGAATGTTGGAAATTGCAGCTTATTTGTCAATGGACACATTACATGGTATGTCTTTTGTTTGAATTGTTATATAATTTATGGTAGTCTCCAATTTTGAACTTCTTTTCTAACATGAATTCTTATAGGCTCCATTACTCCTTCCTTCCTTCATTCAGCAGTTATTTTTTAGGATCTGCTATCTGCCAATCTCTCTCATAATCTCAGTGTGTAATGGTGACCAAATACATATGATCTTTCCTTTCTGAACTCACAAAGTGGCAGAAAAGTTTGAAATTAATTTAAATATATAATTACACATCTAACCGTGGTGTTTTTTTAAAAAACTCTTTCCCTCTCTTTCTTTTCATATCTGGCACAAACACCACTAAGAACATGTATCCAGACTAAAGGAAATTACTTTGTTCAGGGTGCAGGGTTCTTACTGTCCTGTTACACCATACTGAGGCTGAAACATAGTGGTCCTCCTCTTCCTTTTTTTGTTATACAGTCCAATCCAAAACCCAGTCACTCTCATTTATTACCCCATTAGTTGAAGATCTGGGTCAAAGAATTCTAGAGGCGACAGGGAAGAGATGAGATAAAGAAGATTCAAAGAAAAGCAATTTCTCTGTTGTGTGGAGAAAGACACTGGATAAGGATCAATATATCTTTGTGCTTTCTTGCTTAAATTTGGGAACAGAATTGCCCATGCATGTTTAAAATATTACAGTATAACTTATTCTGCTTTATCCTATTTACTTAGATAGGTACACTGAGGTAGAAAAGCATCAGCTTTATTCATCTAATATAATTGTATATCTGGATTTATGAATCTTCCCAATGTATTATTATATTTGTTAACATGTGTATGTATGTGTATTTTATAATTATCTTTGTTGTTCTCTACTAAGTCTAGAAGGCTGTGGAACAGGGTATTTTAGTAGCTACACATTTGGATCAGCTGTGAAGTATTAAAACACTCTGATAATCAGGGGATCGTATCCTAGAGAATCTGGTTTGATTTGTCTGGAATGTACTTGGTGCATTTGAAAATTTAATTCTAGTTCATTCAGATCTGTGTCCAAGGTAAAGAACCACTGACATAAAACAAAATGGTATTGCTTAAAAAGGACTAGAAAGTGTATGTCCTTTCCTTATAAAAGTGCTGTAAATATAAGCACTGCATTTGGTGTTTAAACTCTGCTGGTGAACCACTGATTTCTTATTTTCCCCAATATTAGTGTCTGAAATAGAACCATCCTGAGATTCCCCTGGATTCTAGTCCTCTGCTCTTCAATTATGTGTCACTACCCTTTTGGAAGTGGCACCTCTGTGCTTATAATGTGCACTCTCACTTCGCGAGGCCCATGCAGGAACTTTGGAAGCCTATGAGAGGCTTTTCCCTGCTTACAGTTTTATACCATGGGGAAATTGAAGGAAAGATCCTTAGGATGAGAATTCCATTAGCATGAATACTTTCTATTGAACTCATGTTCTCAGAACTGTGCTTCTTATTATGGTGAAGATAAACAAGTCTGAAATCAGAATACAGATGAAATTATACTTACAATACATAAATAATGTAGAGCTATATAACTTAAAGTGAAGAAACAAATATTCTTCATTTCCCCTGTGGCACTTTTATACAAATTTTGAAAAATAGACAATTATTAAGCTTCAAAGAGCACTTTCAGCTTCTCTTCTGTAATACCTATTTCCTTGATGTGGTGATGAGGGTTTTAAGTTGAACAAAGGAAATGTGATTTCAATTTCAATCTGAGCATACCTAAACTTAATCATTAAACTGTGTTACTGTGAATTAACACTTGTAACTCATGTATACAATAGATATCTCCTTAAAATGCTCACCACACGTAATATAAACACTAGTGCTTAAATATTTACGTTTCCAAATGGTCTCCTTTTGGAACACAAGCATCAAATCTGATCTGTAATAGGATTTGTCCATCTTTTAACTTTATTTAAATATTTATTGAACCTATATTCTCTACTAGATCATACTCAGCACTGGTGTGCTCAACTGATGTATAAAACTTTTCTGGAGCTCATGGATTAGTGACAGACATAGGTAATTAAAACATAAGCAAATGTATAATCATAAATCAAGGTAAGTACAATGAAAGAAATGGAAAATGTACTCTTAGGGCAAATAAAGAATAAGAGATTTTAAGGTATAGCAAATGAAAATGTCAGGGATGAATAGAGTGTAAGAATTGCAATCTGGGGATTAGGAACAGCATGTGTTACAAGCTGCCAGACATGAGAAAACTTGCAGTGGTCAAGTTCACATGTCTGGAGTTCACTGAGCTGCCACTGAGTGAGTGTAAAATAACATTGAAAGGTGACTATGGCCTTGGAGCATAGAGTAAATTAAGGTTTTATTCTAAATGTAGAGACCAGCCATTTAGAGATTTCATTAAACACAACACAATCTGTATTTATAAAGCATCACTGTATCTGTTCTGTGGGAAAGGATTATACTTATGGTAGGTACAGAATAAGAAAGACAAATTAATAGTCAATGCTATAGTCTGTGTGAGGGATGATGGTAGCCTAGATTATGGAAGAGGGCAGAGAGAGTTATTTGGTTTTATTTTAATAACTACTGGAGGTAGAACCAATATGTTATGCCAATGGGCTGAATGAAGAGGCTTGGAAGAGGGAAAGGTCAGACATTATACCCAGGATTCCGGGTTGAGCAACTGGGTCTATGCTGCAAAATAACTCAAATGGGAAAGACTAGTAGAAAATAGGAATTATTGCTCTTGTTGCTGTTTTTGTTTATGAGGAACCTATGGAATTTGAGTTGCACTTTGCAACATTAAATGGAGTTCTATAAACCACTTATATTTAGATGTCAAAGTATAAGCACAATAACTTCTGTGCTCAGAGAAGAGCAGGGCTAATGATATATATTCAATCAAAAGCAGCATATGGTTTGAAACAAAACATTATTATGGATTAAAAGGCACACAGAAATAAAGAGACCGGGTACAATGAACCTGCATGCCCTTCACCAAGCTTAAACAGCCATTAACTCAGAGTCAAACCCATTTCAACACATCTCTTCCCTACCTCCACCACTGCTAATGCTACTAAACTATTTTGAAGCAAATCCTTGTTCTATGACTTCTGTCTTAAATAGGTCCTTATGGATTTCAAAGATGAGCACTTTTTATAAAGATATAATTATAATAGAATTATTCCAGCCAAAATAAAGTAACAGTAATTTTTAAATATTATGCTATATTCAATTGGTGTTCTAATTTCATTGACTTTTCAAAAATTGTTACATATTATTTTTTAAATCAAGATCTGAATAAAGTCAATAGATTATAATTAGTTATTTTTTTAAAGTTTCTTTTTATGTATGTTTTCTCTTCCTTTACTCTTCCTTTTTTTTTCTTCCTGTAATTATTAGTTGATAAATTCTTATTCCTTCAGAGATGTTTACAAACTGAATGTTTCTGATTGCTTCATTGTAGTGTCATTTCCCCTATTATTTTCTCTTTCCCTGTTATTTCCTGTAAATTAGTTCCTAGATCTGTAGGTTTTTACCAGGCTCAGATATGATTATTTTTGGTCAAGAATATTTCACAGGAGGTACTATGTGTTTCCATCAAATATCCATAAATGTCTGGTTTTGTTGCTTTTTCTGAGGTTAGCAGCCATTATGATCATGAACAGATCCATTATTTCATTTAATGTTGGAAAAAGCCTCCCACTCTACTTTCTGAGGAATTTTGACCCATTTCCTGTCTTATGCCTGAAATCAACCATTTCTCTTAGGAACTCCAGTTCCTTTCAATGAAAGATAGTGTTAGAGACCACAATCTGGGTACTCATTGATTTTGAGATGGTCACTGTTGCTAATCCCCATTGGCTGTAAGATATATCACACTTGCATACTAAAATTTCTCTCTAAATTTTGGACTAAAAGGTTTTTACTTAATCTCTTTAATTTTGTACAGACATGGCTTCTAATGCTATCAGAAAAGATGTTAACTAGTGAGTGTGGAGAGGGCCCATAAACCAAGCCCTGTGAAAATTGATTGTAAGGGGATAGAAAAGGAAAAAGAAAACTGGAAATGTCTGACAGAGGAGCAAGAAAGCATGCTGTTCTGAATGTTTTCCCTGATATGTGGATGCTAATTCGCAATAAGGGGGCAGCTAGAGAAGTATAGCATGACTTCGGATTAGGTAGAGGGGAGTAGATGAAGCGGAGGAGTTATGCGGATAGGAAGGGTAGCAGACATTATTACCTACTCTACGTACATATATGACTACACAACTGGTGTGATTTACATTATGTACAACCAAAAGAATGAGAAATTTAACTCCATTTATGAGTGATGTCTCAAAGCACATTCTACTGTCATGTATAACTAATTAGAACAAACTTTAAAAAAAAAATAAGTACAGGAATATTCTGAGAAGGGAAGGACAATTGCATTGAGTGAAAACAGGTACTGTGAGGTGGCATTGCATGAGTTTGTGTTCAGCAGAAAGAATACAGTTATTTTAGTAGATGACAGGGGCAGAAGCCTAGTCAGAGTGGGCTGTTAAGTACCAGGAGATGAGAAAATGGATACAGTATGGATATAAGTGTGTCTTCTTCTCCAAAACAAAAGTAAGTGCTCTACTTACAAGCAGTTCTGCCTCAAGAAATATTTCTCAGTTGAGAAAACCTAGATTTCATTCAGGGAAATTTCTTTCTGAGGAAACCTGAGAAAGAGCATGGCATCTATGCTTATAAAATATAAATTAATGGGGCATACACGGAGTTCAACTTGGGTTTCCTTTTATAGTACCAGATGTTTTTAATGTAGGGAATGAGTCATTGTATGAACATATATTTACACATATTCCTTTCCACAGTCTGTTCCATGAACTGAGAAGACCGTAGTCTCCACTGAATGGCAAAGGTCCCCTGGAATCATAAATCCTGATGTCTGTCACCACAGGTCCCAACACTCACAATGCCATTTCTCTACACTAGCCCTGGATTCCTCTTTCTTCTAGCTGATTATTCCATCATTCAGACTGTAGAAAGATTCACAGGGTAAAGAAAGAATATCCAAACATTGTGTCATTTCCATGTGTTGTAATAGATTCACCTAAAATTATTACCTAGGCTATCTGTTCTCAGCTCAGTGGCTTGTCCAGATGGTGTGTTCCTCTCCTCTCCAGCCTATTAGTTTATTTTAGCAAACCCTTGAGACTGCTTTAACATCCCATAAATGGAGTGGATGAAGTCCAGGTTCTTTCTGGGTTAATGAATTTGAGATCAGTATTTTTGAAACTTAAGCAGTGTTTTGCTTCAGCAAGAGTTAAAAAAAAAAAAAAAAAAAAGCAACAGATGGGAGAAAGGGTCACTACCAGTGATTATGATGGCAATAAAACAGCTTATATAAGGAGAAGAACGGCCATGGTTGAATTTAGTTTCTTCCCATGAATATATGATAAGAGATACAAAAGTAAATGAGGCTTACCTGTTGCTTCATGGAGACTTTTAGGGTGGAGAGAAATGGTAAAGAGACAATATTCTCATTCTTTTCTGTTAGGCAATGTTTTACTTCTTAACTGAGAATTCCCTTTTCAGAATTTCAAGTCTTGCTTTAAAAAGAAGGGGACTGTGCTATTGATTAACTTTTATTTTGAGACATAGAGTCTGTAGCAAATAATTTTAATTCGTTTGAAAGAAAAATAGTCTTTAGAATCAGAAGGCACATTTAAATGTACCCAGCATGATTACCCAAATTCAGCAAATTTGGTTTTACAAGCCATAATTTTTTAAAAAACTATTGAAAAGTAACACTTTATAAGACATTTTTTTTATGAGATGTAATCCCCAGGAATACATGGGAGTGGGTTTTAAAGAAAAGAAAATATCAAAAGATTAACAGAGCACTTTGATCCACATTTCTCTCTTTCACATAGGAACAGGGATGATGAATGTCCAGTCTGGAACCAGATTTTCTCTTTTATCTTGATTATTACCATCAGCAGAGGGCTTCACTCTTTGAGCAGTATATAGAACAAAGATCAAATTAAAACACCTTAGACAGAAGTGGGGTGAAAGATGGGTGCAAGAGGTGGAGCTGAGTATGGCAAAGGATCACTAACAGCTATAATTTTCTGGGGGGCAAGTTCTCTTTACTTCTAACCTCACATTTATTTTTGATCTTAATATCCCAGCTCCTGACTTATCTATATTGGCTGATTCATGTGTCTGAAAAAATTATTGTACTGAAGAGACCATGGATATAGATTAAATACCATGAATAATGGCCTTCAAATATTGCAACATTGCAAATATTGTAAATAGCTTCCTAATTGGCTAAAAATATTTAGGCATATACAGACTGGAGGCTAAGCTGATGCCCAGAAATTCTGGACTTTGAAGATGGTATGCAGTGCCAATTTCATTTCTACTCTACAGTAGATGGAATAAGTATGGGCAGAGTGGACTCTTTCAGTGATACGTATGAAATTTTGGATGCAAACCACAGTTTCTTCACGAAGTTTTAATTACCTATGCAAGTTTCATGTTAAGAATAAAATGATTTGACTCAAAAGATGCCATGCATTTGAAAATGCCAAGTTATACAGGACTGAAGCTCGAAGTAGCTCAACATCTTTTTTTTTTTTTTAATAAATGATCTTATCTTCTTGTAAACTATGCCTTATTCCTAATTTTCATTCATTTGTTTATTTAATAGTTAAACATAAAAAGCATTTAATTTTTATCTGCTAAAATGGCTCATATCCTGACATGATCACAATTGCCTGTGCTCATGAGAGTATGTATGGGTCTAGGAAGAATAAGAGAACAATATTTCACACTTCATCTTACTTTGAAATATCTCTTTGATAAGGGAGGAACCCCCTTTGTCCTTTATCTCTCAAATCTTACATACCACAGTGCTCAGCTATGTGCCACACAAAAGTAAAGCCCTTTTCTAAATTCACAATAAGCTAAAAGTACATGAGGAGTCAGCAGGACGATATTCAATATTCCATGTGTCTCCCCATCTCTTTCAATGGAACTTCAATATATGCTATTTCAAATGCATTGCCTTTCAGTCACCTTCCAACAGTCCTGAGGAAAACATTCCCAAAGTCTCCTTTGAGCTTATAAGGCGAGCTTTTTATACATCATCAGAGAACAAAAGTTTCGTGAAGTCTTACATGTGTTCATCAGTTCCTCCAAGAAGAAGAAGAAGAAGAAGAAGAAGAAGAAGAAGAAGAAGAAGAAGAAGAAGAAGAAGCCAAACTGTTTTCTTTTATTTTCTGAACTGGGTGTAGAATTGCTTTTCTTTCCCATTTGTATTAGGACTTCATTTTTCCTGTGGAGTCCCTGTCTAATCATATCCTCTTGCATTTGAGGGATCCCATCTGTCGACCTTAATAATGAGCAAGCTAGGCATAAAGTGGAGGAAAAAATCAGAGGTGGGAAACTGAGCCTTTAAAACATGTGAGAAATTCTCAGAAGACACACACATAGGCACACATACTTTAAAAGTTCCCGGCAAACAATAAAAAATCCTTTTTCTTCCTGAAAAATCTTCCCTTGCTTTCTCTGCTCTCTTAATCCCATCCCAGACAGAGTGTTCTAATAGCTGTTCTGTTTCAGAAGCAGCCTGGGAAACCCAGGGTACCATGAACATATGTGCATTGGAGTGTGGTACCGAAATACATGCCTTTTTAATTAGACTCTAAAACTGCCTTTTAAATGCTATTTTTTTTAAGTTAAGAACTGTATGGTTTTCTGTCGTATAGATTCATGCTACCACCAAGCTTTCTTTCTAATTAATACACAAATAAAGGATACATAATGGGTTGTCCAGAGATGACACATTTATACTCGCTAATGAGGATGGAGTGTGAGGATGCTCACTTCTTGCCCAAGGCTATTCCTGTTTTAGTTCTTCATCTTGTAATTGCAGAATTAAATAGTTTACACTGGCTTTTGTGATTAGTAGAAGGAGAAACACATTTTAGGAGGTTAAAAATGCAGTTGGATATGGCATAGTTATAAATTCCTGTTATTACTAAGCTTTTAAAACTTTCTGGATGCATGATTTCTGTCTTGTCTACCTTCCTTCCCACCCCACCCCCAATTACCAACATAAAATTCTTTGGTTGAGAGGAACTAAATAGTAAGAGTTCAATCTGTTCTAATTGACCACTAAGGAACACTAAGCCACATGCTGAAACAAAGTTGACAAAGTGGGCAACTATGCAAACAAATGTTTTGACAGAGGAAAAACTAGCTTATTCAGATCTGCACTTAGCAATGAAGCTTCTATGGAAGTTTCTCTCTTAGGTACTCAACTAAATATAAAAGTGAGTACAAAAAAAAGCTCTGCCCTCAGGTACTAGAGCATCAGGTGAGTGAGATGCAAGACATCAATCACTGAAATATAAGGTGGACCAAGTCTAGTCTGGAGAGTATTCAAGTATTAATGTTGATCAAACTAGTGGAAAAGATTATCAAGGCTTTGTTTAAAATTGGGTTCTTTATTAAAAAAGAGTTTAATGTATCATCAAAGTGGTTGGTGTTCTACACCTCTTTCCCTTTCCTTTTGTAGAATGCAACACAGATCAGGGAAGGAAGTGCTCAATAAAAGGAAGGATGGGCTGAAACTCAGGGGTATAATAACAAATGAAAATGAAAGCTTAGGGAGATTCAAGATGGCAGATTAGAGGAAACCTGCATTCCTAGTGCTTCATGGCTCAGGTTTCAAGCAGAGGGAGTACTGCTTTTCAGCAAGATAATTGAAAGGAAATTCACTGAAATTAAATATAGGACAGTTAGAGGGTCTTAAATACCCAGAAATTTGGGTTCATTGTACAAAGGACAACAAAGAATACATTGAAGTCAAACCAATTCCAACTGTGGCAGTTCTACCAGTTCACCACAAAGAGAGGGATAACACAAACAGCAAAGAACACAACAGAAAAATTTGGCATGGAAAACCCTGTAGAACAGAAAAGAGTCTGAACTTAGTTGAAGAAGAGGCTATATATTGAGCTGTTTAAAAAGTGCTGTTTCTCAACCGTCTAGCAGAGAGCTCAGGTGGGGAGCCATCTTGAGGAGAGAGTGTTGCAGCTTGCTGATGTGGAAACTCAGGAGATCGGAGCCAATATTACCATATTGTCCCAGAAAGCACCTGATGTATGTCCTAGGGGTGCCTAGTAGGCCATATTTGAAGCAGGCACAGTGAATATTGTATCTAAGGAAATTCAAGTCAGAAAAATGGAAGAAAGTACAATTTGCTTTCCTTTTGTGTTTGGTAGTTCATGTGACCATCTGAAGAGGGTAGGGAAACTGAATAGGCAGGCATTATTACATTTAGGCACTGAGCCTGGGAAAGCCGTGTTCATGGGTGATGGAGTGTGCATGACCTATGGAGGTTGGCTCCCTCACCCTACAAGTAGAAGTCTTGGGAGGACCCTGAAATCCAGATACCCAGCAGAGATCAGCACTGCCTGTCTCTAGGGAAGGTAGGCATCCAGTGTGGATACCACCCAACAAAGTCCTAGAAGCCCACTCAGAGCTAAGCCACAGCTGCCAGAAGCCCCATCCTGGTAGTGCATTGATCTGGTGTGTCCAGGCAAAACTCCAATTGACAATATGTCCCATTCTATCCTATGTTATACTTGTGAGAAGGGAAGGTGAGAGCTATTTTAACCAGCTGCAGGTTTAAGCTATTCCAGTTGGCAACTTAGTGAGCAACACAAAAATAAGAGGGGTTTAACAGGTCTAGCTCCTGCTCTAAGGAGGACATAACCCAAGAAAAATGCATAGAATGATGGTTGGACATAGGCAGTGAACATGTATCCTTGTTAACAGTTTTGATCATATTAGTGGAAATGACTCTTTCTTTCCTTTTTCAATAAGAACGCTTTTCTTTTCTTTTTCTTTTTCTCTTCTTTCTTTTTTTCTTTTTTTTTTTTTTTTTTGCTTGAATTACATTTGAGACAAAATGAATCAGAAGAGACAAAGAAGTTCACTTTATATTAGTAAAGGGAACCATCCAACTAGAGTATATAATGATAGTAAATATTTATGACCCAAACAGTGATGCACTAATTACATAAAACAGGCACCACTCAAATCAAAGACTCAGATAGACCCCAGTACAAACAGATAGGTCACCAGACAAAAACTCAGTATAAACTCTTTAGACCTAAAAAGAAATTATATATCAAATGGAATTAACAGACACCTATAGAATACTTAATCCAACAAGACCCAAGTTCAATTTCTTCTCAAATGCTCATGGAATCTTTTTCAAAATATACCATCTTATAGGCCACAAAGAACTCTTGGCAAATACAAAACTCAGTGTAATTCCTTGCATTATATCTGGTGAGAATAAAACCAAATTAAAAGTCAACACAAAAAAAGAAAAAAAATACAGAAACAATAAAACACACGGAAATTGAACAATACACTTTGAGTGATGAATGGATGATAGAATAAATAAAGGGAGAAAGTTAAAAATCCTTAGAATCAAATGATAATTGTAATACAACATACCACAACATCTGAGGCACATGAAGGCTGTTCTAGGAGGAAAGTTTATATCTATAAGTGCCTTAATAAGTTAATCAGAAAGATTCCAAATAGACAGCCTAATGATGCATCCCAACTCCCTTGAAAAATGAGAAAAAACCAAAGCCAAAATAAGTAGAAGGAAGAAAACAATTTAGGTCAAAGCCAAAATTAATGAAATAGCTAATTAAAAAATACAAAGGATCAATATAATTAAAAGTTGGATCTTTGAAAAGATGAACAAGATTGATAAATCCTTAGCCAAAGTAACCAAAAGGAAGTGAGAAGAAGGGAATGAGAGGAATGAAGGAATGTTAAATAGAAAAAACAATAAGATCAACCCCCCCAAAAAATCTGTTTGCCATTAAGAAAAATATTAAAATTAAATTGTCCTAGGTCTTGGTGAAAAGATATGTGTGTGTGTGTGTGTGCGCGCATGAGCATGAGAGCACGCGCGCACGTGCATGTGATTTATTGACATAAATTTTAACAATAAAAGAGTTGATATTAAAACATTTGCATGAATTTGTGTTAAAATGTTGTATTTTCTAATATGTTTTGTTTCATTTGGCAATAACAGATATGAGTTACATACAGAAAAGTCTATTCTTATAGAGACTAAACATAAGTTGATGTGAATGTCTACTTAATATGTAGCAGTAATATTTATTGACAAGAATGCTTTTTTAGAAGGGAAGAAATATGTTCTAGTCCAGGTTCTGCTCATTAAGAACACCATATTCTTAGGCTAAGCTTTCAAACCTGTGTTCACTTTCTTTCCTAAAAGAATAAGCTTAGAATCCATTTTTTTTTTCCTGTTTTGTAGCAATTTTGGAGGGTTGATAGAGATACTTGATGTGGAGATACCTTAAACAATGGCACATTAATATTCAATTGAACAAATCTTGTGAATAGATTTTTTGAAATGTTAAATTAATAACCAGCCAAAACAAGCCTCTTACAACTCTGCAGTTTAATGCCTTTACAAAGTAAATGACCTAGTGTTCAAGAATTACACACCTTTTATTGTTGGAGTTGTATTGCTGTAACTATGGATTACAGACAAAACGGAGGCTTGCCAATAAAGTCACCTATATGTAAGCCATATAAATTTCTTCCATCTCAGATAAACTTGATCCATTGAAAGCCTCTTTTGCTTTATTTCAAATAAGTATGGGACCAAATATCATTGAATACAGCTTACCATTTGACTCTGAAAATCCCCAGGAACTATAAATTCTTCAAATGGCATGATGAGTAGTCTTAAATCATGAATACATAAATCTAGCCACTTTTGCCTCTACCTGTTTTGTCTGTTTTCTAATCAGCATCCTCAATCAGAGATTGTGAAATGGAGCATTTCCTTATTTTGTCTTAATTCAACCATTCTTTGAATGAAAAGAGCTCAGATAAGGTAGTCATTTTTCGTTTAATTAACTTAAATCAATCTGCTCTTATAAAGTAATCAAATAGTTGTGAAAAGTATCTCTAAAAATTTTATTTTGTGTAATGTTTCTTTACAGTTTTTTTTTTTTTTTTTTTTTTTTTTGTAGTTGTGTTATATTCAGAGATCTCTGAGAGTTTGTAGCTTCTTGTAATTAAAAGATTACAACAAAAACATATACTCTATTTCAATGTGTGGGTTCAGGTTATTCTCAGAAAATGCTTTTTAAACTTTTTTCCTTCAGAATGTCCCACATTAGGGAAATGCTTTCAAGGCTTGTTGAGAGAACTTACTTAAAACAAAAGGCAAGGAGGGATTATTGGAAAAGACCCCACAAAACCAAAAGTAAGGGGAACAATAGGCTCCATAGAAACACAAGTAAGAAGAGGGGAGCCAATAATCCCCTCTGGAACTCATTTTGGACGGGCTTGGGTTTGAATCTCAGCTTTTTTCTTTATATTCTATTTCATTTTCCCCAGTAAATAAATTGTCTTATAGATATAAAAAGTCCTAAGTGTATAGTTTAAAGGATTTTCATAAGATGAATTCACCAGTGGATTCATCACTCAGATTGGTAAGCAGAAGTGTTTCCATAGTTGAAAGACTTTGTTTAACCACCCCCAGGTATTGGCCCTCTTCTCCTTAATGGTAGATTTCTACTATCATAAGTTAATTCTAGCTGGGCACGGTGGCACATGCCTGTAATCCCAGCAGCTTGGGAGGCTGAGACAGGAGGATCACGAGTTCAAAGCCAGCCTCAGCAAAAGCAAGGTGCTAAGCAACTTAGTGAGACCCTGTGTTTAAATAAAATACAAATATGGCTGGGGATGTGGCTCAGTGGTCAAGTGCTCCTGAGTTCAAACCCCAGTATCGACCCCCCCCAAAAAAATTAATTCTGCCTGTTTTTGAACTTCACATAGATGGGATTATGCAGTCTGTGTTGTAATTATGTGATATGTAGTTTTGTTTGTTTGTTTGTGATGCTAGGGATTGAACCCAGGGCCTTGTGCATGTGAGGCAAGTGCTTTACAACTGAGCTATATCCCCAGCCTGTGATATGTAGTTTCTTATGTCTTGCCTCTGTCACTCAAGATTATTTTTGTGAGATTGATCACTAATGGTATTTGAAGATTTTTTTGTTTTCACTGCCACATAGTATTCCTTTGTATAAATATGCCACAATTTATCTATCCCACTGTAGCTGGAAATTCAGTTTCTCGCATTGGCAATTAAAGCATTTCTGTGCAGATTCTTGAACTTGTCTGTAGGTCATGTGTCTGTGCATTTGTGTTTTACATATAAAATATAAATTTGTGATCACAGGTTATGCACATTTATTTGTAGAGACAGATGGACAAATTTGTGGCTATAACAACATATGACTTCTTCAGGAGCTCCACATGGTCACACCATAATGATATAAATGCAAACTGAACACACAATAATTTGTTACTATAAATGAAATTATAGTAGTATGTATTCAGAATGAAATTAAGAATGAATAAATTTGACCAAATTAATTACAGCATTGTTTCAAATAAAAAAAATAAATACAGAATAATCCTTTTCTCAGCAGAAATTCTCCATCTTATTGTTTTTTAAAATTCATTAGTTACATTAAGTTACATTTACAACCACATGAGATAACCTCAATGCCTGAATCATCTATGCAACTATTTATTTTGTCTTTTTATTAGAGTATTATTTCCCATTCCCCCTCCCTTCCCTGCATTCGCCTTTGTCTAATCCACTGAACTTCTAATATCCCCCTACCCTTTGTTGTAGGCTATCTTCCACATATCAAAGAAAATATTCAACTTTGGTGTTTTGGGGATTGGCTTATTTCACTTAGCATGATAGGTACTTGGGTGCTTTTGACAAAATCATACATACAATTAACTTGATTTCAATCCCACTGCTCACCCTTCCCTGCCCTCCTTCCTCCCCCTACTCTCCCTGCTGTACTCCACTGAATTTCCTTTGGCTCATTTATTTTTGATTGGTATTTTTCATAAAGAAATTCCCTTTGGTACACTTATATATACATAGAACATGATCTGGATACATTTATTCCTTTATTTCTTCCCCTTTCCCATCCTCCCTTCCTCCTTCTTGTTCTTCTTCTACCCCTCTGATCTTCTGTAGATCTTTATGGTGTCCAACCCCCCCTCCCCCCCCACACACACCTTCTTTCTCTTGTTTTGCTCTAGCTTCCACATATGAGAGAAAACATTTGATGCCTGATTTCTTGAATTTGACTTATTTTACTTAGCATGATGTTTTTCATTTTCATCCATTTAACAGCAAATGCCATTATTTCGTCCTTCATTACAGATGAGTCAAATTCCATTGTGCATATATACCACATTTTATTAATCCATTTGTCTATTGATGGGCCTCTGGGTTGATTCCATAATTTGGTTGCTGATTATATCAGATTCATTCTGCTGTCTTTCCTTTTCCCATTCCCCCTCCCTTCCCTGCATTCGCCTTTGTCTAATCCACTGAACTTCTAATATCCCCCTACCCTTTGTTGTAGGCTATCTTCCACATATCAAAGAAAATATTCAACTTTGGTGTTTTGGGGATTGGCTTATTTCACTTAGCATGATAGTCTTCAGATCCATCTATTTACTGGCAAATGTCATAAAGTCATTCTTCTTTATGACTAAGTAATATTCCTTTGTGTATATATACCATTTTTTTCTTTATTTATTCATCTGTTGAAGGGTGCTTCTGTTTCAATTTAATTACTTGATATTGGCCTGTTTAGGTTTTTTAATATCTTCTTGTTTCAATTTGGGCAGGTCATATGTACCTAGAAATTTGTCCATGTCTTCTAGATTTTCCAGTTTAGTGGAGTATAATTTTTCTAAGTAGTTTCTAATTATTGTCTCTTTTTTCCATCTGAAATCTTGTTTATTTGGATCTTCTCATCCTTTATTTTGGTTAATTTTTTCTAAGGGTTTAAAAATCTTATTTCTTTCTGAAGAACAACTCTTTGTTTTTATTGATCCTGTATATTCTTTTCTTTAGTTTTCAATTTAATTAATTTCAACACTAATTTTTATTACTTCTTATCTTCTACTGATTTACAAATTAGTTTTTTCTTGTTTGTCTATGGTCTTGAGGTGGAGCATAAGCTTATTTATCTGGGATCTTTCTATATTTTTAGTGTAGGCACTCAATGCTATAAATTTTCTCTCAGAACTCCTTTCATACTCTCCCAAGGATTTGATATGTTGTATCTGTGTTATCATTTGTTTCTAAGAATTTCTTGACTTCTTCTCTCATTTCTTCTTTGATACATTCATCATATAAAAGAGTATTGTTCAATTTTCATGTGCTTATGTGGTGTCTTTTATTTTTCTTGCTGTTGATTTCTAATTTCATTCCATTATGATCTCATAGGATGTACAGAGTTATATCATTTTTTTTATTTGCTAAGACTTACATTGCAAACTAGAATATAGTCTATTTTGGAAAATGTTCCATGAGCTGCTGAGAAGCTAAATTCTGCTGTTTGGGCATGAAATATTTTGTAGACAACTTTTAGATCCATTTGATTTATAGTTCTATTTAGGTTGAAAATATCTTTGTTGATTTTAAGCTTTGATGACCTATCTATTGATGATAAGGGTGTGATGATCTTTGGGGAATATATATTTACTATTCATTATATCTTCTTGTTCTCTCTTTCTGCTTTCTTTATTTTCTGTGTTAGGCATTTTGATTATGATGTGTCTTAGAGAACTTGTCTTCTGATCTGTTCTATTTGGGGTTCTGTATGCATACTGTATGTGGATGTCTATCTCATTTCTGATATGGGGAAAATTTTCCATTAGTATTTCATTGAAAATGTTCTTAATGCATTTGGTCTGTATCTTCATGTGCTCTTCTATCATAATGTCTCTTGGGTTGGTCTCTTGATGTTGTGCCAGAGTTCTTGTATATTCCAATAATGTTCTATTATTCTTTTTTGTGTGTATACTGTGTATTCAAGTTCATATACACTGTCTTCAAGACCTGATGTTCTTTCTTCAACAATAAAGTTCTATTTTCTTTGCAATCTAATCTGTTGGTGATGCTTTCAAGTGAAATATTTATTTGATTCATCATCTTTCATTTCTAGGAGCTCTGATTGTTTTATTTTCAACATGTCTATTTCTTTATTGAAATGATCTTTTAACTCCCCTATCTGCTTTCTCAATTCACTCCTTAGATATTATTTTAGTTCATTGAACATTTTAATAATCAGGTTTTTTATGATCCTTCTCTGGATTTTCATTCACTTGATATCAATGGATCCTTTGTTGAGGGACTGTGAATTTTGGGGGGATATTTATTTGCCTGTTTCCTCACGTTTTCAGATGTCTTGGACTTGCACATCAGTTGAGAGAGATCCTCTTTCCTGTCTTACATATGTGTCCTCTAATGTGTATTTTTTGTTTGTTTGTTTGTTTGTTTGTTTGTTCTGGGACTTCTCTCTATTTTTGATATATGTATAGATCTCTAAGGGTGGGACCTGAAGTTGCCCGCTGGTTGTTTCTCCTTGGGGCCTGGTTGTTGGTGTAGGGTTTTTGGCTCCCTAAATTTATGAGTCAAATTAATGTTAAGTCTCAGGTGGTACTCCTTCATTTATGAGGTGAGGTTCACTGTTTTCTTGATTGAGTTGTGAGTGTTGTGATGATGAAGTTGTGATCTTGAAGTGTTCCAATCACTTTCTAGCATCTCTCAGAGGGAGGGGGAATCCAGGAATAGCACTAATGTCAGCAACAGATGTACAGCCTTAAGATAAATGTTCACTACTTTGACATCTATAACACTTATTGCCATCTACATAGGCATGGTGAAGTCAGCATTTAACTTCAATGGCAACAATAAAACCTGAACTAGATCAGGCATTTGACAGCAGTTGTCTACTATGTCATCCACTGTATTAATAATCACAACATGAATGAGGTAAGAATTGCATAACAATATAATTCTGTTAGTGGGACTATGTGTTTTTTTTTTTAAAGATAAATAGGGTAGGAAGGCTTTAGAAAGATTGAAATATTTAAAAGAATGATAAGAAGAGAGGAGATAAGTAGCTGATGTTGACTGTAAAAAAAGAAGGAACAAGAAGTTAACTGAAAGTAATTTTCAAAGAAAGAGAGGAAGAGGAAACAGCAAAATTGGGCTGTTTGTGACAGAGAGAGTGAAAAGGGAAGATAAGAGGAGCAAGATCCAAGATATGAACAAAGCAGCAAACACAATATCAAAATAACTCAAATCCTTGTATAATTGTACCCAACCTTAGTCAATTCAAGGCTAAGTGATTAAAAAAAAATTACAGAAGAAAGCAATTAATGTAAAAGTAAAATTATACAAATATACATCTATTTTTGAACCTAACATGAGTACAACACAAACTCACATACACACATACAAAATCATGCATAATGGGAAAAGTAAAAAGTAGTAAAATGTAATAAAATAATGTTTGAAAGGATAAATTTAAAAATTTTAAATTTTAAAAAAGAATAAAATATAGATAAAAATTGGAGTGTGGAAAAAAATCTTACTGAGAAATACAAAATTTAGTTCAAATGATGTGGTTAAAACTGTTGGTAGGCATGGATTTTCATTCTTTGTATACATGGCTTTGTGACCTTGAGGTCAAGGGTTGGGGGTTGTTAAGTCCAACACCTTTGTGTTTTTCACTTAGCTGCCAGCTGTGGTGACTAGGAGGCAAAGCTGGTTGTAGTATATCTCAGCTTTCAATCTCCCTGTAAAGGTGGGATAGCACAAGTTGGGTGCTTGCAAGCTGTCTATTTCTGTGGTGGGGGTAGTATAGTGTTCTAAATTGGAAATTCTAGTAGTGGGGCTTTAGTCTTGTTCAAACTTTGTAACTTTGTGGGTGAGTTTTGAGAATTGATCCACAACCCCTATTGCTGGGAAGATGCCAGTCTCTGCACGAAGTCTGGATCTCTATGGTCTCTGGTAAAATCCCCTTTTAAGACATACAGACAAACATCCACAGGTTTCACCTTAACTAGTATGAATACGAAATACAGGGTATCTCACCTGGAGTGCAGACACTCCTGTGTGGCCACTAAAGGCATCTTCCCAATAGCTCTTATGAGGTGGCAGTCACAATGGGAGCTTTTCCCCTTGGGATCCAAAGCCTCAATGGTCCAGGCAAAACTTTTTGTACCTATTTTAGTCTCTCTGGTTCAGGCACCTTCTGGGAATCTTTTCAGTTGGCTGCTGATAACTTTCTTTATGAGTTCTTGATCACCTATTTCTCCTCACAGCTGCACCATGCAGTGACTGCTTTCTCCATCTGGGAGTGTTTTCCAAAACATTAGCTTTCTCACTGAGAAGCCATCTTCCAACTTTGTGAATCTGGTACTGAGTAACTGCTGGGAAGTGCATCCTTCCTCTAATCCACCATCTTCTCTCCCCTCCTATGCAACTTTTCCTACTTTCTGCTTTTCCTTTTAGTCTTATTTCTTGGTATAGTGTATACATTTTCTTTGAATGCTTGTTTTTTTTTTCTTTAGAAAGTTTGTGTGTCTTTAAAAGCATGCCTTCTACTAAAAGAAAATCTTCTGTAGCTTCTTCCAGGATATTAGAAAAAGAACAGATGAACTTTATCTAGTCCCACTCTAAATTGATTGGGAACCACATATTATCAGTCTGTGAGAGGTGGCTGCCTTATTTAATGTGCAGAAAGCCACAAAAAGTCAAGGCAAATGAAGAAACAGAGAAAGAAGTTCAAGTGAAAGAGCAAGAAAAATCTCCAGAAGTCAACCCTCATTCAAGTAACTGACCTGACAGGGAATTCAGGGAACAATCATAAAGATGCTCACTAAAGAGAGCCATCCACGAACAGATTAAGCATTTAAACAGACACAGAAAATATCAGAAAGTACAAAATGGGAATCAGAGATCAGAAAAATATAATAACTAAGCTCAAAAATTCAATTGAGGAATCTAACATCTGACTATATCAAGCAGAAGAATGGATTTGCAAATTCAAAACAGGTCACTGAAATTTTTCCAATCTGAGGAGCAAAAGGAAAAACACATAAAGAAGTGAAGATATCTTAGGGGACCTATGGGACATCAACAAGAAGAACAATGTATACATTACTGGATTACTAAAATAGAAAGAGTAAGAGAAAGGAACAGAAAATATTCTCAAAGAAGTAATAGCAGAAAAGTCCCCAAGACTGAAGAATGACTTAGAAATCCAGAATAGGAATTTCAATGGACATGTGGTAGGATGAACTCAGAGTCCCACACCAAGACATTATAATCAAACTTTTTTTTTTTGTTGTTATGGTATTGGGGATTTAACCCAGGGACACTTTACCATTGAGCTATATTCCCCAGTGCTCTTTAAATTTAATTTTATTTAATTTTGGAACAAGATCTCACTAAGTTGCTGAGTCTGGCCTCAAACTTGTTGATCCTCTTGCCTCAGTCTCCTGAGTCACTGGGACTACAGGTATGTGCCACTACTCCCAGCTTATATCCAGACTTCTTAAGTATCTACCTATCTATTCCTTCAGCTGTCTCAAACTGAAAATAAGACTATTTCCTAAGGTTTTTTTTCCATTTTAGTTGGCTCTTAGCTGCAATTTTTTATCTCCAAGTTTATTAAGTACACTATTGACAAGTATACTTCAATTTTCAGAGTCTTAGTAACTGTTTTTCTCTTGGTTTTTCAGATTCTCAGGTAAAAGCAGCTCAGACTATCAGGTTTACTTCTCTGAGTTTCCCTTTCCTTCCAAGTGCTGGCCCCTCAATTGCAAGCTGTCTCACTACCATTGAATGCCAAAATTTTCTCCCCAGCTTCACAAGACTGCTGAAGGTTATGTCCAGCTTCTGTACTCTTTAGCCAACTCTTCCCTCTTGATTTTATTTTAGTCTGTCAGCTAGTGCTTGCAATGAATCAGCAAAGATATTGAGGCCAAAAGTAGCACAGAATGTCATTTTACCTCAATGACTTTACTCTCTCCCAGAGATGTTGACTCATTGGAAGCTGGCTGTTTTGATAGCTTAACAAAATTTCCAATAAATTTTTATTTTATTTTGTCCACACTTTTATTTGTTTTTGTTATGAAGATTGGTGTCTATCAAAATGCCTCTCTTTTATCACGTCTTCTGCTATTTGTCAACAGTCTCTGTTTTGTCTCAATTTAGGTTGAAAATGATCACTCCAGAGTCTTGTGACTTCAGATTCCAAGTACTCAACACATTTGGAAGGACACTTCAGGAAATGTTGTCAGCTCCAAATTTTTAAAATGAAATCTTGTTGGTTGGGCACTATAACTGAAAGTAGGGGGAGGGACAGGCAAGAGTCATTTGGTGTATTATTTAGGTCACACAAGATCTGAAAAGAAAATCTTTTTTTTTTTTTTTTTCAAATAATCTTTCTTAGTTGTAGGTGGACACAATACCTTTATTTTATTTATTTATTTTTATGTGGTGCTGAGGATCGAACCTAGAGCCTCATCCGTGTAAGGCAAGCACTCTGCCACTGAGCCACAATCCCAGCCTGAGAAAAAAGATCTTTAAGAAGATTTATGGAATTTGAAGAGGAGAAAAAAGAGAATAATACTAAAAAAAGAAGTCAGGCACATAAGAAAAACAGATACAACAGGCACAAGTGGCCTGGAGTCTGGTCTTGCAATTTCCAAGGCCTTGTTTCCTAATGCTCTGTGTTTCCCCTTAGCCTGGTGGTTTTTACTGTTGTAACAGTAAAAAATAAAAAGCATACACACTATATGCATACATAACCTGGTTTTATTTATGTTTCTGTGGATTACATTAAAAACCCAACCTCTGGGTTGATGAAATAATCTGGCATGATACAGAGTAAGGAAATTATAAGTAGACAAGTTTGAACTCCCCCCATGCTAGTCTTGTGCAATTCTAATTCTGCTTATCCTCTTCAGTAGATCTTTACTCTTATCTCAATACTTTTCAGTGGTTTAGTTTTTTTTTTTTTTTTTTTGCATTTCCAGTTGCTAAGCACTCAATGATATTTTTCAGGGGCCTACTAATATTTTATGAAAAGCATTGGTTCTCTTCCATGTCCACATCACCATGCTGGTGATACTGTACATTAGTTTTTAACTTGTGCACATGGTACCTTATTTCCCAAATATGTTTCCTAAGTTCATGTGGTAATAGGTAAGGCTGGTCAAATCTGGCTCAGCTAAAAGAATCCATTCAGATGGGTTTCATGTTGAAAACACAAAGCCTTTCATTGAAAATAGACAATCTAAGTAACTATGAAACATTCCATGCCCAAGCAGCTCAGAATCCATTCCTGGCTAATTGCATATTTTTGCATAGTTGATAATATCATAGTCTTTCTATATTGCATTAAATCATTTCTAAAAATGGACATTTCTAAAGAGAAAATCAAGTGATTTATAACCTATGTGAAATGCATTTGTTTATTCATTGAACAAATATTTATTGAGTAACTCCTATGCAATAGCTGTACTATAAGTACTGATGATAGAGTAAAGAAAAAGACAATTTCCTGCCTTCAGGAACTTATATTAAGCTTATAACAAACAAAATAAAACTAAAAGGACAATTAAAGAAATGAATGATTAAGTGTTTCTAAATAACTATTTCGATGCATGGTAAAAGCAATGAAAAACTAAAATACCATAATATAAAAGAAAATGAAAATATGGAGGATGTAAGAAGCAGTGGGAAAGGAAGACTATGGATGTAACATTTGATCAGAAACTCAAATAACAAGGGGTCATCCTGCAAAGATCAGACAAAAACTCCTGCTAACAATATCCTTGTGTCTACAATGACCACTTCCTCCTGATACTTATGACTTTGTGTGGTATCCTGGTAAAATGAATAGTGCAGATAGTATGGTGTGTGACATATGAAACTAGATCATAAGAGACACGATGCTCTCTCCTGGACCATTCATTCTTGGGGAAGCTAATTGCCCAATTATATCCTTGCCATGGACACTCAAGAAATCCTAAGGAGATGTCAGATAGTAAGAAACTAAAGCCTTATTCTAAGAGACATTGAGGAACAGAAACCTTGTGCCAATAATCACGTGAATCAGACATGTTGGAAATGAGTCCCTAGGTAAGTTTCCAGCTGACTACAGCCCAGAAATCTTGGTAGCAACTACATGAGCGACCTTAATCCAGAACTTACTAGCTAAGTCCCTCCCAAAATTTGTGAGCAATAGAAAGAGATAATGTTTGTTGTTTAAAAACAACTAAATTTGAGGTGATTTGTTACACAGTAATAGCTAACTAATGCAAAGCTTGGTAATGGAAGTGAAGTGCTGCTGTAACAAGAAATATGTAGAAGTAACTCTGAAATGTGGTATAACAAGAAGATGAAAGGACTTTGATGAGTGGAAAATGAAAATCTAAACAACCTTGAAAAGACCGGAGGTAGAAGCCTGATTGCTTTTGAGGAGGCTGGTAATGAGAACTTAATGCAGAATAAGAAAGAGAATCCTTTTATATATTGATAGAAAGTTTAAGAACATTGTTATCTGTAATCACGTGGAAAAGAGAAAATGTGTTAATAAATCAAGTGACCTAGCTAAGGAGACTTTCCTAGCTTCTTCCTGATTATACCAAAATGAAATAGTTAAGAGATAATCTAAAGGGGAAAAAAAAAAAGCAAAAGAAGACAAGACTTGATGGTTTAGGAATTTTTAAGCCTCTGTGAATGGTAAATAATACTAAAATTAAGAAATAGTTTTGGAACCATAAACTATGCAGTATTTCTTGAAAGGCAAATAGAGATTATTCTTCATGGAAAAGGACAAATAATTGAGAGGATGCAACCAAAAATCCAGAGGGCAGAGCCAAGAGCCTATGCAAGAGTAAAACTGAGTCATTATGAAGGAACTTTGAACATTCATCTGGTTGAAAGTCAATGACTCCAGTGTGCTTCCCATTTTCTCCCTTTCTATAGAAGCATATTTGGTTATTATCTTTAGTTACTATCCCACATTGTATGCTGGGTATATAGTGACATGGATAACTTATTGTGTTTCACAGATTTTAAGATCAAAAGAATCTGTATTATAGGTGCTGTATTTAGGAATTATGCTTGAGGAACATCAAGTCTAGTACATTTATTTAAATATAATTCTGAATTTTGAGCTGATTCTATAATGGGATGAAATTCTGGGAACATGGTTGTGTTAAATATATTTTGCATATAGGAACTACATGAATCTTCATCGGACAGAGAAGAAACTGTTCCAGGTGGCCTCTAAGATGACCCTTCATTATCCCAAGGAAACAGTATCTTCCCACATAGAGTAGGACTAGCTTTTATAATCAATAGGATATTGTGAAAATGGCAGAGTGTGGTGACTGAAGTAGGTCAGAAGAGCCATTGTAGGTTCTCTTTTCCCTAGTATCACTTTCCTGGAAAGAAGCCAGCTGCCACAACATGAGACTACTTACGAAGCCCTATGAAGAAAGCCATATAGCAAGGAACCTAAGCCCTCCAGTGACAGAGAGAATCTGAAAGACCTGTTGCCAAAATCAATGCAAATGGACCATCCTAGAAATGGATCTTCCAGGCCCATCATGCTCTTGGGTGACTACAGCAATAGCAAATAACTTGGTTATAACATCTTTAGAGAATCGTCCTGAAAACCACCCCAAAATTTCTTATCTATACAGACTTTACAGTAACAAATGTTTATTATTAAGTCATTATGTTTGGAAGTAATTTTTATGCAGTAATAAATAATACAATACTAAAATCAGAAAGGAGCAGGGCAAGTGCAGTTGAAATGTGAGAAAGTAGATAATTATAAATGAATTTGGAGACATATTTGGAGTTAGATTAGGCAGATTATAATATAGCTGCAGCTTTGGTAAAGGAATTAAATTTTATTATAAGTTCAATTCAGTATTATTAATGAGCGTTAAACATATATAACAGACCAAGGAGAGAGAAGGAGAAACTAAATTTAATTGTTCATTCATTCATTTAGCAAATACTTGTTAAACTCATAATATATGCCACACATCAAGCAAGTTACCTGTGATACATGATGATAAGATTATAAATTATTTCCTTTATAGATTTTACATTTCATTGTTCATTGCAATAACAAACAGTTGCACTAGAACATGGTAAATATGAATTGAGGCTGTGAAGGAAATTAATACCATGTGAGTGTAAGGAGTACATAACATCGTGGGGCAGGGGTGGATGCAATAGGCTGATCTGAGGTCAGGAAAGACCTCATGAGGATTGTAAGTTGTAAGCTTGAGGGCAGCAGGCCAGGGAAAGTGAATAACTCTTCAGGCATATCTAAAATGCCTTACTGGTTAAAGAACTTGACAAGATCCTAGCAGAAGGAAGGTAGTGGGGTCAGAGAAGTGTGAGCAAAGAGGAGACAGGATGAGATGAGACTAAGGAACAAGACAAGAGTTGATTCATATCAGGCTTTGGAGGCCATGGAATGGAGTCCTAACTACGGGGAGTTTTTAAACAGATGAATGTTGAGAGTTGGTTTATATTTTAAGATAAACAATAGCTACTATGTGCAGAAGGATTTATATCTTTTATGTTTTATTTTTATATTCCATATAAAGTATCTTCATGTTAAAATTTATATTTTAAAGTGAATTGGAGAAAAGATAGGGGGACCAGTCAGTGGATTTTGTGGCAGTCTTGTCTACAGAAAATAAGGCACGGATTAGGCTGGTGGCAAAAAGAAATAGAGTAGAAGCATATGGGATACATTTTGGAGCTATCTGTAGGAGTTAGTTGTTAGATGGAGATGGGAGGATGGTTCTGTGAGTTGCAACAGGTCCCTTTTTACCTTTGTAACTAACAGAATGATTTCTTTTTATGCCTGAAGAAATATATTTGCCAGTCATCCCAGCTACTCGGGAGGTTTCTGCAGGAGGATCACAAGTTCAAAGCCAGCCTGGGTAACTTAGCAAGCCCCTGTGTAAATTTAAAATAATAGAGCTGGATATGTAGCTCTATGGTAGAGCACCCACACCACCACCATAGGTTCAATTTTCAGTATCACAATATATTTAAAAAAAGAATTAAAAGGCAAATATTTTAAATGCTTGTAAAAATTAAAGTGTATGTTCATTTTGTTTCAAATCACTAAGGAAATATTTAGCAACATTTAAAATCATTCACAAAGTAAGGATTTACTGAATTAGTGGATATTAACAGTTCTTTGATATTGCCTAACATCACTAAAAAAAAAAAGAAGAAGAAGAAGACACATATGATAATGCATAGTAATAAATCCCACAGATAAAAATGCTAGCAAAGGTCTTATGAGGCCTTGTAGTAAGAATATTTTCTGATGTGAACTCTTTATTTAGAGATTAGTTTTCAAAACCCCTCCTTTGTACATGTACATTTTTATATATTTATTTATCATGTGTGTAGATTAGATAGTATATATGCATTACAGGTGCTTATTGTTTTACTATTGACCAGAAGGATTCATGTCTTCCTGTCCACATCTATATATCATTAATGTTTCACTTTATAATATCCTCAGTACACTATATTCTCTTTGAGTATCCTCCTCTCTCTCTCTCTCTCTCTTTAAGGAAAGAAACCATTCAGTTCAGAATATTTTTTATTATATTTCTTAGCTCCAATAAAAATTTTCTCCAAGAACAGTGTCTGTTTTAAATGTTGAATTACCTAGAGGATGCTGGTAAATACCTGAAATATTAGATACTGTGTTTTCTTCCAGGTATTTGTTCAAGATCGAGCCTTCTTAACAATTGTTTGAGGTGATACACAAAACACTGCTATGTGTTTACACTAGAAGTTCACATCCTCTAAGTTGAAACATTATATATTAAGTAATACTAGGTTAAGGAAGCCTAGAGACTACAAAGATATGTGCCCAGTTAAAAGGAAATATTTTTCTCCCAAGACCTTTCTTTATATGTATGGAAGGACATGAATGATAAACCATTTGGAAATCTGGAAGGGAAATAAAACTTACAGTATAAACCTATATCCTCTCCTATTTTATTTTCCAATAGAAATCAGTGCTATGTGGGTTTTACACCCCCCCAAATGATAATAACTTTATTGATTACTTGATTTCTTCCTTCTCTTACATTTCATTCTGCACTCATTCTTATTCATTTCTTTATACTGTCTTTATCTCACAAATTGTATCTCTTCATAAATTCAACTCCCATTTTCACAGTCTTTCCTAGTCTCATTTTACCTTATTTTTGTCTGTTCTTCCTACTTTTCATACCCACAATCCAATATATGTGTTATTATGCATGTGTGTATAAAGGAATGTATTGGTAAGAATTTTCATATCTGTTGATTCTGTAAACAAATTGTCTACACTGCATTCCTTTCTCTTCCCACCTAAACAATGCCGTCTCCATATTCTTTTTAAATATCTCTAGAATGAGGCAGTATACCCAGTTTTCATACTCTTATTTCTGATTAATAATTTTTTAAGAATGAGAGTGAGGAGCAACCAGCCCTGGGGATTTTTATTACCACTTGGAAGAACAGAAGTTACTAGAGATAGATGAGGGAAACAGTCTTTGTAGCCACTCTCAGAGGAATCTCTACACTACAAAATCATGCTGGGGGCTGAATGTGTTCTCTGTGGATAAGATCTACTAGTTTTGTGTCCATTTTCTTTTACTTTCCTTTTTTCCCTTATCCTAAATACAGATGAAGCAGAATATGCTATATACATGTTCTCATATATATATATATATGGAAATTTGAAGAAAAATAATAAACAGATTAGTTATATAACCACATTCAAGTTTAAGAAATAAAATGCAGCCTGTGCCATAAAAACATCATTTGTGTCCTATCCCAAGACGTCTTTCCTTTCCTTCAAGGGTAACCAACAACATGAATTTGGTATTTATAATCTCCTTACTTTTTGTAGAGTTTTATTGCCTGTAAATTGGCAAATGCTGCAAAGGCGGAACAGTGCAAAATGTCATGTTCATTGTAATTAATTTCCTCCTCCCGAGTACCTTTACCCTTCAAGACCAAGCTGCTTCAGGAACTCATTGGGCCTTTGAAGTTTTTTTGTGCTTTTATCTCTCTTCCAGTTATTCTTCACAGGACAGTTGGCTCAAGGTGAGCTAGTCTATCAGTTCTAGAAACCGAATACGTTTGCACATTTAACTAATAACATAACAAGTGCATGTGATATGAAGAGACCCGAACTCAGCTGGGGAGGTTTCGAGTATGGGAGTACATTGTAGATGTTTAAAGTTTGCAAGGAGGAAGGAGGACAGTTCAGGGAGAAGAAATTAGACAAAGCCTTGGAGGTGGATGTGTTATTCAGGAAACTGTAAAGTGTTCTCTTTTTTCTGCACTCCTCTTTATTTTGAGTGCTGGACTTGCCAATTCCAAGTTGTCTTAAAGTTTAAGTGATACTTTTCTTTCAGAGCTAGAGAAACACAATTTAATTTAAAGAAGACCAGAATGAATGGCATTTCAAGCTAAACATCACTAACAGGTTTGTCTTAAAACTCCCCCCTGCTGTCTTTCTCAAGTGGACTTTCAGCATTGTATGTTCCTTGAACAGTGGTCAGAGCCCTGCACCAGCCATCTTAACCCTTCATCAGTGAAAGATATGCTGCCCCAGCCACATGCTAGACCTTATTTGGTGGTTTACTAAGGACCTCTACATGCCCATCCCTCCTCATGCAGGAGCTCACCATGGACTTGGGGAGTCAAGGTCTAAATACACAAAAGGTCAATTCACTTTAACAACAACTCATTAATGCCTTCTATGGCTGGAGTGGAACTTATTTCTGAATCATAAAAAATAAATAAGTGTGCCAGGAATTATGTACAAGATGAATGAATCAACTATGAAGTCAACATTCAATAGAATGCTACAATTAGATAGAATTTAGCTCATTCTGCCTGTACTGACTTGGGTACATCACAGAGACACAATGTTAACTGGGAAAACTGTTACCTTTTATATGAACTTTGACCAATATGTATGCACAAATGTCTGTAATAATCACAATAATGACAGCTAATATTTATCTAGAACTTAATGTGGAAACATAAAAACACTGAGACAGTTTGTCCTCACAATAATCAAATGAGTTTGACTCTGTCATTATTCCCATTTTTCAGAGGAAGGAACTCAGAAGTGAAGTAACTTGTTCAATGTCATACAATTAAAAAGTGGCGGCATTGACTCTAGAGACACTGTGCCTTCCAGGGTCATGCCAGACTGCCTCATTCACCAGCCCCATAAAGGGATAGCTACCTCCCAGAAGGAGGAAGGGGAATGAGATAAAACAGCTCGGCTTCCATTTTATGAATACCATATTTTTTCTTCAAAAAAAATGAGAAAGGAGCCCTATGTCATGATATTAAAATTTGATTCATCTCAGATTAATTTTTCCCAAATTTTCCTATGTATTTAAAATATGTTGATTTTGATTTGCTTAGATAATGCTGCATTTGGTAGAAATGAAACATTTAAAGTGTTAATACCCTGTGAATGCATTTGACTTATAAGAATAAACATTTTGTAAAAAACAGATAAAAAAAATTTCAGAGAACTGAAATTTTAAAAAAAGAATAAAACATGGGCCTCATTCTGCTAAAATGGTAACCATAAAAATAAAAACTAGGGGTTGTAGCTCAGTGGTAGAGAACTTACCTTGCAAGCGTGAGGTACTGGGTTCGATCCTCAGCACCACATAAAAATAAATAAATAAAAATAAAGATATTTTAAAAATAAAAAATAAAAACTATACCTTAATATAATGTCATTGTTATAATCATAGAAAATAATTAGAGCTCTTGACTGTTCACAAGGTATCATTACTTCCTAATTTATAGCCCCGGCAACATAAGTGTCTAAAAATTTTACATATGAGCAAACCAAGGCTGAGAGAGGTTAATCAACTTATGGAGGCTGTGCAGCTATTAGTTGTGGAAAGTTGAGTTTGATGGCATATCAAATAATGACAATCATTTTCCTTAAGAATGGTCCAGAAGTATCAAACATCTTACCTGGAAGGAAAGACATCCAGTGAACAACATTCCAACTCATCTATTTTGTATGTCAAAAGGATATTTTCTTCTGTCCTTTTATTATGAGCAAGTATTAATTAAATCATGGTAACAAATCCAAGGTATTCCCTTCCCTCATATCTAAATGAGAGAAGGGATAGAGGAGGCAATCTGGTCTCCGTGCTTTCTCCCAGACCTGAGCTGTTCCACATGGAGGCCACTAGCCACATATGTCTACTGAGTGCTTCAAATGTGGCTAGTGTGACTAAGGAACTGAATTTAAAATTTTATCTAATTTAGAGGCTGGGGTTGTGGCTCAGAGGTAGAGTGCTTGCCTAGCATGTGTGAGGCACTCGGTTTGATCCTCAGCACCACATAAAAATAAAATATTGTGTCCACCTATAACTAAAAAATAAATATTTTTAAAAAATTTTTCCTAATTTAGACTTCAAGTTAAAAACTGATGCAGTGTAAAATATATTTCTCATTAAATTATATATTTTTTATTTTTAATACACATTTTCACTTAAATGGTTGCTCCATGGAAGATATTAGTGTTGTACTAATGTCAACAGAAGATGGTCCAAAGACTTCCCGAGAGAAGTAGGACTTGAATTAGGACAAGTGGAATCATTGTCATACATGATGGAAAAGAATTCCAGTGGTTGAAGTTAGGTTATTGGAAGTTGGAGACTAAGAAGAAACTGTTGATACAGGAGAAAACTAGCAAAGAAAGTGGCTGTTAACTCTAGTGAAGTTGCATATATATATAGGTAGGAGAGTTCTGAGGGTCCTGGGCCAAGATAATTCATTAGAATTACCAAAGTTGAGGAAAGAAACAAGGAAATGAGAATCAAGGAAAGGAAGAATAGGACACAAGGAATTGTTACGGTGCTGAACTAAAGTAACTAATAATCTTTACCATGAAACTACATCACAACCTTCTTAAATACCTGGTTATCAGAGGTAAGTGATGCAAGCAAATGACCTCATGACAACATTTTTAAAGGATTTAAGAGACTATAAGAGATTTAAGTGAAATTAGAAAATAGATGGAAAAAATGAGGAGGCAGGCACATCCTAGAATGGTAATCAAAGGCAAAATTCATAGCAGAAATAATTGCTATAAATAACTTAAAAGATGGGATTTAGCTAAAGGCAAAGCTTTGCCTTTCTCCAAATTGGAATGAACTTGGGTTTGTGGGTTGAAGTAGGTTCATGCAAGGAGTGCAATGCTCTGTACATGAGAGGGAGAAGAATTTAAAATGTAGTCAAGTGGAGACCTGGGCTAGAGGAGCAAGGGACCAGGATCTAATGGGAGAAGTTGGTAAAGGTAAGAAGAGGCTGTTTCCAAGTCTCAGGTATCAGCCTCTCCTACCTGATCATTTTATTTTATTTTTATTGGTTCTTTTTAGTTATACACAACATTAGGATTTATTTTGATATAATTATAAGCATTGAATATAATTTATTCTAATTTAGTCCCCAGTATTTCCCCGTCTCCCTCCCCTGGTTCACTTCCCTCCATTCTACTGATCTTTTTTCTATTTACTTGTTTTGTTTTTGTTTTATTAATTAGTGTCTTGTGGATGTACATGATGGTGAGATTCACTGTGATATATTCATATATGTACATAGGAAAGTTAGGTTAGATTCATTCCACTAACTCTCCCTATCCCATCTCTCTCCTTTTCCTTCCTTCCCACTCATCTACTGCACTGATCTTTCCTCTTTTATTTACCCATCCCCACTTATTTTGGATTAGCTTCGACATATGAGAGAAGACATTTGACCTTTGACTTTCTGGGACTGGCTTATTTCACTTAGCATGATAGTGTCATAATGTCTTCCATCCATTTTTATTGGCAGAATCTGCCAAGTCATAATGTCATTCTTCTTTGTTTTTATTTTTCACTGCCCCATCATTTTATTCTCCTGACAGCAGACATCTGCCAAGGGTTTGTTACTCCCAAGTGTCCCCAGTCTGAGATAAAGATTGAACATTTGTTCCAGCAAAAAAGTTCATTTATTTTTCAGGAAGCCATCTCCATAATTGGAGGCCCCCGTATGGGGAGATCCTTCATCCAGGATTGTAAAAGTTGATGCCTTTTTCTTGTACCATTTAGAGTGCCTATAAGACTCAGGTACAGTCCCAGGTCTCTAACCTTCTTTTCTAGACCTATTAAATTCTTCTCTATTCCATATTAGGGATTGTGGCATATCCTTCCTTTAGTGACCAGTCTGAGATGGTCCCACCTCAGTTAAGATTGAACATCTGAAAGGACACTTTTGCAAAAGCGGATAGAAAGTTCATGGTCTCTGGTCCACAGATCCACAGATCTCAGGAAGCCATTGGATCTCCATCTCACACCCTCCCCCTGTCCCAAGCCAGTCTTCATCCATCCCAGAGAAGAGCCTATCTGTAATGAGATTCTGAAGCAGCTGAAGAACTACTTGTAATAATGATTCTTCCAGCTCTAGGGAGGCCAGGCCCACAAGAGCCTGGAATCTTCAGTACTGACACAGTCTTGAGGGAAATCAAGAATAGCTCTTTGGACAACGATAAACATGAACCCTCACTGCCCTCTAAGAAAGAAGGACCTAAGAACAACAGTGGAGAAGTGTCTGGGAGGCTGGGATGTAAGAGTCCAGCTAGGGAAACTCCAGGTAGGGAAGGACCAGGGGAGATGTTTGAGGCACAGCTTCAGATGGAGTCAAAATAAAAAGCAATCTGCTATAGATTCAGAAGGGGAACACTGAAGGTTCTGAAGGAGAGCTAACTCTGAAAAGGAGACAAAAAGCAGCTTGGTGAGTAACTTATTGAATGGTTTATTACCAGGACTAGAAACAACTGGAGACATGCCCATAAAGTAAACTGGGGCAAGAGACTGGAGAAGGTCCATGAGGATTGCTTTCCTGTGTGCAGATTGTTTACAGCTTGCTGTTCATCGTGCACTGCCCATTTCCTGGAAGGCCCCATACTCTCTTGGAAACCAGGAGTCTCATACTTGACAGTCAGGAACATCTTATGAATTCTTTGTAGGTTGATAGCAGCATTTTATAGCTACCCTCAAGTCCAAATTCTTTCAGTTGCACCAGATTACATGCTACATGTTTTACGAACTTCATTTGTTCTTCATACTGTCAAACTCTCAAAAAAAAAATCCTATTTTTAAAGTCTACTATAAAAGCATTTAAGGGACTAGTGAAATAAGCAAATCAAATAAAGACTCAATCACAAGGAGTAAATACATAAAGGCTCAATCAGGCTTTCTCTTACTTCATGTACAGCTTTAAATAACTCTCCATTCAGACACTAGGAAGAACAGGATACCAAGGGTCTTTATGTACCATGAAATGGACAAACTGGAGCTTGGGCACAATTAGGCATGAGTTCTGAAATATCGTGGAATTCCATGACCCTGATTCTTGTGGTAGGGGGTACCTGTCCCTTTCTAAAAGCACCTGGCCTTCCTCATGAAGCTGGTAGTTGGGCCTTGCTCCCTGCCTCTTAGTTTAGCCTTAATGAAAGTACTACAGTCCACCACTAACTAAATACACAATAAAAACACAATAGAGAGGTAGAAAACTCAAAAGGTGCATACCTAGCAGGTGTCTCAGGTAGGTTTATGTAGGCCCATTTATCTACCAGTCCAAAATAAAAGTGACTCATGCTTAATGTCCATGATTGCCAGAGTGCCTCCCTTTCCCCTCTGTCTCAATACCAGAAAAGATGCAAACTGATCTGTGAGTAATATACATGCATGAATATATGTTTAGTAACCCTGGTGGTAAAGCAATAAACCCCTTAGGCCTTCCTTCTTCAAAGTAGAAGTGGAAAAGAGTCTTGTTATTTACAGGTTTGAATAAGAAATCCCTGTAGATCTTTAAGTGGTATGCAGGTAATTCTACTGCCATTAGAAGAAAATCAGGTTCAAACCAGGGCTATGATAATTGATTCCTGGCCAAGGCCAGCTCCTTTATCCCATGTCAGCCCAGTTCTGAGAGGGATCAGAACAGGAACATTCTCCTAAAAACAATGACAACTGCATTTGTAATAATAGCTGGTGGCCAGTGGACATGGAATAAACACAGGCATTGGTTGGGGTGTGTATGTCCAAGGGATGGGAAGGTATTGCTATTGTGGATACTGGGTCAGCTAGGACAGAACCCAATAAGTGTATATGCTATCTAGAGATTTATCATGCCAATCTGTTTGGAAAGTAACTATGTGAGATAATGATTTTTTTCCTCACCGAGTTGGTATTTTGGAACTTTGAGGTCTCTCCACAATCTCTTCAGGAAGCCTGGATTGATGAAATCATCACACTGGACAAGGTTCTTTCAGCCATCAAAAGTAGAAATGTTGATAGGGACGCACACAACACCTGTCAAAAAATGGGGCAGATAACAAGGAAGAACTGGTCATAGAGTAAAGAGAAAAGAGGTGAACAATTACGAGACAAAAGAGCGGCCCAGAATGTAGGAAGGAATAGAAATGTCCTCATCATCCACATTACCTAACTCCTACCTTCCCTACACTCACACAAACCTCAATTTAAGCCCATCTTCTTGTATAATCACACACTGGTGACATCTTGGAAAAAGGGTCCATGAGTTTTCTTTGAGCACAAAGAAAATGTCTACATGGCTGTCATAAGGCATGGCATTGTCCTGTGTGGAGAAGATGTTAGTGACTTCCACCCAAGCTTTATGACAATGTGCAAAATCTTATCCTTGATGCAAACAATTTAATCTTCAGTGTCTTCATTTATTTGGAAGAGCCTTGGAAGATTTCCTTTAGGGATATCTGACACTCACCAGCACCAACACTCTGGTCCTATACTGTGCCTCTAAATCATCCATTGAAGACTGTGGAGCCAAGTCTCTAAACAGGTCTTCATCCTCACTTACTCCATGTCATCTGGGCCAATTACTTTTGAAGTAATTGATGCTAGTGATCTGATGAGCTACCACTGGTCTTTCAAAGGAGCAGAGAAAAAAAAATATATATATATATATATAAAGACACTATATTTCATCCTAGCTCCAGTCCAGCTCCTCTATCTGGCCCTGTGTTTCATATAACATATGTAGAGAGGCAAATTTTTATTCCTAAAAAGAGAAATCAAGGTCTAGAATATTTTTTCTATTAATAACATACTTAATAACATTGCCCATCCATTATTTTATTTGATTCTCCCCATTTGAAGTTCAGAGAAGCTGCAACATACGAGAGATGGAAAATCTAGGACTAGGGAACTCAGGGGATGTGTCCCCCAGGCCAGTGTTCCTTTCCATGAGCCTGGGAGCAAAGGAAATCTCTTGAGAGAGTTGCTGGCTTTAAGAACTTCAGTAATTAGCCTTGGATCACACACTGAGTTACACCTGGCTTTCAAATCTTCTCATATCTCTAGAGACACATGGCCTAAGACAAGCAGCCAGTATTGTGCACATGGAGGAAGGCAGCAGCTATTCTAGACTGAGGTAAAAGCATGATCCACATAGGATCCTGACCTTCACTTTGCCACTAGCAGTGTTTTCCCTTCCCTGATTCATGATCATATGGGAAAAACAAACAAACAAACAGGTGAGCATCGAAAAATCAGGAGATCAGGAGAGCTCTTTCTCTCAAGTTTACAAAAATGTTGAATGTCAGTGTTGCACAGTGCTAATTGTTGAATATCAATATTGCACAACTTCAGAGGGAATCATTCTTTCACATTTTATAGAATCATGCTCCAAGAGATGAACTGACATAGAATGGCAGCTATTAAGAACACAAACAACAATAAATGTTGGAGAGGATGTGGGGAAAAAGACACACTCATACATTGCTGGTGGGACTGCAAAATGGTGCAGCCAATATGGAAAGCAGTATGGAGACTCCTTGGAAAACTGGAAATGGAACCACCTTATGACCCAGCTATCCCACTCCTGGGTCTATACCCACAGGACTTAAAAAACAGCATACTACAGGGACACAGCCACATCAATGTTTATAGCAGCACAATTCACAATAGCTAAACTGTGGAACCAACCTAGATGTCCTTCAGTAGATGAATGGATAAAGAAAATGTGGTATATATACACAATGGAATATTACTCAGAAATAAAAGAAGATAAAATAATGGCATTCACAGGTAAATGGATGAAGTTGTAGAATATAATGCTAAGTGAAGTTAGCCAATCCCAAGAATCCAAATGTGGAATGTTTTCTCTGATATAAGGAGGCTGATTGACAGTGGGGTTGGGATGGGGAGCATAGGAGGATTAGAGGAAAGGCCAATGGGGAGGAAGGGGAAAGGAGGGGGCAAAATTTTTTTTTAAAAGATGGTAGAATGAGATGGATATCATTACACTAAGTGCATATATGAAGACATGAATGGTGTGAATATACTTTGTATACAACCAGAGATATGTAAAAATGTGCTCTATACGTATAATATGAATTGTAATGCATTCTGCTGTCATATATAGCAACTTAGAATAAAAGAAAAAAAAGAGATGAACTGACATAATAAGACTATGAGGGTCCCCAGAGTCATCGAACTCCAAGTCCTAAACCCCAAACCTCATTTTAGGATAACTAAGACATATGAATGGGCAAGTACATTGTAAATGTCCTTAAATTGTGGAACCATAGATTTCTCTCTTGTTTCAAGTGCTTCTAAAGGGATTCCTAGAAGACATATTTTTGTTGGGAATTTCCATTAACATATGAAATAGTTTTTCCAGCTTTAGAAAAAAAGGCATAGGAGACTTTACATCTAAAGATGTGTCCAATCTGATAACCAATAGGTATAGGCAGTCATTAATTTTTAAACTAAATTATAATAAAATACTTAAAAGTTAAGTCATACTACCTACACTTCAATTGTCCAATCGTCACATGGGCCTAGTGACCATCAGAGTGGCCAGTTCTTACATAAAACATTATCCTTACAGAAAATACTAAGAAATAAAGAATTCCTATTAGTCCTAGACTCTGGAATCTAAATTAGCCTTGCATTTTCCTATAATTATAAGGACAGTTTGGGCTTCATTAGGGAGACTAAGTAAGAAAGTGAAGAAGAAGTCCTTGGCAGATGTCTGCCAGCAGGAGAGAGCTGAAATGGACAAGGCTGAGCCGTCAATGCCTGAGACTTTCGGACAAAAGAAGGCTCTCGGGTGATGAGCTGTATGGACAGCTTTTGCAAGCAAGTGGTGATGAGTTCCATAAGTGACAGCAGCCTGTGTGGAAGTAACTTCTCTAGCAAGTCTTTTGCCTTGCATTGTCACTAGAGAAAATGTCCAGTCGGGTGAACAGAATCTTTTGATTACCTAGTGAGCACAAAAATGAACTCATCTGAGGGCAAAATTGTGTAGATTGTCAAAAATGTCTTTTCCATCCACATAGGATATACTGGGGAAGATACCCATCACCTGTTCTGCATGTCAAGAAGAGAATCTAGCTACGAGAACTGTATATGCAGTCCATAAATTAAGAACACTTGACATTGTCTATAATACATCTCAATGATATGAATCATCCACTGTCCAGTAAATGGGTTATGCTGAACATTTGCATTCATTAGCTGAGCTGTCATAAAGACAGAGTGTTGAAAGTGCTACTTCCAGTCCTAATTCAGAGCATTAGACACTTGGGAAATAGGCAGACCTTGCTCACACAGCCCACAGCAGGTCTCTGCCTGTGAGCCGCCATCAGGATTCTTTCTTCTCTCTTGCGGCACTTTTCAATGCCTTGCTAAAGAAATGCTTTAAGAGCTGGAGAAAGCTGTCAGATCCCCTGTGAGATTAACTGAACAAGCTCAACAGAACAGAAAGGCAAAGGGAAGTCGGCTCTTACAGGGGCACACTCACTTTGACTTGCAGCTGTCAGGGAAAAGAGGGAGCTCCTGTGCCAGCAGTAAGCACAGGCAACTTCACCAGCCACTTAATGGTAAGATGTTCTTAGAAAAGTCAAGTTTTCTTCAGAATGCCCGTTTAAACACTGTGGAGAGACTATTTCACCAATGAAAATTTATTTTGTCTTCAAATTGCTACCATTAAAGTACAAACCCTTTCAAAATAATACATGCTTTCCAGGAACTCTAACTTCTCTGCAGCTGCTCCACTTATTATTGGTGCCAAGCTGTGTGTCTTCTTTGGGATATAATTGCCTCACATTCACTCTGAGGACCAAGAACCTTACCGATTCCAATTCTAATCCCAAATACCCTTTTCCACGTGGGTCCAGCCAAGGGTCTTAAGGATGATAACAGTGGTCTAGTTTTCTTCTGAATGATTAGATTCACTTTGGTGATACAGGTGATCTTCAAAACCAGGCTCCCTCATAGGCACTTGCTTCTCAGTCTCCTTTGCTGGTCCCTCCTCATTTAGTAATGTCTAAATGCTCCAGAGATGAGTCCTTGAGCTTTCTGAGATGATCACCTCTTCTGGGTGATCTCACCAAGGCACCTAACTTCAATTTTTGTGTATATGCTGATGACTATGAAATTCAAATCTCCAACTCCTTAAGACATCCAAAATTTAACTTCAAATTTCCCTTCATAATTATGGTCCATCCAAAGTTTTCCCTATCTTGGTTGATAGTACCTCCATTCTTCCACGAATTCAAGCCAAAAAGGTTGGCACAATCTTTGAGTTATATAGGGAGGTGCTGATAAATGTTTCACTACCAATTCCTCAGGGAAACACACACACACACACACACACACACACACACACACACACACACATTTGTATACTTGCTGATTCCATGTTATAAATTCTCACCTTGGTTGTTTTGTGGTTTCAAGCTGCCAGTTTGATTTCACTGGGGATATTTTAAGAAGAGATGTAAGGAATGTGAGCTAGCTCCAGTGCACAGCTGGAGACTCCCTTTATTTCATATCCAGCATCCAATTCGTGAGTAAATCCCATTGGCTGTAGATGCAAACCACATCCACAATCCTACCACTTCTTTGCCCCTTCACTGATACCATTCATTTTCACCTTACCATCTTCTCTCATTGAGAGTTTTGCACTAACTTCCTAACTGATCTCCTTTGCCTCTTACAGTCTATTCTGTGCAAGAGGGATCCTTTTAAATCACATGTCAGGTTACTCTTCAACTCAGAACCTTCCAAAACCCTTCTATCTCGTTGGGACACAAAATACCTGAAAGTCATGATATAGTATTCCATACCTACATTATTTTTCTATATTTTCCTTATCATCTTTTAATATACCAATTTGCTGATTTCTCACATGTGCATCTACTTTCCTGCTCTGGAATGTAAGCTCCATGAGGTCATAGGATTTTGTGCCTTGTGTCTGAATCCCCAGCTCCTGGGAGAGTGAATACACATATGGTAAACATTCAATAAATAATTGTGGAATGAAAGAATAAATTAATAAATGCATCCCATGCCTTGATTTCTCTGACCTGAGTTGCTCCCCATTTGCTCTCCTCTGGATTCCTGGGCCTTCCTTGCTCCTGACTTAGTGGGTCCTACTTCATTCTTGGCCTGGATCATAGTTCTTCACTGCTTTAGACCTCACAACTAAAGGATCAGGTCCTCATGCCTCCAAGTTTCTCACCCACCTTCAGCCCTGCCTGTTGTGAACCACCTCACTGCCAGGCACAACCTGGTAAGCACAGAACATTCCTTTGAGACTGTCTCTCAGCAGCTTCATGTTTTTGGAAACCTATCCAAAATAAATAATCATATACCCCATTTGTTCTCATATATCTGACACTACTAGTATCACTAAAAAACAACTAATAATTTAGGCACTGATGATAGTTATCACATACTAATTAGTATATAACTTAAGTAGAAACTAGGTACTCATCATTACCTGAGGAAACTACATAAAGGACAATTTGTATTGGGCACATAAATGACCAGCTATGGGAACTAATATTTGCAGAACCCTTTTTAAAAAAAAATGTTTACTTATTTGTTTTAGTTGTATACAATGCCTTTATTTTACATGGTGCTGAGGATTGAACCCAGACCGCACACGTGCTAGGCGAGTGCTCTGCCGCTGAGCCACAATCCCAGCCCAATATTTGTAGAACTCTTAATCAATATGCTAGGTACTTGGTCTACTTTATTCTTTTCACCTTTTTCCATATTCATACTTGTAAACTTAGACCAGGAATTTGGATTGCTGAAGTAGCTTTCCAATGAGAATCCTTATTTTCACCTTGAATAGTATTTTTCATGCTATAGTCAACCTGATTTTTAAAAGTAGTTTAGAACATTCCAGAGTTCTCTTGCTATACTTGATGAAATCTAAACTATTTTTTATCAGTATTCAATGGCAATACTTAACACCAATGTGTGAATTCTATTTTCAAGCCTTGTTTGAATGAGTTCTATATAATTAATGGCCTCAATAATCCTATGAAGGCAGGAAAAGGAGGCATGAAGAGATCAAGTGATTTGCTCAGTCTCATGAGTTTAATAAGTGGGGAAGGTGGGATTTCCAGCCTATCAAAACCCCTCAGTGCCCTGAAGAGGTGAGCTAGCCAATGGTATTAATCAACTCTTTCTCCTATCTTGCCCATGTCCTGCCAAGCTGTCATTCACTGCACCACAGATATACAAGTGTACCTTCTGCTTCCGGAACACATCAAACTTAATGTCCTTTGTTGGGAGGCTTCCCTGAATCTCTCAATCTAATGTTCTATCCTCTCTCACACAGTACCAGTGCTTTTTCCTCCACTAGGTTAGTCACAATTTATGGATGTTTTAGTCAGCTTTTTCAATGCCATGACCAAAAGATCTGACTAGAACAATTGTAGAGGAGGAAAAGTTTATTTGAGGGCTCACAGTTTCAGAGGTCTTAGTTCACAGAAGGCCATCTTCATTTCTCTGGACTCAAGGTGAGGCAGGACATCATGGCTGAAAAGTATGGCAGAGGGAAGCAGCTCACATGGTGATCATCAAGGACAGAGAGACTCCATTTGCCAGATACTATATATATATATATACCCCATAGCCATGACCCCCAATGAACCACTTCGTCCACCCATAACCCACCTGCCACCAGTCATCACTCAGTTAATCCCAGCAGGGATTAACTCACTAATTAGGTTAAGGCTATGACCCAATCATTTCTCCTCCAAACCTCCTTGCATTATTTCACTCTTGAGCTTTTGGGGGACACCCCACATCCAAACCATAACAATGGATTTACTTATTAGTTCATCTATTTTCTTCAAAACACCCTACTTCCAGAACCTATTTCATTCGTCATAATCATTTATTGAATCTACTCTTGAATTTAGTGTCATTATTCCTCATTACAAACCCTGAGATAGCAAATAATTTGCTGAAGGTCAAAGAGCTTGTGTGTGGTGCAGCCTGGGTTGGAGCCCCAACCTTTCTGGTTCCAGCACAGCAGCAAGCTACGCCCTACCCAAGGTGCTCAGGATCTGAGGCCCTAAACAAGGAGATTACTGCAGCAGCTGGCAGATGGTCTTAATAATCTCCTCTATAATTATCTGTAAATTTGTAAACCTTGAAGTGAAAAATAAATCCTCCCTACTCAGGTTTCTTTTTAAAGGGAAGACGGAGTGACTGAAGGAAACCTCATCTCGGGGGTTGCACTGAGCAAATCACAGTGCAAGGAGGCAGTTAATTGCCCAACCTGATTGCAACTGCTAATCACAGTCATAGGGAAAAAAGTGTTGGGAATTAATTAGGCAAGGACCTTCCGAACAGCAGCAGGAAGCCTCCAAGTGACCTTTATTTACAGTCAGTTAAACAGAAGTGTGACTAAAAATGCCAGGGAGCAAATCAGATTATTAATATTGATTGCTTAAAGAAAATGAATAATTTAGAAGCCAAGTCAGAATAAATATCCAGTGACAGAGATGAAAGAGCACAGCATACCACATTTCTAACATTCATCCGTCATGCGGCAGTGTCCCCTGCTCGGAAATTGAGAATTTTCACCCTCACAAAGCACAATTAGTTTCATGACCCAGCATGATTGCCACCAGGAATTGCTCATGCAGGGGAAATCCAGGGTGTTGAACTAGAGCTTTTGTCAACATTTTGCATGCTAAACTAATTACAGGTTCATAGAAGATTTCTTTCCTTTTTTTTTTTTTTTTTTTTTTTTTTTTTTTTTTTTTTATCAATAAAACATCAACCCAAAGAAGTGGGATTGCATTTTCTGCACTTACTGAGCAAGGCTCACGTGGTTCACTTTTTTGATGACAGGATATCTTTTGTGCTGCATATGATACAGAAGTTTTCAATGGAAATGGCACAGGATGCAGGTTGTTTATAAGTAAAGATTTTCAGAGGTTATCTCTAGCTTCCAATAAAAGCCATCTTTCATATACTAGAATCTTTCTTACACTAGATTTCACCTACAGCACACCTCTATTCTAACTTCATTTGGTGATAAGACATATATAAAACACCTATCAAAATCTTGAATAAGGATTTCTAATTATAACATGATTTTCTCTAAGTGGTAATGTTTGAGAATTTGAGCCATGTTGAAAGGTTTAAGTTATACTTAGTTATACTCTCCTTTACCTGCAAATGCTAATTAAATTTCCTAGTGGGGAGTTATTACTATAATTAAGATTTAGGGCAATGGATATTAATAGTTTTGCTGAACTAGAAAAATTTCAGAACTACCACAGTGATGGAGAATTCCAGCATGCTTACTTTGAATAGGAGTCAGTGAAATTAAGCTTTGTTACTATCAGATTAATGTAGCAAATTAACTAGTCATGTTCAAGGCAGCCCCAATTTCTGTATGACAATAAACATAATTTGTAAACCAATCAATAAAGCAAGTAAAATCACTCATTTTCTCTATCCAGTATAGGCATTAGTATTCATTTATGCCTATATTAATTTATGTCATTTATATAATTTATTGAGTCTTTAGCATTATCTCATACACATGTAAGAGGAATAGATACTGAGGCAAAATACTTTCCATACAGTGAACAGAACAGAATTGTCTCCCTTTTGAAACATGGTTGTTTGAAGTATATCCCTTCATACTCTGCACTAAGTTATTAAAATGTCTAGTTGGATAATCTCCCTAGGAGTTGGATTTCCTTACAATTGGGAAGAAATTAAATGCAAGCCTCAGTGAGTTTCAAGATTAATTTCACATACAAAGTATTGACATAGTCTCATTCTGTTGCCTATCCATCCAACTTCAGCAAACACACCCCAGCTAATTGACCTGACCAACCCTAGGTGAGATCCAAAATGAACATGCTTATATTCTTCTGGTCAAAAAGACAGACACTAAGGTAGGAATACTGCACCAAGCATGACTACAGTCTTCCAGACTGGCTATTGATTTAAGCAGAGATGGAGTACCATTTAAACATGAATGAATTCTCATGTCTCCATTACAGGTGGAGGTTCACAGTAACATTGGTCCTATCCTAAAGGAACTGGTTGATTGATTATTTCTCAATAACAACAATTACTGCTGTTTTGGGCCTGTCTGAGGAAGCAATGAAAGGTCACCTGGTTATACATCTATCTTGTTATATGGACTTTTTTTCCCCCATGAGAATTCAAATTAATACAACAGCCCTGGAGAGAGGGAAAAGGTCATGTAAAATTCAGACCTCTCAGTCCTTCAGTCAAACACCCAAACACCAACATTGCAGATGGATAATTTTCTGATAAGAGAATTCTCCCTCCCTTGGAATATTGTAGGGAAATAGAAGTTAGGGGGGGCTTTGATTTGTCCCCAAACTACATACTGTTTCTAGTATCTCTTCTTAAATTAGCTTCTTGCTTTGCAAAACTGTGCAAAACTGATGCTCGAAGGAAATGCAACAACAAAATTCAGAACACTTTAATTAAGTGCCAGAATAAAACCTTAATCACATTTGATGTCAAAGTAATATAGTTTTTATGGAGGTGTACTAAATGATTCAGGTAGCTGGCAGGTGGGTTACTACAAGTCATTAGATTGTGAGGGAATTTTATGGGCTCTTGTTTGTATCTAGATAGTAGCATACTGACTGTGGCAACCATTCTCCCCCAAAACAATTTTCATTTTCAAAAAAACATGCAGAATTATGGTCCCTCATTTAGATTTCAGAAGCCTGGGGCTAGGCCCAACATGGGGCTAGGCCATGGCTAGAAAGTTGATCTTACCTCTTCTGATTCTTTTCCTATTTCCAGACAACAAGAAGAATCAGGTTCTTTGGAAAGGCAATAATGTGCAAACGTGCATTTTTAATAGATGAAAGCTACCATTAAATACCCGACTTTATGGCGTTCTTAGATTTCTACCTTTTGCTACTAGAGAGGGTAGTGATTTTCACATTAATTGTGCCATTTGTGATGGGGATGCCTGGGTTTACATGCAGATGTGCCCTATTCATTCCCATTATGGGAAGCAAGTAATGTGATTGCAATAATTCCTGGTATGAGCTTATAAAAAGCAGCATCTTTGGAATTTATAAATGTGATGTTTTTATTTTATCCCTTTGTTTATATACAGATTAAAACATGATCCCCCATGGCTATAGCCTATAATTGAACAGTGTTCTGAGGCTGCCACAGAGCACAGCAGCAATGCTTGAGTGACTTGGGAACAGAGTCAAGTCCTGAGGAATAAATTTTCTCCTTGATATTTCACCGTGGCCTTGAAATTTTTTGGTAATGTTGAGAAGATACAGTAAAAATGATATTTTAATAAGTAAAGGAATGTAGCTAGACACTACTGTGACTGCTGCAGAAAAAGAAAGATTTTTTAATATTACTTAAAGGATTTGGGGTGGGGAATGTTTTTCATTTAATTAATTTCATCTTAATTTGTTTAGCTTTCTGTTGAAGATCATCAGACTGAAAATGCAATATGTTTCTTTGTCTTTTTTTATTCCCCTGAAGTCTCAGCATAATTCACAAACAGGGAAAAGTGATTCTTTTGCACTTTGCATGCGAGCCACAATTTCCTTATTGGGTTCCAAAAGATCTCAGGTCTCCAAGCTCCCAGTGCTCAGCTGCCACTGCATATGTTTCTGCTGAAAACTAAAACTTGCTGAAATAATCATTCCCTATGTTTTAAGGGGCTGTGTTTAAAGCACTGCTTGACACATCTCATTTCTTTAGGGAGCATGAATTTGTATTGTAAAAAAGCAGAGCCAATAAAAATCCATGGGCTTTTATTTTTTCTGTTCAATACTAAAAATTATAAACAATAGTTAGAATCTTAACTAATAATCAGAAATCTTTTTGAGCCTGAGATATGGTGTACATTTTAGTTTTTACAATGCAAAACACACATATAAATTAACATGATATAGCAAATATAAAATGTGGACACTTACATAAATATTTTGTATCCACACTTAAGATTAGCAACACTTACATTTAACACCATGAGAGACTCTATTGACTTTTTCCCTTCTATGTTCTTGTTACTGATAATCTGCAGAACCTTTTCAAATAAAAAGTCATAAGTAAAAATAAATAATATTTTAATTGCTTTACCAACATATAGAATGACAGTTACTTTAATTCAAGGGATATGTGAGTTATCTTCATACAGGTAGAAATAACTCCAATTTTAACTCTATAGCTTTCCATTTTCTCTTTTATGTATATGTAAAACAGTAAACGTATAGTTCCCAATCAATATTCTCCAAAGTTAACATGGAGATAGAATTATTTGGATATATCAACATTTTAAAGTCAGGTTGCTATAGGAAAATGTTATTTTTCAAAATAAAAAGGTTTTCTATACACAGCCCTGAAATATAAAAGTTAAAATACATGGTAATGAATGATACTCTGGGTAGTGTTAGTTGACAGCCTGAGGAATAACCTATCATTTAGATTTTCCATCATTTCCTTTCAAAAAATTCCCTAATAAATAAGAATACCAAAGCAAAGTTTTTGAAAGGTCCAACTATGTTTGTGATTATCTTTATTTCTAATTCTGTTTTCCTATTCTGGACTTTTAGGTTGTCAAAGAGAAATACACAAGGACCTTCTATAGGGAAAAAAAAAATTCATGGTAAGCCTGGCTTTAACCCAATAATTGTCACCATATTGAATTTCAAAAAATTATAAAGATGTATGTTTCTCTCTTAAGAGAGAGACAGGGGGAAATAAGTTGCACTTGAATATTCCAATGGTATTGTAAATAACATTTTTTAAAAGTATTTAAATTTGTATGCAAAGTGTAGAGAATTGAAGGTAGAATGGAATTCAGTAATTACAGAGTATCCATGGCTGTCTTAACCAGTGTGGAAGGAGATCTCCTGCCCTTTGTGGCTTCTTTCCATTCAGATGATGTCAGCAGATTAGGAGACAGACAGGTAGATGTATGTTTCTTTGATGTTTTTCTTAGGAAAGTTGAAAGTGCATCCCACAGGGAGGATATATTTCTTTTTGTCTGCTTAATAGCTACTAAAGACAGAGAAGGTGACCAGAATATCTATCTGCATATGATTACTATTGTTACCATTCACTTTCTATTTAGTTCAATTATTTAATTCTTTTTTTTTTTTTTAATAGAAAGGTCCTTGTGATTGCCACCAAACAGTAGTAATAGAGGAAAAAAAGAGTAGATTGGGAGAATATATGAAGAAAATTGTGCCTTCATTCAAAGAGGAGTTGAAGCACACACACACAAAAATGTAAATGAAAACTGTCTCTGTATTTCTTAGGTTAATATATCATATGCAAATTGTCTTACTTATTCTCTTCCACTCTCCCCAGACTCACTGCTCTTTGGACTTGGACAGGATTTCCACCACCATGTTAAAGTAAATCCTGATTTTGATGATCCTGTATTTGATTAGCAAATCAAATATTTTTTTTATTACGTTAAAGAGGAGACTTTGCTTTAAGTCAGTACACATCTTAATTTTGATAGTTGCATTTGGACTTATGACATTATAACCTCAAATTGCACTGTTTCATAGAATCCAAACAGAATTCCTTTCCATGTAATGCCTTAGTACAAATGCATAAGAAGTATAAAAACAACAAACAAATCAGCCAGGGAGGAAAACTGTATGCAAATGGAAGGCATAAAGAATTTGCCTTAATATGTACTTGAATAACAGTCTAAAACCACAAAGAAGAATAAGTGTGTGCTTCTCAATTCTCCAGTAAGAAAAACATTCAAACATTCACAAAGCTCAACTGTTTTTCCAAAATGTCTGATTAGGAAAATCAATTAACTGGGCATAATGGGCCCTATGGAGACATTGCTTCATTTCATTGGAACAGACAGAAAAAAAAAAAAGTGAATAAATCTATTTTTTCCCTATTGCTTTACCATTCTCCAGAAATATGAGGGAGGGTGGGGGGGATGGGGAGAGAAAGACAGAAACAGAGACAAAGAAGCAGTGCGAGAGAGGAGAATAAATAGAAAGATGCTTACCCAACTGCTTAAGCACCACTAGCAATTTTGAAATGCCAACCACTTCCTCATAGAATTATTTTATGTACAGCTCTTGCAAAAACTCTTCCTCTTAGGTTTACAACTGAGTGTTAGGGTCCTGGTCTCCCAGTACTAACTTCTGAACAGGATATGATCTATCCTTTCTTTAGAGACATGGAAAGTAAATAGACTTTTCTTTATTAGCTTTCTTGCTAATGGCTAGATGCATAAGTGGCATGCAACTAAAAAAGAAATAAAAAAGATAGAAGGAAAGAAAAAAAGAAGAAAGAAAGAAAAACATAAATTTTAGCATTTCCAGAAACTTTCTAAATCTGTCTTGGTTAACTGTCCCAGATACTCAGTGATTCTTACTGGAAATTTTTGCTCCAGAGCATGAATTTGATCAAATTTTGCTTTAGTCCCTGGACCATTTCCAGATGATAAGGAGTATTTTTGTTATTTCAAATACAGTTTATCCAGCACAGAGGTCTGACCTATTGTTGACAGAAAAAGTGTCCATCCATAAAACCTTTATATAAAGCTTATCTTTTTTTTTTTTTTTTTTTTTTTTTTTTTTTTGTACCAGGGATTGAACTCAGGGGCACTCCACCACTGGGCCACATCCCCAGCCCTTTTTTGTATTTTATTAGAGACAGGGTCTCACTGAGTTGCTAAGTGCCTCACCATTGCTGAGGCTGGCTTTGAACTCGCGATCCTCCTGCCTCAGCCTCCCAAGTGCTGGGATTACAGGTGTGCGCCACCGCACCCGGCTAAAGCTTATCTTAATGAGGAACATTCCCATTTCTGGAGATTACAAGACTCTGGCTCTAATAAGTATCTTTTAATCTACAGGTCCAAGGTCACAATAGGGCAATTTCTCACCATGAAAGCTCTGAACAGACTAAAAGAGAAATTATAAACTGGATGGTACTTGTTCTTCAATCCTATCTTCAGCAGATATTCTATGGGTGAATGACTTAATCTCACTCTGCCTTCATATATGCATCTGTTAGTCATCTTTTTGTCACTGTGACAAAATGCCTCAGATAATCAATTTAAAAGGAGGAAAGGTTTATTTTGGCTTATTGTTTTAGAGTTTTCAATCCATGGTTCTAGGTCCTGTTGCTTTGGTCCTGTTGCACAATACCTTATTGTGGGAGAACGTGGCAGAAGAGGCCTGTTCACCTCATGAAAACTGGGAAATAAAGAGAGTCCCAATATTCCTTTCCAGGGCACAGCTTCAGTGAACTAACTTCCTTCCACTAGGCCCCACCTCTTAGAGACTCCGTAATCTCTCAAGAGTGCCACCAACTGACACCAAGCCTTCAACACATTAGGCCTTTGGGAATATTCCAGATCTAAATTATAGCAGTATTGATTAGTTTTTCATAAGTATAACAAAATCCCGTAAGCTGGGCAACAAAAAGAAGAGAGTTTTATTTATCTGACTGTTCTGGGGCTTTAAGGCATGATACCAGCATCAACTTTACTCTAGTGGTATCTTACGGTGTTAACTCAAGTCAAAGGAAGAGGTCACATAACCAGGAGGGAAGTCAAAGATTCTGGGGAGTGACCAGGCATGTTCTTGTTATTATTTATAGCAATCCTATAAGAGAACCAACTCAGGAGTTCCTTGAGAACCATCTTAACCCTCTCCCAGAACATACTCCCAATGACCCAACCCACTGCCACGAGGCTCCACCTCTTAATGGTTCTACCACTTCTCACATTGCCACACTGGAGACCAAGCTTTCAATACATAGACTCTTGGGGGACACATTTAAAACATACCTAAAACATAGCATTCTTCCCCTGACCCAAAGGTTTGTGTATCTCTCACCATTCCAAACACCTTCATTATATTCCCATAAACCCAAGGTCTAAACTCCCATTAGCATCATTCAAAAGTTCAAGCTCATGGTCTCATCTGAGAATGGATGCAAATTCTTTCAGCTGTGAATCCCTGTGAAACAAAAACAAAAACAAAAAACAAACAAAAAAACAAGTCATATACTTCCAAGATACATTGGAAGGGCAGGCACAGGGTAAACATTCCTGTTCCGAAAGGAGAAAGAGGCAAGTGGAAATGAATAAGTGGCCCAAAGTTAGACCAAAACCCATCAGAGTAGATGTTAAATCTTAAGTCTTCAGATCTACCATCTCTAGCACACTGCAGTGGCAGGTACACCTCAAGGACACAGCAACCTTACTCCTAGTTCTTTGGTGGTCACAGGTCACATGATCATTTTTTTGGGCTGGCTTTGCATGCTGCCCGCAGGTTCCCCTGGCAAACATTGCATGTTGCTTGTTACTCTACATTGTCAGGCTCCCTAATGAGGCTGCACTTTTGCAAATCCAATGGGCATTGTCTCACTTGGAGCTCTCTGCTGGGGCTCTGGCCCTGAAACAAATTTCTTTCTGATCTTCCAGGCTTTCTTTGACATCTTGATGAAAGCCACCATGAATCCCTAACTCTTGCATTCTTCTTGCATACAGAACCAACACTACATGGACAACACCAAGGTCTGCCATCAACATGAGCAGTGTCTGAGCAGTTTGAACTATGGCTGCAACTGCAGAACGCTCACCAGAGAACAAGAAGTAGAATTCCCAGTGTCCGCTGGGTAGCAAACCTGTAGAGAGATTCCCAGATTTTCATGAGACAATCTGCCCTTCTGGGCCTATGATGGGAGAGGAGGCATCACAGATTTGAGATGGTTTCTGAGCCTCTGTCTCTTGTATCATTGCAAAGAAAATGGCTCCCTCTTATTCCTGCTAATGTCTTCTGCAGAAAGCAATTGCTCAGCCACACATTTGAAATTTTTTTTTTTTTTTTACTCTTTCTATGGACAGTCTGCAAACTCTTTCCAATCTACTTGCTTTTGCTTCCAAGTCTCATTATAAATCTGACTAAAGGTACACAGTAATATCATATTGTAGCACAAACGTTTTGCTGTTTAGAAATTTCTTCTGCAAATAAACTAGTTCATCATTCTTCAATTTGACCTTCCATAAAGCCATAGAGCTTGGACACAATGCATCCAAGTTCTTTACACTGGCAAACCAAAGAGGGCCTTTACTCCAAATTCCAATGGACTCCTCATTTCCATCTGATACTAGTTACCTATTTTCTTTATCTTCTGAGACCTCACCTCACTAGATTCACCTATATAATTCTGCTTTCAGTATTCCAGGATTTTTCTAGCTTGTTCCTTTAAACTCTTTTAACCTCTTCCTATTATCCAGTTCCAAAATCACTTGCATATTTTTGAGTATTCATTATTAGCAACAGCCCCACTTCTTAGAACCAATTTTCTGTATTAGTCGATTTTCTGTTGCTAACAACAGTACTAAAGACTGAGACAGAAAGTTGAAAATCAATTTATTTTGACAAAATAAATCTTCTGACACAGATTTATTCTTACTGACAAAGTCCAAAGATGCTTAGGACATTACATGACAAGAAATAGGGAGCTCACGTGTCTGTCTGTCTGTCTGTCTCTCTCTCTCTCTTCTTATAAAGCCACCAGCATTCAATCATAGGACTCCATCCTGCTAAATTCATCTAGTCCTAATCACCTCCCAAAGACTCAACCTCTGAATACTACAGTCAGATTAAGTTTCTATTCTCTACCTCACAATAGAAATTAAACTCCAATTGAGTTTCGGAAGAGACAAACCATATTCAAACCATAGCAAAGTACCATCTGTGAAATATGAATAACTACAATACATACTTCTTAAATATTAAAAGCCCACAACTGTGCCTTTCATATTGCAGTAATAGGATAATTATTAGCATTGCCAAGACTTATCTTGGAACAAAAGTTTATGTGGCCTTCACTGTTGTTAATGAACTGAACTGTGCCCCCCACTTCAAATTCATATGAAATTTTAAGTCTCAGTGCCTTGGAATGTGACTGTATTTGGAGGAAAAGTCTTTAAAGAAGCAATTAAGCTATGATAAGTCCATTAATATGACTGGTACCCTTTACCAAGAGGAAATTAGGGAGAAGACAGAAGAAAGACCATGTGAAGGTGAAGGGGAAAGATAGACCTCTACAAGCCATGGAGAGAGGCCTCAGGAGAAACCAGTTCTTCCAACAACTGGATCTCACACAGACTCCAGAGTTACAAAACAATAAGTTTCTATAGTTTAAGCTGCCTAGGCTGTGGCACTTTCTTATGATAGCCCTAGGAAGCTGATATAATTGGATTTTAAAAGTTAAAAATTCTAATAAAATTCTTGTTTGAGGCTTTATTGAATAGCCAACAGACCTTATGATAGTGTATTCTCCATAGCTACCTAAAAACAGATAGTAGTTAAAATAGTGTCCCCTTTAGAGACAATGGACTATCCAGTGGGCCACAGGGCCACCATTTCCCATTTTCTCATTTCCAATCCTCTCCACCAATTATGTTAACTCACTTGGCCTCACTGGTATTTAAAGCCCCTGATTTAAAGGTCTAGCTCACTTTTGGTGATTATTTATACTAGCTTCTACTTCTCTACATTTAATTGCATAATCTCTGGTATAGAGAAAAAGACTTAATTCTGCCCTGATACCATGAAAATCCTTCACAGAGATGATAGCATACCATTACTGACTTGGGATTGTTCAAAAGTAGTTGACTCTATAACAGGAAGTGCTTTAAATATCAGTAATAAAATACATATCTTAAAATGCACATTTTAAGTATATGTGTGTGTTGTGACTTCATACTTGATCATTGCTTTCAACAAATTAGAAAATATTTTCAATTTTCAAAAAAAAAAATTGGATATCATGAGGGCATAACCTTCACTTCCCTGATTGGACGAAAAACTCATTCACTTTTCCATGTGTAGCACATTATCACCTCATTTGTAAACATATCATTATGTCAAAGATGCCCATCTAGAGCCCTATCTGGTGAGGCCAGGCAGTCAGGCTCCGCAGAATCCCATGCTGAGCACTCTGTAATGAGGATGATACCTGCTTGGAGGCATTTCTTTACATGGGTTGCAACAACCACTAGAGGTTTGGTTCGTGTCTGCTGCCAACTGGTCAAAGAAATATTGTCAGTTTTTTAATAACAAGCTGTAAGCACTTGCAAATCAAAGGGAGGGAGGGAGAAAAATGAGCATGCCCAAAGTTATTTCCATAGGCAAGCTCCAAAGTATCCTAAGGTTAATACCGCCTAATTAATGACAGCACCAAATGGAGCCAAAAGCGTGAAGTCTGCAAATGCCTAATAATGAGGGTTAGATAGATATACCCCACTTTGCATGCATGTTCATAGGCTGCAAAATGTAATTGAGGTAAATGGGGTTTTCTACTTATTTCTTATTCTTTAATTTAATGCTGAGTGTGTTTGGCTATTCTCCTTCCTTACCTCAAAGAACCTCAACTAATTGTAGCAAATCTCTGACCTGGTAGCATCACCGCTAGAATCCATGACACAAAAACCCATGAAGTGTATTTACAGAGGGTGGGTTTGGGTGTAGGTACAGCCACACCATATAGCCACAGAGTTAGTCTCTCCAGTTAGGATTGATGGGGCCTGTGGGGTGGAGAAGGGAGGGGGCTTACTCCTCAAGCTCGTAAAAACTAAGGCTTTCCTTCTTTTCTTTCTTTCTTTTTTTCTTTTCTTTTCTTTTTTTTTTTTTTTTTTTATGCTCAAATCCAAATCTTCCTTTAACTACCATGACCCTTTAATGAAAAGAGCCAATGAGTAGGATCTGAAAAAAGAATGGCAGATTTTAGGAACAAGGGATTTTTTTATCCTTGGGCTTTGTTTTCCCAGTCTTGAATTTATCACAGCTGTCTTTCACTAGCAAATGTTATTTTTATCTAGCATGCTTTAAATTAAAAATAACAACAACAACAACAAAGGGGCAATCTGATGTTCTTCCAGCACCCATAACCCTTCCCCAGAAAAGAGAGGAGCATTTGCTCCACACGGCTAAGAATGCAGCTTTTAATTCTATCTTCCCTGTGTTTACATGAACTTTCCTTTGCATTTCAGAAGCCTTATGGAAGGATTCCTGTGGCTGACCTGGGAGTAGTGGTGAATTTCTCCATCAAGTGAGTATTGATGAGCTGCAAAGTTCAGTGAACAGGAAAATTCTGCTCCTTTTATTGCCAATGTGACAGGTTACTTTATTACCATGCCTTTCACAGCAATTTAACAGTTACCCTGGTAACGGATTCAGTGAGGTAATGGGATCACAGGCTTTAGCGCAGAGGCAGGCTGGCCGCTTGGAGCAGCCATCTGCTGGCTGCCGCTCCGAAGGCTGTCTGCCTGGAGGAGCCCTGACAGCCACGGGGCCTGCATGGCAATGAGCAGGTGAAACCGCAGGCCGGCCCTATTTAGCTGCACTCTGGTGATTTGTCTTTCTAATTCTATTGAAATAATAATCAGGATTTGTTTCTGATTAATTAACTAACCTTTTGGTAAAAAGATTAGATAACGAAATTGCTGCCTATTCAGAGATAATGAGATTTTTATTACTCTGTCAAAAGAAAAAAGTACATTTATGTGTCACCAGCCACTGTGTCAAGAGGAAAAAAAAAAAAAAAAAAGATGTAAGTCTTTGTCAGATGTGTATGTTCCTCACCAGACCAACTGTGTGCTGAATTCTGCAGGAACTCCCCAGTCTTGTTGGAGGCCATTAGTAGTTTTTAAAACAGCAAACAAAGTAATAAACACATTTAGGCCAATAGGCTTTTGGGGAGGGTGCTAATTTGTTTTAAAATGTCTCCTAATGGAAGGGAAACGTTTGGGAGTCTGGGGAGCTTGCCCGTACTGTGTGGGTGTATTTATATAAGTGTGAGAGTGTGAAGAAAGCAGTAAAATCTCTGCGCAAGGCTTTAAAATGACATATGTAGACAGACTGCTTTTCCTCTGCTCTACAGATATGTCTCCGGCTTGCAGTACATTTGTCTTCTGGCAGGAGCTGTACTTGGGCAACGGGGAAGGGGAAATCATCCGAGCTTGGCAGGCGGGGAGGTCACCTGTGACTGTCACAGGTAGGCTGCCTTAGGAAATGAATTATTCTAACTGGCTGAGTAAAAAAGGAAGAGGCCCTTCTCAGGTTTCACTCTAAGACACACAGCCGGTGGATTTAACCTTTCCTCTTAAGAAGTCACAGCTCAATCCTTTGTTAGGGGGGCCTTTCATTGTCTGGCTCCTCTGTGGCTTCTTCAATGTTGAGATAAAAAAAAATAAATAAATAAATAAATTACCAACCTCAGGAGACACCAGTCTGTGTGCTCCAGTCAGCCTTGGAGGAACAAAGCACAGTGCATTTCCAAATAAAATTTCACAGAGCTCCAATATTGTTTTAATTACTACAACCTGAGGAGGAAACGCACTGCAAGCCTCTCCTTGCAATGCAATAAAAAGGAGCAGGAGAAGGGGGGGGAGGGTGGCTGGGCTGAAACCCAGCTGAGCATTTTGTTAAAGTGTATTTGTGTCACTGTCTTTTCAGAGTCGATGAGACACTTATGTTTCTGGTGACATCCTGTGGCCTTGGCTGCCTCTGTTAGTGTGTATACGAACATGAACATGAAAAGATTTCGAGTTCTAAAAATGGAAGTTTCTGTTCTGAATTTCATATGGTTCACAGACAAGTTGAAACAGACCAAAATGGAAAAAAAAAAAAAAAAAAATATATATATATATATATATATATATATATATATATATTGCAAAGAGAATCAGATGTGAGCATTCTAGAGCCCTCTTTCCTGTCCTGGGGTTCCCACTCTCCAACCCCCCTTTATTCTCACTCCCTCCTCCACCTCCCATTGCCAGCTAACAGGCTCCATTTCTGATAACAGATGCTTGACAAAGAAAGAGAAATAAGACATTAAAAAGGAGAGGGCTGCCGCCCGGGTTGGGGATTTCTGAGAGTTCATTGCCAATAGCTTTTTACAGGAACTTGCTCTCCTCGGCTCACTACCAAAGGAAGGGAGAGAACAGGGCGGGGGCGGAGAGCCTTTGTCTTCAAACTCCCAGTGAAATATAGGGTTAATATTAGCAATTATTATTAAAATTAGCCAAATGTTATTAAATGATCTCTGTATAGAAGAATAAGTATAGTTTTCCCTTTGGCAGACAATGACATCTGCAGCTCTACATTTTCATGAAATGACTATACTTAACAAAAACATTACTTCATTTTCATGGTATTTCTTTTGTGCCTAGGAGCAACCCTGTAATTGTTCACTTCAATTACAACATTACTATTTTAAACTGAAACCCATTTTATCTGCATGCCAGCTTTTTATTTGTTTTACCAACTATATCTATTTCCATTACTGCAAGGCTGATGGTTTGTCTCAAGAGGAAATCAAATCCATTAATTCAGAAATTTCAAGCCCGACTAGCTCTGCCATAAGCAGCATTTCTTATGCTAATAGCAAATGTGCTGAGACTGAAACGAACTGACATGGCCCTGTTTTTTATCATAACTTAAGCATTTATAAAGAAGGCAAATCTAATAGTACTAGGAAACTGTAAGTGTTATTATATATAATTCACTTTCCTGAGATCTGGACAGGGCTCTGGATTGTGTAGCCCTGGTTTAAATCAGCCTGCCACGAGACTTTAACTCACCTGACTTTTCCTATTTAGCCAACATATTGCTTCACAACAGAAACATCTAGCATGAAACTAGATTTGTATGTGCGTTGTGTGTGTCTGTGTGTGTGTGTGCACGCGCATGTAACTGTATGTGCGTGTGTGTGTCTGTGTGTGTGTGTGCACGCGCATGTTTTATTCTCAACTTTTCTCCTCCTGAATGACAGATTTTTGTCAATGCAGGAAAAAAAAAAAAAAACAACATTTTTTTTTTTTTTTTTGCATTCAGGGATGTCTGGAATTTATCCCTGTGACAGCACTAGCCTGAGACCAACCTGGCTCCTTCTGTTTCATTTTTAATGCACTCTGTTTGGGCTCCATCACATGGTTTGTGTTCAATTAGATAGCTTGACTCGATAAAATCTGACTCTGACCTAGAAAAAAAGATGAGGGGGGGGCAGGGGAGTAAGACTGCTTCTGACTCCTGCAGACGCTCTTCCAGGCACTGTGACCTGTTTATGTCAATGGCAAAAGTGTAAGAGATTCCAATCACAGAACCACATCATCTTCTGGGATCTAAAAAATACAGAAAGCACTGGAGGACCCTGACCCTCCTTTGTCACCACAAAGCCCTTCAGTGCTGTAAATCAGTCCTCATTGGGAGCTCTTATGCACCAGCCATCACCGATAAGCTTTGGAGAAGTAGACAAGGCTTTTAGGAATTGCTGAACCATGAAGTTGACCTGCTTAGGGTTTTGTTGTAGGCTATTAAATCCAGGATGGCCGTTTTAGGATGATTCTGCTTTCTTTTTCCCTTGGCCTGGTTAAGCAACTCTACCCCCACCTCATTATTTGGCTGATTAAAAAAAAAAAAAAATCAGAATGGAGCAACCTGCTGTTTAAGAATACCACCTTCACACATCAATTTAAAGAGTGACTTATGCTGACGTAGTTTATGGGCTCAAGCAACTTGACACTAATTTTGCAGCTAAGAAAAGATTTACTAACTGTACACACTGCTCTGCTTTTGTTGGCATGGGTACTGCGATTCTTTTCTCCAAAAACAAACTCTAAATCTTTTGTAAACATGCATTATTTGGTTAACACATTGTAAATGGATCCCAGTTGTGCAGCACAAGCGCTCTTCACTATTATGTAAACAATTATTCACTGAAAGGCTTGCTTTAAATTGTAAATGAATATATTTCAGCTGTAATGTTGCTTTCAGACCTGCCCAGTGGTATAAATCTGGTCATTTGTTTTTTGCACTCTGCCTATTACTAACCAGTTAGAAATGTGCTGATTATTTGCACAAGCCTTTCACACTGCGGGCACAGTTAAATTGCTGTTTTATTTTTCCTGTGTTTGATGAGTGTTAACAAGAGCACCATTTGAGGAAACCCAAACCAAATACAACTCTTTAATTGGGTTTGGGGGTGTTTGGCAAAAGCCACCTGGTGAGTCATTCCACTGTTTAATGTTTGAAAGTTCACCCACCTCACTATAGAACTTATGACAAGATTAATTAAAGGGAGTTGACAAAAATTCAGGGGCTTGCTCAGCCAGTACAATAGCTTGAAATATGGTGCATCCAGGAGGTATCATGGTATAATAATTCCCAACCCTCTTTTCAACTTCTGCTATTGCCAGACGGTTCCATGTTGAGATTAGGCAATTTTGCATTCACTCTCCCTCAAAGAGAGCACAATTTGGATTAGGAAGTCCAGTAGTGATCTCATTGGGCATGTGACTTTTTTTCATGTGGGTATGTGCAGTGGCTAATGAAAGTTCAGCCACTTCAGAGAGTCTGCTCTTTCTTCCTTCCTCTAAGCAACCACTTATACATTTTTAAAGCTTCTCCCACTTCTTGTTTTGGTAATGGTGTTTTGGTAGTGTGCTGATCCAGGAAGCTTTGGAGGCAGAAAGAGTGTGACCTCAGATGGTCTCGTTGGCATGAACCAGAATAAGGGCTGTAGCTTTATCTGGCTCCATTGATAAAACCACAAAACTGAATGTGCATTGCCTTAGATACAGCTGACCTTAGATCAAACCTAGGGTAATGGAAAAAGCCCCAAGTCTTAGCCTGGTTGGGTTTCAGTCCTTACTCTGGACATTCACTTAAACTCTGTGAGCCTTATCTGTGAAATAGCAGGTTTGGGCAGCATGATCATTGCTGTTCTGACTGAAACTGAAATTTAGGATGTCTGGTGCAGAACTCTAGCTGCTCTTTTGCATCCATGAAACAATATGGGAGAAAAACTCAGTAGTTAAAACTTAGAGGTTTTAGAGGCTGAAAGCAGGAGGTTCTTTATTTTCATGTTGACTATTAAAAAGGAAACCTATAGTTTCCTTATTCCTGCAAATTCTAAAGAGTTAATGCAGAATAGGTACAATTCTGTCAGTGTCTATTTTTTTGCAGCCTAAATGACAATACTATCGCTGAGTAAATTGCATGAGCAACACACATTTTAGATCTACGATGGTTTATAATTGTATGATTTTCAATTTGTTTAATATACTTTCTCCTCTAGTGATCAGGATTCATGCTACCTTTTTCTTCCTGACAAGCTCCTTATTCAGATGCTCTATTTTACATATTAAATTCAATTTAGGTGAAAGAATGAAAGTAATGTGCACATCCATTTAAACCTGTAAAAATAAAAAGAGAAGACTTTTTCTTGTTTCCCCTGAAACTTTCTCTTCCCTAAATATTGAGGTAAATTATCACTCATGACAAACTGGGATCATAAGCTTTAGGTACAGAAAACCCATTTAAGAATGATTGTTATCAGCTTTGTTATAATGGCAAATTTATAATTTATTCAGTTATTTTGCTCTGTTGAATAATTTTCTAAATAAGAAGTAGGCATACCCCTGCAGCATTTTTGTTATACATACACACATTATACACATACAGACATACATACACACATATATACATATATGTGTGTGTGTATATATTTATGTGTGTGTGTATTCTACATGCAGTTCCACAGACCAAATGGAAATGTTTCTGAATTACATACATTTTAGTTAGAAAAAAAATCTTAGACTTTTTTAAAACTGTAGTTTGCGATAGTCTTGATAGTTGATTCATTTAGATATTAGACCAAATTGAAGAATTAAGAATGACTCTTTTCATCAGCTTTTCCATCCACATGTCTTTCAGTCAGAGCTTTTGAGAAAAGTGTGGATTTCACTGTTTATTGCTTTACCATTTTCTTTTCCCATTTCTGAGCATGTCCAGACAGACAACTGTGCTGTGATGACTTTACATTTCAACTCTCCACTTTATAACATAGTGTCTCAGGATGACCCAGATGAAAGTAGGAACCACTCAATCAAGCCCAAAGTGTAGAATATTGATAAAGTCGATTCAGATCTGAAAGGCTTGCAGTTACTCACTGTGACCTCCTTAGAAACACAAAGGATGGATCAGTGTTTGGGTCTTCATTGTGGTCTTCACTATTGATAAAGACAGACTTGGTTACACAATTTTGTTATTAAATTTAAACTTCCATATTTCTTACACTAAATTGTAATAGGATGTAGTCTGACAAATGAGTTCAGAAATTTCCAATAGTCCAGCTGTGCCTGAGTTGACACATTCCTGCTTTTGTCAATTAGCCAAGATGATCTGGTTGAAAGTTATTTTGAGCATTTTTCTAAGCAGATATAATTCCTTTGCCTTAACTTATATCTTAGAGGATGTACAAGTAGCTAAAGGATCTTAAAAGTAAATGTCATGTGACCTTGGTTGATAATATGTTCCTCTACTATGACTTAAACTCTAAATGCCTGAGGTTGAGGGCAAGAAATTTTCCTTTCTTCTCTTTCCAAAATGAGTACCTAGCACAATGCCACACATTTAGTAAGTGTTCAGCAAACGTTTGTTAAATAATTATGGCATCCTGATACTCTTCTTTAAGATGACAAAGAGACAAGTCATGTAATTATCAGTTTACCAGTTCAGGAAAATATCCATTCCTATTTACAGAATGTCCTGTTTGTGAATTAACTAAGCCTAGTCTAAGCAGAACTGTCATTCGTATTGTAAGACTGGAAATTTCCTTAAAATACAATTAAAGTAATGTACCTATTTGAGTTAAACCAATATGCCAGGGAGTGTAGAGAAGATTTTAGGACATGAAGAGAGGAATCTCCACATTTAGTTGAGTCCTAGTCTTGAAAATATCTATTATTATATATGTATAATGTGTTCTTTGCATCAGTTTGTTGAGAAACTGGTAGCTGCACCTTCTTTTGCTTTTAGACCTTTTGGTCTGAGAACTTATATGTGATGATCACTCACTTTAATACTATAGTAACAGGAAGGAAATAATTGAGTAGTTGTTATATTATTTTTCCCTTCTTCAATAAATGTGGGTTTTATTTTTGTAAAAGTAATAAAGCTATTTGTAAAAACAAAATTAAATATAGCATGCTTTCATGTATAGTATGACCAGACAAGGGCATCAGGAAACACTCCCCTGCAGAGGGCCACCATAGCTCTGAGTCTTGGAAGACAGGGAATTGAGCCTGGAGAAAGGAAGCAAGGTCATTAGAGGCAGAAGGAAGAGCATATGTTTCTGAATAGCTTTAGGTTAAATCTTATTAGCTTAGAATTGCCTTTCTTAACAACAATACAAATGTTATTTATATTTTATAGAAACTTAATCGATAATTTAGGAAAAGTCTCTACCTCCTTCCTCAAAAAAAATTTACTTTTTAGAAGTGGAAATATGAGAGTTACAAATTTGACCTCATTAATTTATTGTAAAAATATTTGTTGTGTTTATTGGTTCATCTATACACCAAAATAATATGAATGGATGTAAACTTGAATGCTACTGAAGGTATAGTGGTGAAAGAAAACAGGAACAGCACTGAGCTCACAGATCTCTCTGAGGTCATCTTCCCTTCAATCATCAGGAACAGTGAGTGGGGTTAGAAGAAAGTCTCCAAGAAAAGGATACTTATTTATTACTATTTTGATTTTCCACTGCTGCATAACAAATCACCACAAATCCTAGTGTCAAAGAAATGATAAATGTTTATGGCAAAGGATATGATAATAATCCTGATATGATCTTTATATAATATATACATAGATCAAAACATCACTTTGTACCCCATAAATATGTACAATTATTATCTGTCACTAAACATTTTGAGAAAAAACAGTAAAACACAATACTAGTGATTCTTGCCTCACAGTTTCTGGGTCAGGAATTTTGGAATAGAGTAGCTGAACTGTGCTGACAGGGGGGTGTCTCTCATGAGGTTAATCAGAGTTTGGCTGAGCTATAGTCTTTTGAAGATTAGAACAGGCAAAGTGATGTTTCTAAGGTGATTCAGACACAGGCAGTTTGTGGGAGACCTCAGCGCCTTGCCATTGACTTATCCACAAGGCTAGAGTGTCCTCATGACACAGCACCAGTGTCCCTCAGAGCAAACAACCCAATTGGCCAAGTTAGAAACTGCCACACCTTAGACCTACACTCACCAAACAACCCCATTCACAGAATCTGCTGAAAAGTCTTAATTGAATGTGAGGGACTATACTTGGACATGACTATCCAAAGGTAAAACTTATCAGGGCCACATTGCAAACTGTCTACCACAATGACTGAGCCTTTGTTTAGAAAATGTCTGCTTCTCTGAATCTAGTTTGTGACATTATTTATCAGTGGAAAACTCTCATTTATCTCTCTAATAAGTTGAAGCTGATCACTCTTTTACTTAAAAGAAGGAATCTGGAAGTTTATGGCACCTGTTTTTAGGAAGTCTTGTGTTTTTCTGTCTTTGTTTATTTCAACTAAATAATCCTCACATAGTACTTTAAAACTGTATTCTCAGTCAGAAAGCCAGGGTCTAAGAGTCAGCTTTGCTCTGTTTCCTATGAAGCTTCAGGACCCCAAAAAAGTGCTGAAATAGAGTTACATGAACCATTCTGACTTGCTGAAGAATCATTTTAGTTTTTTTTTTAAATGTTAATTTATATACTGAAATTCTGAGGAAGATATTGAGTTTTCAAAATTTCTGTTGCAAAAGAAAAAAATGCAAAATACTGATCTAATTCAAAGTCTTAGCAAATACAAATTTTTTTTACACAACAGTCTTTGCTGATGGCCACTGAGTAGTTGGATTCTGCTGCATGATGGGAAACTTACTTCCTCATGGGAAACAGCAAGGTCATGTACAGCAGAAAGCCAAAATCATGAGCTCACTGAAACAACCCAAAGATGTTAACTGTGCCAGCTACAGCAAATAAAACAGGCTGGTTCCCTGTTCTGCATGATAGCCCTCCACATAACTGAAAATCACTCTTGCCTTTAAAAGTAAGAAATAAATTAAGTATAAATTGATGTTCTAATCACAACTCATTATTATTAAAATCTCCCAAAGCCACATTCTATTTACCTAGTTTCAAGTCTCCATAAATATATTGTTTAATTCAAAATTTATTTTCCTTTACTCTAAATTAGTGAGATTTTACTAAATGCAAAAGCAAATACTTGTTAGATTTCTCAGAGATTGTGAATTTGATTTAACAGCCCTCTAAAAATATAAAGCTTAGCAGAAGCAAATTTCTTTTCTGCCTTCACATCTCTTTTCCCACAGAAAGACTTAAAAATCAGATTGCAAATCCTCTCTGCTGCTCCCTTCTATCTGGCTGACAGGTATTCTTTAGGTTTACGTGGAGTTAGTGATGAGATTACCTAATCCCAAGAGTCCTATTTTTTCTTTTGCCTAAAGCCTTCCTGGTGTTAATTAGGTGTAAGGAGAGACTCAGAATTAACTCTTTCATTAAGTGCAAGGAAGCAATAATGTAATAACACCCTTCATTGTTGAGGTTGCCCTATTTTAAAGGAATCCCTTGTGCACCAGAGAGAGTTCATAAATCTGATTCTCAGCCGTGGAGCCACAAGGGAATGACTTCAGTTTTGTTGACAGTTCACTATCATTATTCTTGGGGACTAACTACTTTTGAAACACTGTCTTGCTGTGGGCTGCAGGTTTGTTTTCTTCTCTCTGAACTTCCTAGATGGTAGAAATGTCTCTCTTGGGGTAACAGTATTTCAATCTGGCTCTGTGCTCCTTTGAACAGATGCCACATGGAGAACTTTTCTCTATCCCTCTGTTCCTCAACTATCAAGATGGTTAATTAAGCCTTTCTGGAGAGTTTTAATAATGCCAATAGCTTGCCCTGTCATTGCACACAATAGCAACAATTGGTGCATATTTTTACATGGGCTATTACAGAAATCTTTAAAATCATATTGAAAATGTAACCTAAGGATGTTTCCTTATGTATGAAATACAAATTGTGTTTTGAACTATTAAAATCAGAAATTTGTGCAGGGTCAAGAACAAGGTAAATATGCCTCATGTGTTGCATACTTTTGCCCTGTGAATTTTCTCCTAGAATTGTTTGGATGAGACAAAGCTAGAGGAACTCGGCTTTTCAAGTAAGTTGATAAGAAATGGATTTGGCTCTTTGATAGAGCCAAGTGAAATCAACTCTCACCTCAGATGTAATGTAAACAATTTAAAACTCATGTTAAAACAGGCTGTTCCTATCCTTAGCAAGAAAAGTGAAGCAGGTGGCATCACCATACTAGACTTTAAATTATAATATAGAGCAATAGTAACAAAAACAGCATGGTGTTGGCACCAAAACAGACTGGTAGACCAATGGTAAAGAATTGAGGACACAGAGACTAATACATATAATTCCAGCTATCTTATATTAGACAAAGGCACCAAAAATGTACAGTGGAGAAAGGATAGCCTCTTCAACAAATGGTGCTGGGAAAACTAGAAAGCCATATGCAATAAAATGAAATTAAACCTGTATCTCTCACCATGCACAAAATTCATTTCAAGGTGGATCAAGGACTTAGGAATTAAACCAGAGACAATACACCTAATAGAAGAAAAAGTAAGCTCCGATTTCCAACATGTAGGATTAGGTCCCAAGTTCCTTAATAAGAATCCTATAGCGCAAGAATTAATATCAAGAATCAATGAATGGGATAGATTCAAATTAAAAAGCTTCTTCTCAGCAAAAGAAACTATCATTGAGGTGAACAGAGAGCCAACTAATTGGGAACAAATATTTAATACATGCACATCAGATAGAACACTAATTTCTAGAATATATAAAGAACTCAAAAAACTTAACTCCAAAAAACAAATAACCCAATTAATAAATGGGCCAAGGAATTGAAAAGATACTTCTCAGAAGAAGATACACAATTAATCAACAAATACATGAAAAAATGCTCAACATTGCTGGCAATTAGAGAGATGCAAATCAAAACTACTCTAAGATTTCATTTTACTCCAGTCAGAATGGCAGCTATTAAGAACTCAAACAACAATAAATGTTGGAGAGGATGTGGGGAAAAAGGCACACTCATACATTGCTGGTGGGACTGCAAAATGGTGCAACCATTATGGAAAGCAGTATGGAGATTTCTTGGAAAACTGGGAATGGAACCACCCTATGACCCAGCCATTCCACTCCTGGGTCTATTCCCAAAGGACTTAAAAACAGCATATTACAGCGACACAGCCACTTCAATGTTTATAGCAGCACAATTCACAATAGGTAGGTTGTGGAACCAACCTAGATGTCCCTCAGTAGATGAATGGATAAAGAAAATGTGGTACATATACACAATGGAATTTTACTCAGCAATAAAAGAAAATAAAATAATGGCATTCACAGGTAAATGGATGAAATTGGAGAATATAATGCTAAGTAAAGTTAGTCAATCTCAAAAATCCAAATACCGAATGTTTTCTCTGATATAGGGAGACTGATTCACGGTGGTGTTGGGTTGGGGTACATAGGAGGATTAGAGGAACACTAGAAAGGTCAAAGGAGAGGGGGAGGGGAAGGAAGGAGCAAGGGGGGGATGGAGGGAAAAAAAAGAAAAGGTTGTTGAATAAGATGATATCCTTATCCTAAATGCATGATTGAAGATTTGAATGGTACGAATATACATTGTATACAGTGTTATGTAAAAAGATGCTCTATATGTTTATTATGAATTATAATGCATACTACTATTATAAATACAACAACTTTGAATTAAAAAAATTTAAAAAAATCAATAGGATAGCTGAAAATAAAAAGTTCTTCATATTTAGAAATAAAACAACACCCCTAAATAACCATAGATTGTTTTAAAGTTATAACAATGGAAATTAGAGAATATTTTGAACTTCATAATAATAAAAATACAATATATTAGATTTATGGGAATTAACTAAAGAGCAATTATAGTATAAATGCATAAGTCTGAGGAGAAAAGAAGAGTTAACATTATTTAAGTTTCTACCTTAAGAAACTAGGGGAGGGAAGAACAAATTAAAACCCCAAAAAAAAATAAAGAAGCAAAAATGAAAAAAAAAAAAAAAAAAAAAAAAAAAAAAAAAAACGAAAGAAAAGGAAAAAAAAAGGCTGTTCCTTAGCCAAAGTAATGCAAAACAAAGAAAGCAATGCCAAAGTCATCACAATTCCTGATTTTAAATTATACTACAGAGCCATTGTAACAAAAGCATCATGGTACCATAAAAACAGATATGTAGGCCAGTATAACAGAATAGAAGTCAGTGAGACAAACCCCAGCTATAGTCAGCTGATTCTCGAAAATGCTGCCAAAAACTTATCAGAAAAAAGACAGCCTTTTAAATAAATGGTCCTGGAAAAACTGGATGGATGGCTATATATAGAAGCATGGAACTAAATCCCTATCTCTTGCCAGGCATAAAAGTCAACTCTAAATGGATCAAAAGCCTAAGTATAAGATCAGAAACTGCAACTGTTTGAAGAAAAGTAGGGGAAACACTTCACCATGAAGGGGCAGGCAAAGTCCTTCCTGTGTGTTGGACCCCTTTGTTCAGGAAATGAAATCTAGACTCCATAAAAGGGATGCATCAAATTACAAAGCTTCTGTACATCAGAGGTAACAACAGAGTGAAGAGACAACCTAGAGAACAGAAGAAAAGCTACTCTTATGACAGAGGATTAATATCCAGAGTATATAAAGAACACAAAATACTCAACACTAAAAAGAAAGAAAGAAAAAAACAAAAAAACCTAATCAACAAATGGGCAAATTAACTGCAAAATCGTGCAGAAAATATAGAAATATGGAAAGCAGTATGAAGATTCCTTGGAAAACCTGGAATGAAACCTCCTTTTAACCCAGCTATCCCACTCCTTGGTCTATACCCAAAGGACTAACAAACAGCATACTATAGGGACATAGCCACATTAATATTTATTGCAGCACAATTCACAATAGCTAAACTATGGAACCAACATAGATGCCCATCAATAGATGAATGGATAAAGAAACTGTGGTATACATACACAATGGAATATTTTTCAGCATTAAAAGAGAATAAAATCATGGCATTTGCAGGTAATGGATGGAGTTGGAGAATATAATGCTAAGTTAAGTTAGCCAATCCCAGAAAACCAAATGCCAAATGTTGTCTCTGATATAAGGAGGCTGATTCATATTGGGGTTGAGACAGGGAGGATTAGATGAACTCTAGAAAGGGCAATGGGGAGGGAGGAGAAGGGAAAGGGCATGGTAGAAAAAGATGGTGGAATGAGATGGATATCATTACCCTAAGTACATGTACGAAGACATGAATGGTGTAAATATACTTTACATACAATCAGAGATATGAAAAATTGTACTGTATATGTGTAATATGAATTGTAATGCATTCTGCTATCATACATAACAACTTAGAATAAAAAATTTTTTAAAGTATAAATGGCCAGCAACTATATGAAAAAGTGTTCACCATCTTTAGCCATCAGGGAAATACAAATCAAAACTACACCAAGATTCCACATCATTCCATTTAGAATAACCATCATCAAGAATAGAAATAACATGAAATACTGGAAAGGATGAGGTGAAAAAGAAACACACACTACTGGTGGGAATATAAATTTGTACAAACACTATGGAAATCATTTTGGAGGTTCCTTAAAAAGTACTACCATATGGTGCAGCTACATGGCTCCCTGATATTTACTCAAATGAATTAAAGCCAGCATAATCTAGAGATACAGCACTATTCACAATAGCTAAGTTATGGAGTCAACCTGAGTGTCTGTCAACAGATGAATGTATAAAGAAAATGTAGTATATATACACAATGGAGTTTTACTCAGCCATAAAAAGAATGGAATGTCATTTACAGGAAAATGGATGGAATTGGAGATCATAATGTTGAGTGAAATCAGTCAGACTCAGAGAGAGAAGTATCATGTTTTCTCTCATATGTGGAAGCTAGGGAGAAAAAATAGGAATAAAAAGAATTTCATGAAAGTGGAAGGAAGACCATTAAGGGTAGAAAAAGGGGATCACAGGGAAGGAGGCAGAGAAGATGGAAATGTACTAGAGAGTTAAATTGATAAAATTATGTTCTTATGTAAGACTATAGCAGAATAAAATCCATCATTTTATACAATTAATGTATATTAATAAAAATAAACACATAATAAAAGGCTGTTTCTTAAATTTTGCTATTTGTGGGAAGTTAGGCTATAGATATGTTAACAAATTTAGAGACATTATAAGAAATGAAAACTAAAATCAGATTTTTATGGCTACTCTTATTGTATATTTCTAATTTAAAAATAAAATGAAGAAGATGTAATTTATCATAACAAAATATTATTAAATAGCATAAACCATTTCCTTCCAGGAAAATTAGAGAAATTTCACTGCATGCCTTTTGTCTGCAAGTAAATTGTGAGCTATTTGAGGGCTGTTTCCTTGTTGGGAGAAATAATATTCAAGGGGACAAAGTGGTCTTATTGACTTTTCTTCAAGTTATGTCTGACTAAAGATGTTTTTGGACAGAGGTCAGGAGAATGGAGAGAAAGAGGAAGTACTGGGGACTAAAATGGAGCAAATTATAAAAAATCCCATGAATGTATGATTTTATCAAAATGAATCCCTTTATTGTGTATAACTACAATGTACTATATATACATTATATATAATAAAAACATTTAAAAAGATATTCTAAGAAAATCATAGAAAGAACCACATGATATATCTTACATAAAAATTAATACTCAAAAATTAGTTTTGAAAATAATGTTATTTAAACTTAAACAGTATATTACATCATTGCCTCAAGACATTTTGATCTCGATGAATCTATACACGGGGTTGTCAAAGAGAAAAAGACCATGGCAAGTATTCTAAATACTCTAAATAAAGTTTAGATTATCAATGAGAATAATAGTACCTTAGAGCTGCATAAAAGATGATAATCAGACAACTATCATGCATTTAAAATGTTTAAAGCACTATATAATACTCAAAATGGTCTCATGTCTATAATATCCAAGTTTCAGTGGAACATTACAAAGTTACTAAAATTATGTATTACCTTTCCTTTACACATGACTAAACTAAAATAGAAACTTAATGACAGTAATGGATCTACACTGCAGGTCAATTAATGATTCATTTTGTGTACTAACCATTTTCATTTCTGAATCTCACAGGATTAGCACACTATTATTAAGAGTAAAACTCTTAGGCTGAAATCTCTGTGGTTCTATTTCCATTTATTATATACATAGTAATAAATCATAGTAATGTTGGTACATGGAAAGTAAGAGTTTGTCTACCTTCCCTGGACAATTTTAAGAGTAAAAGGGATGCTTGTAATAATTATGTTAGTTCCTTTATGTATATAGTCACCCAACATATCAGTAGTTAAGAGTTGTTGACTAAAAAATACTTTGGGTATAATTTTTTTGTATTGTTTGCTTTATTTCACTATAAAATAATTCTTTTCTTATTTGTGTGTGGTCATTTCTTTGTTTTCAGATTTTGCCAGGGCAATAGTTAGGGACAGTAATACTATTTATTCTCAAGTAAAATAGGATATTTGTTTTTTCTTCACTTCTTAGTATCTGAAAATATTATACAAATTTGCCAGTCATATTCAGGAAAATAATACAAAAGACAATTACAGGAAAAACATTCTATTCAAAGGTCTTCCAGGATGTATATGAAAGCATTTATGAATATATGTATTTGCACTATTTTCTTATGTTAAGCAGTTAGATGGAAATAATGGAAATGACTAAATTAGGACCATTTAAAACATTTAAATATTGCATAAATAAATTTAAATCCTTACTAAAATTTATTTTTTGGAATACTTACTGTTACATCCCACACAAAATAATCTGGTGCTTACATTACCAGATGTGAGTTTTTATTTTTCAGTAGCAACTACTCAATCTGTTTCAATAGGGATTTAATATATTTTTATCTCTAAGACATTTGTACTTATTCTGTTTTCTATTTCTTATTTTGCTTCTCTGCTTTTTCTTTCCTGATTATTGTTTGCTTGGTTACATTTCATTTGATCCTTGATTTTTCTCAAAGTTAGGTAATTCTAAATTTATTTCTACTTTTTCTACTAACTATCCTATATTATTGACAAAAAGCTTTGGTTTGCAACACCAAAATCCATCAGTAACTGTTTTAGTCAACTCTGGTACAGTGATACCCCCCAAAACTCAGTGGTTTACCACAAAAAGCTCACTTCTCTCTGAAGTTTCATGTCATCGGTGAAGGTTGCATGTCGACTGTATCTCCACTATGCATATTTTCTTCACTCTAGAATCAAGGTTGAAGGAGTACTCTCTTGTTAGGACATGCCATTTTGGGGGGGAAATTTTTTGGAAAAAGTACAATAAAACAGACCTAAGGCACTCAAACTCTCAAAGCTTCTTATTGGATATGATGTATTTCTTGCCTGCTCATGGCCCATTGGCCAGAGGAAGTCACATGTCCAAGAGTAACTTCAAGGGGCTTGCGATGTATGCTTCTCCCTGGTGCAACAGGAAAGGTAGAGAATATAGGAAAAGATTACCCATAATTTTATAGTAACACAAACCTGTTGTTTTCCCAAGATCAATATATACTGAGCTCATTTAAGTGTCAGGGATATGTAAAGAATAAAATTATTGTTATCATGAAACTTATGCTCAGGATGTCACTTTCCTATCTCATCACTCTTAATTATCTGGAATTTGCTTTCCCAGATCTTGATTACCCCGTCCGTCCGTCCGTGTGTAAGCAGACTATTCTTGTTCTGTGGTATCCTGTTAAAGCTTTCTGGAACTATGAACACCCATTTTAAAGTTTTCTTCTATTTCTGGTAACAGCTTTACTTTCTCAGGTGAGATTTTATCCTTATGCAGCTGGCTATTCTCATGATCCTGATGATCCATCTGTATAGAGGACTAAGGAGATCTTCCCCAGTTCAAACAAATCTCTCTGTCCCCCAGGGCTGTGCAATCTTTTCACAGCCTATCTGGTTGTAACTACTCATCAGTAGCAAATAACCAGGAAAGGGCCTGGCAAATGGGATCAGTGAGTACCCTGTTCAGTTTTGTGTGTGTGTGTGTGTGTGTGTGTGTGTGTGCGCGCGTGTGTGTTTAGTTACCTGGGAGCTTATCTTCTTCAGCATATGCAGGTGATTCTTACAAACTTTTACAAAATAATAGGAACTTCTTTCTCAAACTTTCAAGCATGCACTATAATTTATCCCCATGGAAAAGTTGTCATATTATTTAAATAACCTATATTATAAAAGGACAGCTTTATCTTGAATTCCAACAACAGAAAAAAAAAAAAAAAAAATTCACATAAAAAATGGAGTCTATCCCAGCAGCTCAGGAGGCTGAGGCAGGAGGATCGTGAGTTCAAAGACAGCCTCAGCAACTTAGCGAGGCTCTAAGCAACTCAGACCCTGTCTCTAAATAAAAATATAAAAGGACTGGAGATGTGGCTCAGTACTTGAATGACCCTGAGTTCAATTCTCCCGTACCAAAAAAAAAAAAAAAAAAAAAAAAAAAAAAAAAAAAAAAAAAAAAAAAAAAATTCGGAGTCTAGCTGAATGATTCACGATTCTTTAACATATTCTGAAACATACCTCAGAACTTACTTCTACAGACTTTGGCCTGATGGTGACCCCTGGTCCAGCCAAGACTAAGGTGGGAGTCGTGAGGTAAGTGAGGTTCTCTCACACACAAAATTTAAGTAGATGCTAAAACAAACAGTAATCACTACAAACAATAGATTAGTTCAGTATTTTAAAATAATCAACAGAAATGCAGAAGTCTATGATTAAAAATAATTGAAACTTTAAATAAAGACAGCATCATGAACAATACTGAGCTGAGCCACAGTGGAATATGAGCAGAAGGAAAAATATGATGGAACTTCTGCATTACTTTTTATTTTCAGAATACCATTTAATTTTAGTCTCTAAGGATTTTTGGCAGCCCCTGAAATCTAACACTGAAGACAGTGCCTCTCTCTTCATTCATCTCACCATCCTGGTTCTCATTCAGGGTCCTCTGGGCTCTACTATTTCAGCATTTTTATGTTATACCTGCATTCTTTGGGCAGCTCTTTGGCTGTGTTGAAGTAAGTTTTAAACAAAAATTCTCATCTGTTTAGGAGCTTTTGCAAATTTCTCAATATTATTGTGTAGTAATGGATTTGTGTGTGTGTGTGTGTGTGTGTGTGTGTGTGTGTGTGTAGAGATTTTTTTTTTCTTCTCTCCTCCTCCACCCCTTTATTTTTCTTTTTCTCTTTCTCCTTTTCTTTTTCTTCCTCTTCTTGGTCATCATCTTTTTTTTTCTTTCCAGTAGGACTTTAAGAAAGAGAAAAGGTAAGCTTATAAATGCATGTGTGTATATAAAGTTAAAAATTTCCTAAAGATCCACCAAACGTATCTAAAAATTCATGCAAGTCTGTACCCTGAAGCTCTATCTTTTCTCCTGTTCAAAATATAGACTCATTCCTGTTTCTATTCATGGAGACTATGTATCCAGATTTTCTTTCATTTTGTATTTTGTCTTCTCAAGCTCTTTGCTCCTGAGATATATTAATTATCTATTGTTGCATAACAAATTATTCTAAAACACATTTAAAAACAGCCATTTATTAACTCACAGTTTGTGAGGGTCAAGAATCCAAGAGCAGCTTCATGGGGTGCCTGGGTAAGGTCTATAGCAAGCTTGCAGTTCAGTTGTCAGCAGGGAATATGGTCTTAGCATTGATGGACTGTGACTGGAGCATCCACTAGCAAGCTCATTCACCAACCTCATGGCTTTGACCAGCCTCTCCCTTGAGACCTCATTTCTCAGCTCTTTACCACCTGGGCCTCCCATGGTGTTGCTCACAATATGGCTGCTTGCTTCTCTGAGAACAAGCAATGAGTGCAAGAGAGAAAGCAGCATCAAGTGGTGCTGTAGTGTATTAAGACCTAATTTTGGAAGTGACTACCCCATCACTTTTGTCATGTGTTTTCTCCCCCTGATCCAAAAGGGTCTGTACAGAGGTTGAATACCAAAAAGTGGGATCATTAGGAATCATCCTGGGACATGGCTACCACATGCAGTTGCCCCTGTATAGTCTTCCTATTGGAGCATTCCCATCAGTATATAAAGTTGCTTCATAAAAAAAAAAAAAAAAAAAAAAAAAAAAAGAAAAGAAAAGAAAACTCCAGTGGCCTCACATTCCCCTCCATCTGCCACCTCTTCTACTTGCCAAATTTCACTGCCAAGCTGTTTGTGGGACTAGTTGGTGCCCACCATGCTACAGCACTTCTCATTCACTGTCCATTCTCCTCCTCCGCTTTCAGGCCATGCCACCCCTCTGAAATAATTCTTATCAAAATCAGCAGTGATTTTGTGTTGCCTATTATAAGGGACCATAATCTGCTTACTGTAACTGCTAATAGCATTTTACAGTATGGTTTCTCTCTTCGTTTTGCATGAAGAGATGAATTTACATGTTTGTGGGATTTAAAAAATGATTTTGGATATCCTATTTAAGAAAAAAAAATAAAAATTACAATTTTCATATACATAGGAAAGGACATGTTAATTTAGAATGACAAATGAATCACAGATATTAGGAATAGTGAAAAGTTCAAAAATAATGACAACATCAAAAAACAGCATATTATAATACAACTAAGAATTTTTTCTTACAATTTTGGCTACATAATCTTATATTGTCCATTCATATGATATTAGTCTTGATATACTGTTTTCTATAATGAGAATAGAAAGATAATTTAATTTCTCTTCTGGAATGGTTGATTAAAAATTCTATTATTGACTCAGAATATTTTAACTTCAAAACTCATCAGTAATTATTAAGGTTGTTATCAAATGTAGGGAAATTTTTATCAGGTGTATTTCATATATCGATACAAGATTTTGATGGGTTTTTCACAGACTAACATTGGCTCCTCACATTTCAAACTTTATTTCTCCTTGACTCCTGGCATCTGGCATCATGACAAATGCTCTGATTCTTCCCCTGTGCCCATAGGTGGAGTGAGTTGTCACAAGAGGCATTCTGGAGGCCCTCCCACACAGTAACTCAAGTGTATGAGACATGGGTTGTGTGCTTCAAAATTTAATTCCACTAAATTAAAAATAAATACACAAATGAATGTATAAATGTGCTGTATTCCAAAATGCAAATGTTCATAATGTCTGTAGATTAGTTTTCCATTGGTGTGCAATAAGTGACCACAAAGTTAGCACCTTAAAAACAACACACATTTATTATCTAACAGTTTCAATGTGTCAGGATTCTGGGATGACACTATTCACTGCATAATCATCACTGCCATGATTATGGCTTTTTTAGCAGTCCAAAAATTAGTTTATAACCATTCATAGAGTAACCATCACATGGTTACTGCTCCTTACTCCATTTAAAAGGTACACAAAGAAGGAGAGCAGCAATGTATTTGCCAGTGACATATGGGAGCACTTTTGTCTTCTTAAGGGCTGAAAGTCAGTAGCCTAGAGTTCTCAGCACAAGAGCATTGTCAGTCTATTTCCAAAAGCTAACTTGTGTGGTTCGTTTGGAGCACTGCAGTACTAACAGTAAATGCATCCTATGTAAATGGTGCTGATAAGGATGTTGAACAAAGAAACGAATGGTAGCAGTGGCAAAGAATCTTCTGACAAAGGACATTCAATTTTGTAAATCCATAGTTTGAAACACTGTAATAAACTTTCTCAAGTATGATATTTCACTATAATGCATAAGTCAATAACAACTAAGGTGTTAACTTTTTTTGCAGATGAGAAAAATATTCGCCAAACTGTCACAAAGAAGTGATGAACATTGAAAGATTATTCAATTTTAACGTTTATTCACAACTATTCCATGCATTCAGCCGGGTGTGGTGGCGCATGCCCATGCATTCTAATCTTGCACCAAAGACAGTTTAGTAAAAATGATTTTTAAGTAACACCAGCACAAGTGTTTGGGTTTGTTGTTGTTGTTTAAAGTTCACATAATGGTTCCATTCACTATTTTTGCAAAAAAGCTTGGCATAAATCCTGTCAGAATTAGGTGATGAAATACTATAGTTGAGTGTAGCTTTGCTTATAATTTCAAAATGTTGCATTCAACTGAAACTAGATTCTTGTGAGTGGCTGGCTGGGAAAGGATCTACTTCCAAGCACCTTCAGCTTGTAAGCAGAGCTAATTTTCTTGCAGGTATAGGATTCATGGCAACAGTATCTACAAAAGCAGCAATGAAAAGACTCACAAAAGAGATTATATACTCCTGAGTAGTCTCATACATAATTATTTTTATTCCATCACAATTTTTTGCATCCCATTGTTTAGATGTCACACATCCTGTCCACAATGGAAGAGAAGCATGAACACTTGGAGGTGAGGCTTGATAGTGCCACCTTAGAGCCTGTCTACCACAGTCTCTTAAAAGACTAGATGTAGAAAACACAAGACAATACCTTCTGGATAGAAAACATTATTTTAATGAGTTCAAAATAATTTGCATATGTTACTAATTCTCAATGGTTCTATGAAATTATGTATGTCTGCTTTCTAAATAGGGAATTGAGAATTTTAACATTTTTGGATCCCAAAGCCAGCTAATTGAGCCAGAACTTAAACCACTCGACGCCTAGTTGATAACTCTGATATTAGCTTCCTCTAGAAATATTATAAAGTTGAAACTTTTGTTCTTTGATACACAGCTTTTAAGTATCAGAACTACTGAATGCACATCTTTTAAGCATAAACTAATTACTGAGAATGAATCAGGCCCCTAAGTACCATTGGTATACAATTAAACATGTTTTCATTCTGACATTATCCTGATGCATCACCAACTCTTCAGATGTATAAATCCAAAGATTTGGTGGACTTTTTTCCATTTTTCTTTTGGAGGTACTTGAGGCTGTTTTTAGTACTCATCTCAGTTTTTACAAGACTCATTAAACATGTTCATCTTCGATTTATCCTAAAAAGGGAGCTAGAATACTTCTTCATGAGTAAGTTTACATTGGCACTAATGGTCAAACTATAACTGATTTAATTCCAATGGCACTGTGTGTTTTTACTTTGCTGTCACTCTTCACTAAGTTCCCTAGTATAAGCATTCCTTGTCCTTACAGGCTTTATCCTCTACATAGATATGCCCTTGGATTAAAAAGCCACATTTTTAAAGCAGAGAAAATACAGATGTTTCCACTTGCCTACTTATATTACTCCACACAGCAATGATATTCGCCTTTTAGCAGTGTACGCCACATTAGCAATCTGAATGTTTTTTGAATTGAAGCTGAAATTTGTAGTGCCTCTAATGTGTAATGAAGTTGCACATTTTTACCATGCATTCACTCAAGCATATGGGTTTTATAATTGAACTCAAGAGATTGTATTTTGGATTCACTTCTGCTCTAATAAAAATGTACATATACCAATTCTTCTGTGCCCATTTGGAGATGCAATTTGATACAGTTTGGTCATCTGTTATAGAGTGTAGATACACTTTCACTCCTCTGTTGAAAAAATAAAGTCATGATAACTTAATTATGTAAAACAAATTACTAAATAGCAAATAGTTTATATTTTATCTGCCTATGGTCATTTTAAAAGAATTACATGATAATTTGAACTACCAGTACTCAGAACAAATATCATTGGGAAAAAATACACTAACATTTTTGAGGAGACAGAAAATATAAAAGTATTGACTTAGTTTTAGTATTATTATTCTTAATCAACCAAATTTTCAAATAAATATTTACATTTGTATTAATGTTTAGATTTTGGAATTTAGATATGCTCAAATTATGCTCAGAAACAAACACCTCCAAATTTTACTCAAAATATTGCTCTTAAAATATTCTATTATTATTGCAACTGAGTAAAGTTGAATCCCATCCACCACAGAATAGAAATCATAAATTTCTTTAAATCACCTAAGCCTTCAGTTAGAGAATTGAATTAAAGTTAAATCATTGGCTCAGTTCATATTTGATGACTGTCATGAGTGTGCTGTATGATTTCAAGGACTATGATAATGTAAATTAAATTTAAATGTGTGTTGTTTGTTTGCATTTGCTCCTCTGCCCTCATGCACACGTGTTTAAACATATTTATCTCACATGTAATCAAAACATTAATTTGGATAGCAATTCTAATAATAATATTCTAAACAATGAAAAATAACTAATGCTAAAATGATCAAAAACCATCAAGTGAACATATTAAATTTTCAATCATTTCTTAGAAAGCTGCTGTTAAGATGTTATGATAACTCATTAGGCCATAAATGGAGTATATATTTGTTACTTCAAGATGAACATATAGCAATAACTAATATTTATTGAGGATTTACTTCTCTAAATGTTTGTTTCTATGGGTTCATTTACTTTTTTACATTCTCACAACCCTAACAGGGAAGTACCAGTATTTTTCTAACTTTTCAAAAGAGAAAAGTGAGGCACAGAGAGGATAAATGATTACTAAAGAGACAAAGCCGAGATTCCAACCCAGGACTAACCTGTGTTGACTTCAAGAAGCCAGCACAGGCTCACTACATCCTTCTAATGATAACTTGGTCATTGTCATTTCAAGAAAATATTTATTTGAATTAAAAGTGTAAAACACACATTTTGTTTTCTCTGCTATTGAATTTTATAAAACTCTACAATGAATGTCTAATGTTTTTATGATAAAACATTCCTGCATAAAATCAAGATCTCTTTTTTTGGTTCTTTTAATACTATTTACTGTTAGGACCACCAGTGTCAAAAACCTGATTCCCCTGGTTCAACTCCACTGCCCTACCCCACACCTACGGCAATGACAATCCTTTAATTGCTCAACCAACTATTTTGCTCCAACAATTATATTTATTAAAATAACCAAATTGATTTGCTGTCTATAAGAAAAGACATTTTGAAATCTATATGCTTCTTGGTCAAAGGTTATGTCAATAAAATACTCAGTAAAGTGGAGATTTGGAAATCATCCAATTAATTTGATCAATAGAGAAGACAAACTCAATATGTTAATTCCTAAAGGTATTTTTTTTCCTCTTCTGAATTACTGTCTGCAGACATATTGATACAATTAGCCAGATAATCACCACATCTAGTGTTCCATGGCTCACTCCTCAGTGTTAAAAACAATTGTAGACATGGCAGATTCCCTCAAACCATGACTCTCTTTCTACAGTTAGTGAAAAATTGAGAGGTAAAGAAATGTAAAGGAAATGTGAATTTTAACTGAATTATAACAAGTTATTCTGATGAACTATTTGACTTTGAATATAAGAAAATGACAATCTGAATGTTGTGACTCTGAATGACCATTTTAATATCAATATACAAATTTCAACTTCAACATTTCCACCAAAGGCAGAGATTTGTGTGAGAATTTTTGATACCACCTATTTCAACTAATTCTAAAATTTACTTTGTTCAGCATTTAGGTAGAAACTCAAATAATTGAAGGGCAAGTCAGTTTCAAAATACTGACCTGACTTTATAGATAAAACAATAACTGGGAATTGTTCTATTCCCTTCTTAAAAATTTTAAAGTGCTGACCCTATTCAAGAAGTCTCTCATGTCTTATTTTATGATAATATCTGGTATCATTTGAGGTCATGTTTTATTCCATGAGCAACTACAATGATACGTAATCAAGAGTTTACTATTATTTTATTAATCAGAACCATTTCCTAAGGAAAACAAAAATTGAGGGGCAAAACATAAACATTTTGTCAAATCACTTGGTTTAAACCACAGGCTGTTATATATTCAGTGCCAGAAAAAAGATTTGGACATGAATTCATCATTTTGGGCTCAAATTTAAATATCACTTAAAGAGGGTTAATAACTTATTTATGAAAGTACCAAACCAACATATGAAAAATACTATATAACATGGAATGATGTACCCAGAAAAATCTACAAATAAGAAGCAAAAGAGTAAGCAAGTGCTATTTTACATGTATTCATGACACTAGGCAATAATTTTTCACATTAAGCTGATTTGTAACTATTGAAAGAGCTGACCCATTCCCAGAAAATGAGAGTACCTGGCAAATATAAGAAAATCCAATATGAACTTTCTGGACCTATGAATGTGCTGACTAGCTTTGGATGGCTTCCTAATTACTTCTTAATGTTTTGCACAAGTCATCAAAACCTGCAAATACATCTGTCTAGTGCATGATTGGCTGTAAATATATATGTTATATGTGTATAAATTTTAAGATACGAAGGGAATACATAAATACAATTTATATTATAGCCTGTGGCCTTTAATATCAAGCTATTTACCTCTGTAAATCTACTGGAATTTGCAAAATACACATGATTTTTTTAATGGAGTCCAATATTTTTGGCCTGTTTTCTGTTTTTACATTTCTCCTTCGTACCAGGATTATGTCCAAAAATACCATGTGAATCTTCCATCTGTTCTCTTTTAAACTTAAAAGCAGTTTCCTTAATGATATTTAGACCCCATTAAGTTATAAGATATCTTATTTTCTTGTTTTATAGTGTCTGCCTCATATTTATGCATGAGTCAGTTTCATTGGTTTAATTGTTAGGTACTAACCAAAAAGATTTCTTTAGAACATGACCTAAAAATAGAATAAGCTATTTTATCTAACCCTAAAATAAGATATTTAGAAAATACTTTGAATAACATTTTCATTATAACTTTGGCCTCCTTATAATGCCAAAATAGTGTTGTCAGGAATCACTAAAATTTAGGGAGAAGAGGAAAGAAAAGGGTTTTGATGATTTTTAGAATTTTTGTTACACTAAAAATAATGAACTAGTAGTGTTTAAAAGTTCAAAATACTACCAACATAGTGAACCAAGAAATATACAGAAGAAAATTTCATTTATAATTCAATTTAAACATCACATTTACTGCTGATATTTATTTAAATAGGCTCTGTAGGTATATAGGTCAGAGACCAGCTACAAAAGCAGTAGGTATTACAACAGGGGCCTTTTAGTAGAGAGAATTAGTTACATGGGTTTTGAAAGTCTAAAAGAGCAAAGATGAAAATTGATATCAATAGACTAGATGGATTAGGACCTGAATTCTTAAACAAGACTCCTAATGCACAAGAAACAAAATCAAGAATTAATCAATTGGATGGACTCAAACTAAAAAGCTGCTCAGCAAAAGAAATAATCAATGAGGTGAACAGAGAGCCTACATTTTGGGAGCAAATTTTTGCCACACACACATCAGATAGAGCACTAATCTCCAAGTTATATAAAGAACTCACAAAACTTAACACCCAAAACACAAACAACCCAATCAATAAATGGGCTAAGGAGCTGAAGAGATAATTCTCCAAAGAAGATATACAAACAAGCAACAAATACATGAAAAAATATTCAACATCTCTAGTGATTAGAGAAATGCAAATCAAAACTACTCTAATATTTCATCTCATACCAGTCAGAATGGCATTTATCAAGAATACAGACAATAATAAATGTTGGTGAGGATGTGGGGGAAAAGGCATACTCATTCATTGCTGGTGAGACTGCAAATTGGTGCAGCCAATATGGAAAGCAGAATGGAGATTCCTTGGAAAACTGGAAATGGAACAACTATTTGACCCAGCTATTCTACTCCTTGGTCTATACCCAAAGGACTTAAAATCAGCATACTATAGTAATATACCCAAATCAATGTTTATAGCAGCACAATTCACAATGGCTAAACTGTGGAACCAAACTAGATGCCTTTCAGTAGATGAATGAATAAAGAAAATGTGGTATATATACACAATGGAACCCAGCATTAAAAGAGAATAAAATCATGGCATTTGCAAGTAAATGGATGGAGTTGGAAAATATCATGCTAGGCAAATTAAGCCAATTCCAAAAAAACCAAAGGCAGAATGTTCACTCTGATAAATAGATGCTGATCCATAAGGGGAATGGGGGAGGCATGGGAAAAATGGAGGCTCTTTGATTGGGCAAAGGGGAGGGAGGGTGGGGAGGGGACATGGGGGCAGGAAAGATTGTGGAATGAGATGGACATCATTACCGTAGGTATATGTATGACTGCAATATGGTGTGAGGCTACATCATTTACAACCATAGAAATGTAAAGTTGTGCTCAATTTTGTACAATGAATCAAAATGTATTCTGCTGTCATATGTACCTAATTAAAATTAATTAATTAACTAAAAAGAGGTACTAGAAACAGGGACTGGGGTTGTAGTTCAGTGTAGAGCATGTGAGGCATTGGGGTTGATCCTTAGCACAACATAAAAATAAATAAAGTAATTGTGTCCATCTAAGGTAAGAGAGAGAGAGAGAGAGAAGAGAGAGAAACTAAAACATAGGAAGCACTCAACATCAGCACCTTTCAGGGCTGGGTAAGCTAAAAGAAAACTGTAATGATCAGAAAGTAGAAGATTCAAGAAACTCCTGCGGGACTGGTACTTAAAATTCTGAGAGTATCATCTATGCCTATTGCTCAGACCTCTCAAGAAATTTCCTCACAGGGGGATGTGGACTTCAGAGAGATGATGCCTCACCACGGATGCTCAGTCTGCTGCAAGAGCAGCATATGAGGGCACAACTGGGGTTTGGAAGGCAGGAAGAAGGGTGGTTGGGAGGAAACAGTAGATATTTTGACAATTGAGTGGGTATGACACAGTTCGTGCCCAGACCATTGGAAGCATGGACCAGAGAGTGCTGAAGACTCCAAAAAGAAACTGCAAGTGAGAGTCTTCACTGTCTTCTGCTCCTGCAAAACACAGGAAAAGGGGCATAAGCCCAATATCTCTTCCTCCCACTTTCAAATAACATGCCACTGACTCTCATGGGCAGAAACTAACAGGAAACCAATAGCATGAAGTCTGGCAAATGCATTGCATATGATAAGTATAAAAAGACAGAACTGAGTGGAAAAACAATAGGGAAATAACCAGCACTGTTAGTAAGTCAAAAGTGGAGCCTGATTGATCTCCTGCTTCAAAGAGCTGATTCTCAAAATATATTTGGTTGTAATCATATGTGGGAATAGTCTAAAGTCTGAAAAAGAAAGAACAAAGCTAGAAATTTCCTCTACTTGATAACAAATGATATTACAAAGATATAAGTAAAATAGTGTGATAAAGGCGTTCTGAGCACTCTATTAGTGGAGTAGGATAGGACCCAAAATATACATGTACATTCATTTAGTTCAAGATTAAAATGGCAATTCAAATGAACTTGCCAAATGGGTGGACAATAGATTTTGTTGAGATGATTGGTTCTCCACTAAGAGATTCTTACCACTAACTGTGCGCGCGCACACACACACACACACACACACACACACAATTCTTGATGGATTTCTGACCTAAATATAAAAGAATTGTCTTTCAAAGTGAAGATATATGAATAAATATATAATCTGGGGATCAGAAGGTCTAACTAAAGAAGAAACAAGACACAGAAGCTCTGTATCAAAGAAAAATATTGTATGCATCTGACAATAAGCCAAAAAACAGTTGGGACAGTATAGAATAATATTTTAAGAGGCAGAAACAGGAGCCAATGACTTTGCTTAGAATCTTGGCTGAGAGACTTTATCTGTATGAGGCTCCCTTAACACATATTATAGGACTTTAATACCATCTACTTCAAAGGCTCATTCTGATGATTAAGTAAAATAATCCATCTGAAGTACTTACCACATTGCCTGATACATGGTAAGCACTGAATGATAACTAAATAAGTTCCATTATCCTATTGAATTACTAAAGTTAATTTCAAAGATAAATCGCTATACAACTTATTACATATGCATTCTTTTAGATTTCTTAGGCTTACTTGCCATCAATATTTGGAGACTAATCTAAGAAGACAGCTTCTTTATATTTTGATCAACACCAAATCAAACACCTATTTTTATGACCCTAACAGCGTAGTTGTATTGTATTCTCTCTGAATATACCTTTGTGACTTCAAAAAATAATTTTTAGTAAAAAAGTACACCATGTGTTATGATTTTTGTGCATTCAGCAAAATATTTTGTTTTATATATTTTCAAAGACATAATTAATCCTCACTCAAAATCTTGTCATAGTATAGAAGCAATATGGAATAGTTTCTGGAGAAATAAGAATCTCAGTGTCCTAAATATGGCATCACAGTGACTAAAATAAGAATATCATATTAATTCCTAAATCAAAATAAAAAATAAAGATAATAAAGCTAATATTTATTATACACTAGATATATGCTCTGCACTATGTATAGGTCATAAGTAGGAAAGTAGCAGAGGCTAGCTTCTTCTGTTATTAGTGCATTATAGTTATACATGACAATTGGGTCCATTTTGACAAAATCATACATGTGTGGAATTTGATTTACTCCATTTTGATTCCCTGTCCCCCTCGCTTTCCTTTCTCTCCTCCCTTCCCTTTCCCCTATTTGGCTTTCTCTGCTGTACTGTTCTAGCTTCTATTTATTTTCTATTTTTTAAAAATTGATTATTTATAGATACACATAAAGGAGGAATTCATTGTGGTATATTTACACATGCACATAGCATAATTTTGTTAAATTTATTTATTATCTTCCCATTTCCTGTCTCTCTTTCTTCCCTCTTAATCTCCTTTTTCTAATCCACTGATCTTCCCTATATATTTTTTAAACATTAGATTGCCCCACCACCTCCCCAACTTTTCCCTTTATTTTTCTCTTGCTTCCTATTCAAGAAAAACCTTTCAACCCTTGATTTTTCTGAGTAGGGTTTAAATAAGCATAATGTTCTCCACTTCCATCCACTTACTAGCAAATGTTATTATTCCATTCTTTCTTATGGCTATGTAATACTCCATTTTGTATATATAACACATTTTCTTCATCTGTTCATCTATGGAAGGAAATCTGGGCTGGTTTCATAACTTGGCTATTGTGAATTATGCTGCTATAAACATCGATGTGACTATATCACTATACTATGCTGATTTATCTAAAGATAAATCCCAAGGAGTGGGATACCTGGGTTATAAGGTGATTCCTTTCCTAGTCTTCTGATGAACCTCATATTGCCTTCCAAAGTGGTTGTACTGGTTTGCAGTTGCATTGGTGGCCAACAATGTATGAGTGCACCTATTTCCCCACATTCTTGCCAGCATTTATTATTAGTTGTACTTTTTTTTTTTTTTTTTTTTTTTTTTTTTTTTATAATTGCCATTCTGAATGGAGTAAGATGAAATCTCAATGTAGTTTTTATTTGGATACCTCCCTGATTGCTGCAGATATTTCATATATTCGTGGGCTTTTTGTATTTCTTCTTTTCAGAAGTGTCTATTTCATTCTTTTGCCCATTTATATTGGACTATGTGTTTGTTTGTTTGTTTCTTTTGTTCTTATCTTTTCTTGGTGTTAAGCTTTTTGATTTCTTTATATATTCTGGATATTACTCCCCTGTCAGATTAGGGGATTAATCTTTGCCTAATATGGCAAAGATCTTGTCCCATTCAGTAGGCTCTCTCTTCACACTCTTAATTGATTCCTTTGCTGTGCAGAAGCTTTTTAATTTGATGGCGTCCCACTTATTGATTCTTGGTTTTATTTCTTGCACTTTAGGAGTCTTGTTAAGAAAGCTGATGCTTTTGCCAATATATTAGAGGGTTGGTCCTACATTTTCTTCTATTTGTTGCAAAGTTTCTAGTCTCATTCCTAGGTCTTTGTTACAAGTTGACTTTTGTGCACAGTGAGAGAAAGGAATCTAGTTTCATTCTTGGACATACATGGGTACTCACTTTTCTTAGGACCATTTGTTTAAAAGGCCTTTTCTTAAACATATATGTGGCAACTCTGTCAAGTATCAGATGACTGAAAGCATGTGGATTTGTCTCTACGCCTTCAACTCTATTAAATTGGTCTTGTCCATTTTAATGTCAGTACCATGCTGTTTTTCTTACTATAGCTCTGTACTATAATCTGAGACAAGATATTGTAATGACTGCAGCATTTGTTTACTTGGCTCTTCTCTTTCTTTTGGCTAAGGGTTTATTGACCTTATTTATCTTTTTGAAGAACCAACTCTGTTACATTGATCCTGTGTATAGTTTTTTGTTCTCAATTTCATTAATTTTGGCTCTGATCTTTATTATTTCCTCTCATGTACTGATTTTGGATAGTTTCTTCCTCCTTTTGTATGACTTTGAGGTGGAGCATAGCTTATTTATTTGGAATCTTTCTATTGTTTTAGTGTAGACACTCAGTGCTATAATCTCTCCTTTTCGAACTGCCTTTATAAAGTTTCATAGAATTTGTATTCTTTTCTCCTTTATTTCTAATAATTTCTCAATTTCTTCACTCATTTCCTCTATGACCTATCCCTTATTAAAAAAAAAAAAAAAAAAACTATTGTTTAATTTCCATGTAGTTATGTGGTTTCTATCATTTTTCTTCCCTTTGATTTCTAGTTTCATTCCATTTTGATTTGATAGAATGCACAAGACTAATAATTTTTTTTTTGTATTTGCTAAGACTTACATTTTGTCCTAGAATATGATCTATTTTGGAAAAGTTTCTATAAGATACTGAGAAGAATGTAAATTTAGCAGTTTTGTGGTGAAACATTCTATAGACATCTATTAGGTCCATTTGATTTATAGCATTATTTAAGCCAGAAATATATTTATTGATTTTATATTTGGATGACCTATCTATTGAGATAGGGGTATGTTGAAATCATCCAGTATCATTATTGAGATAGGGGTATGTTGAAATCATCTAGTATCATTATATTGAGGTATATCTGGAATTTAATTTCAAGATTTATTTTTTAAATGTAATTACGTTCACTGAACTTTGGGGGATATATATATATATATATATATATATATATATATATATATACCCTCTCATTATATCTTCTTGTTAGATTGTTCCCTTTACCAGTGTGTAGTGCTCTTTTTTGTCTCTTCTGATAAACTTTTGCTCAGAATCTGCTTTGTCAAATATAAGAATAGCTACTACTGCTTGTTTTTTTGGAAACTATTTGCATGAAAAAATTGTTCATCCTTTTTTTTTTTTCAGCCTATGGGTTGTCTTGCCTATGAGATGAGTCTCTTTTAAACAGCATAAGGTTAGATGCTGTTTTTAAATTCATTCTGTCAACTTGTCTTTTAATTGAGGAATTGAGACCATTTATATTCAGTGTTATTATGGATAAATATTTGTTATTTCCTGCCATGTTGACTTCTTTACTATATTTAATTCAGTCTTCATTTCTATTTAGTTGTTGTTCTTCTTGTGAGCTGCACTTATTTGAGAGATTTGGGGTTTGTTTTTGTGTTCCTCTATGTGAGGTGAGTATCCTTACATGTTTTTTGTAGTGCTGGTTTAGTGGTCATAAATTCTTTTATTCATATTATGGCAAGTTTTTATTTCTTCATTAATTCTGAAAGATAGCTTTACTGGATATAGCACATTTTTTGTTGGTGCATTATAGTTGTACATAATGATGGGATTTGTTGTTACATATCATACAAGCACACAATATAAAAATATAACTTGGCTAATATCAACTGGTTTCGTTTAGAGATTGGAGTATCTCATTCCAGACTCTTTGATTTTAGGGTCTGAGTTGAGAAGTCAGAAATGAGCCATTTTTGGTGTAACTCTAAATCTGACCTGATGTTTTTCTCTTCTAATATTCTTTCCTTATTTTTTTATGTTAAGTATTTTGATTATGATGCATCTTGCAGGGATTCTTTTATGATCTTGCCTATTTGCGGTCCTATGTGTAGAGGTTAGAATTCAGTATAGTTTAACCTCTAAAACTCTGATTTTATTTATTATTCAATAAAAGTAATTTTTAAATTTTATTCTTGTTTTTATTGTGGTTATTATTATGATAAGACAGAAGAACACCAATGTAGCCCCCAGAAGTATATGAGGTAGGCTCTTTAATACATGATTTTAAGAAAATATCAGATATAATGCCATGATCCAAACCTCAACATGATGTGTAAAATACCATTACTGGGAATTCATATCTATAAACCTACTGATAAACTACAAATGTCTCTGGGAAAGATAGCAGCATAAGTTGTGTTAGATTTTGTCTACCGATTCTGAATGAATAAAAGTTAAGCTTTGAGAAAATATGAAGTGAATGAATTCAGAAATGGAAGACTAACTTCTAGTCGAACATTGACTTTACCCATAATACAGTTTTGTCAAAAGCCAACAATCTCCGCAATATTGGGAAGCCCAAGCTGCCAGGGTGATAGCCATGAACATATCTGTGATGATACAGGAAAGTTTATCTTTAGATCCTATCTTCATATATTCAATAGCAACTTATTAATCCTTTAAAGTAAAAAAGAATGTTATGGGCCCTTTGAACAAACTTGTTTCTGTACAGAAAGATCACAGTTTCATCTTTAACTTTTTTTCTTATTCTGTTTGTGTTTTTGTCACAAAATACCTGAGACTGGGTAATCATAAGGAACTGAAATTTATTTCTCACAGTTCTAGAGGCCAGGAAATTCAAGATCAAGACACAAGGTCAATGTCTGATGAGGGCAATGATGGCAGGGCCAATTTTATAACAGCATCTCTAGATGGCACCATCTACCTATCCTCACTTGATGGGAAAAGATGCAGGGGGAAGAAAAGAGAGTAAATCCCTTCTATCAAGTCATTTTTATAACAGCATCTAAGTCCATTCATGAAGGCAGACCTCTCATAACTCAATCACCTCCTAAAGGCCCTCAAGGAGGGGACTGGGATATAGCTCAGTGGTTAAACACCCCCCCTGGGTTCAATTCCTGATACCAGAACAAACAAACAAACAAACAAATAGAGCATACTTATTTCATTCCAATAGCCACCCAAAAGAACTTTTTAAACTCATTACAGCATTAACTTTAAAGCCTAGGCCCAAATTCCCATCTATATTTCACCTAAATCAGACAGGTGAGACTTAAAGATGTGATTTTTGCTAAAGCAAATCGTTTTCTAGCTGTTAGCTTATGAAGTCAAACAAGTAATGTGCTTCCAAACTACAATGATGGGATAGTGGATAAGGTAGACCTACCCATTCTAAAAGGGAGAAATAGGAAAGAAGAAATGCCTAATATGTTCTGACCAAATCCAAACACCAGAAGAACAAACATTAAACCCTAAACTTGAGGATAGTCTTTGACTATGTGCCCCACTTTCTGGACACGCTGGGGTGGTGTTTGGGTCCCCAAGCCTGTGAAACCCTGCCTCACAACTGTTGGTTGCAGGCAACACTGCAACTCTCACTGGCTGGGAGAGCTGGGAAGAATATTCCAACCTGTAGTTTCATACAATTGGATCTACAGTCCTGGAGTCTTGAGCCAGCCCTGTCCTCAGCTTCAGTAAACCTTGCCCTAGTGGGGGCTGTCTGTTGAAACCTTTGAAACCTAGTGAAAGTACCCATGCATCCAAAGCTCTTATATTCTTTAAACCTACAGAGTCAGCACCATGTGAACACATCCATAGTTTATAGCCTATACCATGCAGAGTAGTAGCCCAAGCTACACCTGAGTTGACTTGAACCATTGCTGGGAAGCCAAGGAATACTGTATTGGAATGCAGAGAGTAGAGAGATGAGGCAGGCTTGGGAAGTCAGATTGAGGTAACCCCAAGCCCCTCCCTTTTCACAGTTCTGCCCTTAAGGCCCTAGTATTTTGGGACTATGATGACAATAGAATCCTTGAAGATCTCTGAAATGCCCTCAGGGTCTGCTTCCATTCTTTTGCAGGTAATGTGTATGGTCTGGAACCATGCTGAATATTGGAAAAAGCCTGTATTTTTATAAAAAGAACATTAAGGACAATTCTGCTGAGGGATGATTCTGGCAAAGGAACAAAACTTTCTTCTAACCATATTAATTTTTACCAAAGGGTTATTTGGTCACATCCTTGGTTTACTTCCTAAATATGTTTTTTTTTACACTTTGTATGGCTATGTTGAGAAATTTTTAAATATTTATGTTCTATTCCCTTTTGATAACAATTTAAAAACATGTTTTCTTCTTCTTGCATTTTACTCTAGGCAGTTAAGAGAAAACACATAACACCCTGAACACTTTGCTGAGAGAATTCTTCTATCAGATATCCTAGTTTTAAATTTTCCCTTCCATAAAACAGTAGGACAGTAGAACATAGACACAATTCAGCCTTCTTTCTTTCTTTATCCATTTTGTAATAAGAATGACCTTTCTTCCAGTTTCTACTAACTTATTTCTTATTTCCATTTGCAACGCCATTGGAATGATCTTTACTATTCATGTTTCTCCCAATATTCTGTTCACAATTACTTAGGTAATCTTTAAAATTGAGGCTTTTTCTACAGTTCTCATCTTTTGTTCCTTGGCTAGAATCATCCCTCAACAGTATTGCTCTTAATGTTCTTTTTATAGCAATACAGGCTTTTCCCAATATTCAGCACTGTTCCGGCCCCTAAACATTACCTGCAAAATCATTTGCAGGTATTTGCTGTAGCAACACCCCATTTCTCCAGGAAGATATTATGTATCAGTCAATTTTGTGGTGCTATAAAAGAATGCCTGAGACTATTGAAGACATGTACTATCTTTCCATACTAATGTCATATTACATAGGATAAGCACCTAATACATACTTATCTAATAATTTATACAAATAAAGAAATGAACAGCATAGAAAAACATGAAAATATGTTTACAAATATATATGTATATCATATATTCAACCCTAGGTATAAAGATCTTATAGTGTTTAATATTTTATGAAATATAATCCAGAAAATTTTCAGCATCTCAAAAAGAAACTCACCCTTTTCCGGTTAGTAGTTATTTTTTCATTTCTCCCTCCTCTAAGCCCCTATTAACCATTAATCTATTTCTTATATTTATGGAGATTTTTTTTTAATTCTGGATGCTTTGTGTAGGTGGAATAACACAACACATGGCCTTCTTTCACTTAACATAATGTTTGGACGTTTTGCCCATATTTTAGCACATATAAAAGCTTCATTCCTTTTTTGGGGTGATTAATATTCCATTGTATGGTTATACTACATTTTGTTTATCCACTCACCAGTTGTTGAACATTTGTATTGTTTCCACTTTGAGGATATTATGAATAGTTCTGTTAGGAGTGTTCATGTACAAATTTTCCAATTATTTTGGTTACATGCCTAAAAGAGAAAATACTGGGTCGGAGTAGTTGTCAAAATGTTTTTCAAGGTTGCTGCACTAGTTTACATTCCTACCAGCAGAGAATATGGGTTTTGATTTCTCTACTTCTTTGCTAACTCTTGTTATTGTCCATCATTTTATTACAGGAATCCTAACAGGAATGAAGTACTATCTTGTTATTTTGATTTGCATCTACTAATAACTAATGATTTTGAATATCTTTTATAAGCTTTTTACATCTTTTTTGAAATTTTTCTACTCAAACCCTTTCCCCATTTTTAATTGGGATATTTGTCTTTTTTTAGTGTTGAATTGGAAGAGTCCATTATATGTTCTGAATACTAAACACTTGTGCTATTCAGCTTTTCATTGCTGTGACCAAAATACCATACAAGAGCAACTTAGAGAAAGGAGAATTTATTTGGGGCTCACAGAATCATTGGTTCAGTCCATGGTTGACTGACTCCATTGCTGTGGGCCCGAGGTGAAGCAGAACATAACAGGCAAAAGGGCATGGTGGAAGGAAGTTGCTGAGCTTATGGCAGCCAAGAAGCATAGAGAGCAAGCAAGAAACCAATGACAAAATAAATCCCCTGGGGCACACCGCCTACTTCCTCCAGGGACACCCCACCTGCCTGCAGTTACCATCTAGTAGTCCATTCAAATTATTAATCCCCCCCCCAAACTATCAATCCACTGATAATGTTACAGCTCTCATAATCTAATCATTTTATCTCTAAACATTTCTGTATTGTCACATGAGCTTTTTAGGGGACATCTTACATCCAAACCAAAACAACTCTTATATGACATGTAAATATTTTCTCTCATTCAATAGCTCATTTTTATTTCTTGGTGATGTCCTTCAAAGAACAGAAATTTTAAATTGTGACAAAATCCAATTTACCCACTTTTCTTTGGTTATATGTCACATTAAAATCTTGATATGTAAAAATGTTCTCTACAAGTATAATATGAAATGTAATACATTTTGCTGTCATTTATAACAGCTTAGAATAAAAAAATAAATTTGAAAAAAACTTGCCTAATTCTAGGTCATGAAGTTTTCTTCTAAGAATTATATAATTTTGCTTTTCTGCTTAGATCTTTGACATATTTTGAGTATATTTCCATGCATGGTGTGAGCTTGGCACCCAACTTCATCCTTCTGCATGTGAATATTCACTTTCTTAGCACCTAGGCAAATCTAGGATTTACTACAAAATAATCTGAGGTAGGTAGGGATGCAGGGGAAAGGTATTAAAGTTAAAGAACATTGGTTATATGTTAGTAATTTATGACACTAGGTGAACTAGGTGATGTATATACATCACCTAGCTTTTTTACTGTCTACATATTTAAAGTATCCAACACATAAAGACTTGAAAAATGAACAAAGTATCCCACCACCACCTATTACAGCTTTGGAAGAAGTAAACAATGACTTGGATTTACTTTTCTCGTGTGTAAATAATCTCCCAACATATTTCAGAAAATTTTTATATTTTTTTCTACTCCTGCATTCTAAGAAAAATTAGCCAAAACAAACAAATAAACAAAATTGGGGAAAAATGTAATTCTCTTACAAGATTTAGACAATGGATAGTCCTGATTAGAAGTCACTGATGAGAAGTTGAAAGGAGGGACAGTTGGTGTTGACATGGAAACCAAAGGCTAAGGCTGAGGTTCCCAGGAGCACAGTAGAGAGCAGTGGTTCTGATCTGTTCCTTTTTACTTGGGTTGTTATAGTAAGTTCCTGGCTCTGCCAGCTGCTAACAATGAGTCATTTTTACAAATAATATAAATGTTATGAGCTTATTAATCTGATATACTTTGTACACATCCTTTGAAAGGTGACCTAAGAAATAAGTTTGGATCCAAAAATAAGTCTTTAAATTAGCAGTTTTGACATATTGTTCTACGGATTGTCATTAACCTTGCTAGAAGAGCTGGATGTTATATTATTTGCATGCTGCATAATAATATTCTCAGGAATTTCCCAGAGATTGGATCTGTGCTACAGTACAGTTCTCTGTAAATACTTGAACAGAAGAAATGCAAATACAAGATGTTATTGTTGAATATTCCAACAAGAACTCAGAAATTGTTCTAAAATCTGTAATAATTAAAACTATATTAATTCCAATTATAAGTTCCAAATCAATATAAGCAAATAAAATATTCTCATCATTAAAAAAGAAATGATAAGATTCATGATACATTTCGTATCCTACTGCTTAAAGAAGGTTGTAGAAATATTCTTAATATGACTAAAATTGTTGAAAAATAAATGAAAACGTTCTGGCTTGAATTATTTGTCATGAAATAATGACCAAGACTATCTAGTAAACAATCAATGCTTTGCGAGTTTTAAAATTTCATTTTAGGAAAGATGACATAATTTTGAAATATATATGGCATTTTAATTATTAAGATGATTATTTTCATTTGTTTTATGTGAAACTGATTTTCTTTAATGTTTCTTCCATCATCCAATTTCTCTAGCATGTAGAGATAGGTTTTTCATGTTTTTGAAATATTAATTCCATGAAATCTATGTTTTTACTATTATATTGTTTTTGCATAAAATTTCTGATGCTTTTAGTTTAAGAATAACTTAGTTTATTATTATCATAAGTTAAAATATTATTAAATATAGGAATAACTTATGATTTCAGATTGCCTGAGCATTCTCTAGGAGTTCTGATTTTAGATTCCAGAATATAGGAAAATACTGTCTATCAGGAATTGGAAAATCTGAATTCTACTTGGAGAGTGAAGAGCCATTGGTTCCAGGCTGGCAGCCTGGAAGAACTGAGTAGTTGTGTTCCAGAGGGGTAGTAGCCTGAGCTCAGAGGCATTTACAAATTATAAGTAAGCACTCATTTAACAGAACTAGTCCTCAGACAGATCCAGATATTCAGTGAGGAAAGAGATAAGATAAAAGACCAACTTCCTATGTTTCATGTAATGCGTGCTATATTATTTTACTAATATAAGTGTTACCACTAAAAACTAGGACAGTCAAGGACATCTGATATTTAAATTTAAAAAAAAAATTATTTAAAAAGAAGAATTAAAGTGAACTCTGTCAGATTGCCTACAAGACAGAAGTGGTAACTCAATCACCATGGCACAGGGAATGTCCTAAACAGGTATTTTTGACCATTAAAAAATCTTAGAGAAGAAAATAGAAACATTTTCAAATGGACATAAGAAATTCCTTAGTACCATTATGATTTATTGCTGCTATTTAACGGTAAAATCTTCATCTCTAGAGATATTTAAGAAAAGGTTGAAATACTCTGTCTGGAGTAGAGAGGTTGGACTCTTTGTGTCATTCCAAAGTTATTAGTCCATGTATCTCTATAAGTCAGATTTGAGATATGATTTACTTTAGGCCCAGGCATTTATTAAGAGCTTTTCACTGTGCCATGCTTAAAAAAGAAATAAATTCATATAGTTAAACATAAATCATTTAGCGATTTAAATCACAACAAACATTACACTTAGTTATGGGTGTTTCCCTTCTCTTTCTAAGGACTTTCGTGGTAGAAGGTTAAAGGACAGGTCATATCATGTGCACACATTGTGTGAGTGTGGGTGTTAGTGCATATGTGTATGCAATGCAGGGTGTAGGATAGAGGTGGTGTTGTATGTTTATGTCACCAGTATGCTATTAGATAAATTCTTGCTGAAAAACATGAAGCGAGACTTGGGAACGTGAAAGATTTATTGTACGTTCCAAGAGAAGGCAGTTCTTTCCCTATTAGCCAAGATGATGAGGCTCAGTGCCATTTCGTAGATACAGCTGACATTTTGCAAATTGAAAACAAGCAAGGACAAGCTTTTTTTTTTTTTGGTTTTCAAATGATCTTCAGAGTCAAAAGAGAATGCTGTACCCACAAATTTGCTTACTTGAAATAGAAGAACATTTTCATTCATTTTTTTACACAAAAAAAGTTTTGACAGAAGAATTGAAGTGAATTGATTTTGGCAATTTTTCTGTTTGGCTTTTAGTACTTGCAGCTCTTTTATAGAAAAACTTAAAGATAATTTAAGTATATTATACTATTTTGAAAATGTATGGCATTTAAGTAAAAACCTAAAAGCAATAATGCTTTTTAGGAATGGAAAAAGAGGTATAATAGTCCATTAGAAGTGGATTATTTGTATCATTAAGGAGAATCATTATGTGCTTTTGAATGAGAAAACACACTAAAGAAACAGAATTTGATGGTGAATGAACATTTGGTTAATAGTTATGCAGCATACATTTAGAAGAAATAAAGATATGTGTATGTGACTAATAGACAAAAGAATTAGAAACGCAAGTTGCATATACCATTAAAGCACAATTATTCCTGGAAAACCCATAAGAAGATTTTACATCAATTTAAATCATCATGTTAATACACATTTTTCAAAGATATCAATTTTGAAATGTTATATGCTGTTTCCTCTACCATTAAAAAGTTAAATCACTGCCACTGAAGGATTTATACACCTGCCAGATGCTGCACAACGCTTCAGTCAAAATACAAGTATCTCAATCACAGCCATATGTACTTTCTCTTCTGTATTATAAACTGCAATTTCATCTTCATCCTCAACCAACCATGATACTCGAAGCATAGCCTGCCAATTAGGTGGAAATGTACACAATTATATGGAGTTGGAAGATTGTTGGCAGAGTTCGGTGTGGGTGTATGTAATGCATCCTTTTAGACGTGTTCACATGAGCAATGCTTGCTCTCTTCTCTTAATTATTGAATTATACAACAACCAGTATACTCAAGAAGGACTACTCTTATACAAGGAATAATAGGTAGGCATAGACTAATAATTCCATACAGGTAAAAGCACCCTACAAAAATGAGATTACAGGCCTTTATTTTCTACATTAAAAAATGAACATTTCAGCCGGGCGCGGTGGCTGTAATCCCAGCACTTTGGGAGGCTGAGGCAGGAGGATCGCGAGTTCAAAGCCAGCCTCAGCCATGGTGAGGCACTTAGCAACTCAGTGAGACCCTGTCTCTAAATAAAATACAAAAAAAGGGCTGGGGATGTGAGCCAGTGGTCGAGTGCCCCTGAGTCAATCCCCGTGAACATTTCATTTATTCTAAAAGTATCAGTGAAAACTAGAAAAAGAAAAAAAGTTTCTTTTGATAGTCTCAAAAAGGAAATAACTGGTCAGGCATGGTGATGCACACCTGTAATCCCAGCGGCTCCAGAGGCTGAGGTAGGAAGATCATAAATTCAAAGCCAGCTTCAGCAACTTGGTGAGACCCTAAGCAACTTAGCAAGATCCTGCCTCAAAAAAATTTTAAAAGGGGGCCTGGGAATATTGCTCAGTGGTCAAGGTACCCTGAGTTCAATTCCAGGTTAAACAACAACAACAACAACAACAACAACAACATAACAAAATCTATCAGGGGCTGGGGTTTAGCTCAGTGGCAGAGTGCTTGCCTAGCATGTGTGAGGCACTGGGTTCGATTCTCAATACCACATATAAATAAATAAATAAATAAATAAATAAATAAATAAATAAATAAAATAAAGGTCTATCAACAACTAAAAAAAATATTTAAAAAAAAAAAAAAAAAACAACTCCATCAGCCTTAATCCCTTTTGGTAGTCTCTCTGTCTCTGCCTCTCTCATTCTCAATTTCATGTCTCTCTCTCTCTTTCTCTCCCTCTCCCTCCTTCTCTCTCCCCTCCCCCAAACATGCCCACAATAATGTGAATGGAGGTGGCATGAACATGCACTGTAAAATCAAAAATTGTTCTGATGTTTATTTGTTCCCTGGGTTTAAGTGTTACTAAGAGAGTACCTTTTCTAGTTTACTTTAATTTTTATTTAGCAGTTCCAAATTTTGTCATGTGTTCTCAGGTTTCCCACTAATTTCACTGAACACTAAGCCTCTAGAACCCTTCTTCACTTTCTAATTTGTGGTTTCTAATCTTCTGCAATTTGGGAAATCAAATAAGGTGTCTGCTGTAATTGTGTCCAATGTCAGATAAAAGGGACCAGGTCTGGAGTGGGGACTTCAAACAGTCTGTATTTACTCTCTGATGTGTGTGACACTCATTCTTCATAGAAGATGCTCCATGCTCTCTAAGATCCTTGATAGCCCCACAGCTTATTTTGGTTTGCCATGGAAATTTTTCATTAACACCTGATTCTTGTTTGTTTGTTTGTTTGTTTGTTTTCTTACTTGCTGACTAAGTGAACTCCTTTTGAAATGGCACTGTGTAAGAGCCTTTGATGAGGAAGTAGGTCTGAGATGACAGCTGGCTGAGAGCCAAGAGGTGGCAGTTACTTGTTTTTGTCAAAAGCAAGGCTTTGTTTACTACAACTTACACCTGACTTTTATAATAGCTTGTGGGCACTACATGCTGTAGCATTAAGTCGAGCTTGTGATGAGACATGTGTATGCCTATTAAGAGAACTAATGCACCTGTGATGGGTAAAGAGTATTTAAACAGACTGTGGGAGCGGAATCAGAGAGAAGATAGAGAAGGAAGAGAGAAGAAGGAACAATAAAGGAACCACTCATTCCCAGTCTGCCTCCGATTTCTTTCCCGCGGTATCGTTGCTGCAGGCGGCAACAGCACTGTATTCTTTTCTCTAGATTATTCAGTGGCAAGATCTTGCCTGAGAATTCAAGTCAAGAAAAACAAAGGTCAAAACTAGATAATATAATCCATCCTTTTGCAGCATGTTAGAACATTCCATAGGTGTGGATACACAGATTTGGAGTAGTGTATCTCTATCACCCCAGCTAGTCACTTTAAACCCTCAGTAAATGTTTGATGTTTAGATGAATGAATGAACACATAACCAAGTAGGTCAGGAAGTGCCATGTATCAATTAGAACAGGACTTAAATTTTAGCAGCTGTTTTTCCATTTTTTATTTGTTTTTATTTAAGTCTTGGGTTGTTTGATTTACAGGTAAAAGTATACACCATCTCTTCCTTCCAAGTTTAAATTTAAACAACATTTTCCAAAGTACATTGACAGGGAATAGTGATTTTGATAGAAGTAACTCTGTGTTAATTTATTTGTCATTTGGCTTTCCTGAATGTCCCCAAAACAACTCTTGGAACTGAGATATATCCACTCTCATATAGATATCATATATGAAGAAATGACTAGTGATGACTAGTGGTTTATTAAAAGGATCTTTGTTATTATTAAGTAGCTGTGTGAAGTGAACCTAATTTCTTTCTTTTTACAACTTCTCCTATTACAAGCTGCTAAGCTCAGAGCCTAGATCCTCTAAACAGCAGACTCAGTAACAGTAAATGAAGTGCTGTAAGCTTACATCAGACTAATTAGTCTACTGGATTTAAAAAAAAAAAAGGGGGGGGGGATGGGGGAAGGGCTTGGGAGGACTTTTCAGGTTGCTTTGTGAAAGGCAGTTTGCTTAATTAAGCCAACCACTAATTGTTAAATATTTTTCAGGCATTAACAGAGCTACTCTGAGTGTAATTAAATTTTGATTTTAGTAGTATTTGCAGGGATTAAAGTCACAATCTGCTGAGGCACTAGGGTTAGTTAATATTCACTTCACTGCCACAGCTGTCCTCCATTATAATACAAAGGACAGGAAAAGAGACAGCAGAATGGGGGTGAAGTAATGAGAAAGCTATTCATTCATCTGTACCAGCTCAGCACTCCACAGCCTTGTACATATGGGTCTGAGCTGGATGACACACAACCAGGCATTAAATCCAATTTAATTTGATACAATAAAGGGATGTCTAAGCTCTGTGCATTTTTTTATTTTTATACGTGAGACTATGAAATGGATAGAAAAAAATTGTATGATTATCATATGTTTCCAATCCAAGTAGTATTTCTGGACTTGTTAGCACTACAGGAGTCAGCAGGATTGTAAACCAATTCTTGCTAAGCCAATATTTGTCCCAGGTGAGAGTAAATGAAACCTAGGGAAGGTTGTAGTGACTTTAAATCTTTGGTAAAATCTAAACTGGACTATATTTTGAGAGTATTTTCTGTTTGGGGCTTTTTTTTCCCACTGAGATTGCCAAAATTCAAAAATGAAAAACAATAACCCAACTAATGAGTTTATATGCACTTGAAATGAGGGGAATTTAGCACACACCCCCCCCCCCCCCCCCCCATGCTTCACCTGCTTCCTCCACCGTGTCACTGGCAAGGAACATTCCTACAGCTGACTCATAACATTGCTGCAGTTTTATATTCTATTTTAATTCAATGACTTTAAGAAACATCTTTCAGTTATTACATATTCTGGAAAGAGAGTAAGCACAAAAAGAAATCTTGTCCTTTCTTGTAATACGTTCTACCAAAATAGGAGAATGGAGAATCTGCTATCGTTTTGTGTTCATTTGTTGCATTAACTGTGGATGACAGAGTTTTCAAAGTAATTCCTAGTCCAGGTCCTTGCATCCACATGGAGGACATCAGTGGCATTGGGCTCCTGTATATGGAATGCACTAGCCTTGGAACTAGACTCAAACATATTTAGGGCTTGATGTATAAGTATAAGGAAATCTAATCATTTATGTCCAATATTGGTAAAAATCTTTAAACAAATCACCAAAAATTGGAGTATACCTAGTGTTTACCTTATATTAGAAAAAGAGAGGAAGAGAGAGAGGGTGAGAAGCGGGTACAAAGAGATAAGGGAAGGGCAGGAAAGGGCAGGAAATGTTCTATGGATGGTTTCTTGAATGTCACCAAAAGGCCGGTGTGTTAAAAGCTTGGTCCCCTGGGTGGTGTTATTGAAAGGTGGTAGAAACTTTGAGAGATGTGGCTAGTGGGTGGTATTTAGGTCATTAGGATGTGCCCTCAAAGGTATTGTGGGACTCTAGCTCCTTCTTTTTCGTCTTTGCTCCCTGGCTTATGAGATAAATGGTTTTGCTCCAATATGAGTTCCTGCTGCCACAATGTACTTCCTCACCACAGGCCCCAAAGCAATAAGGCCAATTCATAGTGGAGTGAAACCCCCCAAACTGTGAGCTGAAATAATCCATTTCTCTTTATAAGTTGATTACCTCAGGAAAGGAAGGGAAGGGAAGGGAAGGGAAGGGAAAGGAGATCAATCTAGCAAAATTCCATGTCAAGAGAATTTGACTGGCATTTCTATTCACAATGAAACAAGTTCAGAGACCAAATCATTTAAATTAATCATGATATCTTTGCTATAGTCTACTAGAATTATTATATAGTGAATTCTATGTTCAAGTTTGGTCTATAAAAAACGTTACTAATTGTCTCTGCAGGCAAAGTGGAGAGACAAGTGGATTATATAGGGCAAAGACTTTGAATTTCAATTAATATTAGCATAATTTAATTCTAGTGTTAAGGTGACCCTGACCCAAAGAACTGGGTTACTTTTTTTAAGGGGCTTTATTTTTTTCTTCACATGAAGTCCCCACTCAGCAACTGGGAAATGATTTCTATTGGATAGGTCAAAACTTGCCATTAAAACAAGCATAATGCAGTACGTTAGGAAGAAATATAACAGAAAGCCACAAGCATTAACCATGTAGACCAAATAAGCTGTGTGAATGTCTCATGATGTCCCAATCTCTTGGGTCTCTAAGTGACTGGAGGTGACAGAGAACGTTCACTCTTTTCCCTTCACTCACTGTACCTCTGCTCTGTGACCCTTTTTTCTCTCCTCCAGCTGGGAGCCTCTCTTGGTGCCTCATGGGCCCTGTCTTCATTGTGCTTGCTGCTCTTTCCTTACTTTCTTAGAGAGCTGCAGTGTTTCCTTTCAAAACTTTTTAATTTTGTCAGAAGAAATAGCTCTTCATTTCTCCTACACTGTGTCTTTTATTAAATGAATTAATTAAAAAAAAAGTTTCAGGCAGGGGCCTCTTTACTAGATACGTGTGATGGTCACCACCCACCACCCAGGAAAACAGGTGTTTCAACGTTCTACTGCAGGCCTCAGAGGCTTCTCATTACCACTCTGAGGCTGGGGTGGAAGGAACATACATTCTTTTTGCCTTAGGTCTTTTTACCCTCAATATATTATTCAATAAGGATCTAAACATGAGAAACAAAATCTCCAAAGACTTTTATGCATAATATGAATAATTTTCACTATTACTGTCCCTTCAATGCAAAGATAAAGCTTCAAATTTGCTGTCATTCAGGGACACGGTTTTATTCTCAAGAGATGGAAGTGTTATTCTAATTAACTCACCATTCTGTTTGTTGGTTTCTTCTAAAGAATAACTGGACAATTTTAAGAGGGTTGTTCAGGAATGGGGTGTTACGTTACCATGAAAAACACCAAAGCTAGCTAGCTAACCACACAGCATAGATAGAAGCCATGCCTGTGGCCACTGAAAATCATGTTTAAATAAACTGAGCTAATATTCACAGACAGGATTGCACTGACACTTGTACACATTGTCCCAACTCACAAAGGATAATTTTCATTTTGCATATGGAAAAAATCTAATTTTTAACATGCAGTTACCATCATGGCAAAACCTAAGACATTAGGCTTACCAATAGGAATTGACATTACAGATATATTCAGATATATTCCAACCCATTGTCACATCAGCAGTTTAAGTCAGTAAGGCAGTCAGCAGACAAGTTGCAACTACCAGTTCTTTTCAACCAAAATCAATTTAGAGGGCTGTGGGTATATCTTATTGATGGAGAGTTGCCTAGCTTGAACAAGACCCTGGGTTCAATCCCCAGAAGTTTGGAATGGAAACTGGATAAATGATTTGCTCCATCCCCCACACCTGCCCCAAATTCTAAAATAAAGTACTACAACAAGACAGGTATTATTTTTATTACTATCAGATTCATTGTCTGGAAAAATAAAATTTATTTTAGTGTAATCCAAGCTTGAAAACAAACTCAAGTCATTCAGATGATTGACTCACTTTTTAATGCTTTATTCGTCTCTTAATTCTTCTTCTCCTTCAACATTATCAGTCTTACACTACCTCTGTGTAATAGGTTTAAGAACACTTCAGGCAATGTTTGAATTACTACAGTAGTTTCTTTAAAATTATTCAGTTCACACTCAAAGTAGAAAATTATCAATATATTTTTAATCCATATTCATTTGCTCCTTGAAGTTCTATTATCACACAATAAACTTGGAGCTAGGACCTAACATTTCTCTGTTAGCATGCATGATTTGTTAGACGATATAAGCATGCTTTGGAAGTATTTTACAAATATTCAGTTGAAGGTTTTTATAACAAGTATATAATATACTGAAATTCAAGCTGAAATCATGCAAGAAATTCTTAATAGAAGTTGAAACTGAATTGGATTTTGTTTTTTTAATCAAATTCTCCATCCTAAACATGATTTTTCTCTGTATATTGTAACAGGAAGAAACTTCTTCCTTGTGATGGTAACAAATGATATCTATTGCTTCTTATTTTGCATCTAAGGTAGGGGTGGCCAAAGTCATGTAATGACCTGTCAACCACATTGCATGTCTCTCCTGCTATTTGTGAAATACAAATATTTATACTATGCTAAGACTTTGCTTTCCTACACAGAATTCTGGGCTTAGAAGACCACAGCCATTAAGTGATTGTAAACAGAACAATTCCAGTCTTGTGGCCACCCTGGAAGATCAAGTTGAAAGAATTTGGACTGCCAGAAAGCAAATGCTTGTTCAAACACATGTATGATATAATTAAGGGAAGACTCTAGGGAAATTATACCCAGCACATAAGAATCAAATAGATTCACTTTAACAAGTATTAAAAACTCAATTCAAATAAAAGCTTTTTACAGCTTTCTAAGAGATCATTCTTTAAAAATATGGGGGAGGGGAGAGAGAGAGATTATAATTCATTCTAGAACTATACAGCATAAGTAAATTAACAATAAAAATGATAAATTGGGCAATAAAAAAGATTACAGAAATAATGCTTTCACATATTGGGCATTCATTAAATTGACTTCTCAATGTAATTACTTTAACATTTCTACTTCTTATTCAGTACAGATTTTTGGATCATTAAATAAGATAGTAAATATTGTACATCTTTCAGGAAGATAATTTATGGTCTAACAGATTCTCCAGTGGAGGGTAAAAACTTATGACAACCAGACCCTCATTTCTCATAGTAACTTTTTGCACCAAAAATAATTTTTAAAAGCCATTTCAACAAACATTTATTGCACACCTGCTATGCACTATTATAAACTAGCAATTAATTAACACGGCAATTGTTCAGATACTTCTATATTCTTAAATAATTTTGTGGATATATCTTATGTAATATATATGCTATACTTCATACATCACATGATAATTACTCTGGGCATGAGTTTTTATTCCCAACTAAACTGCAGTGGCCTCCAGGGAAGATATAACATATAACATCTGTTAGATATTATAGCATCTAACAAATCATGCATGCCAATGGGGGAATGATATTTCCAACTCCAATTGTGTTATAGACCTCTAAGAGTCAAATGAATATAGATTTATGAAGATTTTGCTTTAGTTGCTTATTTAGCAAATGACTAAATATCAACAAAGTACTGTAAGAAAGTAGATGATTAAAGCAGAGAGAAAGCTTCAGGAGCATAGCATTTGATCTATCTCTTTAAAATATAGGAACTCAGCAGAATGAGGTGGGTAAAGAACATCCAAGGGCAAGAAAAACGATTAAGGTCCAGACCTGTGGAGGCATGTGGCACATACACACAATGATGGATCCTAGCTATTCTAAGAGAAATTTAAGTGGAAGCACTGGTACCAGTGACTGCCTGCTAAAACTGCTTAATCTCAAGTTCCATACTTGAACTTCTGAATTGCATCAACAGTTTAACAATAACCCTAGGTGATCTGTATGTATCAAAATATTGATTTGCCCATGACGGAAACACACTGGTTTAGAGGGCTTGCATTGATGGAAGTGTTGAAAGTTCATGTTACTGGAAAAGGTAGACAGAAACTAGGTAGGGACACAAGTAGATTACAACATTTATCAGCCTGCAATTCATCCCACAGGCACGGCACAGGCAGGGTGAACCACCTGAGGCTTCCTGGAGAGCAGAGCAATGTTACAAATCAAGTATCAGGATGCTAATATCTGTGAATTGGTGAACAAGAAAACTCCCCTAGGGTGTTTTTGTAACACATAAGAGATCATGATGAATTGCAGGCCAAAGACAATGGTGATAAGGATTAAAAGAATGAAACATATTCCAGAGACACGCCTCAAACAATATTGCTGGAGTTTTAGCATAGCTATAAGAGGCCATAATCAGGGGAGATTGAGAAAAGCAGTCACTCCAGGAAGTGATGAGTTTTGAGATTAACTATATTGTTGAAATCACATGTAGATAAAACACTGTTAGAACTATAAAGGGAAAGAAACTCCAAAACCAGGATACCAGATGGTTTGTCAGTAATAAAACAAATCAGTTATTCAGTCATTCATTCAACCATGTTTGTTAAACATCTGATACCCAAATATGAAAACTGAGGAAATTTTGAGTCTCTGCCACAGGGACTCATGTTATAGAAGACACAAAAGACAAAACATAGATGAATGAGATTAGTATTACTGGAAAAACAAAGGTATATAGCAAGCTCAATATTGAGTCAGAGGCTATTTTAAGGACTGAAGACAAGGAAGGACTCTTTGAATGAACATGACCTTCATGACAATGGGAAAAAGGAGATGTGTCTAGAACTATCTTGGGGAATTTTAGCACCTTTAAGGAGATCAGTAGAACAAGTGATCATGGGAAAGGAGGAGCAGAGGGAATGGGAAGGTATTAGAGAATATGTTTGACTAAATTATGTGCATGTGCAAATATGGCATAATAAATCCCATTATCATATATAATTATATTGTACCAATAACAATTTTAATAAGATATTAATTTTGTTTCACTGTTGTACAGAAGAATTGAGGCACCATTACTTTAATGATAACTGAAATAATACATTCCATTTCTATAAATTTTCATTGTTTTGTACTTTGACATAGTTATAACAACTAATTCATATAATCCTTCTGAAAGGAAAAGGACAAATTTGACTCCTGAAAAATTCAATTTCATACAGATGGAGTAATATGGTTAAGATCTCATATTCAAAATTATGAGATATCGGATCTTTTGACTTAGTGATGACTAACTATTAGAGGATTATGACTTGAATATGCTAAGTGCATAAATGAGAGAGCATCAAGCACATCTAAAAATATAAATCTTGTAATGGTAGAGAAAAGTTGGCTTCTGATTCTTTGTTAGCTACACATTTTGTCCAGGAATATAGTCTAATCCCACTCCCCTTGAATCTAGGTAGGTATAGTGACTTAATTGCCAAAATAATGTGGAAACCATGATTGAATGATAATTTTGACTTTTGAGGTGAGTCTTTACATCACTCACCCTGGGAGCATATAAAAGGCCTAAACATTCTGAGTCCACCATGCTTTAAGGAAGACCAAGAAGTCATGTCAAGAAGCTGCACAGAGAAAAGTATGAACCTTTTCCTGCTGTCTAGCCTTGCCAAGAGCTAACACAAGACACCTGAGTGAAGAAGTCTTGGGTTACTCTGGATCCAGCCTCCACCAGCTGTTATCTGACTGCAACCACATTAGAAACCTTTGCGGGGGATTTTCCAGATGAATCCAGGCAACTCACAGAACTGTGAGAGAGATTAATAAATTATTGTTTTAAGCCATCAAACCTTAGGGAAGGTTCTTACACAGCAATAGATAACTGAAACAAACATTCATTATTTTAAAATGGCATGAGATAGAATACAAATAGTATGAAGGAAAAAAAAAAGCTACTGAACTAATGGCTTTGAAATGATTTTATTTTCCTGTAGGTACCTTATTATACAACATTCACCTATAAATTTCCACATATTTCAAAGGACATTATTTTTAAGTAAGTAATGACTTTGTTTTGGATTTATAATATGTGTTAAATATAGTGCTCAGAGAAAAAAAGTACTGCCTTGAAGGGTGTTAAACCTGACAGTTGCCTTCCTCAGAGAGCATTAGTTCAACTCTAAATTTTCATGTGACTAAAGAAAGAGAGGAAGAACAATAGAGATTCCATGATTTATGAAACTTCATACAAACATAGTGACAAAACCTGGAAACCCCAGATCTCTAGACTCATTGATGCTTCTCTCAGAGGATATTTTAAGAATCAATATTTCAGCAGATGATGAAATTGGTATGGTATTATTTGACTACTAGATTATATTTTATATTGTCAGATGAGTCCAAATATTATATAAATTAGACTAAGATTTCAACCCCCAAAGCAGTACTATTGTTTTTTGGATATGCTATGTTACATTTATTATATTACTTGGCAATTTAAAAGGAAATGTGTTCACAGAAAAAACGAATCTATGGGGATAGAAATCAGAAAATGATTGCCTGTAGGGTGAGGAGGAGAATGACCAGAAAAGGGCACAAGAGGACTTTTCCGGAAATATGTAGTTTGATTTAGGCAAAGGTCATGTGGGTGTATATATTTCATAAAACTCTTAGAACTGTACTCTTAAGATCTGAGTATTTTGCTATACATAAATTATGCTTCAGATTTTTAAAATGGTAACAAAAAGAAAAGAGATTTTGTTCTTTCACATGAGGAGATGACTTGTCAACTGTTATTTTGCAAACAGGGGAGCTGGTTTTAGCCTATTTAACTCCCTTTTTCTCTGTTTTCCAATTATGAAATGGATGAGTGAGGTCAAGTATATGGACATCTGTGGTCATAAAGCAAAATGAGGCTGATGAAGCCACTCAGAGGCTAAACATATGTGACCACGGTACCTTAGCTGTAGAAAGGGTCTGAAAAATCATCCAATCCAACTTTTTTAAATTTCATTTTGTAGATAACCTTGGCCTTGCTAACAAATTCAGCAAACAGCTGTGCTGTCCTAAAACTTGATGGTAAATGTGTACATTGAGCCATTGTTTTTAGAGAAAAGTTCATCTATCCAATCCAATCAAGTCAGTAAATTTAAAAAAAAATAGAAAAGAAAAGAAATAGGTTAAAACTAGTACTGAAAGAAAACAACCCAGGTAATGTGAGCAGTGTAGTTTAACTAAAGCATGGATCAGGTTCAGCCATTCATTCATTTCTTAGTTTTTTGCTGACAATCCACAATCTATTTCTCCCCTCCTACCAGTAGATGTTCTAATTGGAGATTGAGATGGCCCACTCTTTTCAGGGTAGGGTAGCACAGTGGGGAGAGAAGAAACCCTGGATAAAGCTGCCTGTGTTCTGAAGCTCAGCTCTGCTACTTGCTAGCTGTGTGATTTTGAAGAAGTTGTATAACCCCTCTGTGCCCTGATTTCCTTATTTACCAAATGGGATATCTCCTGCCATCCAGAGTACTTATAAGAACTAGAGTGGGTTAGTATTTTTAAAACACTGGGAATATTCCCTGCCTCATTGAAAGGGCTGAGTAAATAAATAAATAAAATATAAACTCCCATAATGCATCAGCTTTGACTTCCAGTTTAGTTTCTTTAGATGATTAAGAATTATTAAAGTACATTTTTCCAGGTATTTTATAGAGTTTTGCTTTTATTTTTTTAAATCAACTTTAATGTTTCCCCTCAGCATTAAATTTCTTTCTAGAGAAATAGAATATTCTTTGCTCACATTCATATTTGGCCACTATGTATAATATTTATTAAATACAATAATAACAATAGGAAGTAAAACTTGATAAATGCTTGGTAGGCATCACTTCCACAAGTGGGGGAGAACACAGCTTCAGCCTAGGAACAGCCCTCTCACAGGCACCTGTGGAGAATGCACAGCATGCCCCTGCACTCTGCACACAGAACAAGAAACTTGATTCACCCAAAGAGGCTGAAATTCGTGACTATGCTATGACACCAGATACTGGGAGCCTTTGTGCCATGTCAAACTTCAACTTGCAGGGTCTATGTTTGATAGTTAATAAACTAAATACTTAATCCCTGAATGCTTATTTTTCAAGAAATATCATAAGTTGTATAGTTAAGGGGGGAAAATTAAAGAATGATTCTCAACAAGTCTTTAATACACAGAGGTTACATTTTATAGCATCAGAAGAATCTAAGTGTTATATAAGTCAGACCTCAGACTTCAAGTTCAGAAACAGGACTACTTGTTTTGCTGATGTGCCTATATTATATCATATTGCTTGCCAATTCAAAAGCAAATGTGTTCACAGGAAAGCTAATCTGTGGGATAGAAATCAGAAAAGTGGTTCAGGTAGGGCAGGGAGATTGACTGGAAAAGGGCACACGGAATTTTTTCAGGTGATAAAAATATTCTGTCTGGTGATTGACATGTGGATTACATAGAGAGTGTGACCAACATAACCACATTCCTTTTCCAGTGCCGTGGATGCCCACTGCTCATTGGTTCATTCCATTCTCACTACCTCTGCCCCCAGAATGATTCAGTAGTAACTTACCAGCAGAAGTGGTATAGCTTCCCCACATGCATATCTGGCCAGCACAGGGCAGGAAATAAATCCCTGATAAAAACATGTTTTCAAAATTGACATTGACACGAGCTGGGATGCTGTGTTTTAAAAGCATCTGTTGGACTACTTCATGCCGACTAAGGGTTGACAGGTCACATTTTATTTCTTCCACTTTACCACAGAAAATGGTGGGCCACATAAGGACATGGTAATAACACCTCACATGACTGCATGGGCTAAGCTTGCATTCCAAAGATAAATACGAAATCTCCAACCAGTGCTGAAAAGCATGTATTTTCATCCTAGACAGGCTGATTACAGCCTCACCAGCAGGCTGAATGTTGATCCCCATTCAGCAACACTTTGGTTGCCTTTGTTCCAGCATTTCCCAGCAGTGAAAACATAATGGAAAAGAAACCGCCAGATGACAGCTCGCTGCTGCTTCTCTCTCTCTCTTTCTCTCTATCTCTCTCTCTCCCTCCCTTCCTCCTTCCCTCCCTCCCCTAATATAAGAAAAATAACTGTGAAGGAAAAAAAGAAAGTGAATTGGCATTTAAGGGATGACAGAGATAAATGTCCAATACAAATATGGATAATCTGAAATAGAGGAAGCTTTCACAAATATTTTATTATGATTCTCTTTCCTTTAAAGGAAATAAATAATAAAACAAAAATAAACCAATTAAAAAGAAGATAATGGGTACAACTGCTGCTAAGTCTGAAAGGAATCTTTCAACCTAAAGTTTGCCTGCCGATGGTATATGCACAATTCTTAAGGAATATCAGTGAGAGGTGTGACCGAGAGGAACATGCCCCAGGTATCCTCAAAACTGCCTGATAATAAAGCTGCACTTTTAGGATAATAAAGATACGTTCTATTATGTTCTATTATCTCATTTCAGACCAATACTCCTACAGGGAGAAAAGCATATATGCGTCCTTATAAATTAACACGCAAACTTAAGCAATAAAGTGGGCGTCCTAAGCAAACTCAAAAGTGGGCTAGTGCTCAATGTAGTGTCTGCCACTTTAAATTTGGGGACCGGAGGGCTTTGTAGGCCCTTCTGCTTGCTCCCTCTACATTGTAGCTCTTGTTATCATGCCTGTGAAAGTCACATGAACGTTGAGTGGATTCATTACAGCCTCCACTGAATTCCAAATAAGAATAGTCTAAAAATATATATTACCACTCAAGACAAATCAACACATTCCAAACATCAGGGCCCTGTTTGAATTTAAAAAGTGGACTAAAACCCACAGCAGAGAGGAGAACTGAATCCCCAGGGCTCTGTGCTGTGAGGATTGGGGGTGGAACTGTCACAAGGAGGCTCTTAGAGAAAAGAGGTGGAATTCAAAGCCAGCCCCAGTCCCCCTGGGGTCTGTTGTAATCAGGAGACAAATGGTCTGTACTCAGTAGCATGCATTCATTCTGTCGCAAGAGGCTGCCAACTCAAGCCTTCCTATGCTTTTGTGGAAATACAGTATGAGTCTTTTTCCCTTTCAGTTGCTTTAGAACAAGAAGAATAAAAAGTCCACTGCTGACAAACACTGCTTTGGGCATTTGACATTGTTCTTTGATCTAGTTACTCAGACAGTTCAAAATGAACAAATTAGGTATTTACAACAAAAGACATTCCGCGTCAGCCTGTTCAAGTGCCAAGCGGGGTGGACAACCTTCCCAAACAGAGCTGGGAAATTTCTCCCTGCCAGGCCACAGGACAGGCATTGGGAGTTCATTTCCCCACATCAATTAATAAATTATGATCCTGCTTCTTTGAATTACGAGAAGGAAATACAGACAGAAAACATAGGGTTTGGGTCAACGACACGAAATCCAAACCATCTGGAGTTTGAGTCTACACCCTGGAGATCACTCAAGCTGGAGACCCATGGGGGAAATCTTAGTTCCTTGCGGAACAGAGACAGAAAAAGCTAGTATTTTTATTTCTGCCCAAGGATGATGGCACCCATCCAGTCTACACACCACATAGAAAAGGGCAAAATCTTTATTCTATTATGTAAATTCTGCTTTTAAAAGTATTCTAATATTGTTCTCAAGAGAGAAGGAAAATTGGGTATCTCAGTGTGATCTCTATTCACAAAAGAGACTGGTTTTGTTCCCTTGACTTAAGTGTCTGTTTTATTCCTCTTGAAAACAGTGCCTTTTAGAAAAGGGCTCTCTGCCTCCATTTCCCCTTTGTGGAACAAGGTGTTTGTAATATGGAATGAGTCATGAACAGCTTTAGCTGTCTATGAGCAGTAAAGGACAATAAATGGAATATGTAATCCACACCATGTTTTTCTACTATGGGAAACCTGATTTAAAATCTTTTTAATAATATTTACAGTCTTTAGGAAAACAGACACCACTTCAGCCACTGTGACCAGCAGCACTGGATTTTGAAGTCTGCTCTGTGACATGCAGGGTCCTTATGGAACATGCTGAGAAGAGGCACCTGAAAAGTCGCATTTTATTTTCAGTGAGCATGTGGAGCAGAAAAGGAAAAGCAAATTTAGAAAAAAGAAAGAATTCTGTTAGCATAGATCCAAATATCCCCTAGAATCGAAATGTCAGCCTTGAAAATACAGAATGAACCAGCTTGTCTAATCTGTTACCATCCTGCCTTATAATTACCGGAAAGTAGTTATTTATCTGTTGTGCTCAGCTACCCTGTCAGTACTCCTGAGTTTAATTATCAGACTTCACTGGATGTTCAATTTCCTCTGTTCCCCCTTCTTTTTTGCAACAACATAAATCAAATTTCTTCATAATTCCTGTTAATGGTGTTGGCACACCTTCCATGCATCCTCAGTTCTTCACCACCAAGTATCTCCTCTCAAAGCCTCTCCCTGCAGTAAAAGAGGTAGCAGATTGGCACAGCTTCAACACTCACAAGCATGATTCTTTAGTATATCAAAGTTCACAGCCTCTCTCCCATCAATTCAGTGAAAAAGAGACCTTAGAGGAGGTTGTTTGCTACCTTCAACTTGACAGAGCACAGAGCTTCAAACACCTTCCAAAATGCAACAAAGGCAGGATATTCAGAAATGCTCCAAATTTAGGAGCTGGAGGAAGGAAAATAAATCATTCTTATCCTGCTTTTCCCTGTGTCTCCCTGGTTAAGATGCTTCCAGGAAAAGGGATCTGGTTCTGGGTGTGAATCTTTTCTGTAAGCCATGCACAGACACGGAGACTCCATTGTCAGAACCAAGAACTGCATAAAGCAGAGAACACTGGCAGCTGGCATGCCTGCCTGACTGCAAAGAAAGAAGAAATGTAACATGGGTGGTGCATTTCCATGCTCCCATTTGTTCCCACTAATGACTTTGGCTCTAAGGAGAAAAACAGATACTGAGGACAAGCTTTTATTATTACAAGGTCCTATAAGAATTGGAATGAGCCCCCCCCAAAAAAAAAATTTTTTTTGTCCTAGATAGTAATAAATTATCACATGATAGTAATTTTCATTTATATTTATTTGTGGCAAGCCTTGACAGCAATTGAAAGTGTCTCTAGTTGGTGACTTATCCTCAGAGATATGGTTGTGTCCATTACACACAATCAGAGTCAGTCAAATAAGTACAGACTTTGAATCCCAGTTCTGCAACTTATCACCTCTAGCACCTTGGGCAGGTCATCTAACATCTTCCTGCCTCAGTATTCTCAGGACACTGGGATAATAAAAGTTCAGCCTCTTGTGAGGTTGTCAAAATTATGCATATTATATGCAAAGCACTTAGAATGTACCCAACATAATAGTAAGTACTCTGTGCTAGCTATTATTATCCCTATTTCATTTACTTCACTGTTTTCCTCTCCCATTGTTTCCCATTATTTCTAGAATGTTGATTTGATTCACTCAGAGTAAGCTTTTTTTTTTTTTTTTTTTTTTTTTTTGGTGCCAGGGATTGAACTCAGGGGCACTCGACCACTGGGCCACATCCCCAGCCCTTTTTTGTATTTTATTAGAGACAGGGTCTCACTGAGTTGCTAAGTGCCTCGCCATTGCTGAGGCTGGGTTTGAACTCGTGATTCTCCTGTCTCAGCCTCCCAAAGTGCTAGGATTACAGGCGTGCGCCACCGCGCCCGGCTCAGAGTGAGCTTTTGATAATACAAATTGTACAATAACATGGCACAGTACAATATTACAACCTTTTAAAGCATTCACTTTGACCAAATATTCTAAGCTGAACATCTGATAGTGTTAGTGTTAATTTACATGCAGTAGAGTACTTCTCTTTATTAGCAAATGTCTAGAATGGGCAGTTTTGTATATTTCACACTATTTTAAAATCTAAGAGTATGTTGTTTGTATTAGTTTCCTGAAGTTACCATAATGAATTGCCATCACCTTACCCTAAAACAACAGGAATTAATTTTCTCATAGTTCTGGGATCTGGAGGTCTGAAATCAAGGTCCCAGTAGCACTGCACTCACCCCAGAGGCGTATGGGGAGGATGCGTTCTTTGCCTCTTCCCGCTTCTCCTGGCTCCAGGCATTCCTTGTCTTTTGGGACCATCACTCAATCTCTGTCTCTAAAGTCACACTGCCTCCTCTTCAGTTTTTCTTCTCCTCTTTGAGTCTGTCAATTTTCTCCTTCTGCCTCATATTTATAAAGACATTTGTCATTGAATTTAAGGCTCTCTTGGATAATCTAAGATAAGCTCTTCCTCCCCAAGTCCTTAATTACATCTTTTAGCATGTAATATTCACAGGTTCTGGTGATTAGCAGGTGGACAAATCTTTTTGAAGGATACTGCTCAGCTGCTCAGCCTACTGCATTGCCTATCACATTTTAATGATGGGAAAAAATGTAAGTTTTCCAATTTGATCAAATGCAGATTGCTATATACATAGATTTATTAGGAATGTTTATGCTGGTCACAACATATGCACAAACCAGATTTTTATTAGAGGAGGTGAGAGTTTTTGTTCTATAACTAGGAGAAAAGATATTGTACTGGGTGAGGAGCCAAGATGAGAAGGAGGGAAGAGATTAGGAGGCAAGATGGTGGCATTGAAGCAGGCTGCATATGCCAGCTCCTTCTCAATTTGGAATCTAAGTAGCTAGTGAACAGCTACTCAGTGAGGTGGGTCACTGAGAAAATGCACTGAGGTTCAATATTGAATACTCAAGAGATGTGGAGAGGCTCAGAGAGCCTAGTTGCCAGAACAGAGTGAGAAAGAGTTACTCAGTAATATTCCATTGTGTGTACATACCACATTTTCTTTATCCATTCATCTACTGAAGGGCATCTAGGTTGGTTCCACAGTTTAGCTATTGTGAATTGTGCTGCTATAAACATTGATGTGGCTGTGTCCCTGTAGTATGCTGTTTTCAGTTCTTTTGGGTAAAGACCAAGGAGTGGGATAGCTGGGTCATAAGGTGGTTCCATTCCAAGTTTTCCAAGGTATCTCCATGCTGCTTTCCATATTGGCTGCACCATCTTGGCATTTGTAGGGAAATGGATGGGGTTAAAGAATATAATGCTAAGTGAAGTTAGCCAATCCCCAAAAGCCAAATTCCAAATGTTTTCTCTGATATAAGGAGGCCAATTCACAGTCGGGTTGGGATGGGGAGCATAGGAGGATTAGAGGAACACTAGAATGGCCAATGGGGAGGGAGGGAAAGGGAGAGGGCAAAAGGGTGAAGGAAAAAAAAAAAAAGACGGTAGAATGAGATGGATATCATTACCCTAAGTGCATGTCATGAATGGTGTGAATATACTTTGCATACAACCAGAGATTTGTAAAAAAAAAAAAGTGCTCTATATATGTAATATGAAATGTAATTCATTCTGCTGTCATTTATAACATCTTAGAATAAAAAATAAATAAATAAATAAAAAAATTAAATTAAATTAAAAAAAAAAAAAGAGTTACTCAGATCCAAACCTACACTAGCAACATGGGGTCAGGTCACAAGGGAGGGGTGATCAAAAGGAGTGAAAGAGAGGCATACCTGACAAAATCATTACAGAAAACTAACAGAAGAGAAAGTTAGTCTGGGTTTAGCTGAACCAGGGACTACATAGCAAGCTGCTATGTAAGAAGTGCTCTGGTTTTCTCAAGTTATAAGTGGAGAGCTCAGGGATGGAGTCACCTTGTTGAGGGTCACACCTAAGCTTACACCTTAGGGAAACACAATTGCCTGCTTCTTCTTCATCTCACCTAGAGAATGCAGCATATAGTACCATAGAGGAATGACCTGGTAGTAAGTCATCTGAATAGTTTATACAGTGAGATTAATACAAGCCTAAAATCAGCAAAACCCACCAGCAAGCAGAGGAACAACGCTGGACCCACTCTACCACCTATGTACGTGATGCTTCTCCTGTGTACCAAAGGCTCATAGGTCTCAAAGAAGAAGTGGAGATACAGATAAATCACATTCAAAATTCATTCAGTGAAATAATAGTGGAAAATTTCCCTAAACTTGGGAATGAAATAGACATGCAAGAAATTTAAAACTGGAGAAATTTAAAACTCCAAATAGACATGACCAGAAAAGAACTTCAAAATAACATATTATCCTTAAAATGCCAAAAATGTAGAATAAAGAAAGGATTTTAAAAACTTCAATAGAGAGCACCAAATCATTTATAAAGTCAAGCCTGTCAGAATAACAGAAGATTTCTCAGCAGAAACTTTAAAGGCCAGGAGGGCATGGGATGATGTATTTCAAGTCTGAAAGAAAATAACTGCCAAAGGATAGCAAAGCAATAGTTCAGAATCAATGGAGAAACAAGAAACTTCCAAGATAAGCATAAACTAAAAGAATTCACCACCACTAAGCCAACACTGCAGAAGACAATAAAAGAAATCTTACACACAGAAGAAAATAAAAATAACCAAGAGAGTTTGGAAAAAAAAAAAAAAAAAAACCTAAGAATAGTAGATAAGCAAATGAAAAATTTTTAAAAATCTAATATTGTAATTAAATGAGAATAGAAACACAACACATCAGAATCCATGGAACAAGTGGAAGGCAGTTTTAAGAGGGAAATTTATAGCTATAAATGTCTATAAATGTCTGTCTTAAAATATCAGAAATATCTCAAACAACCCAATTTTCATTTCAAGATCTTAAGAAAACAAGAACAAACCAATGCCAAAACTGAAAGAAAGAAATAATAAATATCAGAGCTGAAATTAATGAAATAGAGAACAAAAGAACAAAGAATCAATTCTTATCTTTGACAATATAAGCAACAGTGATGAACCCTTAGCCACTCTAAATAAAAGGAAGGGAGAGAAGACCCAAATTAATAAAATTAAAAAAGAAAAATTAGAAATTACAACAGACACTCCTGAAATACAGAGAATCGTTAGGGACTAATTCGAAAACATATTTAAATAAATTTAAAACTCTAGAAGAAATGGATAAATTTATACACACATACAACCTGTGAAATTTGAATCAAGAATATCTAGAAAACCCATTAAACCAATAGCAAGCAATGAGATTGAAATAGAAATAAAAAGCCAGGATCAGATGGATTCACTGCTGAATTTTATTAAATCTTTAAAGAAGAATTATTACTGGTGCTTCTCAAATTATTCCATGAGATAGAAAGGGAGGGAATTCTTCCAAACTCATTCTATGCAGCCAATATCACCCTAATACTAAAACCAAATAAGGACACATGAAGTAAAGAAAATTATAGATCAATTTCCCAGATAAACATAGATGCAAAAATCCTTAAATACTTTTTTTTCATACCAGGGATTGAACCCAAGGTTACCATACAAGTTGACACTTGCATAAACATTTTCCTATTTAATGAAGTAAATGTTGTATAAACACAGTTGTCAAAAGATTGAGAAAGGATGGGAGAAGCATCTTTTTTAATATTTATTTATTTGTTTTTTAGTTATACACAATGCCTTTATTCTTACGTGGTGCTGAGGATCAACCCGGGCACGCATGTGCTAGGGGAGCTCTCTACCGCTGAGCCACAACCCCAGCCCTGGGAGAAGTATTTTGACAAACAAGTTTATTAGTTTTCAAAAAAAGATCAAAAATAGGTGTTTAAACAACAGCTATTTAACTTCAGTTTCCATGACACAGGTGGACTCTGAAATCAAGGTATTTGTCAAGACTGCATTCCTTTCTGGGGAAAAATCAACTTCCAGGCTTATCCAAGTTGTGGCAGAATTTAGTTCCATGTGGCTATTGGACTGAGGTCCATATTTCCTGTTGACTGTTGACTAAAGTTTCTTGTGGCCACCCACATACTCTGGCTCATTACCTCTCTATCTCGGGCCATCAATGGCACAGCTGATCCTTTTTGTGTTTCTCCTTTCTCTAATTTCTCTTCTCCTTTTAAAACTTAAGTGATTACACAAGACATAACTAGATAATCTAGGACAATTTCCCTATGATAATGCTAGCTGATTAGTACCATTAATTACATCTGGAAAGTCCCTTTTGCCATTTAAAAAATAATATGTATTACAGATATAACACCAGGACCTGAGGTAAGGAGGGCCAAAGGTTTTTTTTCCTAATACACTGATGAATTTTGCAATAAAACAGCTCCCTCACTTCCCCACTCAAAACAAAACAAAACAAAACAAAAACAAACAATATCTGGACTAGTACTCAGAAGAAGACCACATTCCAGTTTCACCTCTACTGCCAGCTCATTTGTCAATGAACATAGTTGGCCACTACCCTGCTTGGGAACTAATTTCTCACAACTATAAAGTGAGAGTCTTGAGTAGATGTCATGTACAATCTCTCATTGCTCCAAAATTATGTAACTCTGTTCCTTCAAGAGTAAAAGACTATAACCCATTATCAAATCCACAGTGCAAAATGTATCTAGTGGTTTCTCATTGAATTGCCCAGCTATTTTCAGCAACATCACTGGGGTCAGAGCAGTAGGATACTGTCAGCTTCTATTTCAGCTGTGCTTTGGAAATAGATGACATTGTGAGTATACGATATGATAAGCATACCAAATAGTTTCCTTTAGGAAATCACGGAGCAAGCACACAGTGGAATCATCCAAAATAAACATTTGAGCTATGTGAGTCCAGGCTTTACCAACTGACACTGCTTTTATACAAATCATTACATGTGGAGTTTAAATGCAGCCAAGTATCTAAAGCGAAAGACACTAAGGCCGTTAGGTTCCAGCAACTTCAAGTGCAACGCACAAAAAAGGCAATGAATTCCTTCCTGCACCACCCACCTCCTTTTGTACATCTCCAGGTGCCCAAGCTTAGAGAACATTTCCCGAAAGAATTGCAAATCTGGCAAACCTTGTCAGAACCCCAAGTCTAAAACATTACCTCAAATTCACAGACTTCCAAATGAGGCATAAAAAATATCGCAATATCTAATCCTGTCATTTATGTGGGTCATATTAACAAGACTCCCATGGCTCTTGATATGCAAAGTGCTTCAATACAGTATTCAGATTTGTAATTGTTGAAAACAATAAAGGCCCTATGTGTAAAAGTCTTTCCCTTTCTCAATGACTCTCTTGCCATTGCCGTGTCTCTATAGATATAGCCAGGACATCTTTGTTTCTAATTCTATATCAGTAACATTCATCAAAGACGAAAGAAATGAGGATTTTCATTACTTTTCCTAAAAAGTGACTAGTGGGTTATTGAAAGTAAGACATTCACAATACTAAGCAGAAATGCTACCTAGAACTTGAATTTTAGTTACAGAAGTAAATTGAATTTCTTTTTCATTCAACATATATTTTTTGATTGCCTACTCTATGCCTTATCTATCTGCTAGGATTAAATGAAGAACAAAACAGTCCTTGATCTTAGTTTATATTCTAGTAGAAGATAGGCAATAAACACATAAATTAAATAGTACTGTAAAAATGATTAGTCACGTAAGGGAACAGAGTGTGACTAGAAGGAGTATTTTTAGACAAGGTGACATCTTGACATCTAAAATAGGTGACAAATTATACAGGAACATCAAAAAGGTGTGGGGGAAAAGCATTCCAGGCAGAGTCTGAGGGCAAGATCAAAGACCCTGGAATATGAAAGTGTTTGTCAAGTTCAAACAACAACAAAGAATCAGTGTAAACTAGCCATGGTGGCATGTGTCCATAACCCCAGCTACTCAGGAGGCTACAGCAGGAGAATCATGAGTTTGAGGCCAGCCTGGGCCACACAGTGAGATCTCTGTCTCAAAACAAGAAAAAAAATAACATGCACTCCCTAAAGAAACCCATGTATCTCCTGTGGTGTGGGTGAGTGATAGGATGTAGGAAGGGAGTTTGAAGGGATAGTCAGGGTCCACTCATGCATGGCTATGTTAATGATTTGGGTTTATTCTAAGTGTAATGGAAGCCAATGGAGGGTTGAAAATAGGAGTGACATGATTTGATTTACAATTTCAAGTAATCACTCTGGTTGCAGTTGAAGAACAGAGATGAAGAATGAAAACCAGAAGGCAAATTAGAAAAAAAGTTATTTTATAACAAATATAAGCTCAGGCAAGAAATGGACTAGACAGTATTTAAAAATCATCAGATTTAGAATATATACTGAAGGTTTAGCTGACGTACCTTTTTTAAGTATATTTTTTTAGTTGGCAGTGGACCTTTATTTTATTTATTTACATGCAGTGCTGAGAATCAAACCCAGTGTCTTGCACATGCTAGGCAAGTGCTCTACCACTGAGCCATAAACCCAGCCCTGACTGATATACCTTTCTAATGGAATGGAGGTAAAAATTAGAAAAAGAGGGAAAATTAAATGCTCATCGTTGACTAATACGGGGTAACTATAAATTACATCCTCAAACATAAATTCAATCTCTTCTGTAAGGAGAAGGAACAAGCTAGATTTCTTCATTGTATATCTCCTTGGGAGGACTTCCTCACATTTAGATGTGAGGGAATAAAGATGCATAGCTAGAGAGACAATACTTCTCCTAATGTTATTTATGCCCATAGTATGCTAGCAATGTACAGAAGAAAAACCCTATGTGTAGGGGGTCTGCCAAGGGAATCAGCTGAAAACACACAATCTGCTTTTTCCACAGCAGTTCAGTATGGTAGCCACAGTCAGGAAAGACAGATGATTATTTTGCTTTTAATCTTTAATAATATAGCATAATTGTGTCATCTTATAACTAGACTGCATTCAGAAAAGTAGAATATAATAAATTTAATAAAATTTTCAAGTATATTACAAATATACCTTTCCCAGAATGTAAAGGTTATTTTCCCCAAGGCCCTTTTTAAATAATTAAATCTTTTGTACCCTCTGCCTTAAATTTTTACACCAGCTTGATACTAAATAAGCCCAATGAATATTTTATTACTATAATCCAGAAATACTAAGCTACATAAATTCTCTTAACTGTTTTCATGCTCATATTCAAACCAAGGTCCAGTATCATCTGTTTTATTGAGGTCCAACTTCAAAAATCAGCACTGATTTCTTATTATAGGACACATACTTTTGGCAATTCTGAAATACAGACATTACTATTACATGGCCCCAGCCTATCAGTAAAGAGACATTAGTACTTATCTGTATTAGCATATGTTGACAAAATAAAAGAACATGTAGCCGGGTGTGATGGCACATGCCTGTAATCCCAGCACTTGGGAGGCTGAGGCAGGAGGATGTGGAGTTCAAAGCCAGCCTCAGCAATGGTGAGGCATTTAGCAACTCAGTGAGATCCCGTTGCTAATAAAATACAAAAAAGGGCTGGGGATGTGGCCCAGTGGTCTAGTGCCCCTGAGTTCAATCCCCGATACCAAAAAAAAAAAAAAAAAAAAAGAACATGTACAGTTGCATGGGAATACTGACACATAAGCATTAGTGATCCATTGGGGAAGGATCTCAGGAAAAGTGATTGACAGAGCTAACATTTGAGTTGGACTATGAAAACTTAGCACTGTGACAAGAAAAAGAAAAAGAGAGAGCAAGTACTGATCTGGTTGCTTATTGATGCCCACGATGGCAGTTCAAGGTCAACAGAGAGGAACACAGGAATCAAGAACATAGTTTTTGTAGTTCCAGCCTAATCTTAAATACTTGTTCTAAATTTTACTATGTATCACTAGGCAGTCTTCTAACAAAGAAAAAAAAAGTCTGTGTTCCTCAGTTTATCCACTTGTAATATTAGAATAATCACTATTTCATAGAGCTTTGTTAGTATTAACCAGTTAACACTTAATGCCTTTCAGTAAAGCTTTTATACCTACCAACAGCTACCCAATGTTTGCTGTAATTATAGCAATAAAAAGCAGGCTAATATTTTCTTATTTAAAGTATATTAATGAAGATGGCAGGGCAACTTTTATGGAGTGATTTCAGCTTTTAAATTAGAACTATTTTTCTTCTCCCTTGATCTGAAAAGTTGAGACTAATTTTACCAGGATGGAAGCTTCACTGCCTAGCGACTGTGTTTGTGGTTAGTCATTTCTAATGAGGTCAAAGTGATAGGATTAATGCCTAAGTGGGTCATGTGGCTTCACCCTGCTTTTGGCCACAGATTAAACCTGCAGCCCTGGCAAACCATGAGGCAAATGGATCATGAAGACAGACGGCATGGTAGAAATGCATCTGCATTATTCCTCTGCTAGCCACTAGAAAAATAGTTCAAAATTATGCCCTAATGGCATTAAGGTAGTGATGTCATTTTAATAAGTTAATTTAATGCTTTAAAAATTATAAATTGAATATACTTTGTATACAAACAGTTGTATGTAAAAAGATGCTATATATGTGCATTATGAATTGTAATACATACTACTATTATAAATAAAAAATAAATTTAAAAAATTATAAATTGAGCCGGGCATTGGGGCACACACCAGAAATCCAGCAGCAACTTAGCGAGGCCCTAAGCAACTTCGTGAGAACCAATCTCAGAATGAAAAAAATTAAAAAGGCTGGAGGTTGAGCTGGGAGCGCTCACCTAGCACGTGCATGCCGTGGGTTCGATCCTCAGCACCACCTCAAAGTAAATAAATAAAATAAAGGTTTTGTGTCCAACTACAACTAAAAAATAAATATTTTTTTTTAAAAAGGCTGGGGGTGTGGCTCAGTGATACAATCCCCAATATCAAATACATATATATATATATATATATATATATATATATATATATAAATTGAGCTATATTGTTCTTATGAATGCAGAAGAGACTATATTTGAATTGTAAGAGTTCATTTTGGGGCAAGATTCTGGCATGCTTACTTTATGATAACACCTCATATTTGTATGGTAATTCATATTTCACACACAAAAAAACACTATTTACTAACCTAATCATGTTGTCATTTCCATAAGGATTAAATACCAAACTTGAAAATCTTGAGCAAAACTTAATGTGGCCAAGACGCAAGGATGAAGTGGAGAGAAATGGGGATGGTATTGTGGGCAGAGAAGAGGCAAATGACTGGCTTTTTGCCATGGTAAAGCTCAGCTTGACAGTGGGGACAGTGAGAATGAAGAACAAAGGAAAGGCAATTCACAGATACCCATCATTCCACACCTTCTTCATCTCATCATTTTCCCTCTTTGCCTGGCAACCACTACACATGCTCTTGCCACAGCAGAGATACAGCCAGTGTCTCCGGTGCCAGGAATGCATTTAAATGACAATGCAACACTTGTTGTGAAGGAAGAACAGCCCTGTGAACTGGAGATGCCTTGCCTCCAGCTGCTTTGCCTGTGTTTAAAATGTCCTTTGTGCATCATTTATTCTGAACACATTTGGGGGCAGCTGGAAACAAACTGACGAGTGAGTGAGTCTGAATGTTGAGAGAAGTGAAAGAATGACATTTGAAAGGCAAACACTGAGACTTTTCAGCCAGAGGAAGCCACAGCTGCTACAGATGCTGATATAAGGATGACATCGGACCAAGGAGCAGGTTAGATTGTCAGTTTGAGGAGAGGATACCAGCAGAGGAAAAAAACCCACTGTCCAGGAAAACTGCGGTGCCCAGGAAGGGTAGAGAGGCTGAGTTCTCCCTGCAAGTTGGCTGGTTGAAAGATGGAAATTATTACAGGAGAGAACGAGGGATTGAAGATGCATCTGTGCCTGTGGCAGAGCGACATTTTAAGCCACAGTCGAAGCCTGAGGAGTGTATCCCCGCATGCTTATTTCTTCATTGCAAGCTGTGCACACTTCCTTTGGAAGCTAAAGGATTTTGCTTTATGTTCCGTGACCTTAAAGAAACTCTACTTGGGTACCTTTGATTCAAGAATTCTTTGCCAACACTGCTGGTTTTTAATCACTAGGAGGGACCATTACCAAAACATTTTTACCAGGTGTCCAAAGTATTTGAGAGTCTAAAACTGTGGTCAAAATGCCAGATAGGTGTCAGTTAACCTTGACGTCTTTGACTCATGTCTTCCAGAAGAGTTCATGGAAACAGAAACACAGAGAATCAAATGCACCTAACTCAGTATCTGCAAGCCCCATGAAATAGCAAATCAAAGGACTGGCTCCAAGTCAGTCTGACATTTGAAGAACAGCAGGACTTACACCAGGTGAGATATCAAAGGAAACAAAAAGGAAGTCAGGCAATCACAGCTTTACCTGTCCTTTACTGAGAAAGAAAGGCTAGAAAATTGAAGGCCTCCATTTCCCTCTATGTTCACAGCAAGTTAAATGTTTCCTATTACGCAGAGGAGTTACAGAAGCCCAATTTCCATTTGGTTGGTCAGAACCATTTATTGAGGTACTACTATGTACCAGGCACCATGCTGGGGACCAGGAAGCAGTTGCAAAAGATGTGGAGCCTGAAAATAGACATCTGAATATCCATGATTTCGAAGGAGTGCAATAAGTATTCTAAAAAGGAATATAGTGCTTTTAGAATGACATAGTGTAGTTTGTTTTTTAAATCACTCAAAGAGAATTCTAGTATATAGTAATAGAAATATGATAGTATAGAAAGATGCCCAGGTTTTGTGTGAAGATGAAAAGAAGATTGTGCTATTACTTCAGAGAGCATATATGAGGAGTCCATTTAAAAGGGAATATAGTGAACTCTCATATGAATATTCCTCTCAGATATGCAGAGCTGCCTGCATAATAATAAAATAGGCTTAACTGAGTTTATGTCCTTTTTCTTAATGCCACAACTATCACCATTGACATTATAACACACAAATAGCAAAACAAACAAAAAAGAAACAAAAAAAAAAAAGTGATATGACTAGATTAAGAAAAAGCATTTAGGACACATGAGAGTTTGGTACAACCGTGCCAGACACCAAGGTTTCTTGTCTTTGTTTTTATTCTTCCTACCCCACTCCACAATCTCCATAATTTAAACCTTAAGAATTTGAGCCATAAACTGTACATAAGTTCAAACCCTGAGGTTGCCATTTGCTGCCTGGGTGATCCTGCTAACTAAGTCTAAGATTCCTGCTCTGTAAAACAGGATAGCAGTGCCTAATTCACCCAGCCCATGAGAGGATTAATGGGATCCTGAACATAAAAAGCTTTAGTCAGTGTGTGGAAATTCCCACTTCCCCCTATTCTTGTTTTTCTCCTATTCTACATGCTTTTAATTTCTAACCACCCCATCCCCAAAGCTTTCTCACTTTCCTATGAAAAATTTCATGCATTTATGAAACAAAAACAAAAAGGCTCTGGTGCTGCTGCTGCCTTTTACCTGTGTGTTCTTGTAAAAATTCCTTGACCTTCTGAACTTGAGTTTCGCTAACCACAAATTGCAGACGTTAATAATGCCTCTCTCATTAGGATGTGGTAAGGAGTGAGTGACATGTGGTTATGTGCAGTCGGATGTTCTCCATCTGCATCGCCAACTCCACTGTGCAATCTTCCACACCCTCTGTGCTCTAGGTAGCTGGACATTTACCAAGGAAATCAATGAGCAGCCTTGTTCTCTGACTTCTAGTGTGGCTCAGCAGATACAAGACAACAAAAGGATTTTGAGAGTATGGTCAAGGTATTTCTTTTCCCAGTTCTCTCCCTGCTGAGTCTCATGTGGGTGAACTGTGTCCATCTACTGAAGACCACAGTTCTTGTTAAGACCTTGTTAAGGACCCCCTTTGCTCTCTGGGTTTTGCTAGCTGCTCCCTCCATTGACACTATGTGCTTAGGGATGATCAAGGCCATTGCGGTTATGAGTCCTATACCACAACACCCCTTGCTAGTTTCTCTAAAACAACTGTGTACACACCTTTGTAAATAGTCTCTTTATTGAATTCTCTTCAATTACCCCCACTTGAGTGTGCCATCTGTTTCTTTCTAGGAGCCTGATACTACAATGTGTCAAGGCCCTGTCATGTTGGGCTCCTAATAAATGAGAATTTCTCCCTAAAATCAGTGCCTACTAAGGAGTTCCTTAAGCCTTGTCTGCCATGGTGTTCACAATAAAAGAGTCCCAACCTCTATAACCTGAATGTGAACAATCCTGTAGAATTTCTGAAAAGATGGAAAAATAATAATCACAATAGTAAGAGAATCCAGGGCTGGGGTTGTGGCTCAGTGGTAGAGCACTTGCCTCACACGTATGAAGCACTGGGTTCAATCCTTAGCACCACATAAAAATGAATAAACAAAATAAAGTTATTATGTCCATCTACAACTAAAAAAAATTTTTTTAAAGTAAGAGAATCTATATTCATATCATTCTTGGAAATCTGAATCCAAATCTTCAGTAAGTACAATTGACATTCATCAGTCCTTACTAGTTGCTGTCTCTGCCTGTTGCCTGCTGCAACACTGTCCTCTTCACTGTTGTGTCTTTTGGACAATTGCAGGCTTCTCTAAGATGTGAAAAAGAAGAGCAGGTCAGGAGAAAGAAGGACAAAGTATGTTCTCTTTCCCAAACCTGTAGACTCTGCCTCTCTAATGGAGTCTCTCCCAAAGCCACTAGTTAGATGTGTAGGTAAAATCAGCACAAGAACAATTAGAAGTCAATTAAAACCTTTAAAAATGTTAAAAACCAAAGTTCTGTAAAATTTCATATAGAATATAAAGTTATTTAAATTTATGTCCTTGCCAATGAACACTCTATGAGCATTGCCTTCAGTCTAAAATCAGTCCTGTTTGGCCTACAAAGAAATATAATGGAATTATGTAGCTGTCAAGCAATATAGGGGTATTAATATTTTATGTGACAAACTTCTCCTATTTTGTTTTGTTTTGTTTTTCCTTTGCCCTGGATTTTTTCTACCTCAATTGCCTTCCTATTTTGTATTTCCTTCTTTGTATTCAAACATGCTTTTTTCTAAGCTTTATGTTATGCTAGCATCATGCCAAATGTCAAATCTTTGTAATTTGGATCATTAAATATTCACGGAATATTAACATCATGGCACTGCTTTCACAACCCTTGACACTGTGTATTTTAAAAGAGCTTTAAAAATTCTAATAATTGTTCTTGCTTTTAAGAAAATATGTACTCATAGGACACCACTAAAAGTCTAAGTAGTATTTTAAATCATTAGCACTAACATGCTTCAGTGTGATATTTCTTTTATATGTTAATATCAGCAATCTCTTCGGATATTTTACAGGCTTCTTATGTGCTTCAGAAGAGTTTGCTTGCATATTTTAAGAACTGTAAATCTCACTGATGCACAGATAATAAACACTTACGTCTTTATTTGGTTTAAAGTTCGTAAACTCTGAGTTTCCTGTCCTTTCTACCCAAGTTCCTTTTGACTGAGAGCCTTAATCTGCAAGTGCCTCATGAGAAGCACTAGAGTGCACATTCCTTCATAACAAAACTGACTCACAATAATTGCAGGGCAGAATTTTTTCTCCTTAAAGAGTTAAAGGCATACAACCAGCCCCTAGGAGCCCTATAGGCTGTTCTGATGTCTTGGTTCTGAAGTGTTGGTTGATGCTGACAGATCAGGTGGAGCTATAAGGAAAGGCATAGTATCTTTTCAGTTTGAGGCTCAGTGTTTTCTTTTCTTTTTTTAAAAAAATCCTTTAATGCTTATAGAGCTGCATCAAAGTGAAAGAACAACTGGCAGTATGAAGACCCCTTAGCCTCCTCCTGAAGCTCTCCCTCTTACATTTCCAGCATTGATCGGTGCCTCAAATGTTTGTCTGTGGAGCAGCCATAATAGGTTTTCAACTATGTGCAGTCAGGGAATTTCTCTAGGGGGAAGGACCAGTTCTTTGCAGACAACTCTGACCCAAAAGCTTTGCAACTTGAAAGAATCATTAAATGGACATTGTATAAAACAGTGTCCTATAATCAAAAGGAAAAGATATTTTCTATATATTACACATTTCTGCAAAACTATTTTTAAAAGGCTATTAATCCAGCAAGCTACTTATTTGGGTAAGATTTCTTACATATAGTTTTAAAATATGTATTCCATCATTTGCAAGGAAAATATTACTATTTATGTCTCTGGCTAGCAGCCAGCACTTAAAGGAGGCAGAATCTGAGTGCCACGGTGTTTAGTGAACTGTTTAGTTGCCAGTTGCCCTTCTCTGCAGAGAGAAAGAAGGAAGTTGCCATTTTAAGATAATCCTGTTTAATGTACTATCATTTTTCACTACAAAAACTGTACTGTGACCTGTTAAATAGAAAATTTTCTATTCCTGTGAAGCCTGATAATTGTGTGTCTGATATACTGTCAAAACAAACAAACAAACAAACAAATATGTTTTTTATCATATTAGAGAAACATCTTCATCATTTAGAAAGTTTAGGGTTATAACACAAATGCATGGACTCAGTAATTACAGGCATTGTGGGGGGGGACTAGAGAATTGCTTTTGATCACATCATCTGCCCGATACAAGTAAAAGTTGAGAGATTCATATTCATTCAGTGGAAAGAGTACAAATATAGCAGCAAGAAGGCTTGCAAATTCTGACCCAGGCCCTTACTAGCTGAATGATGTGCAACATGTGTCATTTAAGCTGGGTCTCACCATCCCTAGCGTAACATGGACAACAATTGTGTGTCAGGATGAGCCATATGCCTGCAAAGCCAGTGCAGAGACTGGCAAGTGGAGTTGCTCAATAAGTAGTTATTCTAGTAAACTTTATTAGGTTTATTGCTATGAAAGAAAAGTATTTGAAAGAGGAAAATGTTCAACCCAACCCTATTGAAATCTGTTAAACTACAATTGACTTCCTCTTTCTATCCCAAACTTCTCCTCAACCCCAGTCTACTTACTAGCTGATTCTTTTTTGTTTATAAGAGGGACGAGCTTAATTTTCTCTGCCAATTTCACACCTCCACAGTGACCAAGTTTCCCTGAGCTATTCCCTCCATGCAGGAAAGACTGAATTATTTCCCACAGCAGGAGTGCTGCTTGTCCTTGCTCTCCTTTCCTGCAGGGCACCTCTGCCTCCTAGCTAAAAGGAATCTGAACCCAAGGGAGAGAGGGAACTTATTTTTCCTCTGACTAAACAACCTCTGTTTGTATTATTTCCCCTTGATTAGCAATTCATTTTATTTTACAACTTAAACAAAGCTACAGTGAAAAAAAAGATGTACTTTTGACAGATAAATGATCTAGGTAAGATCCGGGACTTTGGAGCCAGCATGCCCAGGTCCTCTGAATTTCTATTTATTGGCTGAGAATGGGCAAGTGATTACTTTCTCTCCTCATTGTTTTTTCTCAGCTGAAAAAGGAATATAAGAAAATACTATCTACCCTTTAGGGTTATGGTGAAATTTAAATGAGTTAATATATGCAAAAGAGCTTAGAACATTTGCTAAATGCCACATTGGCTCTAATTTCACAAGATTCTCCCTTAACCTATTTCATAGTTAACTTTAATGCAAAGGAAAAATGATATAGCTAGATATAGATGTATGTAGAAATGAATATAGATATAAATAGGTCTAGACACATCTCCAACTAGGAATGCAGAGTGGTGATGGCTTATGAAGTGGAGGCAATGTAACCTCACCCCCCCCCCTCTCTCCATGGTCCCACTGAGTGCAGATAGTTGGAGGAGGGTGAATGTTTACTGTTTATCCCTTCATTAGGTTGGTTATTTGGAGGATCTTCATCCAAAAATTCCAAATGACATCTTTGTAACTAGATTCATTCCAAATTCTAACACAGCATCTGAAGGTCACAGGCAGTTCTTTGCTGTTCCAGAAAGGGTCCAAACCCCAGGACACCCTTCTACTACTTCATGTGTAGGAAGAAACAAAAAGCTACCATATGAGGGCCACAGAGCTAGAGAGCAGAGGTTTGGAAAGAGGAGTACTTGATTTCCAACACCTTTGGGCTCTCTCTCTCTTGATATAATCCACCCCCCCCACATTTTTATTTTACTTTCCCAAAATTTTGATAAAGTTTTCTTTATTCTTAGAAAGCTTAGATTCCATTGGCTTGCCAACCTACACATTTCTCCAGGTCTTGAGATTGCCCTGGCAAACTGACCTTCTATGATTTGCACAGGATTTTTAGCATTTTATTTAGTCACCAATATGTAAAATTAGTGAAACTTCACCAAATGATTTTATTTTGGAAAAAAAAATAGATTATGTGGCAAAGTTGAGCCCAGTTTCCTTCAAGGTTATTATGTCTGAATGTGGATACATCATTCAACAGTTATAAGCCAGCACTGATAAGCCAGAAGCATCATTCCTTGTTATCTGACAAGGATATCTGACCTCATTTATGCAGCCCACAGAGGCTTTTAGGAAGAAATATTCTTCCTTTGCTTATCTTCTTCTTCTTCCTTCTCATCTTCCTCCTCTTTTCCTTCATCTTCTTTATCTCTTCTGAACATTGGAGAGCTCCAAGAAGTATGATCAAGAATTATTGGGCCAGAGGAAAAGATGTGAATGAAACAGATTTTAATTCAAAGATTTTAGGGCCATAGGATTCAATGTAAAAGAATCCTCAGCCATAACAGCTGTCCAAGATAAGGTAGGCCACATAGGGTTCAACCTATGGTGGACCATAGAATCATCTTTTGTGGCCTTTTTTGTCAAATGTATCATCCCTGCCTAATGCTATATCTCCAACCAGAAGAAGAGAGGCAACAACATTGTTACAGCCCACAATGCTGTGTCCTTCAGAGCCTGTTCCTACTGAACTGACATAGACCCCTGCCTCTAAAATCACCTAATTCTGTTTATGACTGCTGTCCCATCATGCCATGGCACTGCACCCCCCCCCTCCTGCTGCCTGTGATTGCTGGCCTCCCATAACTTTTTCAAAGGTTGTCACTGAACTTTGTTGACAATGACCACAATGTAAGCATATCTAGAATATGCAGGAAAACACGAGCAACGTTTCTTTTTGGTTTTCTGATTATGCTAAACATAGCATGTAACATTTACAGTGTACAGACATAAACAGCACATCTCCCAACAACATCTCTGGACACCATGAAGGCAGCTCTCCTCTAATGTCCTCCCCTTCGGTGTTGACTGCTCCCTGACTTGCACACCCTAGAACCAGCAAGGATAGTAGGCCAAAGGCCTGAAAGTGGGGAGAAAAGGTCAGTCTTATTCTGACATTTCATGTGAAACAAATGTCTCCTTTGTGTGGTACTTTTAAGTTAGACCAGGGTAAATAAAACATTATTTATCAATCTGATACAAAAAAGAATATGGAAGGAAGGGCTCATTGACTTTGCATGGCATAGCACCTATCTGCCCTCCTCAGATATGAATGTTCCTCCATACCCTCTGGTGAGGATGTGGATTGACCATTGTGGGTGCTCCTAGTGGGGGTACATGTAGGGGAAATACCACTCATGTCACCCCCCACTACCCTTAAGTCCTGTGGGCTTGAAGTGGACAGTATTGGGAACTCAGCCAACACATGGGTCCTCACATGTAGTACAAACCCAGAAATCAGTGGCATCTGGTCAGCAGGCCAGAATCCTGAAATCATCTTCTGTCTCATGTGAATGAAGAAATGTCAGCATGGTTCTCTAGGCCTAATGAGGCATGATCCAAAAAAATCCAAGAAAAATTCAAAGAAATTCCAGTCTGGCCAGTGGGAGCAATTTGCTTTTCTTTACTGTCCCCAAACCGGTTCTCGGCAGAGAGCTCTGTAATGTCCCACATGTAAGGGTTCTGAAGTTCCTGAGGAGTGTCTTTTCAACTTTTGTTAATAGTAGGATGGGATGCAGATGTTGAGAGAGTACTCTAAAGGATAAAAACATGGATGAAGAAGGAGCATGCTTCCTTGGTCCAAGTGCAGGGCACCACACCCTCAAGCACTATTGGCCTGTCTAGACCCAAACATCAGCAGGGACCTCTTGCCTGGATTTAAGGGCAGTGCTAGCCATAAAATATCCCTGGGGAAGCATTTCTGAGACTCTTCTTGGGAAAAGCTAATAGGTACCACAACCTTGTTTTGTGGTTATTCGTTACCTAGCAAGCCTTTCTTGCCCCATTCTCCCTGAACATCTGTTACTGTGGCATAAAGTGATTCTCTCTTCTTTCTTAATATGGACAATTATATATGGTCAAATCACTTCATTTTTAAGCTGGAAAACATCTCTTCCTTAAAATACTAACCATAATCTAAGGTGAGACTGTGGGGATTAATAAAATTTTAATAACAGATTGTGAATAGAAAAGATACTTACAACATGGAAGGAAGAGATAGAGAGGAGACAAGGAAGGGTGGGACAAATGGAAGAAGGAAGGAAGGAAGGATGGAAGGAAGGAAAGAAAGAATAAGAATTCCTGGTCTCCTAGTCACTGGGCCATACCTAATATATCTAATCATGGGGATTATTTATGACTAGCTACCTGTTAGATTATGTCAGCACAAGGTAGTCAGCCCAATGAATGAGTATAGTTAAGAGATTGAATAAGAAGTTAAAGAATCCAAGTCACCTTCCTTACAGTCGTTAATTCTTTGACTCTGTTCTCCTTACCCTGGATTTAATGCCCCTGCTAAAATAATCTTAAATCTGTCTAGTATAGGGACTGACTGATAGGCCATACTTGGACCTGCCACACAGGGCAGGTAACTAATTATTCTCACTGGCTCAATTCTGCCACAGTAGAGATAACTTCTTTTATTACTATTAACAAATATTTAGCCTCAGTTTCCATTCCAGAATTTGATCTTAGCTTTGCCCAAATAAAATCCAATCGGAGTTGGTTTTTTGACTCCCAAATAAGAATTTTCTTGAGCAAAATTCAAGTGTTTAGCAACACAAAATTTTAAATTGTGTTCTCTGTTCTTCCCACCTCAGTCCTCTGATGTTTGCATCACCAGGCAACACTGAAAGCTTGAATTTTTGGACTTCTCTAACCATTTGGTGGCCTCTTTTAAATCATTATACTCCCTAAGCAAGGCCAATCTGATCTTCTGCCATATTATTCCTCCTTGATTAACAGAGAAGACTTTGCCTGGCTTGCCCACTGCATAATGATCTTAGTCGTTATTCTAACAATGGTGGTTCATGATGAGCTCTGGTTAATTGTACACTTTTTTCCACCTTGACAAGACTAACACTCACGTGTGTGGTCAATTAACTACTAAAAGCTTTATATTGTTTTGATCTCTAGTAGAAAGAGAACATTCTTTTCTAAAATATATAGTTGTTTAGGATTCAGGGCCTTATATTCATGCTTTGATAATACCTTGTGTGATAAATGCTTAGTGAGTAAGGTTTTAAACTTAATTTACTATCAGTTTACATACAGTCTTATTTTTAAAAAACTTACTTAAAATTTCAAGACTTTACTAAAATTGAATGCTGGAGTCTATACTGATTATGCTTCATGCTAAAAAAAATGTTAAATGTTTTTCCTTAATGATCTTTACATGTTCATAATTAGTAGTTAAAATAATTAATAAAATAGCCAGCTGAACTAATATTCTAATATTCCTTAAAAGAAATTCAATTGTAAATGAATTAATTACTTTATCAAAGCCTAAATCAATAGTTATACCAGAAGTTTTTAAATTGAGGATAAGCTCCTCAAAATTACCTTTGGTTAATATTAAGGAAGATCAAAAAGCCTGAAAATGTAATAGTTCAAGTTAGTGTGGCATCTTTGTCATTAAAGAAACCTTGCAACTTGCTTTGTATTTATTTAAACAAAAATAAAATGTCGACCTTCCTATCTATCTGCAGACCACTGTTAACCTTGCCTCGAAGAGGGTGTTGATCTTAGAGTTATGATTGTTAATGGCCTTTGAATGCTGCCTGCACAGGCCTCAGCTCCCTGGTGTACAGTAAGGGTCAGCCCTTTCTAGATGGGAAAATGATAAGGACACTAGGAAGATAGCAGGTCATTGCTGGGCAGCTGCCAGAAACTTAGAGCAAAATGAATCGCGTAGGGCTATGGTGCTTTAGCCAGCATTTTTCTGTTTTAATTTATCAAACCAAAGCTTGTTGACATGAAAGTGAATGAAATTGTTATACAGTGAGCTCTAAAAAGCCAGCTCAAGGGTTTAGTGTAGAAGAGCTCTGACTATAAATAACAAAGAAAATACAGGGAATGTTCTTTCTCCTAGCACCTGCTCTGTTGTTTGAGATGCATCGGCAATTAACTCAAATCCCAGTATCAGCATCAACTGGAACAAGGCCAATTCTTTGAAATATTACAGAGGCTCCATAATCTGCCGTAGATGATTATCAAAGGGCTAATCCTCAAACTAGTCATTTCAGTGTTTTGATATGTGGAGCTGTATTTATTTGTTTATCAAATGTAATAAAGTAACTGACAGAAAAGACGATGTATTATTGATACCGCTAGGAGAGTTACTTTGCAGTCAGAAAAGGTTAATGTCATCTTGCTTGGGGTAGAAAAATTTGCAATGACTTGTCCAATAAGGAAAACAATGAAATAAATCACTGACTAGCATTCATAAATGAAATCTCTGCGTTTAACTGAAGCATATAAATCCTGTTTTACAGTAAAAATACGATATCTACAATTTCCCCTAAGAGTAAAAGAGAAAAGTAGCTAATGGAGTAAGATTTAATACAGGTGCATTAAGAGGGAAAAAAAAAAATCTTCCTTGATAACAGAGCATCTGATAGTTCAAACCTTTACTCAGTGTTTGGCACATAGCGGCTCCTGATGAAATACCTTTCTCTTAGTAAAGAATGTTACATGTATTAGAAAGAGATGAAGTTTGGCAGCTTCTCCTATCTTATGAAAATGGAATAACATGTTTCCATTGCATATGCTTGAAGCCCATGGAACCCAAGAAAAATACGTACTCTCTGAATTCATTAATTTCTTCATAGTTGTTTTTTTTTTTTTTTTTTTTTTTTTTGCGCCTTCATTCAAATGATGTTTACTGAATGCCTACTTTGCACATTGTAATGCAGCAGGTTCTGTCAATTTTACAAATCAATGGTACAAATTGATCTATTAAGTATGGTGCCTACCTTTTATATCAGGAAGAAAGAACATGTGAATAAATATATATGATATAAATAAAAGATGAAAAGTATTTCCATCAAAGTTGAGAATCAAACATAAAACAAGACTTCCACGATATCACTTTTTCAAATTTGTGGATTCACTTATCTCACAAAAACATAAACTTACATGCCATTTAGCTTCCCAATAATTTATTGCCTTTATTTAAAGTAATAAAATTGCATGATCTGGTAGCCCTGTAAAATCTATGCTATGTGTTTACTATACTATAATCTGTACCCTGCACATATCTGTTAGGCCATCCCATGCATCAATGCTGAAAGTCATTTAAAATTGCTATTAATATTATTTAGTGGTGGTAACAAAAGACTATGCAATTAACTTTGAGGAAAACCAAAATAATGATTAACATTTTTGAATGCTTATTATGTTCTAGACCTTTTGCTAATTGCTTTTCCCACATTATTAACTAGATCTTTACATTATCTTTACGGGTAAGTACTACCATTCTCAGCATTTTATAAATGAGGAAACAAAGGATCAGAACACTTCATTAACTTATTGATGCTTGAATTTGAACTCAGATGAGCATTACTGACAATTACACTAATCTGAAAAACACAAAATAAATATTTAAAAAGAATAGGTAAAAATTCACTTGTAGATAATATGACCACATATGTGAAAAAAGAACTAGAAATGTGTTAGAAATAAAGATATTATAATATTTACATAGTTAATAAATACACATTCTCACCTATAAATAATGGCCACTTAAAAGTATAAAGGTAGATGGGCTGTGGCTGTAGCTCAGTGTTAGAGCACTTGCCTAGCATGTGAGAGGCCCTGGGTTCAATCCTCAGCACCACATAATTAATAAATAAAGTCTTTTTTTTAAGTATAATAGTAGAAAGATGTCAATTATAGTCCCAAACAAGAAAAATATAGAAAGAACTTTACAGGGAATATGTGGGAATTATAAGATGAAAAATTTTCAGACTCATTTGAAAGACATAAAAAAAAAAAGCCTTCAACAAATTGTAATCCTATTTAAAGAAATATGGACTCAGTATCATCATAAATTCTTATTTAAAAAAAGAACCTTCTAAAACAACAAATGAAACAATGTTATTATATTAACCTAGAAAAACAAGGCATAAAACTAGCCATAAATATTCTAGGAAGAAGAGTGTGCATTATACCACATGATAAAACATATGCCAATTCATACCATTTTGATGATGACCCACGAATACACAGAAACATCAGTGGAAGAGAAAGTTCAGAGTTAAACCCAAATACATATGGGCATTACCATAAAGAGAGCATTTCAAAGCAGTGGGGATAAAGACAAAATTTTCAATAAATCTGTGATAACTATATAGTCATTTGAAAAAAAGTATTACCGCATCTCCAAACCACTTCTTACATAAAAATAAACTCCAGATGGATCAAAGATTTAAAGTAAACAATGAAGCCATAAAAGTACTGGATGAAAACATGACTGAATTTATTTATAACCTGGAGATGGGGATGGTCTTTCTAAGCATACACAAAATTCAGAAACCATATATTTAATGATTTAGACAAAGCTTACTAAATCCCTTTCAGCAAAACCTAAAACATTACAAACAGGAGAGACATCAAAAAATCAGAGACCCCATGATTTTTAAAAAAGAAGAAAGTATATGTATATAAGTACAAATAATATACAGTGAAATACAATTATGTAAAAATATGATAATCTAAAAGCTGATAACAATTTAAATACCATTTTGGTAAGAAATTTATGAGATTAATTATGGTATATCTAAATAATGTAATAATGTGTAGCCAACTAATTTAAAATTTGGGGGTAGATCTGAAAATATGAATATTTTATCAGTTAATCAAATACATAATCATATCATTTTAGAGAATAAAAGCCATAAGTAAAGTTCAGAGATGTGCATTATAGGAGAGAATACTTTTCCCTACAAACATTCAAAAAAGGTGAGCCTGGGAATAAAGAGATTTTAAAGACAATGAGAGAGAAATCAAAGGGATTGCATTTTAAACTAAGAAATAACATATCCAAAGGAGAGTTGGAAGAAGTTGAAAATTTTTAGATCAACAGAGAATAGTTTTGGTTGGAGTTTTAAGTCAACAAAGAGGAATTTTTGAATAAAGATAGATGAAGGGAAAAGGAAGAACATAGTTACATCACCTCCTCTTATTGAGGAGGATGCAAGCAGCAGGATCTGCTGTGAACCAGCCAGCCAGGCAGGAGTAGATTCTTTCCCAAAATGTTTAATTTAAACTTCTGAACATGCCAAGAATTAGGTATCATTATTCCCATTTTAAAAGTAAAGAACTGAAGTTTGAAAAATTAAATAACTCACCCACATTCTCACAGTAAGCAAGAGACTTGACATTTAAATTGGATAACCACATAATTTATGATATAAATTGGGTCACTCTGAGAGTGAATGGGACAAAAAACTTAAATCAATTCCATTATGGCAAACAGGGAAGAAAGGTCACCCTACATTTAAACCTAAGGCTGTCTCCAAAACCTACATTCTGACATCAATTACCTTTCATAGATTGATGCACACCAATATTTTCTTTAAAAACTGTATTGTGACCCAACAAAAATGTTAATAAGGCTATCAAACATTATTTCAACATCAAAATTAGGTAAGCAAGCTCTGTTAGCTCACCTGGCTGACATCTCTATCCACGGAATTGATCTATACAGCTTATTTTACAGTCTTTCACCCGGGCACACTTAAAATGACCCAAATCTTAAACGCTTTCAGTATTCTCATGGAATATTGTTCTATAAAATAAAAGTTATTGTTCTATAACTTCAGAATTTGAATTCCACAGCATTTGTCCTCCAGAAACTATATTTTGCCGCTGTTAAGCCTAACCAGTGCGCCTGATCTTTTTAGGTAAAGATTCTTGGTTGGTTTGTAATCAGCACTATAAATATTATAAGTAACATGATTTTGAAGTTATTTTCCTTTTGCAGGCAGAGAAACTGCTAGCATAAAGTAATATCTTAGAATTGTACATGTTTGCAAAATATTCTCTATCAAGAAATGTCTGTGGAAATTGATTATATTTCAGACATCTATTATTTTACTTGTCTCTTATGTTAAGCCAATCACCTCATTCTCACCTCCTTTAACTTTTTTTCCTCCCAGGCCATGGGCACATTTTCTTGTCATTAAGTACAAAAACACAGTAGGGGCATTCTGAAAAAGTGCTGAAAATTTCTGTCTTATTTTAAGGAGGATGGCATATGTATTCATAGTATTTAAGTATTCATGATAAAGATTATTATTTCCTTTACAATTATAGGGTTTCAATAAATATGTCATGTGGAATATGAAATGTGAATGATATTACACACACACATACACACAACCACCATTCTACCTTGTATTTTTATGAGTTCAATTTTTTCAAATTCCAAACATAGGGAGACCATACAATATTTGTCCTTCTGCACCTTGCTTATTTCACCTGGCATAATGTCCTCCAGGTCCACCCATGTTATCTCAAAGGCTTAATAATATCCATTGTTTATGTGCACCACATTTTCCTTATCTGTGCATCTGATGATGGACACTTAGGTTGATTTAATTTCTTGGCTATTATAAATAATGCTACAATGTGGCATGGACCATGGGAATGCAGATATGCCCATGAAAGACTGATTTTTTTTCCTTTAGATACCTACCTAGGAAGAATGCTACTGGATCATATGATCATTATAATCTTCAGTTTTTGAGGAACCTCCATACTGTTTTTGTTAATGGCTGTACTAGTTTGTATTCCCACCAAAAGTGTACAATGGTGCACTTTTCTATGTTATCATTTAATACATTAAATGTGTATGTCTATAAAAGCCATTTTTGCAGGAGTGAGGAAATATTTCATTGTGTTTTTAATTTGTATTTCTTTGATGACTAGTGAAGTTGAGCATTTTTAATGACCCATTTGAATATCTTCTTTTAAGAAATGTCTATTCAGTTATTTTGCACATTTTTAAATTATTATTATTATTATTTTGGTTTTGAAGTCTTTGTTTTGTTTGTTATTAAGTTGTTTCAATTCATTATATATTTCTAATATTAACCTCTTGTCTGAGATATGGTTTGTGAATATTTTCTCTAATTCCAAAGGTTGTATCTTCACTCTGTGTCAAAGATGAGTTGTCATAAATTGTTATTTTGTACTATAAATGTTATAGAAATTTTTGGAGACTTATATATGATAATTGGCATTTTCCTTTATCTCCTTATTTCCAGAAATTCTTAATTGCTATTTTAATCAAACTAATGCCAGAAGAAAACAACTGATGTTTCAAGAAACACAAACATTTTCAGAGCCATGAATATCAATGCCAATTAATTTTCTTTCTTTCCTCTTTTCATTCCTCTCTTTTATCCCTTCTTCTCTTCTCTTTCCCTTCTTTTTTTTCTTTTATCCTCACTCCATTTTTCATAAATTAAGAAAGTAATTTTTTTTCTTTCTCTTCATACATTTTTTCCCAGTATCTTCCAACAAGTTGGCCAATTCTAAGACAGTCACAGTTTCAGGGAAAGTGAACACAGAGTTAAATAAATAAAGACTTCTAACTTCATTAATCTCACAGTCTAATCAGAAAATATAAATAAATTATATAAAATATTCTGAAGATGACTTGAAAAATGAGTGGCATGAGATCGACATTTTCTGATGAACAAAATTTTGGAAGAATCTGCTGCCAGTAGCTAATATTTGGTCTTCAGAATGAAGGGAAATGTAACCAGATAAAAGAAAACGTTGAAACTCTTGAAAATGCTAAATTTGTGGGTAAACATAAGAGAATATTGTTTTGTTCTCATATTTTTTTAAAAGACAACAATGTGATTACCAGTTTGTGATTTTAAAAAAATCTCAGCAAAGTGTACATAGATGGTAATTTCCTTGTCTATGAAAAACTACAGCCAACATCCTAATTAATTGTGACGTGCTGAACATTTCTACACCGCCAGCAATGAGGCAGAGATAGCTGCAATGGTCACTTCCAACCCAGGTTGTACTTCAAGTTCTATCCATTGTATGGAGAAAAAATATATATACATAGAAAGCATAAAGATTTGGAAGGAAAAAGTAAATCTGTCTGCTTTTGTAGATAACATGACTGATTATATTTACAAATCCTAAAACAACATCTATAAAACAAACTATTGGCACTAATAAGTGAATTCAGCAAGGTTGGGATACATGATAGATATATGAAAATTGAATATATTTCCATGTAATAGCAAAAAACAATTGAAAAAATTAAATGGCATTGTATTATCTCCTACTGTATAGCAAATTATCACAAGTTTAATGGCTAAACCTATAATAAGCATTCATTATCTCAAGCTGTTTCTGTGGATGAGGAATTGGGGAACAATTAGCTGGGTGATTCAGGCATGGGGTCTCTCAAGAGGTTCAGTCTAGATGTCAGTCTGAATGTCAGTATTCTGAAGGGACTGGAAGAGCTGCTTTGCAAGGTTCTGGTAGCTGGCAAGATGATGCTGGATGTTGGCAAGAGGCTTCGCTCCCCCAAAGCATCTACCTCTCTGCAGGGCCTCTCAGGTGTCCCATGGCACGGCAGCTACTTCATCCAAAGAGAGCGATCCAAAGGAGAAGAAGGCAGAAGGCACAGTTGCTTTCATGAGCAAGCCTTGCAGATCCATCAGTCATCCTCATGTGCCCTGGACACACAGGCAGCCATATTCAGTGGGGAATACCCATCCAAGGACAAACATAGTAAGAAGTGAAAATCTTTGGAGACTTTCCTTGAAGCTGATTACAACACATGCTATACACTATTGTGCCAAAAACTTCAGCAGCTTATAAGGCTCTACGCTAAAACTCAAACTTACAAGGAATTTGAGTAATTCTTAAATAAATGAAAGAATATACTAGTATGAACTGTATGTCTGTGTCTTCCCTGAATTCATATGCTGAAACCCTAACCCCCAGTGGGACAGTTCTTAAAGGTGGGGCTTTGGGATGTTATTATGTCATAAAAGTAGAGCTCCCTAAATGGGATTAGTACCCTTACAAAAAGGGTAGGAGAGATGGCTTGTACTCTTTTCTGACATGAAGATACTGAGAGAAGTTGGTAGTCTGTGGCCAAGAAGAGGCCACTTACTAGAACCCAGTTAAACTATTACCCTGAGATTCCGATCCTGACAAACCTGGAAAAAAAATTCAGTTGTTTATAAGATACCTGGTGGTACTGTGTTATAGTAACATAAACTGGCTGGGACATATGCTGTATTAATGGATTAGAAAGGTCAATGAGGTAAAAGTGTCAGTTCTACCCAAGTTAATGTATGATACAAATCAGAAATCTAACCAGGATTTTATGTAGAAATTGACAAGCTCATCCTAGAATTTATGGAAAAATGAAAAGAAAAAAAAACCTAAAGTATCCTTGAAAAAATAAGAGTAGGACATGTACTACCTGATTTCAAGACTTAATAAAAAGCTACAGTAAACTGGCAAGTAAGTTATAGAAAATAAAGATGGAGAGATAGTTCAATGAAACAGAATAGAGCATACAAAAATAGACATGTATGTATACAGGTCTATGTGTAATTCAATAAAAGACCAAGGCAACTTAATGTGTAAATAAGGTCTTTTCAGAAATAGTATTGGAAAGACTGAATAAATGTGTGAAAAAAAAATTAATAATGACACTCCCCACCCTAACTCAAATGATACATAAAAGTTAAATTAAGATGAATTATAGGTCTGAATGTAAAAGCTAAAACCTTAAAACTCTGGTGGAAAACAAAAGAGGATACCTATATGACCTTGGGGTAGGCAACAATTTCTTAGAATGGACAGAGTAAGTACCAACCATGTAAGAACAACAACAACAACAAAGCATAGAAAATTTGACCTCATCAAAACTAACACCTCTATTTTAAGAAATAAACATACAAACCTCGGAATGAAAGAAATATTTTTACACAGCTAAATGATAAAGTACTCACATTCATAATATATAAAGAACTACTAAAAGTTACCTTAAAAATAAGACATAAGAAATGAACAAACTCTTGAAAAGCCCTTTTGCAGAAGAAAATGTATAATAGGGCATAGGGCATATAGAAATTTCAAAATCATTTATAGTTAGGGAAATGCAAGTTAAGATCACAATAACATACACTGCTTACCCTTTAGAATGTCTGAATTTAAAATCCTGGCCATGCCAATGTTGTTAAGACTGTAGAGCAACTTGAACTCTGAAATATTGGTGGAGGAAATACAAAATATTTTAACCATTTCAGAATACAATTCAACATTTTCTTATAGTGAACCTGCAGTTACCATACAATCAATTCCACTTCTATGTATTTACCCAGTAGAAATGAAAACATGCCCCTCAAAAGACTTGTATTTGGAAGTTCATAATAGTTTTATTCATAATAATAAAAATGAAAACAGCAGAGGTATTAATAGGAGAATGGGTAAACAATGTGATATATTCATACAATGAAATACTATCAGAAATTAATGATTAATATTAATAATAAATAAATAATGTGATATAATTAATATCATTATACACATAACAACATGGATGAAACTCAAAATCATTATGATGAACGAAAAAGCCAGGCATGGAAGTATAGACACTGTACGATTCTCTGTTTATATAACTTAATAGGAAAAGAAATTCATGGTCTTAGAAATTTGAGTGGGGGTTGTCTACAAGAGGTGGACTCTGGACTGAATGGACATGAAGGGGGTTTTTTGAGGTCATGGGTAAGTCCTACTTAATCAAGGTTACATGGGAAGAAGCATTTGTCAGAATTCTCAAGATCTTTGCATTTCATTAGGTATGTTAATATTACCTATTTTGTTTAAATGAGAGGAAAATATTAAAAGAGTAAAACCACTGTGGAAGTGATTGCAGAAACCCAAATAAGAGAACCATGGTCTCAATGGAGGTGGTGAAAGCAACATGTTTTGGAGTACACAGATAAGACTTGCTGATGAATTGGGTGTGAGGAATGAGAAAAAGACTCGAGGATTATGAAAGCAAGAGGTATTGGCTTTCTAGGGTCCAGGGAAGCTTTCTGAAAGCATGTTCTTCATTTGCCAGATCACCATCCCTGCCATAAGCCTTTCGACATTTTCCTGAGTCCAACTTTGTTAGAAGATTAAGTACTTCCTCATTTGGAATGTTAGTGCCAGTCCTTGCCCTCAAGTCCCTCCCTCACCCTGCCCAGGCTCTGCTCTGTTACAACAGAAGGGAAGATGCTCCTCCCTCTGGGCTCTTTCCTAAGCTACCACTCTGATGGCTTCCAGTGGCATCTGGCCAACAGAATAAATTGGAGATTAACATGTATGGGGAAGAGAGTATTCAGAATTGTTTCTCCTCTCTCTCCAAGGAAGAATATCTCTAATCATGGCTGGGCCTCCTTCATAGCCCCAGCATTCATGAGGCCACTCCTGCTTCTGGCTCCAGCAACACTGCATTACCATCCAGATCCTCCATCCTAGCACAGTTCTTCTTGACTGGGTTGCCCAAGGGGCTAGTTTCCTGTTGACTTTTCAGCATTTCCATCACTTCCTGGCCCACATTTCTGCATTAACTTCCTTCTATTTTATAATTTTCTTTTCTTTTCTTTTTTAATATTTTGTAAGAGCCTTTGAGATATGAGGAAGTAGCTCTAAAATGGTGGCTGGCTGAGAGCCAAGAGGTGGCACTTATTTGTTTGTCAGACAACTTACACCTGACCTTTATAGTAATTGGCTAAGAATTTTTCCGTGTTCATGGGCACTGCGTGCTGAGCTCCTGATGAGACACATGTATGCTTATTAAGAGAACTAATGCACCTGTGAGGGTAAAGGGTATTTAACCAGACTGTAGAGAGGAACAGGAGAGAGAAGATAGAAAGGGGGAAAGAAGAAAAAGGAACAATAAAGGAACTACTACTCATTCCCAGTCTGCCTCTGATTTCTTTACCGCGGTATCGTTGCTGCAGGCGGCAACAATATTTATTTATTTGTTTTAGTTGTACACAATGCCTTTATCTCCACGTGGTGCTGAGGATGGAACCGGCCATGCACGTGCTAGGCAAGTACTCTACCACTGAGCCACAACCCCAGCCCAATTTTTGTTTTCTTAATAATAGGAAAGAAACGGTAGCACTGGGACCTGCAAACATTAAGACTGGGACAAGTTTGCTCACAGTCTTACTTCCTGTGGTTTGATGCACATTCCCATGAAAAACTCAACTGTTGCATATTTGTATGAAAGTCAACCAAATAATAATAACACAGACTTTGCAGTTTGCCTTGAGAAATTTTGGGGGTAGTGCTGGAGATGGATGAATGCTGTAAGCAGCCTTAAATTATCTATTTTTCCCATTAACATGAATAGTGATCAGCTTAGTGCTACACTTATAATAAATGCTTCATACAAGTTAGTTATTATTAACACCTGTGAAGTTTCTTGTATCAGTATTCCCCAATAAACTGTCCTTTGAAATCCTGTGGTCCCCAGAAAAGCATTGATAATTAGCTTCAGGCTTATGGGGGCTCATATGTGATTATGTTAAAAATATGACTTAATAAACCTCACCTAGAGAAATGAGAAAAGTTCCCTAAAGCACTAAAAATGTAGTTACTTGAAAATATATCTAAAGACTTGCAATGATAGAAAAGTTCTGGAATTGGATTATGGCAATGGCAGTATAATATTGTGAATTCACTTGATGCTACTTAATTGTACATTTTAAAATAGTTGGAATGGTAAATGATATGTTGTATATATTTTTAAGCACAATAACAACTTTAAAACAGTCTAAAACAGAAAATATAGATTTTGGAGACACTTGATAAAATGCATTTTTAAAGATGATTTCAAAATATGTGTGTATAAATGTATATTAGTCTGATGTTCTTAATTTCTGAGCATAATAACAAAGAAAATGTAAAGGAAAATGAGGCATAGTTTATTTCTTTTCCACTTGTACCATCTGTTCACATTAGCCACAAAGAAAAACCCTTATAAAATTCATTAAATTACCACGTTATAATTCAATGTAGTAATAAGTCTTCAACACAATGTACACAGTCGCCAAATGACTATGGCAATGACATCATTGTAATGGTCATAATTACATGACAATTCAGATATTTGATCATTCAAAACATCAGTAAAATCACTATTCTTCTACTTGTCAGCCTCTAAATACCTCTATTCATTCTTTATTCAAGAATCTGTGGCTTACAGGGAGGAGAGAGAAACCCAATCCAGCAATAGCAGAGACAAAGCTAGGACACAGGGAGGAGAACAGGGTTTTGAGGGACAGGCAGGAAAAACCTGCACTGCACTCAATGGAGAGAGGGAGATGAATGTGCATGAAGCCAGCCTAATTATCGGAGAGTGAAAGGTCATCAAAATCAATTTGCAGCATGATGTACAAAGGTCATTATCAGACTCAGATTTTCTCTGCCCGTTTAAAACACAATAAAAATAAAGTGAGTGCTTTAATAACTATGATTAGTAAAGAAAAAAGCATATCATCGAGCCATCTGTTTAAATATTTGTGCTACCTTAGTTTTACTCAAAACAGCATGAAAGATGAGCAGTGAGGCGATTTTTTTTCTATTTGTTTGCTTTTAAAATCCTGACATTTTCTCCGCTGGTTGCCGAGATTTATAACACAGATGAAAGAGCTCCTCTGAAATTACTGCCCTTTGAAATCAATAGCACGGTATTTGTAACGACTTTCTTTTTATTATAGAGCACTTCATTATTATTTTTATTATAATTTTATGGGACAGTCTGGAACAGAATTCATCTTTCACTTATTTGAAGCATCTCACTTACTCAATGGCACAGATGGCCTGCTCTGAGGAGATTTAATCACCCTATGTTAGGGGTGCTTTGATGCTAAGTAAATGCAAACCACAAGAGAGAGAGGCAGCCAGGGCAACAATAACATTATCTTAGCCGCCATACAAAACTGTGGAAACAGTTCATTTGGGAACTTGGGAAGTTAAGGTTCTAAACTGGGTCTTTTTATCTTTTCTCTCAAAAAAGAATAAAGTACTATTTTGTGGGGTAGGGGTTTTGAAGTTTTTAATTGTGTCTATCAATAAACAATACATCACATTATGACTCAGTACCTACATGTGTGCCTATTCACATGCCCACTCATACATACGTGTGTGTACGCACACATATTCTAAAACAAATATTTTAAGAAGTTATACTTGTTGTTTCTGTATGTAGAATGTTATTTTCCATTCTTATTTAGTCAATGTTTAATACCGGTCATAATCCACTAAGCTGTTTTTAATACATGGATCTGAGCCATCAGTTTGAAAATAAATTCTGGAAGTGGGTTTTTTTTTTTTTTTTTTTGTATTTTAAATGAAATAAATGTGTGAGTACTTATCATCATATCTAACATATGGCAAACATTTGGAATTTATTACGTCTTGATGGATTTTTGTAACTTACCACAGCTTAAAACAACCAAGATAAGCTCTGTCTAGAGAAATGACTTCTCTGAATTTTTTTCCTATTGTTGTAGTCTTGATCCAACTATGTGATTCTGAAACACTGAGCAGTTGAACTTATATTATGGAACACTTACAATGGCAGACAGAAATAACACAGCATGAAGGAGGAATGTCAATGAAAGACTGAGGCTCCTTTTCATCTTCATCATTTCCTAGTTTCCTTACTGGTAAACTCCTGTCTATACCATACAATGTAGGCAAAAGGGTAGAAGTATAAAAACAATAAGATACCATGTTTTTTAAAGAGTTACAAAGTCAATAAACTGTGACTATAAGAAAAGACAAAGAAGAAAGCAATGAAAATAATAAAGAAACATAGAAAAATAAGAAAAAATGAGGACTTTCCTAACTTTTCACATGTGATGTTATTTACCTACTTTCCATGAGTCTGGAAGGAGACTTTTGAAATCTTTAGTTTAGTGAAGTATATTCACCTTTAATTTGTCCAATCGAAAAGTAAATATTTATTGTGCACCTATGTTCCTACCTTTAAACATCTGTAAGTTTTATGCATGCTTGATTGTTTCCAGTTTAGTAGAATTTCTCTTTTCTAAATATTACATTTGTGATAAACTAAATCACAAATTCAAAATAAACATGCTGCTTGTGAAATTTCCTGAAACTTGTTCTTTTAGTTAAGAGTGACAATCTGAAAATGACAACAGCATGCCATTTGAAGCTAGGCTGATACAACATTAATCTGTATTAGCCCTACTGGGACCCATGTAAAGCGCACTCTTGAAGAGATCAATGGGGAAACATCAAGAAGAGGTGATAAAAGTCAAATAGGAAAGGCAAGAAAAGATTGTTTCTTTTTCTATGCACACTGATGTCATTTCCATCCAGGGATAAAAAGATGAGAATTTTTCATCATGCCCCTTAGTATCCAGTATTTGATAGAGGTTGAACATTACCTGTTTATCTTTGCTATAGCTATAGACCTATGGGATGTTTATTTTATACTAACCTCTGTAATGACAATAAAGTAATAATAAAAGTTATGAATGGGCCTAAAAAATGATGGGGCCTGGCAGAAACATGCTGTGGGTGAGGAAGGAGTGTGAATTCATTATGCAGAAATGCAGCATCAGCAGAAGCAAATAAATTCAGGTAGGAAGGGGAAAATACCCAGCATTTTTGTCATTATTTCCTTGCATTTCATAGTACTATTTTTGCCAAAAATGGCCATTCTGAAACTCGAGTCCACACTTTTAAAAAATTCACACTAATAGGAATCTTAGCATAAGCTCTGGATTAATGATACACTACTTGATGAGCAGTGGGGCTGGTTAGATTAAGTACTGTTGACCTAGCGGCTTTACACACTGCAGTCCAATTACAGAGATGAAATGGTCCTAAGAGAAGACACCTGGAAATGTCCCCTTCCCCGCCCTGCAGACCTGAGATAGGATTTGTCATGGTAACTCTCCTGTTAATAGGACTTGGAGTTACAAACAGTGTTTGAATGACTGTCAGCTCTTTTCGGGGTGATCCTGCCACCTGGCTGTGCTAGCCACTTGGCCAAACAATACAGCAGGAAAATTTCAGCTAAGCTGAAACATTCATTGTGGTAGGGTCTGGGGTTAGACACCTGGCTGCTGAGCCAGATGGTCTAGGTTGGAACCCTGGCTCTGTTATTATAGTTGTACAGGGCTGAGTCTTGGCTTCCTCATCAAAAACTCCGGAATATGATATTTCACAAGGTTGTTAGGAGAATTAAACCCAAGAATCACACCCAGGATATAATAAGCCCAGCATGTGTACTACATTTTTTTTTCTTTCATAAAACAACCGAGTTCCTAAAATATAAGTGATTTTGTACTGACTTCTTCAAATAAGGGAGATGAAAATAGTCCCAGATTGCTTAATTCATTTTTTCTATGTCTTCTACAGATGAAGGGAGAGATCCAGATAAATCAGATCATAAATCCTCCATATTTTCAGCTTTTAAAACATTTATAATTTTAATGTCTTAAACAAATTTCTCAGTTACACATTAAGTTGAAAGAGGACCCTGAAAATATATTATGATTGTTCAGAGTGGGATCTTGGACAACATGGCTCACACTGAGAAATATGAGAACAAAAATCTATAATGGTTGTTCAGTGATTCACTAATACTATTCTTTTGTGGTAACCTACAACTCCAAATCATTGATAAGCATGAACAAACCTCTATAATGCGGTATTTCAAGTACCAACTTCACTACATCACAAACTTTCCCAAAACTAGTTGCTTAAAACAACCACTGAATTATGTCTCATGAATGTAGTTTAACTGGGTTCAATTACTCAGTTCTTCTCCCTGTGATATGGCCTGGGTCTGCAGACACCTGGGTGTTCAAATTGCATGCCCAGAATGTCCAAAATGGCTGGAAGTTTATTCTCCTGTCAACTGGGAGCTCACCTGGGGCTGCCAACTAGAGTTCTTCTATGTGTGGTCTTTCCATAAGAGCTGTGCAATTTTGAGGAGTTCCAAAAGCAAAAGGTAAAATATCAGAACACTTCTTGTTCTGAAGTTATAAGACAAGATTCAAAGAGAAGGAAAGTGTTTTCACCTCTTTACCTGAGAAAGGTATGCACAGACAGGAAGGAGAGTTAACTAAGAAGACTAGGTATCATGTAAACTTTTTTTTTTTTTAATCTCAGAAAAGTTTTATACCCCATTTGACAAAGAGCTGATAAACTACATCCCTTAGCTCAAATTACTGTTTTTGTAAATAAAGTTTCACTGGAACATGCATTCATTTTTTTTCATGTTGACTGTGGCATCCTTCATGCTACAATTGAAGAACTGATTAGTTAAGACAAGACTACATGGCCAAAAAAAAAAAAAAAACCTAAAATACTTGGTAGGTGACAATTTTCAGAAAATGTTTGCCAGTCCCTGAGTTAGACCATTAGCTATTACTTCCAAATAGGAAATGTGTGTGTGTATACATATACATATATAAAATATATATGTACACATATATACACACACATATACATACACATACATGCACATATATACATATATATCCACACACATATACATACTTATACACATATATTAAAAAGTGTATACTTTAAAATACTACAACATGATCTGCCTAATTAATTCAACAAATTAATAATTTAATGTGTTTTTTGTTGTAGATATTTTCACTGACTTACTTGGCATTAGTTATTCAAATAATATACATTGAGAATTTTTATTGAAGTAATAAAAGTTCTTATGTTATATTTAATTGTATTTACTTGTGATGAAAAATCTTCTTTTGGTGAATTTTTGCTAAGTGAATATCCGTGCAATGCAAGTAATCAAAGCATGCACTGTACTCTATACTTCTATAGAGTTTAATTTCAAATTAAACTCTATAGAAGTATAAGATGTGGATTAAAAAGGGAGGGAATGTTATATACACGATGTTATCAGTTTGGAAATTTACTGTGGGTACACTGACTGAAAATTTCATCAAATTTTTGAAATGTGTTCATAAAATTTATTTTTATTCCAAATACTCTTTTTTCTTCCTACACAGAGCATATTCATTAGCATCCTGTGGTAATTAAATTTCTGATACTTTTTCCTAGAGAAAAACATAACTCCCAGAGGCATATCTCCCTATTGGTATTTACTATATACCTGCATGTATTAATTGTTTTCAATATTCTCAGACATACCTGAAATATTGCAGGACTCTTCATTAGGTAATGGTGGGAAACTATGAAGACATGCACTCCATGAACCTCCACTCTATTATCTAGATTAGGGCTTCATATACCTGATGATAAGAATTATTAAGCAGTTATAAATATGGAACATGATACAGCCATGCACTGAAAGAGTTAAAACTCCTTCCAGGATGCTTAATATACTATAAAAAATTTACTTGTATACCAGAGAAAGTTATAGGTTTTTCCAAAGGGTTGAAGAAAAAAAATGACAAAGTAGTATTTACATTTTGGTTATGTGGTCAAATTCTCCTGTTTTAATTACAACAGAAAGATTAGCTATTAATTTTTAAAGGGAACTTTAATAAAATATGTATCAATTCATTAATTGGGTATTTAGCTTTGAATTGCCAAAACAGTATCAACATAGGACACATCACTTCTGAGGCATTTGCCTTATTGTCATTTTTTCATATTCACCCTCTACTTACCTGTACATAATTTATTTTCCTAGGGTCCCAGCACTATTTTAGTCTCTATACATGTCTGTTATCTGGGTAAAAAAAAAAAAAAAAAAAAAAAAAAAAAAAAAAAAAAAAAAACTTTAAAAGTTCTCTTCTTTTTTAAATTGTTGCACTCTTAAAATCTAGTTACCAAGTGAAGAAGCTGAGCGAGTCTACAAGCAGAGAATCAGGCACCTTTTTAAAAACCCAATCACTAGCTAAATACAGGAGTAACACCGTCCAGGACCACAGCCCTTTAGGACCTACCAACTGACTAAAAATGCATTTATAAGCCCAGTCCAACCATATGGAGTCGAGAGAAGTTATCCTAGGTAGGCCTGCCCAGTGGTTAATAAATTATGACCACATAAATGAACATTATATCCCCAGAAATTTGGGAGGTATTTTGTTATACCACAATAAGTTACTTATACAGAAATTATAACTAGAAGTAGATTGATGCTAAAATAGATACCTGAAGTATAAGGCTTTGAAGTTACAGCTGGGTGGGTAAAGTCCAGACAAGAGGCAAGGACATTGTAAAGCTCATCCCATTGAGAGATGGAGCTTCTTTTCCCAACATCTGGACCTGAGCTGGCTTAGCAATGTTTTTTTGACCAATAGAATGTGGTGGAAGTGATATTGTGATGTTTTGAGCTCGGGGCCGAGGGGGCCTTACAGGTTTTACTGTCGTTGGAATCTAGTGGCTATGCGGAGGAAACCCAAGCTGATCTGTGTTGGAAGCCACATAGAAGAGTACAGACTCAGCCTGGACAGCAACTCCTGCCAACTGCCAGACATGTGGGTGATGCCCTCTGGGAACAGTTTGTCACCCATCACCCTACCAAAAACTCTAAGGCACACAGGAGCCCAGGAAACCCTTCTCCAACCAGAGACAAGTCATCCCATCAGGGACTGTGCCAATTATTGTTTGAATACAGTTTCTTTTTTAGGTAGTACTATATACATGATAAAAGGATAGAGACTCAGATTGTGTTCATCATTGTTCTTTCATAGATACTCTACCAACCAACAATGAGCAGTATAAAGGATTTATACCAAATATGAATGCAGTTGAGTGGACGCTACTCCCCATTCCTTCCTTCATTCCTCCTAGCAGCATGCTTACTGGTCAATGGAGCCCAGAAGGCACATCTAAGGCACTAACTCTTAGGAACCTTGGATTGTGGGCTCACTGGAGAGGAGGAGACAATGCCATATAAATAAGTTATCTATGCATCTAGTTCTGTTTCCTTCAGAATCTCTGCATCTAAGCCAGTCTGATCACATCTTGCCAATCTTCCACAAGCAGTACTTGTTGTTCCATATAAATTAAGAACATACCCTTTGGGGAAAATAAATAAATAAGTATGTAAATGAAAGTTCATTTTCACACTTAGTGAAAATCCAACAATTTTGGAATATAAGTTTCCATATGAGGACAAGTAACTATCGTTGTTAAATACCAATAACAAAATATTATTGGCTTTCAAAAATAGCATCAAATATACATAAGATTTCTTAATGAACATTTTCTACTTCTTAAACTTATAATTTCTTCCTTCAAAAAAATTCTTTTGAGGAGTCATCCTGGAGCCATAAAATTAACAGAAAACTGAGAAATCATCCAGTCCAAGATAAAAAAAAAATACAGCCCAGAAGGATTAAAATCAGCCTAAAAAACCACACAGTTGTCAGTAAAAATCAAGAGTTAAAACTCAACCTTTCTGATGTTCAGACTAGTCTCCAAACCACTGCTTTGCATCGCCTTCTGCACATGTTAATGAGAGATTAGTCACACACCATAGGTAGTTGTCTGTGTACAGCATCCTCACTCCTTCTTTTTACCACCTCTGCCTGCTTCATGACTCTTGGCACATTTTTTTAAAATGATCAGAAGTTTAATATTTTTCCAGCTCATTATTATCTTGGACTCTGCTTGGAGAATATCAAACTTGAAGTCAGCAGTTCTCTGACCACAATTAGACATTTGTCTAACATTTGTTGTAAAATATTCTTCCCCACCTAAAAAACAGATATTGAACTGGACAGTGTCCTTACAGCAGAAAGGTATATACAAATGTGGCTTCCTCTCAGAGGAGGCCGCTAGGTTGCTTCCTAAGTATGCTGTAGTCCTCAGCTTTGGTTAGCCTACCCTTTGACACTGTCACTTACTCTATGGCAGAAAATAGGAAGACAGGAATTGCCACACCTCTTGATTTCTCTCTGTTGACCTGTGGATTTTAGTCATCACAAGTTGCTTCAGAAAATTTAAAAGAATTAACAATACCTGTGTACTTCTTGTTTCCTCTGGGCCCTTTCCTTCTTTCTTTGGTGAAATAGCTTAAAAGGAATAAAGAACATGTTTCACTAGAAAACAGTTTTTTTCAGTACAATAATTTGTGCTTTATGTCATATTATAGTGGTGAGTGTAAATTTATCTTTGTACCATGTTTTATTAACTTTTTCCCCCATAGAGTTACATCAAAAGACTCTATAAATAAATGATGTGCTCAGCCTACTAGTTTCAACATGCATACCAATTACGTCTATTGGTTTCAAAACACGTAGTCAGTACTTTAAACAACCATGATAATATCACAAACTAAAATATTCAACATCTCCATCTCAGTATGCTGTCACCATGCAGACAATGATTAGAATTGGTAATGAGTTTCACTGCTGGTAAGTTGAGTGGCACGATGCATTTTATATCCATGCTCATGTCAAACTCAATTAACATTCTAGCACAGTATATTTCAAAGACGCTGACCTAATCTCAGAGAACAATGCATTTATTTATTTCATGTTAAAATTCTTTTACATTTGTGCAGGATTCTTAAAGCAAAGATGTTTATTGTCGCAATAATATTTTAAGTTGGAGATTTTGAAGAAATGGGAAGAATACTCAGTTTAAAATTCTTACTGTAAATGATGCATATCATTGCTGTAGGAAAAAAAAAAAGAATCTCTCAAGCTATAAAACTACAGAATTTTAAAATAATATGAAGATCCCGTCTCCTTGCAAATGACACATTTTAAAAAAGCCAGAAGTATGTGATTCTTTTGTATACCCCCGAAAAGAGCACATGAAATTAAATTGCATCAGAGAGAAATTTTAGGTATATATGTACGTACTTACCTACTTGTTTATTTATTTATTTATCTTTCTATTACTATCTCTAATTATTAAAATAAAAACCAATTAACATAAGATTCATAAACAAAATTTAAAAATCTAGTGTCCTATTGTATGTATGCATATATATGTACCAGATCTTGTTTTCTCCACTAACAACAGACTACAATAGATAATAAGCCTTTTAACATTGTCAGAGTAGTTACTTATTTACAATCACAGTGGGTAAATATTCAGGAAGTTTAAAAGTCATCTTTTTAGGAAAACCCACCAAGTATAACTATACTGATGTGAAGTTTATATCAAGTATCAACTGCTAAAGGCTGTGGAAAGACTTTGTCAACAGGATGGCAGAACATCTGGATAAAAAATAAATGAATTATGCTGTCAAATTATCCATCTGTTTTGTCTACACAGTATGAACAGACATATTATCAGAAATACAGGGCTGGTTGGCACAGTATAGACAAAACATCCCACTATTGAAAGTTCTTTCACAGTTAACATCTGGATGGTTGAACATTTTTTTCTTTACATCTGAATATCTGCAAGCGGCATAGATATGGCTTTGCTATACAAGATTACCATTGCACTTTTTTTTTTTAATTTGTCACATATAGTTCACTTTAAAAATCTTTTAAAAATAATATCTGCTGAAATCCCACAGTGTGGAAAAATAGATTTGTGAAAAGCCCAGAGGGGTGAAAATCAAAATTTTTGGTATTGCAGAATAAATTTGATTGAATATTTATACAAAGAAAATGGTAAAACAATACTGAATATAAGGATAACATTTTGCTTCAAATGTGTTTCCCTGGTTGAGTCGGTATTTTGAAGCTGGCAGGTATAACCAGAATGCTATTTCAAGGAAATAAATGTTTCAGTGCCTTTGGGTGTGTATAGAAAGAATGAGTTACAGAAGGTTGAAGTCAGAGTTCCTTGGATTTTCTCTATTCTTCTTAAATTCTTGATGACCTATGAACATTTATTTTATCATCTTTGGCAGCCAACCTAACGGAGCTGACCTCACAATGTAGGAGAATATAATGTAATTAGTGCCAGTAGGTTCACAATATGAGAACCCAGAGGGGAAAATAAAACTCTTTGGCATCATTTCTCTGCAGTTCTTTTGTTTTTTCCAATGAAGTATGCCTATGCTAAAATAAGTTGTTTTTCTAAAGATTCATTGCTGGGAGAAAGAAATCTCAATCTGCTTTCTTTATGTACCTTAAACAAATGCTGATTCTCTGTAGAAAAATTATATTTAAAATTTAAAACCAGGATAAAAAAAAATCTTCATAATCCACTACTCTTGGCCAGGAAGGGGAAAAAAAATCTTTCATTTCTTGTTCAGTAGTGACATTTCTGATGAAAGCATTTGTTTCAGTCAATTTATTTTTGTAGCAAGCTTGATTTTATGTAGCATCACATGGCTCAGTTCATTGACTTCTTTTTGTGTGTGTGAGCAGGCACATCTCCAGAATGAAGCTAAGGTCCAACTTGGAACTGAATGCAGGTGTCTTCAACTGTGCATTTAAAACAGAGGAGATCCAGGATACACTGCTCAAAATATTAGCATGAATCTAACATAAATACAAAGCTGTTCTCCTGGCAGAAAAGTAGCACGGCCTTGTGCCGAACTCACTGTAGCAAAAGATTTTATTGATGCAATTGCCTGGGGTGCACTGGGCCACTATGTCCATAAAAATAATAATTAAGCTGTGGGATGTATTACATTCCACCGCTTAGCACCTGAACTAGCCTCGGAGCATTGATTAATTTTTCTATTTGTATGTTTTGTTTTTTGTCATTGAGTAAGGTACCTATGGGCCATTTATCATCTTTCATTTCTATTTTACTTTTATAACCACCTCCATTAAAATGGAATCAAGAAAGCAATGGAGTTTCCTTTCAATAAAACAATAGGAAGGTCTATCTCCCGAATGTGTTTTTCCAATTGAAATCATCTAGGTTTAGTTGCATTTTTATTTGAAACTGATGGGTTGTAGTCATGCTGCCTGATTGCCTATATAGCACTGGGAAAGTGATATGTGAATAATACACCAACTGCAGCTGTTTAGTTTGACTTGTTTTAAGCAATGCTCACAACTCAATCTCACATGACTCAAGGGATTACACCTCCAACCCCAGCAGGATTGATGGCAACTTTTCACAGGCACAAAGATCACCAGGTCTGGAATTCTCTCTCCCAGACCCTCCTATAAATAGCTGTGATGTAAACTCAGACTGTTTGGCACCCTCATATACACTTTGTACCCACACTCATGCCTACGCTGTCAGAATGGAGAACAACTGGAACAAAAATCCAGTGAAATCTAGCAGATTGCCCTGGCTATCAAGAACTCTCAAAATGCTGAGGGAGGGACCTGCAGGCCTGTTTTTCATGATGCTTGCTTACAAATTTCCCTAACAATTTGCACTGTACAACAAGGAAGAATTTTTTCTAAGTTCTGGTAGCCATGAAAAAGAAAGCTGGCTTACCTGAAAAGTACCTTTTAAAGGGTAAGATATGTTTCTCAGTCCAAGTCTGGACCAAGTAAAGGTATAAGGCAGAAGAGGGCAGCAGGAAGGCCTCCATGTCATTCTATGAAGTGAGAGTGACAGCAGAAATCTAGGATGGCTCATCTGCACTGATGATGTCTGGTGCTTGTTAAGAACAGGTTAGGAGTTGCCAGCAGGAGCTGTAAAGAGAAGTTAAAGAATGGCAGGAGCCAAATAATTAACTCAGACAAAAGCCTGGGACAGGAAGTCTACAATAAGCAAAATTGGTAGGGTTGAGAAATTCTGAATCATTCACAAAGCTAGTTCTAATAACAGATCTTTAAAAGCAACAAAAACAAATAAACCTAGCAAAATAAGGAATAAATCGCCAGAGAGCTCGTTCAAAAGATTTTAAAAGAGAGGCAAGCATCATTGGCAATTCATTAGCAATTTTATATAAAGGCAAGAATGAAATTTGGTGGATCTCTAACAACTATTTTCTAAAAAGGTTTAAGAGAAAAAATGAAAAACAGAATGAGCAAGACCAAGAGATAAAACCCACATGCCATTCTGACTTCATCAGTTCCCTAACAGACACAGTACTCCAGGTACTCAAGGTTTCTTGCTAAATGCTCTATTGACAGCTGCACTCTCACACAATAGTCTTTCAAGGCTATTCCAAAAAATTTTTGAAGCAGTGGTGTTTTTCACTGATCAGTCTACCCTGTGTCCCAAGAGTGCATTTGCAATACACTTGTCACAGATTAGAGATGTGAGCAAGTGCCTAGATGTGAACAGACACAAAGCACATTGGTTTACAACAGGGTGCCTTTTATTTTTATATAATGTGTGGGTTTGTTTGTTTGCATTATGAAGCTAGCAAAGCTTTGGTTTCTTGCACAATTCTGCTCTTACTTTCATCAACAATATATGTATATTGTAAATATATCCATGACACTGGTATTACACAGATTGGATAAATCAGGGTAGAGATTTCAATTTCTTCCTCAAGTTAGCAATGCTCATCTGCCATGCCTATCAGGCTCACTAATGCCACTTTCTTATTCAAAGGACAGATTATTTGAAGGATTGATCCCATTGTACCATTACACTATCAATTTGTCAAACTTATGATGATGTTGGTTGATGAAAGTGCTACATAAGAAACATTAAAATCCTTTTTTGTACTTCAATACTTTATCAAACTTGTTTTATAGCCAAATATTTTCAAAAAGACCAATTCTGTCTCTTAAAGAATCCAAACATTTGCTTTAAGTGGGAATTCTCAAGCTGCAAAGTGAGCAGTAAAAGGCAAAATTGAACTAGAAATGAACATGACAAGGTGCAATATTCAGTGTGTAGATCAGATTTAATTTTGCATAAGAAATGAATTTCTTCAGCTTATTTTTTTAATTAGCTTAAGCAAGTGCATTCAGGAGCCAATAACACAGACTTACGGGAACTGAATTACTGAAAGGGTTCCGAGCCCAGGCTCTAAATCACAGGCCTTGAGCTGAACTCATAATTAACACCAAGCTGAAACACTGCATCAAATGTTGCAGAAACACCTTCACCAAAGAGTGGATGGGGAGCCACACGATCATTATACTCTGGCAGCAACATCTCAGCAACTACAAAGCTTCACTGAAGGTGGGGAAGTCAGTTGCCTCAACCTGCTAAGCAGTTAATGTCCTGTCAGGCACATCTGTGTTTACTACCATCAGATACTCCCAGCTGTTCACATTACCTCTGTTTGATGGTCATTCTGGGACTTGCCTGATGTTGGGAAGCATGTTATTAGAGAAGTAAATTCCTTTCTGAAGATTGATCAAGGAGGGATGTAAACTCTGGGATGCTGGAGTTGGTTCATAAAACTGAAGACATAGCCATGTACTGGCAATTACAGAAGGTGATTTTATTTAGGACTCTTGACCGGGGCTTTAGGAGTCTGTTATTACTTTGAGTTAAATTATACTTTAAAATCATTCCTGTGGTCAGGTTCTTTTAGAGCAACTCAAATAGATATAAATTATTCCTTTTCTGGAAGCAGGTGGGTACATCACTACTATGTAGGAAAGGAAAAATAGCCACTGAGATGCCAAGATTTCCCTCTTAGTCAAACAGCTGCTTACTGAGACTATTGAGCAAGGAGCTTTCCGTGTAAGAGATGAAGTAATGTCTTTATGCTGGGGATCCTAACTGCGCTTCTCCCAGGTGCACTCTCAGCCCTTTCTAACCCTGCTCTTGCAGTGAGGCTGTCCAGGATCCTGAGCTTTCTGGCTCATCCCACCGGGTTCAGCCCACAGAGGCCTCTGACAGGAGAGCAAGGGAGGGAAACCAGCATGCTCTCCTCTCTGCAGCCACCTCCCTCTGGCCTCCTCAGAAGGTCACTGAGCTTCTCTTCAGGACACTCTTCCTCTAGCTTTCTTTGAGCCTAGCGTGGTAACAGCCCCTCTTTTCCTGTTTTGGGATACTGCACATTCCTGTTATCTTTTTCCCTTCTGCCCACATCTGTCTTAACACTGCCTTTATTAAACCCTCCTTGAACCCATCCTAGTCTGTCTGATTGCACCCACCCTGTTGGAATCTTGACATAATACCCCTGCCCAAAATGAGCTTCCAAGCTCTCTCGTAGATAAAACAAATACTGCAAAATCAATTCTGTAACACTTAAAGTTGGATGATTGCAGGTGGTTAGCACGTGGCCAAACCACACAGATCTCAATGCTTCTCTAGGTGATGGTGTTGTGAAGTCTCTGCTGAGTTCTCCTAATTCCATCTCTCTTACTTGGAGACTTTGAAGATAAAGGAAAAGGAAAAACCCAGAAATCAGTGTTCGTTTCAGGACTGGCCCAGGTCTCATACCAAGTTTCATTTTCTATCTCTGGGACTTAACACTCCACATCCACCTCTCAGACTTTCCTCTGCCAGCTGGACAAGAGGACTTTGCCATGTACTCTGGACATGCTTGCAATAAGATATGAAATATTTTGGTCTATGCAGACACAGTACACTCACTTAACAGGTAAGTCCTGAAACATTTAAGTTTAGCTTCTCCTACTACAGCTTTAAAACTATAGTTGGCCATTTTGGGACACTCAAGCCTTGGTGACAAGAGTTGGTGATAGAGGCAACCTAACACTAATTCAAAATATACTACACAAAGTGGCCAACTGCTCTCCTACTTATCTTTTACTACTTTCTTCTCAGGCCATTAAATCTGGTAATCCACTAATTAGGAGATAAAATTCAGTTGCAACCATTAGCCGAAATGAAATTTAAGGATTGGTCTGAGGAGAGAAGTTTTCAGGGGCTACAATAGCTGCTTTCCCAGTTAAATTCATTGTTCTTGTATGTAACCACTGCATCTTTCCTAGAGTGACCCAGCAAAGCCAAGTGGCTCCGACCCCTTAGGAAGCTCCCACCAGGGTAAAAGAAGAAGTCTAGCTGCTCTCTCTGCCTTCATTATTGGTTATGGACCACCTTCCTGGAACTACTCAAGATCTCCACAGGTACAGCATTTTCTTTTTTTGGCAACTTTTATTGTCAGACAACCTGCCTTCTGGGGATGTTGTTATCTCTGTAGTCAATTGATGTTTCTGACATTGTTCTTGGCAGGCTTGGTTTTCCAGGGCACTGCTTGAGAAGAAAACATGAAAAACCTGGCACTGTTTTCTATCTTGTGTGTTAGATTTCAAAAGGATAGAGGTAGGAAAATTATACTTTTGAAAAAACAGGGCTCCACTGAAGAAGCATAGAGAGTGGTATCAACCTGAAGAACCCTGTCACTGCCAGTCTGCCTAAGCGGACAGTTTGAAACTGTGTAGTTTTTTTTTTTTTTTTTTTTTTTTTTTTTTTTGTAACCATATATAGCAGATTCACCAGATTTAATTAATTAAAAATCAGATGTGCAGAAAAGACAGGAGTAGTTCATTTTATCTTAAACTATCTGAACTTTCAATGCTTATTCATGCCCTTTTTATTTTCTAACTCCCCATCTCCCACCTAATGTTCACAGAAAAACCTTCTAAGTGTCCAATCCTGTCTGAAGTGTAATCTATCTCCATCATTTAAACCACCCATATACACAAAGTTCAGTCTTTCGAGTAAGCATGTTTTATATGAGATGTCTTCCATCCACTATGTGTTTCCTTATGGTGTTGGTCTTACTTGTTGAAGGTATGACTCAGATGTAGGGAGGAATTAGGGTCCTTATATCCAAACTTCATCTTGTGTCAATCCTTGTGCTGCTTGTCCTGCAGGAGCTCGCAGATAAATTCTGTAGCTGTGATAATTTATGATACCCATTGCCATCCAGGCCCAGGAGCAACATTCTCTGATGCTTATGACTTCATCTGGGATTTTGCTTTTTCTAGACTTCCTTGAGGTATGGCTATGACTTCTGTGTGGCCCCATCTTGGTTCTTCCCTCACTGCCCACACCAGAGAACCATCCTACCCCACATCAGTGATCCCTCTAGTCTCCTCTCTAATCAGACTCTGCTATTATACTTTCTGTGTACACAACTTGGAAGTCAGAGGAGGTTTGGGAAAAGTGACTGTCACAGGTTACCGCTGTCTGAAGATGGTATACCACGGGATCAATATGTCCTATCCTTGACAGAGATAAGAAAGTCTTCTCTAGAATCCCAAATGCAACAAGGCAAAAATTGCTATCTGCAAAAGTCCTTTCAATGCATTTAAAGTGCCTCGCCTTCTCTAAAACGATTCTCAGGTATGAAAATTTGGAAGACATAAATATGATCATATAACTTTCCTTTCTGTCCCCCTCTTCTCTCTTCACACCAATCTCCATGATTTACAAGAAGGAAGGCCTTCATTCAAAACATATATTTATGCCTTCCTTCTTAGGTGCACTTAGCCCCCAATAAAGTTAGAAATCTCTTCTCTGTGTACTATGAATATGTACTAGTCAGATAAAGTAATGATAATTGTTGGAACAACTGCCCTAAATGTTGGTTGCACAATCCAGTACAAATGTATTCTCATTCACACCTCAATCCAATGTGGTCTAATGGGTACATTAGGCTGTGGTACATGGAGTAGGGGCCTCAGGGTCTTTATAGCCCCTATCTCTACCATATTCTAGAATATCTGAGTTCCCTATTAGAATCTCTGTATTTGGCTGCACTAAGGAAAGAAAGAGTGTTTGGGAAAACGTACATGTTTGTAGGGCCAGGCCCAGAAGTAATAGCCCTCTCTGTCTCCTCATTGCATTAACCACTTAACTGCAAAAAAGCTTTGGAAATGTCATCCCCCTGGGTGTCCAGAGCAATGTGGTTCAGCAACATGCCTTGGGAATATTAGGCACTTTCTCTGCCACAATCTAGTGATCAAACCTATTCACTGAGCACACCAAGATTGATAGTTGATATTGTAATGGTGGAAATTCTAAGGACCCACTCTTAAGCAATGAACTTCCATGGCAGAAGCTAAATATCTTTTGCTTCAGCTTCCTTTTATTTGTTGCTTTAGTTTTTGCAGTGCTAGGGATTAAACCCAGAGCCCTGTACATTCTCAGAAAGCACTCTACCACTGACTACACCCCAAACCCTAGGTTCCTTTTACTTAAAATACTAATCACCCCAAGAAATCTTGGTATACTGTGAGATAATAAAGTGAAGGAGTTGTTACAGCCAGAAGAACATTTTTAAAAATAGTTTTAAATTAGCACGAAATTCTTACTAATTATGAACACAGAGCCATGTATTTTCATTTTTCACCGCCTTCCACAAAGTATGCAGCCAGTTCTGTCTACATGTGATCATGCCCAAAGGTGATTACATAGATTTAAATGCAAAGTACCTTTAAACTCCACCCTGCAGAGCCCTTTGTATTTAGTGGAAGTTCCTCAGAGTCTCTGCAAGATGGAGATGGGGAGTACATAGACAGTCAACCCCCACCTTTATTCATATGCACGCTATTTCACTTACAGAATGAATTCTACTGCTAAAGTAAGTTGAAACCACTAGGATACAAAATTCGTCACCACCTTGATGGTCTAACAAAAAATAAGCTGTAACATGAGGAAAAGCGATCTAAAACTTGGCCTCAGAGCACCTGAGCCTATTTCTTAATTCTGTCATCTCTTAACTTGGAGAGCTTACGCAAAATATAACTTCTCTGAGCATCAGCTCACTTATCTGTTGACTTAAGATAGCAATGAACTCAGTATGACTATTGTTTTGATTGTATTAAATAATATATGTTTAAAACTTTAAGAAATTCCTGAATAAGTAAAAGACATTACAATAGTCCATAAATATGTTTACCTAATTTAAATTCTTAAATATGTTTACTTAATTTAAGGCAGGAAATGAATGACACTTTGTCTTTAAATATATTTCTTTTAAACATAAAATGAATATGAAATTGAGATTAGAAGGGTGTAAAAAAAGAAACAATAGTGCATATTTTATTTCATATTTCTTGGTTATTTGCTGATTATAAGCCCTACATGACAGGCGTTATTAATAACATTGTGTTGTCAACTCAGTAGAAATATTAAAATTAAATGAGCAAGATATCTGTCAAATGTGGTTTTCTAAAGAGTGTAATTAAGTGGCATTTAGTACTTAAAATGTTCACTTCTATTTCCCAATACTCCAGAGTATGCTAAAAGAATTAGCATCCCAGAGCCTTGCATCATAGGGGACCACGCCCAGATATTTCTGAAGAATGCCTACTGCAGAAAAGAGCCTCTCAGCAAGTGAGTCCTAGAGTCTCTGGGTCTTTATGGCCTCTTACCTGCTGGTGGAAGGAGGACAGATCCCACTGATCTCTCTCCTAGTGGTGGTCCTAGAGTAGGAACAACACAGTCATGTCAGAGGCCTATATAGGGGAGAAGACCTGCTTCCTAGAGCAGCACACCCCTTTTCCTTTCCAATGGGTCCCATCTGAGGCTTTCAAGTCCTTCCCATTTCAGAAGGCTCTTCCCAAATATGAGGCAGTTTTAAATCCCTTACCTATATCCTAGAAGAGAAGAAAGATGGACAAAGTTAACAGGAAGGAATCAGAAGAGAAAAGGGAAGATCTTCCAAAGAGAAAAGAACACCTATAGGAAATCCATCTAAAGAAAACTCTGCTGTCAGGAAAAACCTGTTCTCTTCCCACTACTCTGTAGTGTGGTATCCCTATTGGCCTTGCTCTTAATACACATATCAGAATTCCCACAGGTTGGGGACAGAGTGAGTTAGAGCTAGGAGAAATGAAGTCTCCAATTCTTTGTGGTGGTTATACTGTACAGTCAACTTATAGAAGTTTCTGATTTAATTTTTAAATGACATTCTTTCCTGCCCTCCTCTTGTAAGAAGACTCCCTAGCATGGTTTTGGTAAACCTGGGTATCATTTGACCTTGAAGAAATTGCTATGTTGACTTAGTGTTAAAGGATGGTCGGATCATTGGTAGAAAAACTAAAACAATGACATTAATGACAAAAGTCCAACATTTTTAGCTTGCGTTATATTTATTAGACTAAGCTATTACATTATCTTATTTAAGCTTCATACCAATCTATCATTTTAGGTTTCAATAATAATTAGTATTTTTTCCAAATTTCCTAATGAGAAAATAGAAGCTCAGAAAGGTTAAGTGGCTTGTCCAAAATGCACATAATGAGGGATAGGACCGAGGCCCAGAAGTGTGAACATCAGAAACTATACTCTTAACACTTCCTGTATTAAAGTAGCAAGAATACAGGAAACATAAACAGATAAAAATATCCTAGATTCATAATCCAAACTTTAAAATTATATCTAGGACTACAGAAGAGCAAATGTACTTTGGCTGTTTCCAACTGAATTTTGCCTGTGAGAAGAGAAGAGCCAGAATAAGTTAATCAATCATACCCACTAGCTTGGTGGTTGTTAATTTCTCACTTCCTTTGAGCATATTCTCACAGCTTTACTAGCCAGAGAAAGCATTACCCCTGATTGGGGAGGGGGTTGATTTCCCTAATTCTTTTCCCTTCTTCAAAATGGAAAATGCTGCATCTTCAATTTGAATTTCTATTCTGACCCTGCAAATCCACCCCAGGCCTCTTTACCTTCAAGCTACTATTTTCACAACAAAATCCATTCATGCCATCACAAGAGAGTGTATAGCTGGAGCAGTAGCATAATTATACTTATTCACACTTTGTTCACATTCTCATTAGCATTTAAGAGTTTGCCTTTCACAGAGTTAATAAGAAAATCTACTACATTTATCTTTTGGTACCTTGGATTAAAATATGCAATGACAGCTTTAAACTATTATTACCCTCAGAGTGTAATAAACATGTTAAGATAAAAATACAGGTTTTTCACCAGATTCTCTAGCTTATCAAATTTTCAAGTGAAAATTCCCCATGAAACTGTAATGCTGAAAGCAGGGACAATATCAGCCTCCTTCACCACTGCCACTTCCAGGCCCAGCACAGGGCACCACAGGTGGCAGTAATCAGCACACAGTTTTGGAAGAATACAGAGCTATAGCTCCTACTTGTCCTCTCAAAGCTCCTTTCTTACATTCAGAGACTGGCATTGTGGGCTCACATGGAAGAAATTACCAATGGTACCTGGTTTTACAAAATCTTCTCACAAGTCCATTTTTATAAATTGAAACCTCAGTTCAATCAAATCGCTTCATCAGCCATTGATGATTTTGACCTGAGTAAAATTCACCATCTTTATGGGGTTTGTTCCTTCTGGCCTCCCTTGGATTCTTACATGCTTTAAACCTGGTTTAATAGCAGGTAGTTTTAGCAAATTTGGGATGGATAGAATAATGCCAAAGAAAATAATTGGATTTTAATGTCAAGTTACTTTGTATCCATGATTTTTCTTAAGCCTTTTATTTTGGTTTGTTATAAACTCCAAAGTTCATTTACTTTCTTCTCCTTCAGCATTGTGGTGCAGAAATATAAACACTCCCAATATTTCCTTTCTAAGCAAATACTGACAGCCCACATCACAGGGGAAGGTAGGGATCACAGATTATACTCGTTTCAGTTCCTCTTATAAGCCTGTCCTATTTCTTTTTGGCTTTGCACCTATTTTCAAGGCTTCTTCCAATTTTCTGTAATTCTACTAGCTCCTTCTTTACTTAACTCCACATTATACATTGTTAATACCAAATAAATATGCTCTCCATTCTTGTTACCATGGCTTTCTGATTGGGATCATACACAATAGTAAGTTCAATGGTAGAATCTCATTTCTTTGAATAGCTTCACAATTTCATGCACCTACCATAAAAACAAGCAAATTGACACCCTGCCAAGAGTAGCCAGAGGAGATCTTAGAAAAGAGTTCATAATGACACTGTTGCCATATTGCATGCCTGTAAATAATTCATTAAGTCAACCACCCTTTTGTTTTAAGCAAACACAAGCAGATGCCTTTTTAAATTGGATGCAGACAACAGTCTTCAGGAAAACATTATAGTAATATGACACTTAAAAAGAACAACATATTTGTTGTATTGATTTTTTGCAGTAGTAATACATGGTGATTACTTCTGTTATCCGTTTTATCTTACTGATGGGCTTTGTCCTCTGCTCTTATTATTTTAAACTAATGTGAATACGGGTGTAGATAGATAATAAAATAAATTCATAATCAATGAGGTAAATGCAGGTGATTTTCCTAGTCAACCCTGATGGCAGGTCTGTGATGTTAGCACAACAGTCAAAACCCTGAAGACCTCTTCATTCGTAATAATCTGTGCCACCAGATTATTATGGGAAACAGAACAATTTCCAAAGGGCAAGCCATTGCTATCATATTTAAAAGATTAATGAGTTATTGTCTTTCAGATCAAAAATGTATATTTAAGAGTTGAATAAATTCAGGCCCCAAATTCATTATGTTTACATTTTCTAAAAGGTAAGATTTGTTTGCACTGACAGAACATTTTCTTCATAAATTTATGTATTTATTTATTATTATCTTTTATTGTTTCTAGGAAAGATTTCATCTAATTCACTCCTCAAAATGATCACTAAAAAAATCTGTATCCCATAAACTGACTCTTACTGATTACTATAATAGTTTTCAATCATAACTATACATAAGAATTGCATGTGGGTTGGGAGTTAAAAAGCACACATGCCCTGCTTGCAGGGTTTGAATGTAATTGATCCAAGTGGGACCCAGGCAATATATTCCATAAAATCACCCCATATATTCTTATGTGTAGCCATGTTGAGAACTACTGTAATTGTTATTGACTAGATAGTCTAACTTATTTAAGGATAAACATTATAACTGGAAAAATTTCAATGCATTTGAACATACTTACACTATAGTACTCAGTGGGTTATGATTGCTTAAGAATTATGAATTATAGCTCAGTTTGTATTTTTTTTATTTATTCTATTCTGTTTGGAATTCAGATTGGCCAAAGCAGTGGTGGATTTGTGTGTTTGTGTGTGTGTGTGTGTGCGCGCGCGCGCGCGCGCACGCTCGCACATCACATACCTCTTTTTGTTTGAAATACTTACCTTGTGAATTTTTCTTTCTGAGAAACTAAAGTCTTAAAATAAAATGCTCCAGGTGAGTTAATAGAAATAAAACAGAAGAATGCTTTAATTTATTTTTAAAGTAGATAGGAGATATATGCCATTTTATTTTTATGATTAAAAATTTGAAATGATCCATTTTGCTTCGACATCTTTAGTTATTTAGAAAAACATTTAAAAATCTACAATTTGTGCCATCCCTAGACATTAGTAACAGTCTAATCTTGACAGTTTGAAATGTGTCACTTATGTGAGATCTATGATATACCAAATTTTTTCTTTCTTTCAAGAGCAAGAGGAACAAGCACTGAAATGTCTTTCTGAAAGATTTACAGCATTAATAACTCCTGGCTATTTTAAGTCACAGTTAATCTTTATGGAAGAATCAGAGAGATTATACAGTAATTCTTTTATTTTTTCTCCTAGAATTGCAAACTGATATTTTACATATAAGTTACTTGAGGAAAACAGTGCATTCACACTTCAAGAATACTCCTAAGGTCATTACTTCCTTTTTAAAATTCTTTCCATCTGTGCTCAACTGCTCAATGGAAAGGGAAGAAAAAGTATTTTGCAGAACTTATCAAGTCCAAGCAGGGCTTGAAATTGAAACTATATTTGGTGGTCTGCAATCCATAGTCCTCCAGATAAACCCCAAGGACTCTAAGTTTTGTGGGGAGAGACTGAAATTACTTGTAGATAAAATGCAGACTTTTATGACATGTACAGGAATGTTCACAGTAACGTTATCCATAATAGTAAAAAATTGGAAACAGCCCCAGTGTCCATAAGTAGGCAAATGAATAAAAGATATTGTGGTATAAACATAACAGAATATTCCTCTGCAATAAAAAAGAGCAAATGATTGACACAACAGACAATATGCTGATTGAAAGACTTACAGAAGAATGTGTACTATATAATTCCATTACATAATATTCCAGAGAAAACTACTCTACAGTGGGAATAAAAATAAGAACAGTGATTGCTTCTGGAGTATTGAGGGCAAGTATTGACTAGGAAGGGACATAGAGAAAATTCTGGAGTGATGGTAATATTTGATATCTTGTTACATGTATTAGCTTTCTAATACTAGAACAAATACCTGAGATAACCAACTTGTGAGCAGAAAGGTTTATTTTAGCTCATCCCTTTGGAAGTTCCAGTCCATGATTGGTTGACCCTGTTGCTTTGGGGCTTGTAGTAAGGCAACACATCATGTCAGGGAATGTGTGGTAGAGCAGAGCCACTCACCTTACCACCAGCATGAGAAAGAGAAGAACAGGAAAAAAGCTGGGGTCCATTATCCCCTTCAAAGTTATGTACCCGATGACCTGAAGACCTCCCACATGACCCCATCTCTTGAGGTCTCCACCATCCTCCAATAGTGCTCAGCTGAAGACCAAGCCTTCACTATGCTGGCCTTTGTGGGACTCAAGATCCAAACCACAGCACTAGGAGTTCAGACAACACAGATGCATATGGTTTTCAAAATATAGAATGTACATTTGAGATACATTTCCTTTCATTGTATAGCAATTTTATATCAAAAGAATAAAAGCGTCAATGACTATTGGATTCTAGCAAATGATATGCATGATAAAGCATTTAGGGAGAAATGTACTGATGTTTGCAATGTACTTCCAAATGCATTAAAAAAGGGGGGGGGTGCTTGATTGATGTCTAAAGGGATGGATAGACAGATGGAGAGAGGATAAAGCAAGTACAGTAAAATGTTAATGGTAGAATTTAAGTGATGGGTATACAGATGTTCACTATCATGTTCTGTCAACTTCACTGCATGTTTGAAATTTTTCATAATAAAATATTATAAAAAGTGAGAGAGAAGGGTCACTCTTGAGGAAAATCTATAATGTTGTACAAACTATTTTCTCCAGAAATCTTAGCCTGTTAAAGTACTATGTCATGTATTTGAAATATATGAAGACATCACAAAACAGCATTCAAGTGTTAAGGTCTGCCTGAGGATACTTGGTTTAGTTCCTTATCGTACTTCTCTGAATTATTAACCTACTGAATTATTAACCTACTGAATTATTAACCTACTGAGCTAAATACCAGAAAGTCTTGCTATACAATACGAAATACTGTTAGATTTATTATTTATATTTATAAACATAACTAACTTATAATGTTTTGTTGTTGTTGTTTTAATTAGAAACCAAAAAAGTGGAAAGATTCTTGTTTAAGAAATCCTTTAATGATCCTAACAGGTTTGGTGTTTGATTTTTAGCCAAAATTTTTGTTTCACCTTTGAATTAGGGTGGTAGGATAGAGAGACTTTTGGAAAATCATTCAGAAATCTTACAGATTCTCTCTGTCAAAAAAATATGGTCAAGGGACTTTTCAACAATAAGTAAAAATACTTAGCTGATTTATCTGGAACCTGGTTATCTCAACATGATTCTTTCAAATACCTCATAACTAAGTTGTATTTAGTTTCCTGAAAGCTATTACCATCTGCAATATTCATATCTTATAGAAAGTAAAGGACAATACCAGTTGAGTTTTGAGAGAATTGCTAGTAGAGTCACATTTTTGCCAAGTTTGTAACAAGAATAGTAACTCTTTTAAGATACTGTTCACTGTGAGTCAAATTCAACATATCCTGCCCCTTCTCTCTACTTAGATTTATCTGTTGCCAAATGAATCATCTTTCCAGGTCTTCCCATACAGTATAAAATCTCTGTACAATGTTGTTCTGACCTTAAAACCTCCTTGGTTGTACCGTGGCTGCAACTGAGCCCTGCAAGTTCCTGGAAAGAGCTATACAAGCAGCAACTGGAATTTGTGCCCTCAGTTTGTGTTGGTTTATTGTTGATAATGGAGTGAAATAATGTGCAGTTGCTTAGCTATGATGTGTCAGAGACTGATCTTAACAACATTAAGCTACATATCTGTTAGAGTATGAATCTGGAATAAATCCCAAAAGTTCATGTGCTAGGCAATGTAGCAATGTTCAGAGGTGAGAAGACTGGATCATAAGGGCTCTGACCTCATCAGTGGATTAATCCATTTGAAGGATTAATTTGAATGGACTACTGAGTGGTGGTAACAACTGTGGGCAGGTGGGACATGCATGAAAGAAGTAGGTCACTGGGGATATGGCCTTGGGGACTTTATCTGCCCTTAGTCTCTCCTATCTGTCTCCTCATCCTCATCCCACTTCCCAGCTGCCATCAGCTGTGTAATTGTCCTCTACTACTCACTTTTATCATGATGTTCTTCCTCACCTCAGACCCAAAGACATAGAACTGGCTGACCACAAACCAAAATCTTGGAAACTGTGAGCTACAATAAACTTTTCCTCCTCTAAGTTGTGCTTGTCAGGTAGTATGGTCACAGCAACAAAATGCTCCCACAACATCCATTAACAGCTAAGTTTGAGGCAAATTTACTGGTGATAATAATAATTCACATCATTTCATCTTTTTCTGTCTGTTTAGGATCTAGGCACTGTGTGGTTAAATAATCTGTTATTTTTTTTTTCTTTCCCTTTTGAGGTACATCTTAAAGAAAGCAATAATTAACTTCACATTCACTAAACTTTCACTCTTTTCCCCAAATTTTTATGTCAGAGAGATAGGGCTGATTGAACCAAGAAAAGTCTCATCAAGCTGGAAAATTAACAACTAATTTGTTATTTATGTGATATGGTGGTTTTTTTAGTTTATTGCTTTTGTGGACTTTTTCTAAAAGAAGTTGGGCTGCTAAAACTGGATAGTCTCAACACGTGCTCCATTTAATCCCTTTCATTGTTAAAAGTCAGACAATTTTTTAAAAAGCTCTTTTTTAGTATGAAGAGTGAGAGCTCCTATACAAATTAGCTGGAATAGTATTCAGTCTCTACAAACAGCTTGTAACGCATCCACAAGTTCTTTTCATCTGTCACTTTCATTAAAGCCATGAACCTGGAGTATATAAATGAGTCATATGTGCTTTTTTTTTTTTTATCTTATTCTATCCTTTGCTCTTCCTTTTTTTCCTTATTTATAAATAGGAGTTTCTACATTTAAAAAAAAACCTACATGCTTTTTCTAATTTATTTCACACCAACTTTATGCATGCCATTTTCATGTGTGTTCACACAGATCTTCTATTCAATTAACCATCTGGAATAAAGAGCCCTTTTTTCTGCAATATTTGATATATTAGGGACTTCTGTTTTATCTAATCGATTAATTTTATTCTGATTTTGTTTCTTTGCCCAACAGAATATGTTACTTTTTTCTTATCTCATGCTCCTATAAAATTCTTTGTTTTCAGGGGCTGAGGTTGTGGCTCAGCAGCAGAGCACTTGCCTTACATATATGAGGCACTGGGTTTGATCCTCAGCACCATATAAAAATGAATAAACAAAATAAAGATACTGTGTCCATGTATAACTAAAAATATTTTTTTTTAATTATTTGTTTTCATAATATAAAAAGTTAAAACTAGAAGGGGTCTTTGAGTCACCTAGAACAAAGCTCTCTTTTTCTACTTGTGTAGGATGAAACCTTGAGGTCATTCCTGGAACCAAGCCACATATCCTGACTTTCAGTCTTTGCTCTCTTTGCAGAGCTCTATATAAACTTTATTCTTATTCCTCAACTGTTGGCTTTAATTCATAGGTAAGCAAATTATTAACTTTTATAAATGAAAGTTATATATAATTCTTTAAAGAATTTCCTTGAAATTTGTTGTCCCATGAAGTTCAAAAATGTAACTTGGAAGCTGAACTTTTGAAGTAATTTGTAAGGCGTTATATATTCTGTCTCCTCCCTCTCTCTCTCCAGCCCTTCTTTCCCTCCCTGGTCTCTCTTCTTTATGCTTTTGTGCTTCTTCATCTCCCCACCTTTCATCACAAGAACATCCAGCATGGATGTGGTGACAGGTTTTGTCCATTTCACTTACAGCTGATGCTAAAGAACCACTGTACTTGCCACTCTTGAGTCAGAATCCATTCTGTGCCAGGTACTGTACTAGGCATTACAGACACACAAATGAAGGAGGCATAGATTCTGCTTTGAGGAGCTCATACTATTTTAAGGAGACAAAGAAAACAAATACAGGTGATATGAGCTTAGCAGTAGAGCACTTCACTCAGCAAAGGAGAAGGGGGATTCAAATAAAATGGTCCTGAAATGCTTCCTGCATGAGGTCACACTTGAATTTAATCTCCAAGGAGTAACAGAGATTAGCAGGTGAAGCAAGAAAGAGAGATCTAGGGAGATAAAGACAATTTGCAACATCTCCATGTCTAGTTGATAAATTTTCTTTCTTGGATCTGCACTGAAAAAAAAATCATCAGTTGTAGGCAAGCATGATTACTTAACTCCAAAAATGAGGTAAAGAAATTTCAATGATGCCCTATCTAAATGAGGAATCTAGCCAGAGTTCTAAACCTGCTTTCTTTGTATATCCAAATGGATAGTTCCAAAAGGTATTTGCCACAATTACTATCAGAAATATATTCATTTGGCTCAATTTCCACCATCTCACCTATGATAACATCAGCAGTAGTTGATAATGGAGGGGTTGAGTGGGACGCACACAATAGAGTACAATGCAGAGAGAACCCCTGTCATCTCTGCCCTTTCCTAGGTCTCTGGTTTTGAAATTAACATTAATACCTTTGAACTTTAGTCTGCCTTTTAATCAGTAGGGAATAATTTCTTCGTAATGGTAATAATGAGCAATAAGGAAGTACTATAGACAGCATGGAGCATTTTACAGACATGAGCTATTTGTTGTCTATAGATAGTGCACATATAATAGCCCTCGGTATTAAAACTGTGCTAATGCATGTGCTGCCTCCCAAACTCTCCAACTCCAGGCCTGTTCAGTGAAGAGGATCTATAGTTTTTCCTTAGAAGTCTTCACACTTATTTAATGTTTACTTTCTTGATTAGGTCTGGGATTGTCTGATTCATCACTGTATTCCCTGCACCTTGTAAATTGCCTAGGAATACACTGAAAGGGGAAACCCGTGTCATTCTCAGTAAATATTTTGTGACTGAGTAGAGAATGGAGTTTGCAAACTGGAAGCATACAACTAACTGACCAACTTATCACTAGCTCTATAGACATCATTTTTTATTATACACAAAGCAAAATTTGGGCAAGTTCAATCATCCCATCCTATGGGAATTATCTGGCCTTACACACCAACACTCATCTGAATGTGCAATGAAGAATTCAGGGCCAGACAGTACAGTAGTTTTAAAGGGAAGAGAGACAAGGAGTGGTCAGAGAATGGCTAACATTTATTGATTTTTGCCAACTGTAGGTACCAGCCAAGCTTTTTACATATATTAACTCATTTAATGCTCACAATAACACTTGCATTAGGTACTATTACATTCTCATTTTAAATATCAGGAAATCATACTTGAAAGTGGTTAAGTAACTTGCAAAATTCCTCATAACAGGGGAGCTAAACCTGTATAGAAAGAGATACAAAGTCCTACTCCAGCACCTGCACTTAAATTCTTACATTATGCTTTCTCCAAGTCAGACATGATTGCTCAGAGGAAAAAAAAAAAAAAAAAGGAAAGAAAGAAAAAAAAAAAAAAAAAAAACTCCTAATGAAGAAAGGGGGAAGAACATGTGAGAGCAAACCCAGGAAAATAGATGAGTGGGAACATAGTAGAGGTCTCACCTGGAAAGTTCAGATGGGCTCATATTATAAACCCTTGAATGATAAGCTAAATGCCTAGGCTATGTTTGGGCAATGAATATTAGTTTTTGAATTTTCAGCTAGCTTGAACACTACTACAGTGGTCTGCAAATATTTTCAATATAATCCAAGCCTCTGGCCATGAAAGCAGCCTGAATTTTTCCAGAAAGAAGAACATACCCATCTCTGAAAATGCTGGGGTTGACTGTGCCCTCACCCCTTTCCCTGCTCCTAACAGCCCTGATTTCCTTTGGGGAATCCATAAGCACCATGACTAGAGCATGTGGCCAAGGCTAAGCCAATTGATAACATTGAACCCTCTGATAAGAGGGACAGCCAAATCAGCATTAACTTTAGGAATTTTTTATTCAGATGTTTAGACAAAGTATGGGGCTGGGTAATGGATATGAGGCCCAAAGAGCCAGCCTGGCAATGAACCTAACACAGAGAACAGAGCACAACAGTACAAATCTTAATGGAGCTGAAACCCTCATGATGGCATTGACCTCTGAATCTCATGTCTGAAGCCCACTCAACTTCTGGACTTTCCACATGAGTTAAACCACTATGCTTTTGTTTTTGTTTTTGTTTTTACCAGTTAAGCAAGATTATGTGGGATTTCTATTGCTTGCAAATAAAGTCATCCTAAATAATATATCACTCCATACCAAGTATTTTGCCTTGGTTTTGGGACAACTAGAAGCTCTGCCTGAGCTAGGTGACATATCCCATAATATTGTCTCCTTTTCTTCATGATCCCTTCTTCAGGACCTCTCCACCAGGACAAATCCTAGTGATTTTTCACCGTTCAGCTCTGAAGCCTCAAATCCTGAGTCAGTATCTTCTTTCTCAGGACTGCAGACGTCTCTGCAATCTGGAGCTTATAAAGGCTTGGGGGTGACCAAGGAATAGCTGTATATCATCCCCAGGGCTTTCACATCAAAGGACCCAGTGGAGGCCTCATCCTGTTCAAAATGACAAATTAAAATGAATCCCAGAGGTTTATTCTCTAAGAACATAAGACGTGTTTGCTTTTTGAACATTTCATTGCACTGTCTTCAGAATCAAACTCTCTAAAGAATGTTATTATGCCTTGAGCTTCTTGACACATTTCCTAATAATTTGAAGCTTCTGACATTTATACAATAAAAGATTGCACTCCTGCAAAAAAAAAAAAAAAAAAAAAATCAATGAATCTTTTTGGCAATCGTCCTAAATCTGTAGAGATTAAATTCACTTCCCAGACATTGCTGTTCCATATCAAACAGAGTCACGCAGTATAATTAAGATAGTTGTAGAACCATATATTTCATGCCCTAGCTGTCTGCTTTAAACTATCTTGGGAAGTTCAGAAATAATAGGGAAGCTACATCTTAACCAGAGTAATTACATTTGCTAAGCAGATTGGGATAGGCAAGAGCTGTGTAAAAGAATAAAATAAAGCCAGTATAAAACCAAGAACTTCTATATTCATTCTGATATATAAACTTTGCTGATAAAAAAAAAGAAAGAAAGAAAAAGGCTCACCTCCAGTGACAACTCCCAGGGGAATGGCAGCTATTATCCCCTATTGAGTTGGTACTTACCATACAGAGCCTGAACAATTCATACAGAAAAATAAACCATAACATTCCTGTTTATTATTACTTTAGCTGAGAGGTGGTGACATTAAACAGTTCTGCACTGCTGCTATAAATCAGCAGGCTGGAGATGTTCTCAGCATGGGACTAGGACTCCTTGGAAACCACTCTCATCAAAGCAACCAGCTGTCAGAATTCTTCAAATTAAACTGTTATTACAGTAGTATTCATTAGTCAGTTACTGGCTATTAAGATATTTTTATATCGGCACCATTGACATTGGCTGTTGCTTTTTAATATGCAAGTTATATATAAACATGATTCAGTGGCTCATGGGAGAATGACAGGCTCTATTAGAGCTTGGTGTCCCCTGTCTACAGGCGGCTGCCAAGGGCTCCTGTCTTGTCTAGGCACACGTGAATTTCTCTGGGAAGTTGGACATTTGTTCTGGTGGTTGGAGTGGGGAGAGGAGTAGTAATAATATATTTCAACACTAGTATTTGCTCAGAAAAGTGATAGCTCAACATCAGAAATTATAACTCTTAAAGCTGCTACAGAGCCCCTGATGACAGTGGTTTGTACTACTCCAATTTGATGGTTTGGATTTCCATTTTGTCTGAGTTGCTGGGCATGTGTTTAGCTTTTTCTTAAAATCCAGAATTAAAAAAAAAAAAAAGAAGAAGAATGTAAAATGAAGTGCGTGGTGAAGCAAAGGAAGAAAATTGGTATACTAGCTTTGACAGAACAAAAAATAATATGATAAGAATTGAGTTCTTATTAACTTAAAGTGTCCTTGGCATTTGGAAAAGTTCATAAGCCTCTATTTAGTTCCAGGGCAAAGTTATCCTAAATAATTTTTATTTCAACTAAAGAAAAACATGCACTAAATATTCACTAGCCTAGAGAGATTAATATATTACTAAATTTATTTACACCACAGACTCATTCACACATAGAAAATATAGATTTTTCCATTTCAACTTCTTCCTCTATTAATCCCTACATGGTATATATAGAATGCTAGTCTGTCTGGAGGAAATGGAGAATATTTAATACAAATTATTTATTTTATATATGATGAAAGTGAGACTCAATGAATTGGTTAACTGGTGTCAGCCTTTATTTTGTTTTCTCCTCTCTATTTTCTAAAACATTCCAAGATGTTCCCCATGACTCTTGGACAATATGCCATTTCCTGGTCCTCACACCCAAGAAGGTGCCAACAGAGCATACATAAACAACCTCTGCCTCTGTGGTCAGGAAGTTTAGCATTGCTCATTTTCTCTGATCAGATTCTGAGCTCCCTAGACTTCAACACTCCAGTAGGGTTTGATGTGCCAGAGCTGCCTGGTACCAGCTCCCTAGCCAATCACTCAAGTTTCTGGAATTTTGCAAGCATGATTTTGATATTGTGCTAATAGTTTCACATAGAATAATGACACCCCAAATACTACAAATTGGTAAGCATTACAGCCCAGGGTCATTGATGTTGCTGTTTCTTCTGGACGTCTGGTTGTTACCTATGCACCAGCCGACCCCCTGGTTTGCTGCTGAGTCTCCCAAGCCACATCTAGATCCTAGAGAGTGTGCTCCACTGAGGAACTTTGCACAGCTGATGCCCTTACATTTATTTATTAAATAAATATTTCCTGAGTACCTATACTATTTCAAGCACTTTGGCACCTCCCACCATTGTGCAGATCAAGTAAGGACTAAAATTCAACCCATGATCTATGCCTGTACACCTCTTTGGAGGCCTGCATCTGCCTGGAAGAGGAACATATGTACTGTGAGATCTGTAGCTGTGTCTGCCAAGAGAGGAACACTTACTCTTTTTTTTTTTTTTAATATCTATTTTTTAGTTGTAGTTGGACACAATACCTTTATTTTATTTATTTATTTTTACGTGGTGCTGAGGATCGAACCCAGGGCCGCGCTCGTGCTAAGTGAACACTCTACCACTGAGCCACAACCCCCACCCATGAGCCACAACCCCAGCACCACTTATTTTAAATTACTCAAGGAACACAGAGGGCCCTGAATGCTCTGCATATGCTTAAGACATAGTAGTTTATGATTCAAAGTCTCATAGCTACAGAGCTCTCCTTTCAGGGAGGGAACAAAATGAACATGCTAATTTGAGAAAGTGACAGCACCATGATGCAGACACCAGGAGGTATGAGAGAGGGATGGAGGGTGGTAGGGCAGCTGCTGCTTTGGAGCTCAGCAGAGGCTCCTCTGGTCTGGGTAAAGAGTACACCAACGACGAGGTGGATGCCAAGAGTCAAAAGTGAACTTGATAGTGCAGGTCAGAGTGTTACCCTGTTCCAGTAATGAGAACAGTGAGAACTGCAAAGAAGGGTACTAGGTGGGGTGAAGAGGTAAATAGGAGCCCTTGTCTGTGTAATGGGAGTTTGGATTTTATTCTATGTGCAATGAGAAACTACTGGAATGTTTTAAACAGGGTAATGATTTGCATATTTAAAAGATCACTCAGGCTTTTGGATGGAAATCAGATTGTAAGGAAACAAAATCATACACAAGGGACCAGTTACAGGGCTGGCTGCTGCTCTGCCTACACCTGAGAGTGTACTTCCCAAGGTGGGGCTTCTTTGTGTTTTAATATTTAGTTATTTTAGATCTTGCTCCTGAAGCCCAGCCCAGCCCTCCTGCCTCCATCAGCACATACCAGCCCAAGACCCACCTCCCACCTCCCAACGCCTCAGTGTTTGTTTCTTCTTGAATTAGTTCTGGATCACTACTTGCTAACATATCAGGGTACCTGTCATTCAAAGATTACTTAAGGAGCACAGGGAAACAAAAAGAGTACCAAGACAAAGGAACATCTGTCTGATAGGTGCCAGAATCAGTTTTGAGCTTGAGATTATACCTTACACAGAGGTTATTATGAAGATGACCACTCAACGCCTTTGTAAAGCTGAGGATCCCGTCTCTAAATCAGTGGTTCTTGGTCCTGGAGGCATGCTGGTGTCACCTGAAGAGCTTCTTTGAATTTATTATTTATTGTTTTTTAACTTGTTTATTTAATTCTGGGGATTGAACCCAGGGGCATTTTACCACTAAGATACAACCACAGTCCTTCTCATTTTTTATTTTGAGACAGGATCTTGCTAACTTGCTGAGATTGGCCTTAAACTTGCAATCCTCCTGCCTCAGCCTCCCAAGTCTGTAGGATGATAGGCATGTGCCTGCTCCTGGCTTCACCTGAATGACTTTTAAGGACACCTATGCCCAAGATCAATCCCAAGAACTTCTGATTTCATTAATCTATGGAGAGACCATGAAATTGAAACGTTTTACAATCTACCCAGTTAATTCTAAGAGCCATGGTTGAAATTTATGTTTCTAAATACATGGGCATTTAGCCAGGGCATGCAGACACATGTGTGTGTGTGCACACATGTATGTACGTTGTTTTGAAAGGTACAAGTAAGGAGAGGCAGGTTGTTGGAAAAAGGAGAATTTATACATATCCACATATAAAAAATATATTCATATACAGATAGGATTATACACACACACCCCCCCAAAAAATAGGAGGAAGATTTCCTCATCTTTGAACCTGGATTGATGAACCACTAGTTTTTTTTTTTTTTTTTTTTTTCCCATGAAGAATGCAGGTAGACAGTCAACTTGCCAATATAAAAGCCAAGTGGCAAAAGAATATTTCTAGAACTTAGACATTATTACATGTAAGCTATCTCAATAAAAGATATGTCAGCTATCTCCAATACCAGATTTCTAGAGGTGACTGTTTAATAGAGGCTGACAACCCTCATGCACTTTAAAATAAAAATCTGAAGTGGAATAACATGAGAGCTCTTTCCTTTAATACCAACTGCCACTCAGATATTCAGGTCTTAAAAGAAAACACACACACCAAATAAATGTCAAAAGAGAAGCTCTCTTTCCTCTTTTCACCACACTGGTCCCAATATTCCCACCTTCCAAAAAATGAACATTAATCAGGAAATGATAAAAAGAAAAAAAAGAAGAAACTCAGTTGGAGAACAGGAAACAGGAAGGGGGATAGCATGCACTGATTCCCTACTGTGTATCAAGCACAATGAGGGATTTTTCCTACGTGATCTCACTTGTCATAAAAATAAACCATTACTAAAATCATCTCCATGGCAGTTGTTGAAAGTGAGACTTTTGAGTGCAAAGTGCTTTTATTCAAGGACCCATATCAGGAAAGCAGCAGAGAAGGGATCAAAATGCTGTCTTTGCTGGGTGCAGTGGCACATGCCTGTAATCCCAGCAACTGGGGAAGCTCAGGCAGGAGGATGCAAGTTCAAAGCCAGCCTCAACAACTTAGCGAGGCCCCAAGCAACTTAGCAAGACCCTGTTTCAAAAGAAAACATAAAAGAGCTGGGGATGTGGCTCAGTGGTTAAGCACCCCTGGCTTCAATCCCTGGTTACCCCCTCCAGAAAAAAAGCAGTCTTCATTGTACTATGCTTCATCCTCAAATCTGATAAGATGAAGCAAAGGAGCTATAGAAACTGAGCAGAGCTGAAATCAGAAAATTAAATAGACAAATGCCAGAAGAAATATTTTTTCTTCCCCCTTTTTTTCTATAGCAGAGATACTGTATCAGGGCTTCTGGGTGGGAATTTGACAAAGAATGTGGAGGAACCACTGACTAAGAATGTCTCTATGGAAAACCCATAATGATATGGACAGGAGGGTCAGCAAAACGAGGGGTACAAGAAGAGTTCCCATCCCTGATAATAAGCATAGAACACCAAGTGTCAACATGCACTCCTGTGAGAAAGAAAACTCTTCCCTGCCCCTCACTTCTCCAGAAAAAGCACTTGAGAGACCAGCAAAAGGTCACTTTTCCCATGTTTCCTTTGTAAAACTATCATATTTAAGAAAACCTCTTGCTTTCTTCCATGTTCATTTTATACAACAGCCTGTTCATCATGACAACATGGTATAAAAGGGTTTGGGAAGGTTTTTTAAAAAATTTTTTTCTTTCAATGTGCAAAGGGATTCTGAGAATGCTGAAATTATTCTTTTCCCATAATATAAATAACATAGGCAAAAATGCACCTAGGAAACAGGTATTTTCCACTACAACACTTTTCAGCCTATTTATTTGAACTACCTTGACACCTTAAACTGTGATTTCATTCAGAACTCTGCTTTCCACTGTGAAATCATTGTCATTGCTTAAGGGACAAATGACTTCTCAGCAAATGAAAAATTAAATTCTAGTAATTTGCTCTTTCTGCTTTCTGATCATCATGTGAGCTGCTTCCCTCTGCCCACTCTTTTGCCATGATGTGCTGCCTCACCTTGAGCCCAGAGGAATGGAGCTGTACTTCTGTGAACTAAGACCTCTGAAACCGTAATGACTACCCTCTAGTAAGGGTTGCCATTATAGATGGAAAAATATTCTAGATGGACCATGAGGATTCTACCTAGAGTGAGACTCTTCTCTACGATACCTAACCAGCAAGGATTTATTGAACACCCAGAATGCTTAGCAGTAGCATAGAATATTGAGCAACCCTGACCTGTTCCTGCAAAGTATTCCTACCAACCAGCATCAAGTCACGAAATGGAAGGTCTTAGAGTCTTCAAAAGCTTTTTACAAATAAAAATTCCAGCCAACCTACCATATAACACCTGCCTGGAAACTCAGGTAAAAAGTACCATTAAAGACAACAGAGGAGTTTAATCTGGACAGACTGCAATAAGTTCCCTCTTGTTTTGCAGAAAAAGGGGTGACGAGATTCTGAAGAATGCTTCTTACTGTGGTTATAACAAGCTGACCACCTGTCTGACTTCTCCTGATCACTGGCTTTCAAAAAATTTTTCTTTGTAACAAATTCCCTTCATCAGATCTTATTAGATCAGTTTTGACCACAGGAAGTAACAAGGAAAGCACAGGAAAATTTTTTTGCTCCTCATAGGATCATTTTGTTTTGGGGGAAATAGTCTTATAGTATTTTCTTAAGGTTTTCCACAGAACATTTATTGGATTTTCAAAACACCCATAGACTAGGTAGAAGGAATTCATGACTCTGGTAAACACTTATCAGAAGGTAAAAGCTGGTCCTGCTGTACCATAGCCAGCCCGGGCACCATCCTGAAGAGTGAACATGTAAAATGCTACAGACTCCTAAACAGAATATTTGCCGAGCACCTCTCTGAATTCCACAAGTGTGTCTCACAGACAGAGAGACATGCCCAGCTGCCACTGCTTCTGGTTTGGCCGAATGCATGTTGGGAATTCTGCGCCTTTAGTGCCATCTGTGTACCCAGTGAATAAATATACTGGGGTCTCAGAAGAAGTGCCTCTGGAGAGAGCTTGGTTATCTGAAAGATGCAGATTTTATCTTTAATAAAGAAGTAGGCACTCCAGGTAACTGATCTCTTTGCCTTTTCTTCTCCCCCCGGCTAGTGTGGAAGGTTCTGAACATGATGGCCCAGGTGAATGGATTTTTATGGTCATGGTGGGGAGTGTCAGAGTGTGTTAGGTAGCTGCAGACTTTGATGAGCTGTTTAGCTAAGGCTGTTTTCAGGTGGTGATTTTTAAATGCTCTAGCGGGTGTAATAGGGGCAGTTCAAGTGTTTTAATTGGGGTTTCTAGACAGCCGTCACAGTCTTGTCTGGAACTAGGAAGGGAGGAAGAAAAAGTAAATAATAAAAATTAAAAAATAAAATAAAAATAAAAAATAAAAAATTTTAAAAAAATTCTAGTAATTTACTCCAATCAATACTTCATGTCAAAACTAATAAAAATATAATGATATACAAAAGATTATTTTTGTGAGGGCCTATGAATATTTTTCAATATTTTAATTTTTAAAACTCTCATGGTAATCATCTTTAAGATCATTTCAAATTACGTAAGTGCTCTGATTTGAAGGTGTCCTCAAAACTCATGATGAAATTTATTTATTTATTATATTTAACATTTTATTTTGTTTATTAGATTTTTAAAATTTATTTAAATTAGGTATATATGACAGCAGAATGCATTAGATTCATTGTACACAATTGCAGCACAACTTTATATTTTTATGGTTGTACACGATGTAGCATCACACCATAAGTGCAGTCATATATGTACATAGGGTAATGATGTCCATTTCATTCCACCATCTTTCCATGTTCTTTCCTCACTTCTCCCTTCCCCTTTGCCCCATCAAAATTCCTCCATTTTTCCCATGTCCCCCCATTATGGATCAACATCTACTCTTCAGAGTGAACATTTGGCCTTTGGTTTTTTGGGATTGGCTTACTTCACTTAGCAGGATATTCTCCAACTCCATCCATTTACCTGCAAATGCCATAATTTTATTCTCTTTTAATTCTGAGTAATATTATTTTTTAATATAAGACAGATTTATTAGATTGGCTTACATAATAGGAGACCAGATAGTTCCATCATGGCTGTCTGCAAGCTAGAGAGCTGGGGAAAGTAGCAGCTACTTGGTCCAAGAAGCTGGAAGACTCAGAATGAGTGGGCTTAATGATGCAGCCCCAGTCTAAGGCAGAAGGCCAGGAAGCACCATGGAGTGTCACTGGTACAAGTCCACATTCAAAGGCTGAATAATTTGGAATCTATCCTATATGGTTGATGGCGGAAGCAAAAATTGCACCCTCTCAAGTAGATGGCATGCATTGGCAGGCTTACCTCTTTTTCTTTTTTGTTCCATACTGGCCCAGGCTATTGGACAGGGCTGGGTGAGACCCATATTCAGGTTAGGTCTTACCCCTTCAATTGGCTGACCCACATGCCAATCATCTCCAGAAATACCCTCACAGACACACCCAGAGGTGTTTTATACCAGCTTCCTAGACAACTCTCAATCCAGTCAAATGGACAACAAAGATTAAATGACATAATATTTTTTAAACAAATAAATAACAAACTTAATATTAAAAGAAAAATTATTTTATAGAGATAATTCTAACATGAGACTAGGACTCTATCAACAAAAAGACATTCTAAGTAATAGCAATTCTGCCTGAAAATACCACATACTTTTTCCTTCTTTTTTTTATTCAAAGTATTGTATTTATAATAGTAGTATGCATTATAATTCATAATAAATGTATAGATCATCTTTTTACATAATACTGTATACAATGTATATTCTTACCATTCAAATCTTTAATCATGCATTTAGGATAATGATATCCATCTAATTCAACCACCTTTTCTTTTTTTTCTCTTCTCTTTTTCCCCCTCCCTACCTCTCCCTCCCTTTTGACCATTCTAGTGTTCCTCTAATCCTCCTATGTACCCCGAAAGAACACCACTGTGAATCAGCCTCCTTATATCAGAGAAACATTCGGTATTTGGATTTTTGAGATTGACTAACTTCACATAGCATTATATTCTCCAACTTCATCCATTTACCTGAAAATGTCATTATTTGATTCTCTTTTGTTGCTGAGTAAAATTCCATTGTGTATATATTTTCTTTATCCACTCATCTACTGAGGGACACCTAGGTTGATTCCACAACTAGCTATTTTGAATTGTGCTGCTATAAACATTGAAGTGGCTGTGTCGCTGTAATATGCTATTTTTAAGTCCTTTGAGAATAGACCCAGTAGTGAGATGGCCGGGTCATAGGGTGGTTCCATTCCCAATTTTCCAAGAAATCTCCATACTGCTTTCCATAATGGTTGCACCATTTTGCATTCCCACCAGAAATGTATGAGTGTGCCTTTTTCCCCACATCCTCTCCAACATTTATTGTTGTTTGTGTTCTTAATAGCTGCCATTCTGACTGGAGTGAAATGAAATCTTAGAGTAGTTTTGATTTGCATTTCTCCAATTGCCAGAGATGTTGAACTTTTTTTGTGTGTATTTGTTGATTGATTGTATATCTTCTTCTGAGAAGTGTCTTTTCAATTCCTTAGCCCGTTTATTGATTGGGTTATTTGTTTTTTTGGAGTTAAGTTTTTTGAGTTCCTGATATAGTCTAGAAATTAGTGCTCTATCTGATGTGCATGTATTAAATATTTGTTCCAAATTAGTTGGCTCTCTATTCATTTCACTGATTGTTTCTTTTGCTGAGAAGAAGTGTTTTAGTTTGACTCTGTCCCATTTATTAATTCTTGATATTAATTCTTGCACTACAGGATTCTTATTAAGGAACGTGTGGCCTAATCCGACATGTTGGAAATTGTAGCATACTTTTTCTTCTATTAGGCATATTGTCTCTGGTCTAATTCCTAGGTCCTTGATCCACTTTGAATTGAATTTTGTGCATGGTGAGAGATAAGGGTTTAATTTCATTTTGTTGCATATGGATTTCCAGTTTTCCCAGCACCATTTGTTGAAGAGGCTATCCTTTCTCCACTGTACATATTTGGCGCCTATGTCTAATATAAAATAGCTGAAATTATATGTACTAGTCTCTGTGTCCTCAATTCTGTACCATTGGTCTACCAGTCTGTTTTGGTGCCAATACCATGCTGTTTTTGTTACTATTGCTCTGTAGTATAATTTAAAGTCTGGTATGGTGATACCACCTGCTTCACTTTTCTTGCTAAGGGTTGCTTTAGCTATTCTGGGTCTCTTATTTTTCCAGATGAATTTCATGACTGCTTTTTCTATTTCTTTGAGGAATGTCCTTGGGATTTTGATTGGAATTGAACATTTTGTTTGGTTTATTGCTTCTTTCATTTCCAGAACTTCTGTTTGGTTTCTCTTTAGAACTTCTATCTCTCTATTGAAGTAATCTTTTGCTTCCTGTATTTATTTTTGAAGTTTTTTGTCAAAATTATCTTTTGCCACCTGTATTTGGTCCCTCATCTCATTTCTTAGTTCATTCTTAAGTTTCATAAACATTTGGAATATGTAATTTCTGAATTCCATCTCTGGTATTTCACCAACTGTGCTTGCCATGGAATCTACTGGGGAGTTATGTTGATTTGTTTGAGTCACTTTCTTCCCTTGTTTCTTCATATTGCTTGTGTGACTTTTCTTCCGGCACTGTGGAACCTCGACTATTTTGTTTTTACCTTAAAGCCTTCCTGTAATACAATGCTATCAGATCCCCTTATAAATACTTTACACTTTTAAACCAGACATTTTCTATTCATATAATCAGTTTGATTACAATGTACATATTTAGTTAACTCAGATATTGTCTCCAATTTACTCTGTATTTTTGTGATGCGGTTTATAGTTTCAAGTATTGGACACAGAGGTGATATATTTAGGAAGATGGAAGTGAGGGTATTGAGTTGTTCTTTCTTAGGAAGTATAAAAAGAGAATTCTATGAAAGTGGTTTAATATCCACAGTCGAGAGAGGAAAGAGAATGGAGTGAACAATTTAGTGGAAAGACTGATTTATATATAAAACAAACTTATGCAACCGTTGAGAGAAGAACAAAACAAAGAAGGAAAAGAAAAAAAAAAAGATGACAAAGAAGTAGGAATTAGTGTAAAAGAGAGGAAAGACAAAGTGAGTCAAAACAATAGAGAATAAACTATATATGACACCACTTTGCTGTATAGTTTAGTTGCCCCAGTTCTAGAAATCTCAATTTCTGCATATAACTTGTTTTTGCCTCTGCTGAGAATGCAATGGCAGGGTGTAAATAGGAAAGATGAAGGAAGAAGAAAGGAGACAAAAATGAGAAGGAAGAAAAGAAAGAAAGAAAAGAGGAATAAAAGCAAACAAACACACAATCAAACAAGAAAAAGAAAAGAAAAGAAAAACAAAGTCGAACTCAGGAATAAATCTCAGGAACAAATCTCAGCCAAACAGCACCCTGTAAAGCCCTTCCTTTTTCCCTTCCAGTTTAAGCCAGTTGTCCCAGATCACATCCAGGCAGTCACAGAGAACCTGGAAAGCTTGCAGACTGGGGCATGTTCCCCTGCGCCTTCCTGCGCTGGGGTGGAGTCTCCAGGATGTGCAGGCTGGGAAAGTCCCCTGAAGGGCCTAGCTGGAAAGCATACAGGCAGGGGCTTTTCCCCCACAGTCCTGTGCTGGGATGGTGTCTCTGTGGTGGGCGGGCTGGGACAGTCTACCTGTGGGGGCCTATCTGGGAAGCTTGCAGGTTGGGGCTTTTTTCCCCCTGCTGTCTCACACTGGGTTGGCGTCTATATGGTCTAATTCTGAGTAATATTCTATTATATATATAAATATATATATATACATACCACAATTTCTTTATCCATTCATCTATTGAAGAGCATCTAGGTTGCTTCCACAGTTTAGCTATTGTGAATTGAGCTGCTATAAACATTGATGTGGCTGTGTTACTATAGTAGGCTGATTTTAAGTCCTTTGGGTATAGACTGAGGAATGGGATAGCTGGGTCATAGAGTGGTTCCATTCCAAGTTTTCCAAGGAATCTCCATACTGCTTTCCAGATTGGTTGCGCCAATTTGCAGAGTCACCAGCAATGAATGAGTGTGCCTTATCTCCCACATCCTTGCCAACATTTATTGTTGTCTGTATTCTTGATAACTGTCATTCTGACTGGTGTGAGATGAAATCTTAGAGTAGTTTTGATTTGCATTTCTCTAATTACTAGAGATGTTGAACATTTTTTCATATATTTGTTGATTGAATGTATATCTTCTTCTGAGAAGTGTCTGTTCATCTCCTTAGCCCATTTATTGATTGGGGTTTTTTTTTTTTTTGTTTTTTGTTTTTTTTTTGGTGTTAAGATTTTTGAGTTCTTTATATATATTGGAGTTTAGTGCTCTGACGTGCATGTGGCAAATATTTGCTCCCAAAATGTAGGCTCTCTGTTCACTGCATTGATTATTTCTTTTGCTGAGAAGAAGCTTTTCCGTTTAAATCCACATCATTTATTAACTCTTGATTTTACTTCTGGTGTGTTGAATTTATTTTTGACAGTAGTGGAAATTGAACCCAAGGCCTTGCACATGCCACACAAGGGCTCTACTGCTGAGTTATATGCACTGCTGAGCTACATCCCTAGCTCTCATATTGAAATTTAGTTGCTACTGTGACAGGACAGGTTGAGTATCCCACATATGAAATGCTGAGGACAGAAATATTTTAGATTATTCATTACTTTGGATTTCAGAATATTTGCACAGACATATAATTGTTGCTGCCTGAAGCGATTGCCGCTTGGAGCAACGACGCAGCGGGAATAAGTTCAGAGGCAGACTGGAAACAAACAGGCTCTTTATTCTGCTAGCTTCTCTCTCCGGCTCCAACAACAACTCCAACACCATCCACACTCCTCCAACCACCACAAAATGGCCCCGACCCGATCTGCAATGTCCCGGGCCAAGTCTCACGAGATCATGAAAATGGCACAGACCTGATCCACAATGTCCTGGGCCAAGTCTCGCGAGACCATGGAAGTTGGTAATGTTTGAACATCTTTATGGCTCACAGCTAACCGCAATCTTAGCTATCTCCTTAATTAGGGCTCCTGCATTTCCCCCTTTTGTTTTAAAAGAGGGGATGCTCTAGGACGTCCATGTGCAACCAACTTTCTTACCCGTCATCTGATAATCAAGGCTGTGCCCTTGACTCCTGTCTTAGGTTGATATGTCGGCCACATGAGACTGTCCCGTGCGACTGTGCCTGTCTTAGGTTGTCCCCCTCTGGGGATCTTACCTGTCATTGGCTACCAGCCATCCAATCGAGCCCTTCAGGATCGACTGTGTATGATGATTAACAGTCGTCCAATTGTGAGGAAATGCTGTGGCTTTAAGGCGATAAGCCTTCTGCTGACGAGCCAAGTTGCATAGCATATCAAATTCTTGAAACAAATCAGCTGCCCTGAGTTCTATCAAGTAACACACTGAGTTCTCTAGACAAATACCCACAAGGCATTGTCCCATAAAGTCCCAAACAATGAAAGATCAAAATATCCATTTGTTATAACACGTTGATCTAGGAGGCCCCATGCATGCAGAGCAAAGGCCACACTGCTGGTGAGGTTGTTTGATGCTTGAGCAGCAGGGATGTTTGCAGCGACCGTGATCCTTGCAGCTGTAGCAGCAGCTGTCTTTTTTATGTCTAGACAATGCCACCGGCAAATCATCAGGGCCCGCTACCTAGAAACTCAAGCATCAATTATTAAAGGAAAGGCAGTTCTATTCCAGCACTGAGTCAAGAGGTGAGTCGTCAAACTAAAAAAATAGAATTATTAGATTAGAAAATTAAAGTTGATTTCTGCTCATAAACATTGCTGCTTGAGCTCCCACAAACATAAGCTGGCAAAATATCATATTCAGAACAAAACAAAGAAAGACTGAGGGTATTTACTCCATTAAAGATAGAGTAAAGAAAAGCTAAAGGCACTTTGGAGAAATAATTTGTTAGCTGGAACCCTCAAGTCTCTGTAACCTTCCATGAAATTATCTGTTGAAATAACTCAAATTAATCAGCTATAAAACAAATAAAGTTAATTACAAATAAACATTCCTATGTCAAAACACCAAAATATCAGGTTATACAGCACTAGTCATATTCTTCGCTAAAGAGAAATCCCTGGGACACCTATAAATCAAAATTGAAGGTACCTTCACTTATTAAATTATTTACCCAAATTGAATACTCTTAAACTTAATGAATTAAAGTTATTTGGATCCATATATATATATATATATATATATATATATTCATAAGCGCTTTGTTATTTGTGATGTCACACTGGACAGACGTACAAACCTACAAACATATATTTGTGACGTCAATTTACATGAAATTTAGACAAATGCACAGACATAAAGACATGTATAAAAAAAAATACAATTGTGTGCACACTAAAGAGAGATCTCCTCATCCCGGCCGGGAGGAATGACACTTAAGTTGTGAAATATTTTGAAGGACTCTTTTAAGGGAATCATTCCATACCTTCATCTTGGTCCTCTTGATATTATACCTTTTTTATTAATCTTGATTCCTCAACAACTTAATCTTGATCCTTATGATTTGGTACCTGCTTTATTAATCTAGATGGTATCCATATTGGAGAGGATTCGTGCTTTGGAAAAACACAAACAGATCCTCTTCCCCAAATTAATACTGGATCTGGACCCTTCCATGTACCTGAAAGAACATCCTTCCAGTAAACCAAAGGTTTATGTTGGTGGTATGGGTTCCAATGTCTGTCTCCAGCAGAATAACCATTAGAGTCTAAAGTTTAAAAATTTAAGGTAAACAGGGCAACTGCCAATCTGTCCCTAGGATTTTTCCAATTTCTTTCTTTTTGTTTTAATAACATAATTTTCAATGTGCAGTTTGCTCTTTCAATAATGCCCTGACCCTGAGGATTGTATGGGATGCCTGTTTTATGGGATATATTGAATTTTGCGCAAAACTGTTTGAAAGATGAGGACGTATACGCAGGGCCATTATCTGTTTTAAGCATTTTGAGGATGCCCAATACAGCAAAAGCTTGCAAACAATGAGATGTAACATCTTTTAACTTTTTCTCCAGAATGTAAGGAAGCAAAAATCATGCCTGAGCATGTATCTATGGTCACATGAATAAATCGCAATTTTCCAAAACTTGGCTCATGAGTAACATCCATCTGCCACAAATGATTGGGCATTAATCCTCTAGGGTTAACACCATAATGAGGATTGGGCAAATGTGTCATACAAGATTTACAATCTTTTACAATTGTTCTGGCTTTCTCCTTTGTGATTTTAAACCTACGCTGCAAGGTGGTGCTATTGAAGTGAAACTGGGAGTAAAATAAAGTAGCTTGCTGGAGTGCTGAAAGTATAAAGATTATTTGGGTAAGGGCATCAGCCTTTTGATTACCTTCATGGAGGGGACCAGGCAAGTTGGTATGTGCTCTGATATGCCCTATGAATAGAGGTTCTTTTCTTGCCCACAAAAGTTTTTGTATTTGATAAAACAATTTAAAGACTGGAGTATGAGGTGCTATTAGTCCTGCTAGCTCTAATTTTGGGACGGCATGTACAATATAGTGGCTATCTGAAAAAATGTTCATGGGCTGCTCTCTAAAATTTTCCAGAGCTCTTACCACAGCTTCCAATTCCACTAGTTGAGCTGATTTGTATGTAGTTATATTTTGTAAGTTATATTTTCTTTTTTAGTGACTACTGCAGCAGTACCATTTGAGGACCCATTTAATGCCTTAGGAATAGGTTGATTTTTTATTACCTGTGGAAATATAATAGGATGATTGATACAAAAAGATAATATAGGAGACTTAGGAAGATGATTATCAAAATTTGCAGACATAGAGCATCTAGCTATAGCCCAATCATTATCATTGAAGCATAAATATTCAATGTGTGATGATGAATAAGGAGTAATAACAGTAGCAGGGTGAATGCCAAATATTTTAGTAGAAGTCTTAAGACCTTGAAGAATAAGTTTAGCCACCATGGAGGTATAAGACTCAATTATACTTTTAGGAGAGATGGGCAAATGTATCCATAATAAAGGCCCTTGTTGCCAAAATACTCCTGTGGGTGTATGTTGTGAAGAAATAATAATCACTATCAGCGGTTGAGTTAAATCAAATCTATCACAATGAGCTCCTTCAATGGCTTTTTCTACTAACTTTAAAGATTTCCTAGCATCAGGAGTTAATGTTCGCGGTGAAGATGGATCAGAGTCCCCGCGAAGGATGTCAAATAAAGGTTTTAGTTGGCCAGTAGTGAGGTTTAGTGTAGGGCAAAGCCAATTAATATCTCCCAGCAATTTTTGAAAGTCATTGAGAGTGGCCAAATGCTCCTTATTAATTAATATTTTTGAGGCCTAATAAAAGTGTCCATAATTTGGAATCCTAGATATAATATTGGAGATCTAATTTGAACGTTTTCCTTAGCAATGTTTAGTCCATATCATTTTAAGTTTTCTGATATATCACTAAATATGGTGAATAAGACTTCTTGATTAGGATGAGCAAGCAAAACATCATGATATAATGGAGGCACATAAGCTCTGGGTATTTATTTTTGATAGGCTGAATAACTTTATCTACATAGATTTGACACATAGTGGGGCTATTAGCCATTCCCTGCGGCAAAACTTTCCATCGATATCTCTGATCAGGGCCATTATTGTTAATAGAAGGAACTGAAAAAGCAAACCTGGGGGTATCCAGAGGGTGTAGAGGAATAGAAAAGAAACAATCCTTTATATCAAGAGTAATAAGATGGAAATTTTTTGGAATAGCTACAGGATTAGGAAGTCCAGGTTGAATAGGGCCCATGATTTGCATGGTTTTATTAATTTCTCTACGATCATGTAACAATCACCATTTTCCTGATTTTTTCTTGATTACAAATATGAGGGAATTCCAGGGAGAGGTGGAAGGTTCTATATGTCCTGCTTCTAGTTGTTCCTGAACTATTAGGTGGGCCGCTTGTAATTTCTCTTTAGATAGAGGCCACTGAGGGACCCACACTGGATTATCAGAAAGCCATGGTATTTTCAAAATTATTTTCTCAGCAACCCCGAAAAAATATATCTTTTTCCTTTATGATAATGATTTCTTTTAGGGTTAAGATTACCCTGTACCTTTTGATAATGATTTCTTTTAGGGTTAAGATTACTCTGTAGATTTTCACATTTAACACCTGCAGGCTTGGTTGCAAGGTGTACTCCCATTTGTTGCAAAATATCTCTTCCCCATAAAGTAACTGGTAGGTTAGGTAAAACATAAGGCTGAAATGTTCCTTTATGCCCTTCATCATCCTCCCATTTTAAAATTACCGCACTTTTCTCTGGGAGGTTACTATATCCCAAGCCTCTTAAACTGGTTGAAGCTTTTTGCAGAGGCCAGTGCTTGGGCCATGGAAGAGTCAGCTCCAGTATCTATCAGTCCCTCTATCTCTATTCCTTGGATTTTTATTTTACACATAGGCCTCCTTGAACAATGCCGAACCCAGCAGCATTTAGGATTTTGGATTAGGGATGCTCAACCTGTATTATAAGTTGGGATTTTTAGAGCTGACCAGATCATGGAGACTCTGGTTCATGAGTGATCAGGGCCCTTATTTGGGAAAGGTAGGTTATGGCTTTATTCTAAAGGTGAGCTCCATTGCACTCCATGCTTTTTCACTGTATGATGCCCTATAGCATGCAGCAAGATGGTCCTTACCAGAGGCTGGCACCTTGATCTTGATCTTCCCAATTTCCAGAACTATGAGAAACAGATTTCTTTTCTTTATTAATTACCTAGTCTTTGGTATTCTGTTATAGTACAGTGGTAGAAATCAGACTTAGGCATTGAAAACTAAGTCTCCATGAAATCCTAGTCATTATGAAGATAGAGACCATTTATGAATAGCTCAGAGACACCTATATTCTGTCCGTCCATTCAATGTGCATGTGCCTTTTTATTGTTTTATTTTGAATCCCAAGGAACAAAACCAAGATAAAGATGAACACAAAGCAGTGACTGTTTGCTGAAGAGTGGGATGATATCGGAGGCAGCCAAACCAGTTATCTGTTAGCAAAGCTGTTTGAATCCTTTGCCCCATTGGTTTTTCCCTGTCATAAAGGTTGCTTTGGCCTTTTCTCACACTTGGAGAAAATCTTATTCATTGCGTTGTCACGTCTGTGAAATAGAGCCCTTTGATGCCAACACTGCCCCGAGATGGAAGGTCACCTTTGCCTCGCTATCAGGCAGCTGGGGAAATGTCTTCATATCTCAGGGCTCCCAGTGGTGTCACTGAAAGGCGAGGCTGCTAAAAGAGAAACCAGACACAGAACAGTGGCCTCCCACACATTCCCTCCAACAGGAAGATACTCCACTGAGGAGCAAATGTCATGGCTAGGATCGCCTGCTCCTGTAGCTACAGTGCCAGGCTGGAAGGAAAGGTGTTGATAGCTGCCAGGAAGCCAGTCTGTGATATAAAAACAAGTATGTCACAGAGCAGTTCCATTTCCTCTCTTTTTGTTTTGTTGCCCGAAGCTAGAGAACTCTATCCCTGTAAATCAACACTAAGGCAGAGGACAAAGCACAGAAAAGATGGTGTGGACACTTGATTGAATTTCCAAATTAGCAACCCTTCCGTCACACAACTTTCAGCTCAGACTCACCTCACCAAAAACAGAAGCAGTTCCTCTTGTGGGGCTGCGTAGGCCGCTATTAAAAGAAACGCCAGATACCTCCTTATAATCTGTCCTATTTTGAAATAATGGTTTCCTCACATGTACGCTATTCTCAAGCTCAGTATAAAATAAATTTTGAACTATTGCCCTTCCTGACAATGTTGGCAAGTGCTGTTCACCAGCTTTTCAGCCACAATTTTAATATTGTGAGGGTCAATTTTTCCTTGCTTTATTTTAGGCAACCCGGGCATCTTCAAAGATTAATTATTCACTTTGTACATTTTCTGGACCTTTTGGTCCTTTCTCTTCTCTCCTGCTGTATTGTCCTGGTCTCATTATTCACTCTGTGCCAAAGGAAGGTCAAGGATATAGGCCTCACACGACCCAGCATGGCTCCTTGGAAAAAGGTTTGGCTAATGATTTGATGGGAAATACCTAAAATTCCTGGCTGAAGTAGGTTTGAGAATTTTCCATGGATTTTTTTTTCCTTTGCTTTGCTCTCATCATTTCCAATCCAAACTTATAATTGAAATATAACTGCTTTATGTATCAGCATCTGGACACAATGCAGTCTATTTATACAATATGGCTGTAAAGATGTTTGGAGTAGTGGAACATCTGGTAGAGAAGAGGGGTTTTGATACTTGTCTAAACTATGGATGTTATAATTTTTATTTTTCTCTCCAGTGTTTGTAAAAGAGGAAGATTTTCCACATTGTTGACATAAACTGTGTATTGAAATCATATGGAGATCTTTTTCAAAACACACATATGCAATATCCATGCCTAAAGATTCTGATGCATTGGGCTATGATGGGGAAAAGGCATGTGTGCCTTTTAAAACCTTACATTGATTCTGATCTAGACCCTTCCTTGAGAACCAACGGAAGAAGATTTATTCTTTATACATTTTTTTAAATGGTATTACACTGACATTTAAAAATTTTTAGTTACTTCTGTATTATCCATTTTTAAAAGAATGTTCTGAAGCCAATTAAATGCCTTTCATATACATTCATATTTTCATAGCTGAAATTTTTAAAAAATCCACTCCCATTAAGTTTCATGATAAGATCCTGATTGCTATATTCATTTTAGTTGGCAAAATTAGATTTCACAGTCTTACCAATTACAAAGCAGACATAAATTCCCAAAATACAATATAAAATTACATGCTATATAGTAAACAAAAGATTGGATTATGAGCTAGAAATGTAGGTCTGAACCACTGTGCAACTGACCTGAGTTCTCATGATCTGCTTTCGTTAGATGTGGGGGTGATTTGTGTGATCCTGAGGTCCCTTTTGGCTTTAGCATGTGACCCATTCACACTATGATCCTGTGTGAAATAGACTGGCAGTCACTAAAAGAAATCATAAATACTTGAGAGGTTGCCTTCACTATCTTCTGGAAGCTCTCAATTCACGAACACAGCTTCCTCTGCGCCATCTGCCCCAGCAAGCAGTGCCTTGGTTCCCCCAACCTGTTATCGAGGTAGCCAGCCTTGGACTGACAGCTCGCCTGTCAACTTCAGTCCTGTTAGATTCATGACCCCTAAAGGTATTAGTTGCCTGATTGACTGACTGATGATGACTGACATGTATACACAATTAACTCTTTAGTCTTACTAGCCCTAAAATGAGACCCATATGTTCCCAATCTACAAATGTGTGTCAGTCTCCTCCCATGATGGAATCACAATCAAGCACACCCAGAAAGATGTAGACCAGTGATTTGTAAGCTCTTTTGCAGTCATGCAGAATTTCCACTCTGTTGACTAACCCACACCACACTTAGTAATGCCTGTCTTTCACATGTGATTTTGTGGCTATCTATAAAAGATTGAACATAGAGAAGTGCACTTTTTTTTTCAGATTAGTTTTTAACTACCATTGACTTAGGAGTTAATCTCTTTTATTTGCCTCTGGACATATTAGTTACAATAATTTTCTATTATAACAATTTCTGTTAAAAGTTAGGCTTTATGCATGTTAACAGTATATTAATAGCCAAGTTTTAACACATTATCTACGTCCGCATCATTTACATGATTTACAGGAGTAGTTGCTTATTTGAGTGTCTGTGATACGAAGTAGATACCTATTGAATTACCATTTTTAATTTATAAATGTCCACAAATTTCTTGAATATGATAATGAGAGAGACTTGGATGAATGGATCTTAGACCTTTCAATCATTTCCCAGCTTAAATATATACCACCTACTTTTTCATTTAGAATTATTTAAAGTTGCTTACTTTAAAAAGGAAGGGGAAAATATTTTTTAATATCATGTCCACTTCCCATGAATAGTAAACCATCGAAGAAGAAACAAACTCTAATCTTTGTCATACCTCCAAATAGCAGTTCTCTGCACTTCACCTGGGTCATTGCCACAGACTCTCATGTGCCCTCCCCTTGCATCCACTATTCACCCTCTATTTCTTCATGTACTCAGCCCACATCCAACCAGTGTTACTATGGATAAATACTCTACAAAGTAACAAGAGAACCAGTGGTGAAAAATAAAATATCATTCCTGTGGAAGAAGGATGACAAATTAGTAAATAAAAGAATAAAGAAGATCCTTTTAGAAAGTATGGGATGCTGGGAGGCTGATGTGATAGAAGCTGGGTTGGGAAGTGAGGGAAGACTCTGATGAAGAGGTGCCAATTCAAGTAGGACCTTAATGAGAAAAGAGAAACCAGCAGGTACACGAAGGAAGAGAACCCAAGGGTTGAGGTACCAAGGCAATCCCAAATATGGTCTGTTTAAAGGTAGACAATATAGAAAGAAGTCAAAGAGAAACATGAATCACAGCAAGAAAAAAATTAAATAAATAAAAATAAATCATTTGTTTTTCTAGATATCATGATGAGCATGACAGGATTCATCTACATGCAATAGGAAACCTTGAGAAGCATTTTATTTTCAAGTGAGCACAGATGGTAGGACAGGTAGGGAGAAACAGTAGAAGAATATGTGTTAGGATGTTACTATCTTCCTCATAGGATGGTGCGATGATGATTATTAAGCACACTTAGGAGTCTTACGTATTTTCAGTATTCAAAAAGTGTTAGACATTAGTATTATTTACCTTCTTCCTTCTTCTTCCTGGTTCTGATGATGATCAGATAATTATTTTCATTTCTATAGTTTACCTAGGAGGAGATAGTAGCTTGAGATAGGAGGTTAGTACTGAAGATGAAGGGAAGTGGATAGATTTAGTAAATGTTTTGGGGTTCCTATTCATCATTTAAGGCCCAAATTATTCCAGATCCTCCATGACATTTCCCTTGCAGTGACCACTTCTTTCTCGACACACTGGTAATAATAATAATAATATTATTATTATTATTAACACTATCACCTTGAGTCTGCTTCTTGCCTGTTCTGTCTAAAACCCATTCAGAAAAATTAAAAATAAAAAAGCATGTTTGCAGTTTCTTGAGAATGCTAATTCTCAGACAGAACTCTAGATGTCTTTACTCAGTAAGGAAAGGAAGGAAATCTTCATTTCAAAACAAATATTTCAGTTAATTCAGATTTGGGTAGCTGATTAACCTTACTTGACATTGCACCCATCCTAAATGTGAAGCAAAAATGAAGACTAGAGATAGATACTTAGGAGTCATTAGTGTATATATAGTAATTAAATCCATGCACATGGATGTAACTATCTGAGGAGGGTGTGCAGAGAAGAAGGTAGACTTAGAACTCTACCTCAGTGAAATCAGACATCTGAGGTCCAGGTGAGGGAAGAACACATAAGACTGCAAATTGGTGCAGCCACTCTGGAAAGAAGTATGGAGATTCCTCAGAAAACTTGGAATGGAACCACCATTTGACCCAGCTATCCCACTCTTCATTTTATACCCAAAGGACTTAAAATCAGCATACTACAGTTACTTGGCTGTGTCAATGTTTATAGTAGCTCAATAACTACACTATGAAACCAACCTAGGTGCCCTTCAACTGATGAATGGTTAATGAAAATGTGGTATACATACACAATAGAATACTACTCAGCCTTAAAGAAGAACGAAATGGTGGCATTTGCCACTAAATGGATACAGCTGGATAATATCATGCTAAGCAAAATAAGCCAATCCCCCAAAACCAAAGGCCAAATGTTTTCTCTGATATGTGAATGCTAATTCACTATAGGATGTGGTGGGGGTGGGGTGGGGAACACTAGGGAAGAATAAAGTTGTTTTAGATTAGGTAGAGGGGAGTGAAGTGAGGGGAAGGGGTATGAGAGTAGGAAGGATAGTAGAATGAATCAGACATTATTACTCCATATGCATATATGACTACATGACTGATGTGATTCTGTATCATATACAACCAAAAGAATGAGAAATTATATTCCATTTATGTATGATGTCTCAAAGTGCATTCTATTGTCATGTATAACTAATTAGGAAAAAAGAATATAAGAAAAAAGAAAGCAAGAAGTTGTCAGTGAAGTTTAAGAACAGGATTTTTAAAAACAGTGTGATCACAATGTTCTTTCCTACAGCAAAAAAAATATTACAGGGACTTCCTGTGTTTTGCACTGGGATATAGCATAGAATAAGATGTACAAAAAGCCCTACCCTTGTTAAACATGCAGTCTGGTATTAAACAGAACAGGGCAGTGTACAAAAGAGAACAGTTATTAGAGTGTTCATTCACAACCAAATTGCAGTGGGTTGAGGAGTGAATAGGAGATGAGAAAGTAGGCACAAGAAATGTGATTTATACTTTCTAGATGGCCATAAAGGGAAGAAAGGAGCAGCCCTCCCTACCATTCATGTGTAAACCTGGTAAACTCAGTGACACTACACTGCTACCAACAAGGAAAAACTTAATTTTAAATTCTAACAAACAAAATTATGGATGTTGAAAGAATTAAAATACATTTATATTTCTGGAAAAGGAAAGAACAAAAATAGAACCTTTTGTAAAATGGTTCAAAAAACTAGCATGTGACAATTTTCAATTTCTAGGGAAATTTTTTTTGTTGGCAATATATTTCAGGGCTATTAAAATAAAGAACAAGAGCCTAGTAGCTAATAAACAATAATCAAGCAGAAACTTATGAATTAATATTCTTGAAAGTTGTGAGATTTCTTATAAAAATAGAGGTAGCAAAGCATTCAAAACTGACTCAAACATAAAAATACAGATTCAAACCCATTTCCTCCCTTCCTGATGCATTTCTTTCTATTCTTCTCTCCACCAACTAAAATGAGCACCTTAGATCAGAGAAATCAGTTGGAAGTTCATAGTGCTCATTCCTTTAAAACTACTAAGCAATGTAGGAAATGCTTAATTCTGAACTCAGAAGACCTAAAAGTCGTTCCTCACTTGAACAAGTAGGGCCTCCCTCTTTCCTTGCTTTTTGTCTTTGCTTTTTTTTTTTTAAAGTTTGGGGATGGTGGGGTTTTTGTTTGTTTGTTTGTTTGTTTTTGTTTTGTTTTGGTTTGGTTTTCAGTGCTGAGGCTCAGGGCCTCATGCATGATAGGTAAGCATCTTACCACTGAGCTACATTTCCAGCCCCTGGGCATTCATTTTTGAGGGTATCATTTTATATAATCAAGACAGCTGATTCTATATTGAAAATTTATATTTTTGTACTTTTTCATGATTTTTTAAAAAGTCACCAAAATTCCACCTATTGTTGGCATTCATGGCATATATTCAGCAAAATCATACTGTATTAAAAAATCAACCTGGACAAAGAAATATACTAGAATTATTAGGTAATTTCAGAAATAAAATAAAAGTACGTTTATTCTTTACACTACATGAATTTCAGGGGAACCACATGAAACTGAGAAAAAAAATTATTTGCAATCATAGAATAGAAGATACTTTGTTTCCAACAGGATACAAAACCCAGAAGCCATAGAGGATGTTTAACTGGATAAAAATGTAAAACCCTTTACAGTAAAACAATTATTTTAAGTTTAGTGACAAAGAAAAATGAAGCACTTGCAATTATTTTAATAGAATTTTCTTACTTTTCAAAAGATTTCATACAATACATTAAGAAAAACAGAAATGGTCCAATGAGAGAATGGCAAGAACTATGAACAACAGCATCAAATCATAGGAAACATTAAGTTTTAATTAGTAAAATAAATAGAAGACAATAGAATAAAGTAAATAGAAGGATGCATCTCTTCATTCACAATTACTTAATTATAAACAAAAACAATTCCCACAACAACTGCATGTGTTGGGAGTCTTGTAACTTCATGATCAGATAGGCAGCCACTTACTCAATTATCCCTGGCTTGAAGGACCACTGATTTGCAATGCTTCAGCTGATATACAGTAAGATGCCCTATACAGACTGGGTTGTTTCTGGGTTATTAATTTCCCTGGCTTATTTAACTATCCCAGAACAAATGCCCCAATGTCTTCATTATGATTGCTTCACAAAAGTCTTCATGTTTGATAGGAAAAGTTCTGCCACAAAGGTCTTCTCCAGAAGTTTCATAACTCTTTAGGGCTCTTTGTACTTTAATAAAATTTCAGAAAATCAGGGTTTTTATTCTGGTTTTTTTTTTTTTCTGTTCCACAGAAGAAAACACATGAAAGGAATGAAAAAAAAATAATACATTTTTGGAGGATTGACATGTTTTTAAATTGTATATTTTTCCCCATGAACATATATACCAATTCATTTATTAATACTGCGATAATTTTCTTTGATAATGCTTATAATGTTTTTTGTAACTTTCAAATTATCCTTTGTGAGAAATGTTTTTAGTTACAGAAGGCTCATTTTTTAGTTACTTGTTTTTCTTGTATATAAAAAGCTATACAGTTCATTACATAGATTGTAAACATCAAACACACACACACACACACACACACACACACACACACACTCACCATTTAGAAGAACTGTATTCTGGGAAGGAAAGAAGAGTGAGCTTACCAGCCAGTTTCTTAACTCATCAAAATGACAGCCTTTCTGTCATCTGCATATACCTCAGACCTCTACTCATCTGTCAGACTCACTAGTAAAAGTTGCCTAGTGAACCACTGGAGGAAAGTTTACTTGTTTACTCACAAGTTTATTAAGAACTATGAAACAGTAAAGGCAGCATCCAATTGAAAAGAGGCCCAGTGTACATTTGGAAGGGAAAAGGAATGATTCAAAGAGGACTATGGCTTTAAAGTTCTACAATAGAATAACTATAATTGTTCAAGGGAATAAAACATTAAGAATATATTTTGCTATTTGAATTTTAACTTTCAGAGTCACATAGCACAAATCTGTTGATTAAAGGAAATTATTTGCTCTTCAGAAACACTCAAATATCATGAACAATTTCCCTAAATCATTTCTTTGTAAAAATCTTCACATTCCAAATTTGCAAATGATATTACACTGAACAGTGAAAGAAGAGGGTCTTATAAGAAGAGTGTGTATGTGTGTGTGTGTGTGTGTGTGTGTTTAAACAATGATTAAATAATATAAATTCTGTTTTACTACTTAAATTCTAATGGTCATGCTACTTTATTACATTTTCACATCCCCCCAAACCATTCTCATTTTCTCTTACTATTTATACCAATTAACAAATTTTCTTAAATACCTATTCAACAGCCCTGTATTAAGTTTCAAGGACATATAAGAATAATAGAAGATATAATCAACCCACCCATGGGAACTTAAAATATTTTTGTGGAGGTAAGAAATATCAATGTGGAGTAATTAGAGAAGAATTATGCATAGCATAGACAACAGATTCCAAAACACAAGCACTCGTGTTCCGGAAAACAAAGAAAAGAAAGAAAATCTTAGATTTGCTCAAGGATTTCTATGAAATATAACTAAAGAAAAATGGGAAGGGGGTCATGTTCCTATTTTTATAAAGTCTAATTTTATACCAAAGTTTTCTGAATTTCTTTCCAACTTCCTTTTTGGCCTAGAGGACCTGCTTTAGAAAACTAAAGAAAAAGATGTGAAGGATTCAGTAGAACATTATCACCTCTTTTTATTCCTCTTGCAGTGAACAGATATGGTCCATTTAAACATTTTGCCTAAGAGTTAGCATTTGCAAGAAAGAAAATGATCACTTTCCTTTGCTTGTGGGGTCTTGACATCATGCCTGAGCTTTTGGACTTCATTCTCATTGTTTAAATGTGCACATGTTGCACAAAGATGTTGCTCTAATTTGGTTAAAATAAACCTTCCAAAGCTATACTCTAGCCACTAGAAAGTGAGTTCAACAAAGATGTAGGCATCTTTGTTTTTTCATTGTCTAATGCTTTGCACACAGTGGGCATTTAACAGTATTTAGATCTATTATGAGAAATAATATTTAACACATTATGTGAGGAAGGCCATGCGAATGAGGAATCAGTAATAATGGATAAATATTTATGCTGCATGAATCATGTTCCTTTGAGGCAAGGTCAGTAGGTGGTATTTTGCTTTTATTATATGTCTTTGGATTGTTTTACAAGCCTTTCCCTGGTTTGTCAGTTTTTTAAGCCATGGTAAAACGTTTTAAAAGGGGAAATTTCAAATAGATAAATACAGTGATTTATCTGCATAATTGTTCAATATCGATGGAAAATATTTTTAAATAGAACAAATGAGGATATTTACAATAGATAGTACCATTTAATTTGATAATCATGCACGGGATTTTAATAATTTTACTATAAGTTGACTGCTTTCTTTAAGCAAGAGAAAACAACAATCCTTCCTTGATCATGCAACAGGTACAGTAGTTAAAATGCAAAGAAACAAGTGAATTTCAACTTCATGGATGACTTCTGTTCTTGTACTAACATAATGTCAATCTTGGCCTTCAGCTGCCTGGTACAGAAATTAATTTCAGCTGCAATCTTTATTTGGATTTAGCAACGAATCATATTTCTTTTCCAGTATTGGGACTGAACCCAGGGATACTTTACCACTAAGCTACATCACCAGCCTTTTTTGTTTTTTTTTAATTTTGAGACAGGGTTTCACTAAATTGCTGAGGTCAGCCTCTATTGTACAATCCTCCTGCCTCAGCTTTCAGAGTTGCTGGGATTACAGGCATGCACCACATAATATTTAAATGCCCCCAATTATTTCAACACTGCAATTATTAGAATTTAAGAATGTCCATGAATCAAAGGAAAAGAAGAGGCTCTGTGAAGAAGGATTTATCCTGAACACATCCCTGTCCTGCTCCCTGCTCTTTAACCACACTGTTTCACAAAAAGTGTAGAGATGCACCTGACTGTCACATCTGGAAACACAAACTGGGCATGAACATTCCTCTCAGCTCTTCTTCCTCATGACAACCTTCATCCTCAGCATCTCCTGGGTCTGTCAACCAGAAATGGTCAAGGAGCCTATTAGTTTCTTGAGGCTGTTTTAAGAAGGTTAAAACAACAGAAACATATTCACTCTTAGTTCTGGAGGCCAGAAGTCCAAATTCAGTTTTACTGGAATGAAATCAATGGGTCAATGGTCATAGTCCCTGGAGAGGCTCTGGAAGAGAATTTTCCCTTTGCCTCTTCCAGCTACTGGTTGCTGCTGGCATTCCTTGGCTTGTGGGGCTGCACCACCACAATCTCTGCCTATATAGTTACATTGTCTTTTGCTCTCCTATCAGTCCAATGTCTCCATCAGCCTCTTTCTTCTAAAGATATTTCTAAAGTTATTTAAGGTCCACTACGTTAATCCAGGAAAATCTCATCTCGATATCCTTAGTTTCATCATACTTGCAAAGACTTTGCCAAATACAATAGCAGAGGTTCCAGCAATCAGAACCTAAAATCTTTAGACAGCCATTATTCACCCCACTGTTCTGCCCCCTGTGATTACGACAAACAGAAATCTCCCAATTCTACTCTCTTTGTCCCACAGACCAAGTAACATCCTTCAACTTATTCTCTGTGCATAAGGCTGATATTTTGATTTGCTATTTTTTGTTACTTCTTATTTCTCAACATATACAGAACATGAGGAGGGAAAGGGGATGCCATTTATTGGGGGCCCCTTTGAAACTCAGTAGGAGAACCGAGATGAAAATAATGGCATAGATAATAGCAGGCTGCCTGCTTGAGAAACCTCCCCTTTAACATGTCCCACTGTGAGGAGGTCAAGAGCAAACACAAAGCGAAGCAGGAAAGAGAACGGGAGGCAGAGCACAAAGATCTAGACCTAATTCAACCACCCTGAGCATATTCATTATGCACAGTGAAGTATCTACATATGGCACCTGAAAAATATCACTGAATTAATAATTTAAATCATGATTATGCCTCTAATTTCCTACCATATTCTCCTAAATAGACATTGTAATGAAAAGCATATTTTATTTACAATTATAGTTTATGAACCCAAATGTAAACTGACAGTAATGAGAAGATGGTGTCACTAAATCCATTTTAATGTAAATTGCCACATTTAAAATATTCTGAAAGCAGTAAGGGCAGTTAATGAACCTAGTACTGATATCCTTGTCAGAAATGCCTGGCTTAAACCCTGATCTTGTGTTTCAGACTGGATGATGATCGCCTCCTCATCGTTTAAGTGTTTATTGTTTCTCCTCATGATACCCTAATTATAACAGTTTTTCTTCCCTGCCACCCACCCCCACGTCCTAGCAGTCAGCAAACCTGGTTTGAATTAAAAAGGAACAACTCTTTAGCTATAAACACAAATCTGTCTCCCAAGCAAGAGCTGCTTGCTGTGCCCATAGCAGAGAAAAGCAATGATGTAACAAGGGTAATTATAACCTGTGCTAGCTGGTGTCACAGAAGAGAAGGGCCTGTCAGCATTTCACTGTGAATAATAACACCCATGCCTCTGCTGACATGAAATGTCGAGTGTTACTGCCTTGGTTCTCAGACAGCTTTAAGTCTAAGAATATAAGTTTTAATTGAAGAACATGCTACAAAATGCTCTAGTTGCTACAATCATGGTCTTATAATGCAGTCCTGGTTTCCTACTGATACCAAACTCTAGAATTAGCTCCTGGACTTAAGGCCTGGACCTTAGAAGCACAGTGATTCTGATTGAAGGTAAAAAGGTGAAGAATGCCAGGAGTGGATTCTGAAGTTCTTTTTCTCTTTTGAAAATTTCTTCCTTCACAGATGTATTCTTGTGGTGGCATTTTAGTTATTTTGTGTTATCCAGAGACTCACAACAATCTGAGGAAAAATCCATAGAAACTAGAGAAAATAATGAAGAGGCCAAGGTTCTTCAAATTCCCCTGGAAAATGAATGATTTAGGAAAAATTGTTGCAATTGCTATCACATGTAAAAAGTCCTCATCTTCTGAATATGTAAAGAACTTGATTAGAAAATATTAATAACCCAATAGAAATAAGAGCAAGCAAACACACACATTCAATTTGTATAAATAAACATAAATGTAAAGATATTCAACCTCATTCATAACAAGAGAAATGCAAATTAAAATCACACTGACACATTCTTTCTCTCCAATCAGATTGGCAAAAGTCTTGGTCTGGTAATATATTCTGTTTGTGAAGATGTAGGGAAAAAATATATAATATAATTTAGCTTATTGTACATATATACATTCATATAAATATACTATCTCTAAATATACATATATAAAGAGAAAAAGACTATGCTTGTATTTGTTTAATAACAAGCAAAGGAATATAACACAAGAATCTAATAAAAATGAGATTGTCTATAGAGCATAGATAAGCAAAATAAAGCTAGACCAGGGCAAGGTGGGAACATGATTTCTCAATAGGCTTCCTTTTAATATTATTTTGATATTTTTTTATTCTAAGATGTTATAAATGACAGCAGAATGCATTACATTTCATATTACACATATAGAGCACTTTTTTACAAATCTCTGGTTGTATGCAAAGTATATTCATACCATTTGTGTCTTCATACATGCACTTAGGGTAATGCTATCCATTTCATTCTACCATCTTTTTTGTTTTTTCCTTCACCCTTTATTTTGATATTTGAATTCAGTGATTGAAACTACTTATACAAAAATATAACATTAAAATAAAAAGTTAACAGATAAAAGTCCAACTTCCAAGAAACCACTGGAATTGGGAAATGGAATATTGTTCTGCAGCAGAGTAACTTTACTTTTTTTTCTGTATTTATGTATCAAAATACATCTTGGGTAAGATAACAGGGGCAGGAACACTAGTTGATATGGGAGTTTGTTTGCTATGGTAGTTAGGAAAAAATGAACAAATATCAGATAATGGATGGGCGTTTTTGTAGCATTAGGAATAATGCAAGTTAAAAATCAAATGTGTTTGACAGTAAATATGTTTGAATGTGCATTAATACATTTGTACTTTGCTAACATTCCCTGTGCTTTTCAGTTACAGAGTTCCATTTTAATAAAAGATTAATAAATTTAATAAAAATTTATTTTTATTTAAAATTTAAAAAAAATTTAATAAAAGATTATCATTAAATAAAAATTTAACATTTCAGCTTGGCATAAGCTTTTCAGTGTCCCCAAAATGTAAGAAAAGGATGTGAAATGAACAACACAGTTCTGTACCCAGAGCCAGTAGTGGGGTCAGTCCTCAAATAGCTACCAGTTTGTCAGTATCCTCAAAATGAGCCAGGGTAAATGACAAGCCAACAAAGTTACAACTTCACGGGTGCAATGTGAAACTACTTATAGGGGTGCATCATTCATTATTCCCTTGTGTCTCCACATGGACTGACTGCGTGAAAGCACTGGGTTTGGTCTCCATAGATTTGCAGTTGATAGATGGCAAAAGCAGCTCTAATGCCTCCATAAAATGTGTTTCCCCTGATGCTGAGAATAGAGAAAGGTAAGATAGGAAGGAACAAGCATTCAATGGACAGAACCTACAGAAATAATATGTGAGTTCTTACTCTCTCGTTTTTGGCCTCCTAATGATGTGCTAAAAAATTCCAAGATATATATCAATCTTAGGAGTATTTTCTCAAATGTTGGGATTTATGTGATTTTTGTTTTATTTTGTAGATATTTTTCCAAACAAATCTATACTACTTTGGGATCAGAAAGAATACTACATATTATTTTTTAAGGTCCAGGTTTATATAAATTTCTTATACCCTATAATAATAATTTAAAACTTAACAAGTAATTTTCCACATATCATGCCTCTCAAATTTATGTTACTCAGCTTCCTTGCTGATTCTTTGCCTCCTCTATACCTTCATCTACCTGCTACCTGTGTTGTTTGTTTTCCAGGTATATTCAAGGACAGTTTTTGAAAGTGAAGTTTAAGAGTATGTATGTGTGTGTGTGTGTGTGTGTGTGTGTGTGTAAAAGAGAGTGAACAGAGTTGAATTGCTACTTTGCAGTGTAAAGCATACCCTACGAAATAATGTTTCCCAGAAGTAGGAGAAGGGAAGAAAAATCACATGATCATTTGTAGTTCATTAATAGAATATGACTGCTGTGGTTTGCAGCATATTGTCCAGTTTATTTGTTTACTGACATCTTTATTGGTTAATCCAGAACCAGTGCTCTAAGTATAAGGAAAAAATTTCTTATTATGAATTCTGCTTTGCATTAGCCTAGATCTCATGTACCTCCTTTATTTTTAGGTCACAAAAATACTTTTTCTCAGCATGGTACCAGGTATGACCAGCCAATACCCTCACATAGTCTCATTTTTCTACATTACTTCTTCATGCTGAGATCGTATCCTATTCTCCAAATCCCAGCAGAGATAATGTAGTAGGAAAAAAAAAATAGAAACCAAAACTGATTGGATTTTAATTCTACTCCTCTGCTTGATGGCTTCAGGTAGGTGACTCATCTCCCAGATCTTCAGTGTCTTTGTTAGTGAGAAACCTTCAATGAGAAGCAACAAAAGTAAAACAGCTAACCAAGTTTGACATTCGAGAAAGATCACTTGTGTTCATTTCTAGCCTCGGGACTCATACATAATTCACATGGATGTAACAGAAAATTTGGAACCCATTTTAAAAATCACCTAATACTCCAGAGAGGAATTTACCAGAGATCACATCAAGGCAAGATAAACACTAAGTGTGAAGAAGCACATTATTTATCCCAATAACCTCAAATGTTCTGGAATCCAAAAATTATATTGGTAACTCAGTGGAGCCTGTCTGTTGATACCCTAGGCAAGAGCTGAATGATCCTTTTGCTGCTGCTCCCAGAGAAGAGCTGAACATTCATAGGGTGGTCCTACTCATAAAAAGACAAGAAATCCTCTAAAAACTCTAGCAAGGCCCATGTGGGATTTACCCATGACTTGGGGTGGGGGAGTGGAATATCTATATACTTTTAAGCCTGTGATAGCCTGGCTCACAAAAAAAAAAAAAAAAAAAAGAAAGAAAGAAATTACCCATTTGCAATTTTATCATTTTACTGAGACTCAATTTGATGGAACTCATCAGGATTCCAGTTTAGACATCAGAGTGTAAAGACACTGTTCTCAAAGTATGCTGTCATTCTAATGAAAAAATAAGGCCGCCAGGCCCAGGCTCCAGCCAGTCCCGCTGACCTCCACCCCAGAGCAGGAGACAGCAAGGACAGACCTGCCAACAATGCCTGAGCCCAGGCGGGCCCAGGGCAGTCCTGATGACCTTCACCCCAGCGTGGTCAGCCCCAGGCCCGCCGACCCCCGCTGGTGTGCAACCAGGCTCCAGCCAGCCCGGCCAACCTCTGCCAAAGAGCAGGAGACAGCAAGGATAGACCCACCCAACAACTCTGCTTTGAGTTCAGGCATGCCCAGGGCAGTCCCGGGGACCTACATTAGAGTGCTGCCAGGCCCAGGCTCCAGTCAGTCCCGCTGACCTCGGCCCCAGAGCAGGAGACAAAAAGGAAAGACCTGCCAACTCTGCCTGAGCCCAGGCGGGCCCAGGGCAGTCCCGCTGACCTTCACCCCAGCATGGTTAGCCCCAGACCACCACAGGAGCTCAGACTCAACAGTTCGGCCCACACCAACCAGCATGGACCCAGCCCCAGGTAGCATATTCTGAGGGTCAGTGGCAGGTTTTGATAGTCCAGCACTAAGGGGAGGCACAGACAACCTGCAAGGGTATGATAAGAATATAGGGGAAAAACTGTAATATCTCAGATCTACACTGCAAGAAACTAAGGCAAATAGACAACATGAAAAAACAAGGGAGGAAAATACCCCAAACAAACCAGGATTCTACAATAACAGAACCCATGCTCAGCGAAGTTGATGAAATGTCAGAGAAGGAGTTCAGAAGGTTCATAATTAAAATGATCAGTGAATAAAAGAAAGATTTAAATGAGCAAATACAGGCAAAAATTGACCACTACAACAAAGATATAAGAGAGCAAATACAGGTAGCAAAAGATTACTTCAAAAAAGAGATAGAAACTCTGAAAAAAAAAGTCAGAAATCCTTGAAATGAAGGAAACAATTAACCAAATAAAAAACACAATTGAAGGCATCACCAACAGAATAGATCAACTGGAAGAAAGAACTTCAGACAAAGTATATAACTTGAAAATAAAGTTGACTACACAATGAAGATAGAAAGAAACCATGAACAGAACATCTAATAATTATGGGACAGCATCAAAAGACCAAATCTAAGAGTAATTGGAATAGAGGAAGGCACAGAGTTTCAAACCAAAGGTATGTACAACCTCTTCAATGAGATAATATCAGAAAATTTCCCAAGCATGAAGAATGAATTGGAAAACCAAATACAAGAGGCTTATAGGACACCAAATGTACACAATTACAACAGATCTACACCAAGACACATTATAATGAAAATGCCTAGTATACAGAATAAGGATAGAATTTTAAAGGCTGCAAAAGAGAGGAATCAGATCACATAGAGGGGGAGACCAATTCGTATCACAGCAGATTTTTCAACTCAGACATTCAAAGCTAGGAGATCGTGGAACAACATATTCCAAGCTCTGAAGGAAAAGGGATGCCGACCAAGAATCTTATACCCAGCAAAATTAAGCATTAGATTTGAGGATGAACTAAAAACCTTCCATGATAAACAAAAGTTAAAAGAATTTACAAGTAGAAAGCCAGCACTACAGAACATCCTCGGCAAAATATTCCATGAAGAGGAAAAGAAAAACAATGATGAAAATCAACAGAGGGAGGTATTACACTAAAGGAAAAAACAAACATAAGAGAAACCATGCCAAGGTAAATACCAAAAATAAACAAAAATGGCTGGGAATACAAAACACATCTCAATAATAACTCTAAATGTTAATGGCCTAAACTCACCAATCAAAAGATATAGACTAGTAGATTTGATCAAAAAAACAGACCCAACAATATGTTGCCTCCAAGAGACTCATCTCATAGGAAAAGACATCGATAGGCTGAGGGTGAAAGATTGGGGAACATTCTACCACTCATATGGACAGAGGAAACAAGCAGAGGTTTCCATCCTCATATCAAATAAAGTAGACTTCAAGCTAAAGTCAATCAAAAGGGATAAAGAAGGACACTATATACTGCTCAAGGGAACCATACACCAACAAGACTTAACAATTATAAATATATATGCCCCAAACAATGGAGCATCCATGTTCATCAAACAAACTCTCCTCAACTTTAAGAGTCAAATTGACCACAACACAATAATTCTGGGTGACTTTAACACACCCCTTTCACCACTGGATAGATCTTCCAAACAAAAGCTGAACAAAGAAACTATAGAGCTCAAAAATACAATAAACAACTTAGACTTAACTGACTTATATAGAATATTTCATTCTTCAACAAGTGAATACACTTTCTTCTCAGCAGCACATGGAACCTTCTCTAAAATAGACCATATACTAGGCCACAAAACAACTCTGAGCAAATATAAAAAAGTAGGGATACTACCCTGCATTCTATCAGACCATAATGGAATGAAATTAGAAATCAATGATAAAATAAGAATTAAAAGCTACTTCAACACCTGGAGACTAAACAATATGCTACTCAATGAACAATGGGTTGCAGATGACATCAAAGAGGAGATTAAAAAATTCCTAGAGGTGAATGAGAACACAGACACAACATATTCAAATCTCTGGGACACTATGAAGGCAGTTCTAAGAGGAAAGTTCATTGCATTGAGTTCATTCCTCAAAAGAAGAAAAATTCAACAAATAAATGACTTAAAACTACATCTCAAAACTCTAGAAAAAGAACAATCCAACACCAAAAGTGGTAGAAGACAGGAAATAATTAAAATCAGAGCTGAAATTAATGAAATTGAAACCAAAGAAACAATTGAAAAAATTGACAAAACAAAAAGTTGGTTCTTTGAAAAAATAAATAAAATTGACAGACCCTTAGCCAGACTAACAAAGAGAAGGAGAGAGAAAACTCAAATTACTAACATATGCAATGAGAAAGGAAATATCACAACAAACACTACGGAAATACAGGAAATAATTCGAAATTATTTTGAAAACTTGTACCCCAACAAAATGCAAAACACTGAAGGTATCAACAAATTTCTAGAGTTGTATGATCTGCCCAAACGTAAGCAGGATGATATACATAATTTGAACAGACCAATTTCAAGCGACGAAATAGAAGATGCCATCAGAAGCCTACCAACCAAGAAAAGCCCAGGACCAGATGGATACACAGTCAAGTTCTACAAGACCTTCAAAGAAGAACTGATAACAATACTCTTCAATTTATTTCAGGAAATAGAAAAAGAGGGAGCACTTCCAAACTCATTCTATGAGGCCAATATCACCCTGATCCCCAAACCAGGCAAAGACATGTCAAAAAAAGAAAACTTCAGACCCATATCTTTAATGAACATAGATGCAAAAATTCTCAATAAAATTCTGGCAAAACAGATACAAAAACATATCAAAAATATAATATACCACGATCAAGTGGGGTTCATTCCAGGGATACAAGGATGGTTCAACATACGGAACACAAACAACAATAAATGTTGGAGAGGATGAGGAGAAAAAGGCACACTCATACATTGTTGGTGGGACTGCAAAATGGTGCTGCCAATATGGAAAGCAGTATGGAGATACCTTGGAAAACTTGGAATGGAACCACCTTATGACCTAGCTATCCCACTCCTTGGTCTTTACCCAAAGGACTTAAAAACAGCATACTACAGGGACACAGCCACATCAATGTTTATAGCAGCACAATTCACAATAGCTAAACTATGGAACCAACCTAGATGCCCTTCAGGAGATGAATGGATAAAGAAAATGTGATATATACACACAATGGACTATTACTCAGCAATAAGAATAAAATCATGGCATTTGCAGATAAATGGATGGAGTTAGAGAATACAATGCTAAGTGAATTTAGCCAATCCCAAAAAGCCAAATGCCAAATGTTTTCTCTAATATAAGGAGGCCGATGCACAGTTGGGTTGGGATGGGGAGCATAGGAGGATTAGAGGAACACTAGAATGGCCAATGGGGAGGGAGGGAAAAGGAGGAAGCAAAAGGGTGAAGAAAAAAAAGATGGTAGAATGAGATGAATATCATTTCCCTAAGTGCATGTATGTAGTCACAAATGGTGTGAATATACTTTGTATATGAACAGAGATATGTAAAAATGTGCTCTACAAGTATAATATGAAATGTAACACATTCTGCTGTCATTTCTAACAACTTAGAATAAAAAATAAATTTGAAAGAAAAAAGAAAAAAAGAAAAAAGGTCAAGATGGGGTCACTATGTGTGTGTTTGTGTGTGTGTGTGTGTGTGTGTGTGTGTGTGTGTTTCTCCAGACCTCATCTTAGAGGGAACTAGACATGGTTGTGGGTGAAAAAAAGAGACAAGCTATGTAGGATGTGAACAATCTTTTTTCTACTCAATTTTGTCCTTTAGGGAAACAAACAGAAAAACCTCATTAAGTCAATATGGGTCTCATCAAAATTGTTCACAATTCTAAGTAGTTTTGATTCCCTAGCCAAATAGATGCCCTACTGTTTTTTAATTAAAAACATCAGATTATTCAAAGTGATCCAGATAGTGGTGATCCATGCTCTTTGAATTAGTGAAATTTTCCCTGTTGTCTTGAATGGGATTTAGATAGTGAAAATAGAATATCAAACAGTGTAATTCCTACCCTCCCAGAATGTTAACCATTTCACACATGTGTGGGCACAGACACACACAGACATATGCACAGACACCACACACACACACACACACACACACACACACACACACACATTGGGATTGCTTTAGATTGCTTCCCAATTTAATGAGATAACCTATGAACTAAAGCTCAAAATGTCAGAGATACTAGAAAAAGCATGCAAATGGTCATCTATCGCCATTGTGGCAGTCAAGAAGCCATATGTATATCAAAGTTTATAGCAACACAATTAAAAATTGCTAAGCTTTGGAACCAACCTAGATGCCCATCTACAGATGAATGGATAAAGAAATTGTATAGATACACAATGGAATATTAGTCAGCAATAAAGAAGAATGACTTTATGACATTCACCAGTAAATGAATGGGTCTGGAGACTATCATGTTAAGTAAAATAAACCAATCCCCAAAAGCCAAAGGTCAAGTGTTTTCTCTGATATATGGAAGCTAACCTACAATATGTGGGGGAGGGGAAGAATGGAAGTTCATTAGATTAGATAAAGGGGAATGATGGGAAGGGATGGGGGATAGGAATAGGAAAAGCAGTGGAATGAATATGACCTAACTTTCTTATCTACATATATAAATACACCACAGTGAACCTTACCATCATGTGCATATATCCCATGCTTGCATAAACATATCAAACTAGATTCTACTGTCATATATAACTATAAAGAACAACTTAAAAAGTCATAGGGAAATAGAAGACTTCCATGCAGTTTATGATGGGAAAGCCGAACTTCTTTTTTCAGTAGAAACCCAAACCACAACTTCATTCTAAATTGATCACCTGACAACCCCACTTTCATTATCCTCTTTGAGGAAGATTTCACACTATAAATCACATTAAAATCTCCCTCCCAAACTAAATCACACTCTCTGATTTATCCAGATAAGAAGAAAACCTTTCTTGTTATATCAATGAATCTACTTGAAACAAAACCCTTGTGAACTCAGTGAAGTCAAAAAGAAATAGAAAATACAGCAAAGAAAAGCTCTGGTCAACTGTCCTCAATTTCAAAAGTACTTCAGTTTCATTTATAATTACATTTGGGAAAGATCAAATGAATATTTGTTTTGCTGTTCTGTCAAAACTGCAAATAGGTCTGCCAGTACAGAGCAAAGCCCATGTGTACATAATTTGGACATAATATGCATGCACGTGTAACTAGCACCATGCCCAGAGTTCACCAAGCACCCAGTAAATAAGCTTGAGTGGAATGCAATCCTTCCCACATGACCCCCTGTTCTATGTTATTTTCTGTCCCTAAGTATCTGCATAGAATTGGTTTTAAGCCTGACAACCCAGAATACTGTTTTTCTCCTGTTGCTTTCTTTTATTCTGTCCATTTTATAAAGTAGCAAATATTTGGTGATGACTGCCTGGCATTAGGGTATATGTTGGCAATGGGGAATATGTAAGAAGAGCATTTTAGCCAGTTTCAGTTTTTCATTCCTGTGACAAACAATGTAGAGGAGTAAAAGGTTATTTGGCTCATGATTTCAGAGATTCCATCTGAAGTCAACTGACTCCAGCACTCTGGGTCCAAGATGAGGCAGATCACCATGGTGGAAAGATGTGGAGGAGGAAAGCAGTTCAGGGTATGCAACAAGAAGCAGATAGAGAGCTTTGCTCACCAAGAACTAAATATAAACCTAAAAAGCATGCTCCCATAAACCTGCTTCATCCAACACACCTACCTGACTACTGTTACCACCCAGTTAATCCATATCAGTGGATTAAACCACTGATTAGGTTAAGGCTGTCATTGCCCTAATCATTTCACCTATACACGTTCTTGCATTACTTCACACATATGCTTTTAGGAGGCACCTCAATTCTAAACCATAGTAAAGAGTCTCTGACCCTAAAACCTGACAATCAGGGAGATCACAAGACTGTTTTTTTCAGTGCTGAGTTAGAAGTGAGGCCAATACTGGAAGACTTTGGCAGGACGTTTCAAACAAATGCCACTTCTACCCAGGACACTCACTGAATATGGTTCGCTGTCTCTCTCTTTTAGGCAAATTTAAAGTGCCACTTTTATGTCAACTTAGTAAAATATCCAACAGAACAATACATTGTTTGGTATGTGTGTGAGAAATGAATATATTATACTATCACAAAATCAACACCATGTAGGACCCTGAATTGGATTTTTATAAAATTTTTATATATATAATATATGTCATACATTATATATATATATATATGTACAATATAGAAAATACATATGAAGAGAAGTCTCTAGTAGAAAGGAAAAAAATATGTATCATTTAGTTACAACTCCAACTGAACTTTTCTTTATTCAATGGTTACATTTTTCCCTGAGGCAAATGTGAGATCAGTCACAGTTACCCATTGAAAGACACAATGTATTTAAAGCACAGAGAAAACATCTATATTTGGTAACAAAAGAGGCAAATTTTTGCAAATATTAATGAACTGAATTTATATTTGCATATTTTTAAAACTGGAGTAAAATTATCAAATAGCATGTGGCATGTTTTTCTATTTACTGTGATGTCCCATTTAGGAATAAATTTCTTCAAGTATGGGGTATTGTTAAATTGTTGTGATTTATCATTTTTCATAACTTGGGCCATTATTACCTTAGTGGGTCATTGTTTGACTACTGAATTATTTTAATACACTCGCTTTATGAACTTTTTGCTGACATAGATAATGTAAATATGTGTCATTATGCTATGGAAAACCAGATCCCTGTATATACCTGCATGCAGTGTTTATAAGTTTGACAGGTTTTGTTTACTAATACTTTTGTACAGTAGATTCTAAGGGCTAGCCTAGAATTTCTGAGTACTACAGAGTTCTGTTGTTATGAGTACTCTTTGTTTATTTGTCTAAGTTCCCTTATGCCATAAATCATAAAAACTAAGTGTAGGTGGTTTTGTTACTAGATTCTTCAAACATCTTTCTTTTCCTGGAAGTCCCATTGACTTCACAAGCTGAGAGAGGAAACCCTGCAATGCCAGTGATTGACACTCTTTTTGTACTTTCTAGAACTCAAATATATATACAAAGTCATTATTCAGAGAGATGAAGAGGTGTATTTTTGTTTGTTTGTTTTCCTGGTATTCAAGAATAATTTTTCACCAGCTTTTTCTTGGGAATCCTTGCTTATGTAATAATCATAATAATTAATATTACCTGAATGTTTACTAGCTACCAGGCCTGTGACCATGTTTATTATAGACATTTGTTTTTATTATAGGCATTTGTCTCATTTAATCTTCACAACTCAGCAAGGCAGGTCCTATTTTTATTTATTTATTTTTTTAGTTGTAGGTAGACAAAATACCTTTATTTTATTTATTTTATTTATGTGGTAAATAAATAAATACAGTCCCTGAATCTGGGACTGTACAGCTCTGATGATCAACAGGGACAAGAGTTGAGCCAACATCCAGAGAAAGATGGATCAAACCCAGGGCCTCACACATGCGAGATGAATGCTGAGCCATAGCCCCAGCCCCCAAGACAGGTACTATTATTGAGCTCATTTTACAGATGACCTAAGAGAAATTTGTAGAGGCTGAGTAACTTGCCATGAAATTACACATCCAATAAGCAGTACAGCATTCATTGGATCCTTGGACTGGTTAGTTTAGATCCATTGTTCTTGCCTCCATAATAACTTTCTTAAGAAAACAATTCTTTCTTAAGGAAAAGAGAGGGGAAAACTATACCTGTCAAACCAGGGATTTGCTAGAGCAAAATTCATAGTTCAAGCAAATTTTAGAAAGAAAAAGTGGTACTAAATTTTTGATGTGTATTAAAAAATAGGAAGGTGGAGTTTGGTATAGCTCAGTAGTAGAACGCTGGCCTAAGATTCTGGGTTTGACTCCCGGCATTGCAAAAAGTGGGGTGGGGGAATGGAAGTACTTGACTTGTTGTAGACACTCCTGAATTTGAGAAACTTTCCATTTCTGCCCAAATTAAATCTTGGATTTTATTATATTTTGAATGGAGGAATGAATATTTTCCATGGATTTTTTTCAAATACAACATACACAATTGCATGCATGTCAACAAATAATGCGTTAACTATTAGATTTTTATACCATCCTGGATTTCTCTTGATGTTTAAAAACAATTTATTGCTTAGGTTTCTATGACTCTTCTAAAAATGGTACATAAATAGTCTACATTGATTTATTCATTCATTCAATACTGATTCAGAGATTTATTCAACTGGTTACATTAAGCCATTTCATCTGTTTTCTTTGCAATGTAATATTTCCTTTTATACATATACCAGTATTTATCAATTCTGTCAGCAATGGGCATTTAAGTTGTTTCCTGTTTTTTACTTTTATACACAATGTTTTTATGAGCATAACTGTGTATAGCTCATTCAAAGATATTTCTAGATCCAAGTAAGCCATTCTTCTACAGTGATATTTCAAACCTATTTCTGAAAGTCCAGTTATTAAGCTAAGACTTATTAATATTGTTTTAATATAGCAAGTTTTGCTGTTTCATTATACAATAAAAATGGCCTCCTATTGCAAAAGAATTACAAGTGACATTTAAAATATATATGAACAAGTAATGGAAATAATATCCAAAGCTGGAAAAGGTGATACAAAATTTGTGGTGATGCCTGACATATCATTTGTAGCCAAGATTGAAGCTCTTCCTTGATACATTTTTTATTTATGGACGAAGGATTGGTTTCTAGATTCAGCTATTTCTTAGGAGAGAAAAGAACTTTATTGCATATCTGGTTCAATGTTTTCATAAAATTTCAATTATGTATACTTTTAAAATGAAATGATCTAATAATCATACCACACATCAGAACCCTTGCTATTTCAGATGTAAGAAAACCTAACCTAAAAATGACAAGTTGTGGTGTCATATTGCTAAGAAGTCTTGGGTTTCAAACAAAATGTCACAGGACCTCGTCTTTCTCTGGATATTGGCTCAACTCTTGTCCATGTTGACCATCAGAGCTGTACAGTCCCAGATTCAGGACTGGGGGAAACGAGTATGCATTTCTCTCAGCAGTCCCTGCAAAATGCCACACCTTTTATTGGCTCTGACTGGGTCACACACCATCTCAGAGCCAGTAACTGTGGACAAGAGAATGCAGGATCTCATTGGCAAGGCCCTCCTTACTTGTCCATCACTCATCAGGACCAAGCCAACTTTATCCAAAATATGTAGCTGAGACTGAGCAATAATGTGCCTCACCAGGAAAGTAAGGGGGTACACATCTCAGAATAGCATTGAAAGGATGCCAAATGGCTGTTTTCCTGTTTCTACAGACTTTCATTTCAGATTCTGCATCTCATTCCCAATTACCCTTCTCTTTCTGCTTTGATTTCAGGAGACTTATTTCACATTCTCAAAGTTAAAGGGGATATGCAAATCAGATTGATTTGGTTACCAAACATCGCCCTCCACAGTATCACTACAGATTAGTACATTCTGCACATTTTCAGTGTAACCCAGTACAGCAATCTCTGGCTGTAGAGAGGAATCTGACATTCTTGCAATTCTCCCTCCAGCAAGTCTGAAGGGAATAATTATTTCATTCAATACATTCAAAATGTCCCAAAGAAAGTTATAAGCATTTTACACTCAAAATTTCTCTTAACTTAGCTTATAATTATCTCAGCTTTGGTTTTAGTTTTCCTGTCATCTTCACAGAATTCTACATATCATCTCATTCAGTGCAAATCTCTTCCTTGGCACCCAGACAGTTTAAAATTTGGCATTACACTCTGGCTAAAATGAATATACAAAAACTGTCTTCACAACTGATTTTTCCATGGGTTCATTCCTGGGAAACACATATGAAACATATGCTCATTAGTTACAGGAACCAATTTAAATGATAATGTTTTCAAATGGCCAACATCAAATAAACTTAGGGAGTAAACATCACTGCAACATGGTAAACAAGCTATGATGTGCAGCTGAGTGTGAAGGTGATTGTCAAGGGACAGAGCTGATAAGGACAGGGCAAGTAAACCAATCTACACAGGGCAATAATGCAAATTTTTCATGCAGTGCACTTGATTTCTTCTCTTAGCATGCTGCCATTCTCTCCCCAGCAGGTGGGAAAAAAGAAAAAAGAAAAATTTAAATTCCTAAGCTCTTTCCAGTATGCTCAATGTCCATAAAAAACAGGAAGAGATATTTCATTTGAAGGAAGATGGACAGAATTAGATATATAGCTGCATGGCTCTATAAGGTTATGCTGTTGCTGTTCTATGTTGTTAAAATTCAGAATATCACTGATTCATTATACAAACGAAGTTATATACTAAACTTTACCAATAGAAACATTTTTTAAATAGCTCATTTCTTAGTACTAAGCACATTTTTAAATAGTGCCATAAAACTTGGAAAATTTTAGAAAAAATATTAGTGCCAAGTAACATTTTCCAGGCACTAGTTTGAACACTGAAAATGAAAACAGCTCAACTGATGTAGAATATTTGAGTTGATGTATAATAATGGTTAAAAAGAAGTTTACCAAATTGACAAAGGGGGAGGAAGGTATTTCCAGAAAAAAAAATTATGTGAAGAGAAATAAAAATATATGATCCATTCTAAAAGTAGTAAGCTAAGGGGTTGGAGAGGAATGGAGTAGGAACAAATGGACCTAATAGGCAGCTTAGGCCTTCTTTGTTGCAAATTTTAAATATCAAGTATTAAACATTTTTAAATATATAAAAGTAAGAATATGAAAAAATGAATCATAATCTCAACAATCAATTATTTTTGTTGACAAGTTTCTAAATGGAACAATCAATATATATGAGTTATTATAGGCATACAGAAAAATATAGAAAGGAAATAAAAGCCCTTTTCTTCTATGTCTTTCCCCAACATTAATTGTTATAAATATTTTCTTATGTTCTCTTGAAGAAAAAAAATGGCTTTGAATACTTCACATTTTTAAATAAAGACGTCATCTTAGGCATGCTGTTCTGCATGTTGGTGGTCTTTGAGGGACAAGGTGGTATATTTATAGGATCTCCCAGCCAACATGAACAGACTTAACTCAGTATCTCCAGCATCCTCCTTCATCCAAAACATACCATTAGTATCATCAAACCTCTTCCAATTTACAAATATAATAGGTGAACACTTAAGATCTTCTTTATTTTACTTATTTCTTTAAAAAAAAAAAAAAAAAAGAATGATTGAGAATCTTTCCATAATTTGGCTAGCTAGCCACTTTGGACACAGATTTTAAAGAAATTTTTATATCATGTACCAGATTTAAACATTATCTTGGGACTGAAATTTTTTGTACCTTTGATTTAACTCTTGATGAGACCTGGATGACAAAATGGAAAAGGACATGTCTAGATTCTATTTTTTTCTTTTTTTGGTCATTCTGTTTTCCATTAAGTTTTTTACCTCTATTTTTTTAATAATTTATTTATTTTTTATTCTAAGATGTTATAAATGACAGCAGAATGCATTACATTTCATATTACATATATAGAGCACGTTTTTACAAATCTCTGGTTGTATGCAAAGTATATTCACACCATTTGTTGACTTCATAATGCACTTAGGGTAATGATATCCATCTCATTCTACCATCTTTTTTTTTTCTTCACCCTTTTGCCCCCTCCCTCCCCCCTCTCCCCATTGGCCATTCTAGTGTTCCTCTAATCCTCCTATGCTCCCCATCCCAACCCGACTGTGAATTGGCCTCCTTATATCAGAGAAAACATTTGGCATTTGGCTTTTTGGGATTGGCTAACTTCACTTAGCATTATATTCTCTAACTCCATCCATTTTCCTGCAAATGCCATGATTTTATTCTCTCTTATTGCTGAGTAATATTCCATTGTGTATATATACCACATTTTCTTCTATTCTTGATTATTTTATCATAAATGTGCCAAAGTGCTAAGTTTATCTTGGGGCATTAGGAATAAAAAGCATTTGGATGAGGAGCCTCCTTCAAGCTTATATAACATCCAACTCGGGAACATCAGGATGAATGGGAAGAGAGGCACTCTGGCCTGGGTTTTCACTGGAGGGAAAGACACACATGTGTGACCATGTAGATCACTGAAATTAGCAGTTATCAATGATTTCTCAACAAATATTTATTTCTTCTTCTGATTAAGTCAACCTCATTTCTCAAACTGATTTTTAAAATAAACATTTGCTCAAAAATAGTGTTTAACTTTTATGTGCTTCATGTACTTAAATACTTATCCCATTCTGATTTCATAGCAATGATGTGGGCCCTTACTTTGTCATGACTGTATTGGGTGGTAATGGAAATCCAGAAAATCCAAACAATATTTTCAAAGGGACACTAGAGTCCCCATTGCAGGTATCTGAGTAGTTCTGCTCTGCTGTTCCAGATGTAATAAAATCCACAGCAGGCTATGCCCTTTGTGTGCCACTTAATAATGGTGCATGTGACTCATCTGCATTTCTAACACCAGGTCTCAGAGGCAGGCTGACCTTCTGCATATTTCATGAAGTATTTAGATATATTCCATTAACACTCTGCCTTGTGGACCCCCCAATGCCACCATGAAAACATGTATCTATGCTCAAAACTCAGTGCACATTTTTACCCGTGTATTATGTAACTCTACTAGGAACAAAATAGAATTCTCAGTAACAACATTGTCAGTAAACTGTCAACATAGGATATGAACTATTCGAAGTTTTCAGAGAACAAATCAATTAGGAGCAGATAAGGATCATCTATGTCAGAGAAATAATTTCCTTATATAAACTGCTGCTTTTGAAATTAGGCAATGCACCATCAACTAACCTTCTGGTTAATTAAAAAAATATTCATTTTGGGATAAATACCCACAAGTTACCAGAATTTAAGAGAATATTTTTATACCATATTGTACAGTCGAGCTCATATAGTTTTATTTCATTTTTGCTTTTGTTTTTATCCATATGAGCCATATTCACATCTTATACACACACAAAAAAAAATAATTAAATAATTTCTGTTCTGATATTTCTCTTTATAAAGTTCTTATAGAAAACTCCAGCTATATTAAATGATAATTACAATGATACCCCTCTCCATGGTCTAACCTTAATCCATTAAAGGGTCACGTTGTGAACTTTTCAAATCTTTCACTAATTCATTATGGAGACTGAGAAGCCTCACTTTTAGATTGCTAAGCAAGAATCCTCCCTTTTTCTCTTTGATTTTTCTTTCCCTAGATTCATAGTCCAAAAATCAGAGAAGCAAAAACATCATCACTATGGAGATATTCATGTGACTTATTTTTCCTTTTCTCTGGCTGTGAAAAATAAGTCTGTGCCACACATACAACACTGTAATTGACTCTTGTGCAGCTGCCATTGGGTCTCTCCTATAAGAAATCATATTAGCCTTCCTTTTAAATGTGTTCAGGGTAATAAGTCATCCTTGACATTCACCATTCATACAACAAAATGTCTGTGTTACAAAATCAGCCCCAAGCTTATCAAATAATTAATACCAGATTTGTAAGTGACACAAATGATGTCAGGTTTTTGTATTAAGTAGGACCTTGATCCCCAGCATTTACTGGTTGCAATCCTTTTACTAACAGATAACATCTGCCAATGAGTAATACTTGGTTTCAGGGAAGAACAGCTTTTACTGATTTTATTCCTGTGAATTTGACTAGGTTGGTAACACTTGAAGCCAAATGCTTTTGTTTAACCACCATAGTACAAGAAATGGCCATGCAATCTCTTTCATAATTTTTTTAAGCCTTAAGGGAACCATATTTAAAAATGAGAATAATCCTATTTGGTTCTTGGCAAGAAGTCACTTCTGAAATCACCAATGAGCTAATTGTCTTAATACTTCTAGGTGATGTCAATCAGTTGAGTAGGAAGTAGAAAAATGTTCTGTTGCCAGAGCCATATAGGTATTGCTTTGAGTTATTATGTTACGATCTCAAGAGAAATGGCAAAAATACTCCTTAGTGAAGTTTCGTTGTTAGAGTAAAAAATGTCAAATAAGTAAGGGAAAAGTCAACTATGGTCCATAAGGATTAGATTTGGAGACCTCAGGATGAACTTATGTTCAGCTTAATACAGATAAAGATGGTCACATGCAAAATAGTTATAGATATGTTAACACATATGAGTTTTTATATACACATGCATTTCCTTGCTCCATCAGCTGAGAGGACATGGAAACAATACCACTCTGGTATTAAACCAGCAACACCCACCCAGATCTTGTATTTAAAATACATTTTCTAACACAAAGAACCAGGGCTGGGATTGTGGCTCGGTGGTAGAGCACTTGCCTAGCATGTTTAAGGTACTAAGTTCGATTCTCAGCAACACATATAAATAAATAGCAAATAAAAAAGGTCCATTGACAACTAAAAATGAAATAAAATTTTAAAAAAACCAAAGCTCTTTGGAGAAATGGTGGCAGTAAATATTCAAAATGAGGCTGAAGCTCCTATATTAAGAAAGTGCTCAAAAACGAAAAAACTAATAAAAAGAGGGAAAAAGAGATGATGGAGGTTGGGGGGAGGGGGGAAGAAGGAGGGAGGGATAAAGAAAGAAATCACCCAACAATAATTGGAACATGCCAAAGGCACACAAAGTTTGTTCCAGTGGCCAACTAGATAACAATTGGAGCAATAAAATAGTATTAAATTATAACCCAATGTATAAAGTAAGCATTTATGAGTCTATATTGATATAAATAAAAAAATAAATGAAGGCAAATGTGTAAAAGAATTCCAAATAATTCAGGTTGATGTTCTGCCCTCAAAGAGGAGGATCATAACTGCTTATGCTTTAAGTGTGGCTTGCACAAAGTGACCTGTCCCCAATGGAAAGAGTATGAAATGGGGCAAATGTGACCTCACAAATACTGCCTCAGCTAGGTGGCCCAGGTGAATACCCAGAGTGATAAGTCATGGTGATAGCATGGAACCTTGATGGAATGTAATGAAAATGACCTGTCCTCTAAAAAACATAACCACAAAAAATCATGAGGAAAACATCAGACAAAGCCCAGTCGATGTAGAGTCCACAACATGCCTATCAGTGCCCCACAAAACTGCCCAGGTCACCAAAAACAAAGCCCGAGAAATTGTCACAAGCATAAGAAGACTAAGGAGATGTGATGAAATATTTTGTAATATCTTGGATGGGATTCTGGAATACAAGAGAAAATAGAAGGAAACAACCAAGTAAATTGTAGAAAGAATGTAGACTTCAATTCACCATAATGTGTCAATCTTGGTTCATCTATTATAACAAATTACCACAGTTATACAAAATATTAATAATTGAGGAAACTTCATGTGGGTCTTGCAGGAACTCTTTGTACTATCTTCTTAACTTTTTCTGTAAAAATCTAATTTTATTCTAAAATAAAATTTAAAAGTTGATTGAATTTTTTAAAAAAATCCTCCAACTTACTTTTAGCAATTCATCCAGTCTTTAATTGAATGCCAATATTTTTATGACATTCAAGCTAACTTATTAGTCTCCGATGCCTTATAGATTTGTGAGTTAATTCTTCTAAATGCTTTAATCAAAGCCTGATTTTGCCCTAGGAATGGTCTTTTAGGTTGTTAGAGAAATATTTTCTAAGTTGTTCAAATGCTGTCATTTCAGTTATTATACAATTTCTGATAAAAGACTACTATAGCTTGACTCTCAGTTTTATTAAAACTCCATTATGATTATCCTTCTAAAAACACTCTAAACTCTGGTCAGCTTCACTCTGAGTGGTAATGAGGGTGGAATGTATCATTGCAAGCCTAATTCTGCCCATTATATTCCTGCCTCTCCATTTATGCTAGTCTGAAAGTGTTATTTGAGCTGGAAGATCATTCTGTAACCTTCAGATTACTGCTGGGTGGCTTCGACGGAAAAGGAATTACCAATGCATTAAATTTGAATTAGCTCTGAGAAATCATGCAGATGTATGCACAGAACATTATAGCAATACTGTCTCCCAGGCACAGCAGAATTGCTTTTATGCAGTTTTAAAGAATCACTTGAGCAACCTTTAAATTGCACACATGATGAAGCTGAGCCAGCATCTTCTGTTTAAAAAAAAAAAAAAATCCTGTAGCCCAAATATAGCCTTCCAGGGAGTTGTGTTCAGAGAAACCTGATCACACAGGGACTGCTTCTGAGTGGCCTGTTTGGGTCTCAACTGCACCATATTAGAGTGCCCTGGCAGAGTGACTGCAGAAGTGTCACTTAGACTAATGATTATGAATTATGCAGAGGGTCATATCCTCTTAGTTACAAGTCATTTACACGGTTTTCCTCTAAACTGCCTAGCCTGGTTCATTTTTTTTTTCTTCCTGCTTAGGAAATAACTCATTGAATAGATGTTCAAAGTTGAATTTATTGACATTCTATTTTTCTTCCATAATGCCAAGCTTGCAAAACAACCAAATGGGAGGGGAAAAAAAAAAAAAGACACCTACCCTCAGTGAAATTACAGCAGTAACAAGTTTTGCTTTATTTCTTTTTCCTTTTGATTCTGTCAGGGTGTTTCCCATTTTAAAGGTCTGACAGTTCTGATCTCTCTCTCTTACTCTTCTACCCTCGATTAAATGAAAAGGTGGTATAACAATGTATGCAGCAGCAAAGTGAACAAGCTAAGGATCAAATCCACACTTCTCCAGCTATAGGGTCTCTACTGTTTCAGTAGATGACTTAGAAGGGGCACAGCAGGAATATAAGAGAAGCTCATTCTTAAAATGAAGCCTGTTGGTTGTCACTATATTTTCCTCCACCTTTGGCCTTGAGTGCACACTTAAAATGAAATAAGTTGTAGACAATTCTGAGCATTTTAACAAGGGATAGGAATGATGGCATGACTCATTAAGCACACAGGCATCTGTTTTCCTGCTGCCAGTTGATCTTAGTTTCAATGGAAAAAATAAGGAGATCTGACCTCTCCCAAAGGCCATCCATGACCATCTTCAAAGCCAGAGACCATTTCTCATAATAAAACCAGCCTGGAGCATGGGGAAATGTCTTTTCCAGATTGACCTGGCAGATTTGATGAGGGCTGAGTAGGGCAGAACCTCTCAACACTCCATAACCAGCTTCAAAGCCAGCAGGCCTTGTTATGTTATTCGGCAGTGGTCATTCAGCCATGCCAAGTGCCAATCGACACAGACCTTCCTCCAGGGGAGACACCCTGACAGCAAGACCACTTCAAAAGGGGGCCCCTTGCTGCCAGAAATGGAAGGAGAGTGTCCCAGAATTGCTGTTCTCATTTCCAACAGCAAATTAGTCTACAAAGGTGGTGGAAAGACTCAGGCATGGCTTTGAGCAGCTGCATTTTGCTCTTCCTGAGGGACCTGTGGTATCTAGAGAGATTCTTCAGGATCGGAAATCTCTCCCCCAGTAGAAGAGCAAGAAGTTAACCATCACATTGTACCAGCTGGATCTCATTCCCATTATCCCTGCTTGCCCCAAAATAAACCCAGGAAAGTTCCCAAAGGATAACTCATGGCAGAACAGTGAAGTTAAATGATATTTAAAGGCCTCCCATGGCAGAATAATTTATTGAGGTAATAGTCAGAGGCTCTTTTTAACAGAGAACTCCAGCCATGCTGCTGTGTTCAAACTTGCAAAACCTCCTCAACTCTCTTCAAAAGAAAGCAAAGTGCTGAAATGGCCAATGGCCCACAGCTAGGTCCCTCCCAACTGTCTGGCCCTTCCCCTTTACTCTAACCCATCCCCAATCCTGATGGGCTCTAGTCCTTCCTGGTGCAAACCATGTTTCACTCTCCCAATTCAATGCTCTGCCACACTCTTCTTCCACTCCACTCTCCCCCGATTCCCCAGGTTTCAGCTTAAATGTCACCTTTGATGCATTTAGGACTCCCTGTAAAATATAAGACCCCTCCCAGGACATTACCTTACCCTGCTTTGTTTTTCTACATAACACTTATCCTTCACGACAACATGGTATAATTTACTTCCTTATTTGTTCACTCTTTTCTTCTCTGACCAAGAAAAAGAAACAGTCAACTACATGAGGACTTTATTTTGTTTATTGCTTTATTCTTAGAAACTACAAAGTGCTTGGCACATAGTCGGTGCTCAATAGTACTCATTGAACTAAACGGATGAGTTTAAGGTATGTTGTCCCTTCTCAGCCTGTAAGCTGCCTGTCGTGGCCAGCCACAGCGCCGCGGGAGGAAAACTCGGAGGCAGAGTAAAGCTATTACTACTTTTACTTCTACTTTCTTAGAGAGAGCTTAGAGAGAGAAAGAAAGATTTTTCTTCTTCTTCTTTCTTCTTTCTTCCTTGGGAGCCTCGGCCTAACTCTGACCAGCAATTACTTCTTCTATCTGGTTTCTCTTCTGCAACCGCTCTGCCTACGTTCTGGCCGCTCTGATTCTTTTCTTCTTCTCCGACCTGAACTCTTCTTCTGACCGACCGAGCGACTGCACGACTGACTGAATGAATTCATTCTTCGTTCTCCTAACTCCGACCGCTTTCACCCGGTTATATACCTTTAGCTTTGTGGGTGCCTCACGTGCATTTACAGGTGCATCACATACATATCAGGTGGAACTTATGGCTTCCAGCTAGCCGCAATAGCCCTTCCTAATTGGGGCTCCTTCATCAGCCTAATGTCCCCCATCACCACCACCATACTGCCCACTGACACACACTCGTGAACACCCCACATTCCAACACACAGGCTCTCTGAGAACACTTGCCTAGGAGACAGCCATGTTGTCAGGCAGAAAAGATAAGCTGCCTACTTTCTGGATTTTGTTTTCTGGAAGTCTAAGTTTCTTGAAAACTTTTGTCAGAAGGAAGAGGAGAAAGAAGAGTACCTTTGTGGGCTCTCCTCCCTGAGCAGGGGAGCACGGCTTAGCAGTCCCAGGGAGGTCAGGAGCTCTCCGAGCACTGGCTGTGACAGCTAAAGACCCCATGTAGCAGGGAAGCTGCAGGACCCCCACCTCCACCCTGTGAGTGTTATTGAACTGGGGTGCAGCAGCCTCCCATGGCACTTTGTTCCTGGAAGCATTCCAGGGACCTTTGTTCACTTGGGAAGGCTGTCGAAATGTAAGATTAAATTTTTGACATCAGGTATAAAGGACCCCTGATTAAATCTGAACTGATTTAAAGGCAAAAAAGAAATGTGACATTACTGCTTACCAAGATAGCAGTTGAACATCCATCCCTCCTTCAGGTTAGCCAAGAATCCAGGTTGCTTGGCTTCCTGGGCCTGACACTTTGTATTCACACAAGACCCTCTCACAAAGCTCCCACTGTTTCAGGAAAAGCCTATGCTTGGTTGAACGCTCTGCTGTTACCCTCTTGAAATTCTCATTTGTGATTATGAGTTGTGTTTTGTGAGTTAAGTTGAAATGGACAGTTGATTGAGGAGATAGAACCAGAGCCAGAGCCAGAGCTCAGACCTGCAGGCCTGGAAGGTGGCGTGAATCCATGGGCAAGGCCACTGCAAGGTGGACCCAGACTGAGGCTGGAAGCATCAGCAGAAGAGTGGTAGCAGTGTCCACCAGTCCTCAGAAGAGAGAAGGGGCTCCGCATGTATCAGGGTGGGGAACTGAGAAAAAATAGAAGTGCACACACGGACATGTCAGGGAGTTATTAGAATTCTTAAAAGCTCAGAATCTTTGGTTCTGAAATTTGTTACAATATTGAAAATAAAATATCCACAGATTAGAAATACAACTTAAATTTAAGGATTGTCACATTTGACAGAAGAGTATGCTGTTTTCTTATGAAGCTTTAGATGAATCAATTATTAAAGAGGGAGAAAATGTTAGTTAATTTATCTTATAATTGAAGAAGCCATGATAGAATACATTAAACAGACTTTTAAAATTATATAAAAATCATAAAACCAGTTTTGATTGGTTATATGACGACCTCAAATTACAGAAAATATCAGAGGAAGCATTAAAGTACCATTTTTTAATATTACATTTAAAATAAGTTCAGACAACATGAAGCTGGTTTAAAAGAAGAACTAAATTTTTTAGAAAAATCATTACAAAAAAATCATCACCACTAGGTGTACTAAAATGTATATTTTTAAATTATTTATCAGAAATTTATCCCAAAGTCATCAAACCTACAAAATACTCTTTATAGTTTTCATATCTGTTGTATCACCCAAATGATATTTCCCAGAAAAATCTTATAATCAAGATATCACATTGATAAAATATCTTTATTTGTTGTATTATATAAAATAGGATACCAAAGTGGTTTTGGTTTATCTGTTTGTTTGACATTTGTAAGGTTATTATTATGTTACACATACAGCATGATTTCTCTGTTGTAAAAGCAATAAACTATTTTTAAAAGCCCAGTGTTTTCATTTTCTCATCAGCCCCACAAATTACAGGTAGCTATGAAGCAAAGTCTGTAGATATTGATTGTCAGAGTTGGTGTGGAGTTGCTACTGATGCATAGTGGGTTGAGGCCAAAGATACTGCTAAACACACCACAAAGCCAGAATGGCTCCCAAAATAAAGAATTATCCAGGCCAGCATATCAAGTTTGAGACTGGTGGAATTCATCGTATTGGAGTGGACTAATTTAACTCAGAGAACTGATTTAAAGTCCCAATAGTGATTGACATTAAGATGTCCATCATGATAGGGCAGGAAGCCAGTAGAGTTGGCCGTTCACTGAATCTGAATTAAGGTGTCTTGAAGAAAATAAAAGAAAAACCATGCTTCTTGAATGTTTAAGATGTGGCTACAAATTCACATCTATACAAGTTCAGCACTCATCCAGGATTGCTGAGAGTCTGCGTACATTGAGCAAGTCATAAAATGTCTGAAACTGGGACCAATATTTTCAAAATGATGGAACAACCCTCCAAGAGAATCATGTGGAATTTGAGGGAAGGGGGTGAGTTTGTGATGGGCTGAATTTGAATGCTTTTGAACTACTAGTTGGGAAAATATAGGATTGTTATATGTACAAAAGAATAAATATTATAGGCATTTGCTCATATCAATTTTTAGTAGATAATGTCAACCACAGTATCCCTACATTGAAAGTACAGGTAAAAGAAGGAGCACATAAGGTAGAATGTAAAGAATCTACCCTCTCTAGGCTTCTACAAACACTGATGTGCCCTGAAAAGAACAGGGTTAGTAAATGGCAGTTGATTTTTCCATGTCCTGGAGTAGAGGAATACCTCTCATTGTCCAGATTTTTTATTGTGTCACCAAAGCATAGGCTAACATACATAGGCTACAAAAAGTTTCTCTTTTGATAAAAATGATCCTCCAAAACTGAAGTTGTCAGGCATGAAACTCCAATCCCAAAAGAATGAGTGTGTGTGTGTGTGTGTGTGTGTGTGTGTGTGTGTTATGGCACACTTCTGAAATGCTAAACTCCAGTGTCAGATACCTGAGCACAAGAAAATGTGGTGAATTTCAGAACACCAAGGAGTCTGGTTTTGAAGGGTGTTCAGACTGACAAAGCATCAAGGCATTAGCCAGTAGGGCCAATTACTCAGGCTTTAGAACTTAACTGAAATCAACTTTGTGTAGCAAACTAAGTTCTTAAATGGCCTCCAGAAAATAAGTCTGCATTTATTCTCAGGTTAGAAATCAGCACAAAGGATGCTGACCCAGAATATTCAGACTCAAAAAGCACGAACATAAACTATTACAGAGCTGTGTTGGCATGCTAGGGTCAAGGCTGATGTGATGGGCTGCTCCATCCCACCTTGATCTGACTCACCTCTAAACTACCTACCACTTCCCCCATCAAAAGGAAGAATTGATTGCACCTTCTTCATCAAAAGGACACAGACACAGATGGGTCCAGTTCGGGAGCACAATCTCTGGTCAGCTAGATAAAGGAAAATGAAAGGTTTTATCACAGCATTTAACACTCTATAAGGTTCTGGAGGAGTCATTCAACAGGCTGCCTGTGAGCTGGCTGCCAAGGTGAGAATTCTAACCATGTCAAAAGATCATCCCCCTAATCTGCTTTCAGCTTGGTGACTGGGGTATGCACAGGAAATGTAGGGATGGTCTTAGCAAACCACAGAAGAATCCCTTAAGAGAGATAGATGTCTCCATTCTCTTCTCTGAAGGGAAAGGTCATTTGTTTTCTTCAAGAGAAGTGAAAACATACTAGGTGCACAATTTGGAAGGACAACTTAATAGGCTATTAAATTAAGTTGGTTTTCTGTGTCTTTGCCTCCCTGGTCCCCAGGGTCACGTAATAATTTTAGAATCTCCTTCCGTCTTTAATTCATACTGGTTGCTGCTGAATGGGCAATGTTCAAGCCCAGATTGTTCCTCAAAGTCTGACAGCTTTGTGACATCCAAGCAATACGCACAGTGTGAAAATGTTGTGTCTGGATCCCATGAGCCCAGCATCTCATCCTTTAAGATATACCTTTTGTCATTCCTTTATGTGGTTCTCCACCACAGAGATCACACCTAGAGACTTGTACATGCATGTGAAAGAGAAAGTCTGCACTTAATACCTGAGTGCTACTTATCCACCTTCAGGGCAAGGCAATTCCCATGCATCCAACGAGGCATTGGGCATGGCCGCTATGTAAAAGGAAACTAACAGAATTCCTGCTACTGACAGAATGTCGGATTATAATTCCAGAAGTGACCTGAAACTGCACAAATGGAAGAACTAGTTTTCAGTTAAAACTCCAAGAAAGGGAAACATATATACAATTTAGGGGAGGCAAAAATTTATCTCTACCTGCTTAGGGTTTTTTGGCTGGTCTGCGAATTAAATTAACATTAGATAGATTGTCAGGAGAAAGGCATACAAATGCATTGCGTATAAATTTTATGTGGTGATGGAGCCTTCATAAGGAAATAAAGACTCAAAGACAGAGTTGAGCAGTTACATACATAATTGGAAAAAAGTAATCAATTATGAAAATGTTACAAGGCAGGGGGCTTGGGCTGGGGCATTTAATTGGGTGGATAAGTGATAAGCATTAGTTTAACAAGGTTTGTCTGTGTAAACTTCCCTCAGCCTCAAATTCCTATCTTAACAATAAGAATGATACTTTCATTCCAGCCAAGGAGGGCCATCTTTCACATGAGAATTTCATCCTGATTTTGAGAAACAGAAAGTTCAGGGAAATTCTCTTGTCCTTGCTGGTCTTGAAGTGCCTTTAGCTCACAGTAGTCAATATGCCAGAGCAGCATATTTTGGGGTAGCCTTGTTCTTAATTCCTTAACACACTCTTTTGTACATGCACATGTCCAGCTCCATGAGTTTTTTTTTTAATATTTTTTTAAGTTGTAGATGGATACAATCTTTATTTATTTATTTTTATGTGGTGCTGAGGATTGAACCTAGTGCCTTATGTGTGCAAGGCAAGCGCTCTACCACTGAGCTAAAACCCCAGTCCCTCCATGAGATTTAAGAGGCTTGCTGTTCATACAGGTCAGAAAAAATGTTATTACTAGAAAGACCAGAGAAACAAGGTAGTGAATACAAAAGAAAGGAACACTTTTTCTTCTACGGGGTGGCGGTGAGTGGGGGACACTTTAGCCTTAAATAAGATGTCTGATACACTTGTCTTGTGGCTTGTAAGCATTGTGGAAAACATAAACATGAAACTGTCTTGTAAGCATCTTTGGACTAAATGACTTCAGTCTTACACTGGTAAAGAACAGAGGCTGACAGCAGAATCCATTGTATATTCTTTATATTTTATAATATATGGATAAAAACATGGCAAATGAAAAAAAGTGCATTGTAGGATATATGTTCAATTATTCTCGAAATGTAACAATCATTTTGAAAGGGGATTGGAAATTAAAGATATTTGTGTTATTATATGTAGATGCTAGGGCAAGGCAGGCTTTTGAGAACTCAGTTTAGTACAGCTGATAAGCAGCTCCTTCATTCGGAGCTGCCTGGCTATGCTATGGGCTACATTGGCGTGCATATCATCTAAAACATCATAGAGCAGTATATTTGTATCTCATCTGATTTCTACACAGGTAATTCCCTTAGGCTCCTTCAGACTTCAGAATTCAGGATGCATTTATAAGTCCTTGTTCCCACTTTCACAGGAGAAAGAATGGATAAAGAATAGGTATAGATATCAAAAAGAAATTAAAAGGACAGATGTGGATATACTATGGGAGGATTTATGTTGTTCTGTATGGTTTACTCAGCTATTGAGTGTTTTTACCCAAATGCTAATTAAACCTCAAATTCAACATATATGTTTCTTCTGCATCTTCTTTTTTCTTTTTTTACTCTTATCCTAGTGAGAATGTACCAGTTTTCCAAAAGTTAACAAAAAAGAAAAACTAAAACTAATTTCACCTCTGTCTTTAATCCCATATCGAACTAGTCACCCATTCTTTTAGATTCATTACCACCATACCATTTTGAACCCCTTATCTCAATTTAACTTTTAATTATAATTTTTCTAAATAAAGGTCTTAACAAACCAGGAATAATAAAAAACATTTTTCTTTTTAAATTTGATAAGGAACAACCAGAAAAAAAGTCTGCAAACATCCTGCTTTAAAATAAAAATACAGGGGGCTGGGGTTATGGCTCAGTGTTGGAGCGCTCGCCTAGCATGTGCGCAGCCCGGGTTCAATTCTCATCACCACATAAAAATAAAAACGCATTGTGTACAACTAAAAGCAAATAAATAAATATTTTTTAAAAAGTACAGGGTATGTAGGCCTCAAATTACCACTTCTATTCAATAGCAAAGCATTTATTTAGCATAGAAAAGCATGAAAAAAATAAATAAAAGGCACAAAAGCTGAAATAGAAGAAACAAAACTGTCATTATTTACAAATGGTACAAACATCTATATTCAACATTAAAATATTCTGCAAAAACATTATTAAAATAAAAATAAATAAAACTTTGATTTAAAGATCTATGCATAAAATTTAATTGCATTTCTATTTAGCAGAAATAAATGTTAAAATGCATATTTTAATAGATAACATTTAAAATACTATCAACATTCTATAAAATGGCCAAAACAAATCTAATAAAAAAAAATGTTCCCTTTGGGGTATTTTTATAATTTTAATGATGGAGATTCAAGAAAATTTGTACAAGTGGAAAGTTCTACCATGTTCATTAAGAGAGTAAATTTTATACAGAAGTCTATTCTAACACAATTTATTGATAGTTCAGGACAATTATAAGCAAATTTGTCAAATTCTGTTGAAATTATACATAAGTGTGTGTGTGTAAAGAAGTTGGGAAACTGATCCTAAATTAATATGGAAAAAGCCAAGAATAGCCAAGAGACCTGTGAAGAAAAACAAGATTGGAGGCTCTTATCCTAGCAGTTATTCTAAGTTAAAAGAATACTATTTAAGAAGAAAAGATAGTATTCCAGAAAGAATAGATAAATAACCAATGGAACAGAATTGACAGTCCAGAAATATATTAAGTATCAAAACTTTTTATGTCTATACTTAAGTTGATACATTGAGAACTAAAACAACTACCCTGTGTACGAATATACTTTGTATACAAACAGTTGTATGTAAAAAGATACTAAATATATGCACTATGAGTTGTACATATTAAAATTATAAAAATAAAATTATATATTAAAAAAAAAAACTACCCTGCCCATTCATTTGATGTGATTGTTTATCACAGAAATTTCCCAAATGATGGAAAATGTCAACATTTTATATCCTACTCTTTTTTATACCCTAGTATTCTATAAACGTCTCACCTTAAAGTCCTCCCCTTACTTTCCCAACAATCCTCAAGTATCACAGTCCTGACCCAATACTAATCACAACTAGCCTTAAACCATCTTTCATCTCTCAGTAAATGCTGACCTTACTTTGCCCACTCCAAGATGCTGCCAAAGCTTTGCAATAAACTCAGTATTGCCACTTCTTTGGACAATATTTGGGAAAGCAAACTTCAACAATATTCACAATTATATAGAAACCTGATTTATGTCAGAGATAACTTGGCAATGGGGAAATGTTATTTTGAATACACAGTGCTGAAATAATTGATTTTATCTTTATAGAAGACTAAAAAAATGGGCCCTGTTTGTATCTCAATTTCAAAGAATACTGAAGACTTATATGCATGCAAAAAAGCAAAACTATAAAAACGTGAGAAGATAATATAGGAAATTATCTTCATGATCTTTGGATATGTGATCTTTTAAAAATTAGATATAATAAACACATAATACAAAAGACAAAGTCATAGATTTGATATCATTAAAACAAAAAAAAAACTTCTATCAAATGGTATCAAAACTTACCATAAAGGAAGGGAAAAGACAAATCCATGAATTTAGAGAGTAAACTTAGCAGCACATAACACACAAAGAAAATGAATGAAGAATATGAAAATAAGTCCTAGTTATCATTAAGGAAAAAGCAATTTAGTAGGAGAGGAAAGTAAAAATATAAAAAGTGGCTCAATTTAATTTATAAGGAGAAAATATAAACCAAATCTGTATCAAGAAGCCATTTTATATGCACCAGATTAACAAAAACTTTAAAGATATTATCAAACATCAGCAAGGATATAGAAACATGAATCTTTGCAAATAGGTAGAACAGCTTTAGAGAATCATTTGACATTATCTGACATATAGTCCACTTACAATAATTTTCAATAATTTTTCAACCATTTTTAATATTTTTCTTAAACTTTTTATTCTTCTAATTTGTTGTACATGTTTGCAGAGTACATTTCATTTCATATTACATATAAAGAGCACAATTTTTCAAGTTGCTGGTTTTATATAAAGTATTTTTACAACAATTGTGTCTTCATACATATATTTAGGGTAATCATGGATAACTCAGTCTGCCATTATTCCTATCCTCCTGCTCCCTCCTCTCCCTCCCCCATCTTTGTTCTATTTAAAGCTCTTTCATTCCTCTCATCCCCTCTCTCTTGCCTTTATAAGTTAGTATCTTCCTATCAAAGAGATCATTCGACCTTTGGTTTTTGGGGGATTGGCTAACTTCACTTAGCATTATTTTTTCCAACTCCATCCATTTACCTGCTAATGCCATGATTTTATTCTCTTTTAGTGCTGAGTAGTGTTCCACTGTGTATATATACCAAAGTTTCCCTATTCATTCATCTGCTGATGGGCATCAGGGTTGGTTCCACAATCTAGCTATTGTGAATTGTGCTGCTATAAACATTGATGTGGCTGTGTCCCTATAGTAAGCTCTTCTTAAGTCCTTTGGGAATAGGTCAAGGAGTGGGATAGCGAGGTCAAATGGTGGTTCCATTCCAAGTTTTCCTAGGAATCTCCATACTACTTTCCAGATGGGCTTCACCAATTTGCAGTTCCACCAGAAATGTAAGAGTGTGCCTTTTTCCCCACATCCTCGCCAGCATTTATTGTTGATTATTTTTTTGATAGCTGCCATTCTGACTGGGGTAAGATGAAATCTTAGAGTTCTTTTGATTTCCATTTCTCTAATCGCTAGAGATGTTGAACATTTTTTCATATATTTGTTGTTTGTTTGTATATAATTTTGTAAGAAGTGTCAGTTTAGTTCCTTGGCCCATTTATTGATTGTGTTATTTGTTTGTGTGTGTGTGTGTGTGTGTGTGTGTGTGTGTTTTGTTGTTGTTTGTTTGTTTGTTTGTTTGTTTGGTGTTAAGGCTTTTAAGGGCTTTATATACCCTTGAGATTAGTGTTCTATCTGATGTGCTTGTGGTAGAGATTTGCTCCCATTCTGTAGGTCCTCTATTCACCTCACTGATTGTTTCTTTTGCTGAGAAGAAGCTTTTTAGTTTGAATCCATCCCATTCATTGATCCATCCCATTTATTGGTTTTAGTTCTTGTGCTATAGGGGTCTTATTGAGGAAGTTGGAGCCTAAACCAACATGATGGAGATTTGGGCCTACTTTTTCTTCTATTAGGTGCAAGGTCTCTGGTTTAATTCCTAGGTCTTTGATCCACTTTGAGTTAAGTTTTGTGCATGGTGAGAGAAAGAGATTTAATTTCATTTTATTACATGAGGATTTCCAGTTTTCCCAACACCATTTGTTGAAGAGGCTGTCTTTTCTCCAGTGAACGTTTTTGGCACCTTTGTCTAATATAAGATAACTGTAGGTGTGTGGGTTCATCTCTGTGTCTTCAATTCTGTACCATTGGCCAACTGGTCTATTTTGATGCCAATAGCATGCTGTTTTTGTTACTATTGCTTTGTAGTACAATTTAAGGTCTGGAATAGTAATGCCACCCACTTCATTCTTCTTGCTAAGAATCGCTTAGGCTATTCTGGGTCTCTTATTTTTCCAGGTGAATTTCATTATTGCTTTTTCTATTTCTATTAGGAATGATATTGCGATTTTGATTGGTATTGCAATGAATCTGTATAGTGCTTTTGGAAGAATGGTCATTTTGACAATATTAGTTCTACCTATCCATGAACAAGGTAGATCTTTCCATCTTCTAAGATTTTCATTAATTTCTTTCTTTAGTGTGCTGTAGTTTTCATTGTAGAGGTCTTTCACTTCTTTTGTTAAGTTGATTCCCCCCCCCCAATTTTTTTTTTTTTTTTTGAGGCTATAGTAAATGGGGTGGATTTCCTAGTTTCTCTTTCTGAGGATTTGTTGCTGATGTACAGAAATGCCTTTGATTTATGGGTATTGATTTTATATCCAGCTATGTTGCTGAATTCATTTATTAGATTTAGAAGATTTCTGGTGGAATTTTTTGGATCTTCTATGTATAGAATCATATCATCTGCAAATAGTAATAATTTGAGTTCTTCTTTTCCTATCTGTATCCCTTTAATTTCTTTCATCTAATTGCTCTGGCTAGGGCTTCAAGAACTATGTTAAATAGGAGTGGTTAAAGAGGGCATCCTTGTCTTGTTCTAGTTTTTAGAGGGAATGCTTTCAATTTTTCTCCATTTAGGATGATGTTGGCCTGGGGCTTAGCATAGATGGCCTTTAAGATGTTGAGGTATATTCCTGTTATCCTTATTTTTTCTAGCATTTTGAACATGAAGGGATGTTGTATTTTGTCAAATGCTTTCTCTGTGTCTATTGAGATGATCATATGATTTTTATCTTTGAGCCTGTTGATGAGATGAATTACATTTATTGATTTCCTTATATTGAACCAACCTTGCATCCCTGGAATGAAGCCCTCTTGATCATGATGCACTATCTTCTTGATGTGTTTTTGTATTCAATTTGCCAGAATTTTATTGAGAATTTTTGCATTTATATTCTTTAGAGATATTGGTCTGAAGTTTTCTTTCTTTGATTTGTCTCTATCTGGTTTTGGAATCAGGGTGATCTTGGCCTCATAAAACGAGTCTGGGAGTGTTCCCCCTTTTTCTATTTCATGAAATAGTTTGAGAAGTATTGGTGTTAATTCTTCTTTAAAGGTCTTGTAGAATTGAGCTGTGTATACATCGGGTCCTGGGCTTTTCTTTGTTGGTAAATTTTTTATGGCATCCTCTATTTCTTTGCTCAAATTGACCTATTTAAATTGTGCATATCATCTTGATTTAGTTTGGTCATATCATAGGTCTCTAGAAATTTGTTGATGCCTCCATTATTTTCTATTTTATTGGAGTATAAATTTTCAAAATAATTTCTAATTATCTTCTGTATTTCTGTAGTGTTCGTCGTGATATTTCCTTCTTCATCATAGATATTGGTAATTTGTGTTCTTTCTCTTCTTTGTTAGCATAGCTAAAGGTTTATCAATTTTATTTATTTATTCAAAGTACCAACTTTTTGTTCTGTCAATTTTTTCAATTGTTTTTGTTAGTTTCAATTTCATTAATTTCAGCTCTGATTTTAATTATTTCCTGTCTTCTACTTCTTTTGGGGTTGATTTGTTCTTCTTTTTCTAGGGCTTTGAGATGTAATGTTAGTTCATTTATTTGTTGACTTTTTCATTTTTGAAGGAAGGAGCTCCATGCAATGAACTTTCCTCTTAGTACTGCCTTCACAGTATCCCAGAGATTTTGGTATGTTGTATCATTGTTCTCATTTACCTCTAAGAATTTCTTAATCTCCTTCTTGATGTCTTCTGCAACCCACTGATCATTCAATAACATATTATTTAGTCTCCAGGTGTTAGAGTAGCTTTTCTTTCTTTCTTTTTTCATTGATTTCTAATTTCATTCCATTATGATCTGATAGAATGCAGGGTAGTATCCCTACTTTTTTATATTTGCTTAGAGTTGCTTTATGGAATAATATATGGTCTATTTTTGAGAAGGATCCATGTGCTGCTGAGAAGAAAGTGTATGGGCTCATTGATGGATGATATACTCTATATATGTCAGTTAAGTCTAAGTTATTAATTGTATTATTGAGTTCTATAGTTTCTTTGTTTAGCTTTTGTTTGGAAGACATATCCAGTGGTGGAAAAGGTGTGTTAAAATCACCTAGAATTATTGTGTTGTGGTCTATTTGATTCTTGAACTTGAGAAGAGTTTGATTGATGAATGTAGAAGCTCCATTATTAGGAGCATATATATTTATAACAGTTATATCTTGTTGATCTATGATTCCCTTAAGCAATATGAAATGTCCATTTTTATCTCTTTTGATTAACTTTGGGTTGAAGTCTACTTTATTTGATATGAGGATGAAGACCCCTGCTTGCTTACGTAGACCATGTGAGTGATATATTTTATCCCATCCTTTCACCTTCAGTCTATGGGCGTCTTTTCCTATGAGATGTGTCTCTTGAAGGCAACACATTGTTGGGTCTGGTTTTTTTAATCCAATCTATTAGCCTATGGCTTTTAATTGGTGAGTTTAGGCCATTAACATTCAGGGTTATTATTGAGACATAATTTGTATTACCAGTCATTTTTATTTTTTTATTATTTTTGGTATTTAGTTTGACTTGGTTTTTCCTTTGGTTGGTTTTCCCCTTTATTTTAGTTCTTCCCTTTTCAGATTTTCATTATTATTTTTCATTTCCTCCTTGTGGACTATTTTACAAAGAATGTTCTTTAGAGCAGGCTTTCTTGTTGTAAATTCTTTTAGCTTTTGTTTATCATGGAAAGTTTTTATTTCATCCTCAAATCTAAAGCTTAATTTTGCTAGATATAAAATTCTTGGTTGGCATCCCTTATCTTACAGCCTGGTGTATGTTGTTTCAGGCTCTCCTGGCTTTGAGAGTCTGGGTTGAAAAATCTGCTGAGATGCGAATTGGTTTTCTCTTATAGGTAATCTGACTTTTCTTTCTTGCAGCTTTTAAAATTCTATCTTTATTTTGTATGTTAGGCATTTTCATTACAATGTGCCTTGGTGTGGACCTGTTGTAACTTTGTACATTTGGCGTCCTATAGGCCTGTTGTATATGATTTTCAAATTCATTCTTCCTGCTTGGGAAATTTTCTGATATTATTTCATTGAAGAGATTGTGCTTTCCTTTGGTTTGAATCTCTGCACCTTCCTCTATTCCAGTAAATCTTAAATTTGGTCTTTTGATGGTATCCCATAGTTCTTGGATATTCTGTTCATGGTTTCTTACCATCTTCACTGTGAGGTCAACTTTATTTTCAAGATTATATATTTTGTCCTCATTTTTTGACGTCCTATCTTCCAAGTGGTCCAATCTGTTGGTGATGCTTTCTATTAATTTTTTTTAAAATGGCTTACTGTTTCTTTCATTTCATGGATTTCTGTTTGTTTTTTTCTCAAACTCTCTCTTTCTTGAAGTAATCATTTGCTACCTGGATTTGTTCTCTTATCTCTTTGTTGGTGTGATCAATGGTTGCCTGTATTTGATCTCTTATCTCTTTGTTGGAGAGATCAATTTTTGACTGTATCTGTTCACTTAGGTTATTTTTTTAAATCCCTTATCATTTAAATTATGTAAATCTGGAACTCCTTCTCTGACATTTCACCTACTGTGCTTTCTATGGTTTCTATTGTTGTAGTATCTTGGTTTGTTTGGGGCATTTTCCTCCCTTGTTTCTTCATGATGTCTATGTATTTTCCTCTCTTGCAAGGTAAGCCTGAGGTATTACAGCTTCTGCCCTTTTGTCTTATAAGGTCCCTCCAGGTCACCCAAAACCTCACTTTTTAGGGAAATGTCAATATTAGGGCTTTCAATGTACCCAATGTGTGTCTCTATATCAGTTTCTATTTTTATATTTACAGTTTTGTCACTATAAACAGAAATGATGAGATCAGTTATCTTATACCATATAGTCTTTATGTTTGCATGGTGGTTTACAGTACCTAATGGTAGAAGGGAGGACTTAGAGGTTGGCTTAAACGTTTATGAAGTAAGATGTGAGAAAATAGAGGTATTAGATTATTTGACTAGTCAGAGTATAATCATTAGAATTTGGCTGTTAGTAGAAGAAGCAAGAGATAGGCAACCCCATGTAAGATTCCCTGTTTGTTCACAACAGCATAACTGGTTGCACCTTTTGGTGCATCCTGGTCCCCAGGTACCTTAGTGATGTCTTACCTGGACCTTTTGGTTGTTCCTTGGTAGTAGCATAGCTAACTCAGTTTTGTGGCAGTGGCAGCCTCAGGTCTATAATTATATTGGTGTTGGGTTGAGTAGCTATGGGATCCCAGTGTGGTGTGTCTCTCTGGACAGATACATGTTGCTTCTCCAATTTGTGGGCATGGAGCGGGCCTCTCTCTCTCTCTCTCTCTATCTATCTATCTCTCTCTCGAGATCTCCTCCTGGCCGCAGTGTGGTGGAGCAGGCAGTCTGGCTTTCCTCTCCCCACTCTCCTCCTCTTGGGTCTTCTCCCAGTCTCGTTGTCTTGGTGGGGGTTGTGCAGGTGGGCAGCATGGCTCTTCCACAGTGTAGAGCCTACAGTTCCTTGTCCTGGTGATGGTGTGGGCTGGTGGTCAGGCGGGCTGGTTGCTGGGCCGCTCCTTCTGGTGAGTGTCTACTGCTTGTTCTGGTGGCAGCTGGGCAGGTTGCAGTTCCCCAGGGACTGGACAGGGCCCTTCCTCTGATGAGGCCCTCTCTGCAGCAGGGACCTGCTATTCCCAGCCCTGGTGGCTGTGGCGGTGTGAGTTGGTGGCCAGGTGGGCGGTGGCTGGGCCGCTCCTTTAGGCGGGTGTCCACTGCTTGTTCTGGTGGCAGCTGGGCAGGTCGCAGGGACTGGACAGGGCCCTTTCTCTGGTCGGGCCCTCTCTGCAGCGGGGAACTGCTATTCCCAGCCCCAGAGGCGGTGGCGGGGCGAGCCGGCCGCTGGGCTGATGGCCCATTTTTCTTATTTTTTAACACATTTTTGTTATTTGCTTTGTAAGATTATTTCTGAAAAGTAGAAGAGGAAAACAGAAAGCACACAAAAACAACAACAACAACAAAAACAAAACCCCTAAAATTCCTAAGTGTCCAGTTCATTTCACATTCCCTTTTTAGTATCTCATCAAGAGGCTAGGGTAACTCTATTCTTTCTTAGCACCACTCTCTGCCATTGTGAATTAGCATCCACATATCAGAGAAAACATTGGATTTTGGGTTTTGTGGATTGGCTTATTTGCTTAGCAAGATATTCTCCAACTCCATCCATTTACTGGCAAATACCATAATTTCATTCTTCTTTAAGGCTGAGTACATTAGGTAGAAGGGAGTGAAGGGAGGGGAAGTGATATGGAGATAGGAAGGATCATAGAATGAAACATACATTATTACCTTATGTACACATATGACTGCATGACTGATGTGATTCTACACCATGTACACTCAGAAAAATGAGAAATGATACCCCATCTATGTATATTAAAGTGTATAAGTGCATTCTACTGTCATGTATACCTAATTAAAACAATAAAAAAACACCAGGGTATCAACAAAGGGAAAAGAAAAAGGAAAGAAAAGAAAATCTCTCTTTTTCATGAAAATCTCTTCAGACTAATCTGAAAGTGCCTAGAGATTTTATTTCTTTTCTAGATCTTGCAGTTGAACTGGGAATGAAATGAAGAAGTCAACCACTGACAGATGTGATTTGTCAGTGCCTGGGTTTGCAGTGATTACACAGTGTAACTCTTGGACACTATTTGGAGAGGTGAATACTGGTGTATTGTCTTGTCAGTGGTTAATGTCTTTCTACCAATGGAGGAAAAATCCAAAAGGCTCTTTCTGTCTTCAAACTCTAATGGGAATGTTTTATTTGGGCTGAATGAATGGCCACTAAAAGACTGCTTTTCTTGCATTGTTTCTGCCTGTACTCTGAATTCCCACAGCTCTTTGCACCACTAACAAGACATTTACCAGAGTTAGGGGAATATTACACTTTCTATCCTGTGAAAGTGTGGACCTTTTCAGGTCTTCTTCATGTCCCCTAATATGAGGTTTTGTAAGCAGTTTGTACTAAACTGATGCTCTTTGACTTGAGTCCCTTCAGAAAACATCACAGCTCCAAGTGCCCTACCTGAGAAACAGGACCCTATTTCTGGCTTCTTGCTGGTAAAAAATAGCTTGTTAGCAAACATTTTGGGTGGTGTTTATATCCTAATGCAAAGATCATAAGGTGAAGAGTAGCACCCTGGCCCCTCAGATTAGTATGAATACCTCCCTTTTAGAATTTGACTTTTGGACTAGGGGCATAGCTCAGTGGTAGAACACTTGCCTAGCTTTCATGAGGCTCTGAGTTTGACTACCAGTAACCAGCTCCCCTCCCCAAAGCTTAACCTTTATAAAATCTCGCAATTTCCCCAGCTTAGGATATGTCTCCTATCTGGTAGATGATATGTAAAAAGGAAACTAAATGCCTGTTTAAATACCAGCATAATAATGTTCTGAGGGGAAAACACCTGGAAAAAATATTCTATCTTAAGAAAATTCTATGATCATTAATACTCTTTCTTCTAAATAACTTTCTTGCCTTTCAGGCTGAAGCCATGAGCTTACTAAGCAAAACTGGGCATATGTCTATCATGTTGGAATGAAATTAAGGAAATGGTACCATAATAATCTAAAAGAATTAATATACCTCCAACATGTGAACCATTTCCTTCAGAAAAATAAGATCCTTGTTAATCTAGACAAGAGATTCATCAAGAAAAGACAGGCATCAGGAGTATGATCCTGGATTTGGGGATGGAACAAGCAAGACAGAGGAAATTGAAATGCCTGACCTTTGTCATAGAGGGAGATGTGTGTCAGAACTAATGACAGAGTCCATTGTGGCTTCTTATTTTAAATTGTCACACTTCAGCAATTAGAAATCACTTATGCTCACAGTGCTCTATTAATTTGTACTTAGATTCAAAGACTCAGAGCCTATCATGGCTAAAAGTGGCCTCAGAGGCCAACTTTCTTATTTTTCAGATGAGGAAACTGATACTCAGAAATGAGATAAAGCTTGTCCAAAGTCAAAGTCACACACCCACAAAATAAAGTTCAGCTCTAAGTCTAGTACTCTGTCCTTTGATGATGCTTTATTTCAGATAAAGGGTACTCATTTAAATGTCTTTTAACATTTCCTATAGCAATCATATATTACACACACAATTTTTTATACTAGGGATTGAACCCAGAGGCACTTAACCACTGAGCCACATCCCCAGAACTTTTTATGTTTTATTTTGAGACAGCGTTTTGCTAAGTTGCTGAGGGCCTCACTAAATTCCTGAGGCTGGCTTTGAACTTGTGATCCTCCTGCCTCAGCCTCATGAGCCACTGGGATTACAGTCATGTGCCTCTCTGCCTGGCTACACATGATCATTTTTAAGGAACTTTATAAAATATAAAAAATATGCTGATCTCATGCATCACGGATTTTTGGACTCCTTTTGTGATATTAACATGTATACCCAAATACATACAGGAGTGCACCACTGTGTAAGATTTCCTCCTTAGGGCATCTGTAATACCCAGTCCATGCCTGATTCATTTATATATCTGTCACCTATGCTGTAACATTAGTTCACTGAGAATAAAGACTGGGTCTCATCCAGCTTTGTATCCCAAAATCTTATTATGAAATAAACCTGTTGAAAGAGAAAATGATGTTTAATATACCTATTACCTGATATTCTATAAATGATTCATGACTATATCTGAGACTGATTGATGCCTAGGTGATGTAATAAGCAACATACCTTAGGTTATCTGAAGAATGAGTTCCTCAAAGAGTTATACAGATAATAGCATTTCTCTGTGTCTCAGAGAAAGAAGCAAACTATTGTTTGTAAAATCCATCTTATCCATATGGATATTAAATCCTAGCACACATTCTGGGAATTATTATTCATTTATTGCCCTTAAATTACCTGGAAGCAAACCAACATAAAAGCTTTCCCATTATCCTATGTGCCTCCACAAACAGAGAATACTTCTCTATTCTCTCCTTTACCACTAAATCTAAACTGATTGATACTCCTTCCCTTAACATGTTGAATGTTCATTTTCCCATCCCTCACCATATACTTGATGCATAAAATGACTGACTGAATGAATAGGAGAATGGCACAGTCCAAGTGTGTCCAGATGAGCCTCCAGATCCAGTTGTCTCAACCTGTCCCTGTGTGTTTCCTGGACACCTCCGCATCTCTGTGGCTCCTGCCTCCTAAATCACTGCAACCTCTTAGATTTGAAAATGGTCCTCGCTCTTTGACTTTGATCCAGCTTTTGAGTCATGTTTATTTTTCAGGGAGGCAGTGGGGAGACATGGGCAGAAGTTACTCTGATAAAAAACTTAATCTTATATAATCCAGGCTCCAGCTACCTGAACCAAAACACAGGTTTTCCTTACAGGCTTCTTTGAACAGTTGGACTCAGCACCACCATAAATGAGATAAAAATAAAACTTCATCAAGATAAAGATAAAAATAATAAAGTTAAGGGAGAAAAATTCAAGAAATTGGCTCATTAATTTAGAAAGCCAGCATGTGGTGTAGCATATCAGTAAAAAGCCCTCTCATTATCTTTTCTACTCCAGGCCAAGCCGAAGGCTTCTGAAGCTGTTCTGTTACCTAGATATTCCCAGAGAATAGGTGTTCCTGATGACAGCAGCTGTTCCCACAAACTCCCTCCCAGACTCTCCTGGGTCTTTGTCCCCTCCCTTTCAACAGTAGCTCAAAGTACTCTCTGCTCTGGCTACATCAGCCCTTCTGAGATTTCAGGTCATGGGTCCATCTATTTCATCTTATGAGCTGCTCTGCAGGGTTTATGGATCCCAGCACAAACGGATGGCCAAATCAGGCACCCTGGCCTGTGGGGTCATCAATAATAACTTCTGTCTGAAAACTAAGAAGAGTACAGTTTACTTAAATCACAATTTGGGGACCTACCATCCACATGAACTTGGTGAAGATTTTTAAGCTTAATGAGCCTAAGTGTCTTCAGAAGAAAAATCAGATACAATAATACCTAGATATATTAAAACTCTGTAATAATCACAGAACTTTCGATTGATATTCTAGCAAATGAAACATTCTAAACAAGTAGTTGCTCTTCTAATTTTCAGCATATCCAATGTTATGAATATTATTATAGCAGTGCTTTATCCTCAATGGAAATGTTGGCACATCTTCTCTGATGTCTGCCAAGATACCTGAACTTAGAGATGGCTTAATACCTAACACAGGTGTGCATAAACCTTGTGAACCATATGTAAATTGTCCCTCTACTGTCAATTACATTCATTGTATAAATTTTACTGAATATAAGATTCATTATTAATCTAAGCAATAATTTGATATGCCTACAATGTACAGGTCTCGGGCTAGCCTGTGGAGATTAAAGTTGTAGACAAGATGCACAGCATCATTGTCCTCAAGGGGACTGGAAGACTACAGGAGGGTTAACATAAGAGGGCCAGTGTTCCAGCCAAGTGAACTGTGCTGGACAAGGCCCCTGTGCTAAAAAGATTCTCCTACACCCATGACCCCAATTCTCCTGACAGTACAAGAAGTACAGCTATAGTCCCTGCTACCAAGTATATTGACACCTCAAAAGTACTGAGCCACCTTTGAAGTACAAGAAATGTGAAGTCTGACCCTTGTGGATACTAGTAATTCTAATTCTAATGTTATTCTTACCATTTGTGGTGAGATAGTAAACAAGTGGAACCAAAACTGTCCTTTTCGCAAAAAGCTCAATTAGGCCTGTAATCCCAGTTACTCAGGAGACTGAGGCAGGAAGACCACAAGTTCAAGGCCAGCCTCAGCAACTTAGCAATATCCTTGCAATTTAGTGAGACCCTGTCTCAAAATAAAAAATAAAATGCTGAGAGTGTTGCTCAGTGGTTAAGCACCCCTGGGTTCAATCCCTGATACCAAAAGAAAAAAACAAAAACAAAATCTCAATTAGATAAGTCATGCTATTCATGCCTCTTCCTTATTCAAATTTCCTGGCTCTCCTACTCTAATAGGATATACACTGGCAGAGAATTTGGCCAGGTACCAAAATAGTGTCACAAAATTCATGGTTCTTTTGTTCTTCTGATATCTAATGAACCCCAAATGGGTTTCATGAAGTCAATTCTTCACTAGCCCCTTGTCATATCTTAGAGGGAGAGGAATATTGTGTATGGCAGCTCAAGGACTTGGACTTGAAACTGAAATGCAAAACTCCATGTTTAGCCTCCCCTTGAAATTCTCTGGCTCGCCTATAGAGGTTTCAAGGTGCAGGATGCAACTGAAGAACAAAGAAGCCAGTATGGATGGTGAGGGGTTGGTGGGGGGAGCATGAGGACGAATGTGGCAGGAGCTAAACTAATGAGGTAGATGAGGTCCAGTCATGAATGACACACAGCTGTGTAAAGAAAAACTGGGTCACACAAAAGACAATGGAAAATGTATTATATCTTTTTGAAAGGTTCAGAAAAATCAAATGAATTAAAAAAATTAAGGAAATATCAAAATGATAAGACTTCTACCAGAATAAAGCACCTCAGTATGGTAATTTGGTTGCTGTGACTTGCTTTTGATCAGTAGCTGAGAAGACACAAGGCAAACACTAAATTCTCAGGTTCATGCCATTGTCTCATATGCCTCCCTGAGTCCTGAGGTGGGGGACCTGGTGGGGTCTGGAAGGTTCTCATGGCTCTGCTCCCTGCCAACCAGCAAGTGGAGCAATGAGTGAGAACAGACAGAAGAGGTGTCTTTAATAGCGTCACAGGAAATGTGTGAGCCTGTATATATGTACACATAGATAGATGTATATGTGCATATACAGACACATACATAAATATACATGGGCAATTCTTAATACAGGTAGGTCAATAGAAAGAGATCTGGTGAATGGTTGCTGAAGAGAAACTTCAGTGGAAAAAGATTGAACTGACAGAATTTTAAATGGTAAAGAATATAGCAGGAGTTGGGTGCAGTGGCATATGCCAATAATCCCAGCCACTCCAGAGGCTGAGGCAGGAGGATATCAAGTTCAAAGCCAGCCTCAGCAACTTAGCAAGGCCCTCAGCAACTTAGTGAGACACTGTCTCAAAATAAAAATTAAAAAAAGGCTGTGAAATACAGAAGGAAATAAAACATAAAATTTCCATTCTTGTGGTGGCTGAAAGGAGGCAGATAATCAAGTGAATATGTAGGATATGAGATGCAATAAATACCATCTAGGAAAATTAAGGCAGGGAAAGAGTTGTAGAGTGCTGTGGTCAAAGGTCTCACAGACAAGATGGCATTTGAACAGAGACCTGAGGAAATATGGGTGCCCACCATGTGAATATGAGTGGAGAAGTATCTGGACAGGAATAAGAGAACAGAACCTAGAAGCAGATGGTGCTGGAAGAGCAGGCATGTGTAGGCTCAAAAGGGGTCAGAGGCCCAGCTTATCCTCAGTAAGGATCTTTATTAAAGTGTTTGCTATAGGGTGGGCAATATGTGATCTCCATTCAGTCACCCAGCTATTTGGTAATATCTTCACAGCTAGCAGAGGTCAGCAGAGGAGACTCAGTAATCACTGAGTCCTGTTCTGCTGTTCCTAGGCTGGACCCTTGGGATATGGAAGAAAGTTCATAAACATTCAGATAGTAAAATATGATTAAAGGAAGACTTATATTTTGGATAAGTTATATCTGAAAAATACTTCCCAGTTTTTTGCTTTTATTTTTTTTTCTTTTAATTGTTTAGAGTTATAGATGGATAGCATGTCTTTATTTTATTTGTTTATTTTTATGTGGTGCTGAGGATCAAACCCAGTGCCTCATATGTGCTAGGTCCCAGCCCCTACTTCACAGTTTTAGGAGCAAAATTTCACTGGGGGTGTGTTAATCCATTGGAGAGACCTCTAATGATAGAGGGAGAATTTTTTACATCCACCATATCAATGTGAACTTAAAATCCACTGTATTTGTGTGAGCTTAAAACACCACCACATTGATAGTTATACCTGTGTGCTCTCACGTGTTGTAGACAATCTTAGGGTGAATCCATTCCCACTGATTTGCTTTAAGGGGTTTCCTCCCTGAGTCTCAGACCTATAGCTTAGGTGGGAATGACCCACTCTTTCCCCTGTTCAGAAGCAAAGCCCAGACTGACTCAAACCAACCCAGGTATTTAGTGCTGTTGGTTACAAAGTTTAGGGGTGACAAAGTGACCCCTGGAACTCTTGTTAGGAATGCCAGTTGTGTTTATCTACAAGACAGCCATAACAAAGTACCAGAAACAGGACTGCTTAAACCACGGAAATTTATTTTCTCACAGTTGTGGAAGTTAGAAGTTTGAGATCCAGATGTCAGGAAGATCTACTAGTATTTTGTTTTTATTTGTTTTGTGGCCTCTCTTCTTGTCTTATAAATAACCATCTTTTCCCTGTATTTTCACAAAATCTCTCTGGGTGATTTTGTATCCTGAAATCTTCTTATAAAGACACCAGTCATATTGGATTAGAGACATCCTACAACCCCTACAGCATCTCCTTTCAACTATACTACCTCTTTAAAGACCCTCTGTCCCAATACTGTTGACTCTTAGGTACTGGACATTAGGACTTCAGTGTATGAATTTAATGACACAACACAGTCCTTAAAACTTGAGACCAAGACTAATTTTCCTGAGGAGTCATCCTAAGGTGATTTTTTTTTTTTACTTCCTTGGAAATTGCAGTGTGAGGCTATGATTCTCAAACTAAGCATCATTTCTGTGACCTAGTGATAATGGGGGGGTCTTTTGTGATAACTTTTAAGCTATTTTATCAAACCCCATCTGCAGAGACACATGGAGCTTTTCAGTTACTTGAACTAAAGAATTTCTTTTGTACTAACAGTCATCTCCATCTAATTTTTTTTATCACTTTCAATTAAATTATTCCTCACAGAGAAAGTCTAGAGTGATTTTTAAAAATTAATAATATACAGTATTTATATTCAGAGTATGAATGGCATTTTCCTGCACCAACAACTGAAGTCTCTCTTCTTTGAAATCTCAAATGAGTCAAGATATTCAGATACCAATGGGACACACAGATAAAATATAAATGTAACCTGAATAGAAATACATTTTTCCCTCAAAAAAAAAAAAAGCACCAAAATAGTAATCTAGACTAGAGATTAAGCAGCCAGTTGAGAACAAAAACTTCTAAACTGCACTGTCAGTTCACTGATGATTTTTAATTCACGTCTGAATAAAACTAGCTAGTTGGGCTCAGCATATCACCTAGTCTTAGTCTCCCCTCCTTTAAAATAAATCTAAGCACCTCCTCTGCTCTATGCACAGAACTTATGGCCTGGAAACTGGCTCCCTAGAGAAAGAGATGCATAGCAAAAGGCAACATCTGTGAGGACTATAAGAGATCTTTTCAGTAAAATAGAATTAGAAGGTAAGAGCCAGCCCTCTTTTACAACAAGGGACAACTCCAGAGACATGTGTCACGGTACTTAAGCCATTTCTATTTCAGGTTGTATTTGTGCTTCAGTTTTCTCCCAGCTCTCTATGCTAAATGTTGAGATCAAGAGTATTCTTGGAAAACTCAAGAGAGCCCAATTTTCTGAATGATCCCCCATGTTCCTTCCTCCTTGAAAATAATTGGGAAAATGATTTTCTTCTACAAAAGCATTCTTCACCTGATTCCTTATGCCAAGAAAAGAGTATTAAGGAGGTTTCATCAAGGGTCTTTCCCCTGCTCCTAAACTAGCTGAGGTGAAGAGTTCTTGTCCAAAGTTTTGTGTCATGCTGTCTCCAAACATTTTTTAATTCCCTGCTTAAAACTTGAGGAAAAATGTGCACAATATAAATAAAGACACCATTTTAAAATTGAAGTTTGTTATTATCATCTATCAGTGTTTGAGGACTTGTACACTGGGGACTTTTGTCAAATTTGTCAAACAGGTAAACAATTTCAGGACAAGGGATATTGAAGAAGGACACAACTCACACACTCCAATGAAAACTAACATATGAGTCCGCTGGACACAAAGCCACCTGGACTTACTCTTGGATCTTAAGCTGCAGAAGAGGGACAAGAAATGAAGGGATTTCTTATTGTTGTTAATAAGGAATAAATTGCCTCCTCCTGGGCCACATGGACACATTGTTTACTCCCTTCTGGTCCTAAAAACCTGTCTCTCTTCTCTCACCTTGAGTCAGAAAACTTTTCCCTTATCCTTACCTTGTCCCTGTAAACTCAGGAACTTTAGCTTTACTCAGTAGCGTAGAGATAATCTCTTCTCTGCTTTTCCTTCATCAAAAGTGTCTTTCAAGGAGAAAAGGTACATCACCCCAATATTCACACAGCAGACTTGGCATAGTGCCACAAACACAACAGAAGGCAGATGAGCATATTTTCTCTACAGTCCACAAAATGGGCAGCAGTCACTCATCATGCTCCAGATAGAAGAGCCAGTTGTGGGGAAAATTTACAGGTTACATTTGCCTCATAGTACCATTGAGTTATACTCTTCAGTCACAGATCTACACAGCCATTTACCACAAATTCAGACTAATGGTTGGGCTTCTTTGTTGTCTCATTTGGAAGAGCTGTCTCTCACAAAGCCAACTGTGAAAAAATTTTCCCTATAAACTAATCCATAAGCAAATTAACATAATTTGGTAAGATCACGCAAGATGGTTCTCTAGAGGAACAGAATCAACCAGAAGTATAGTTATAAAAATGGGACTTATTAGGTTGGCTTACATGACCAGAAGCTGCACAGTCCACAATAGTCATCTTCAGGCTGGAGAGCTGGGAGAAACAGTAGCTGCACAGTCCAAGAAGTGGAAGCCCCAGAACAAGAGGGATCAACAGTGCTACCCTACTCTGAGACCAAAGGCTTCTGGAGAATCACTGTCAGAGTCTGCTTTGGAAGAGTGAAGAAGCAAGAATCCAATATCCTCAGAAAATTGCAGCAGCAATCAAAAACCCATTCTAATCTGCTGCTGCTTCCTTATTCTTCCAATTTTTATTCCATCTAAGCCATTATCCTATTGGTCAGTGCTGCCCATGCTTAGGGAGGATCTCCATTTCAGTTGGCTATCCTACATGCCAATCATTCCTAGACACACCCCTTATTGACACACCCATAATCCTCTTAATCTTCAGCATCCCTTAATCCAATCAAGTTGATAATCCGAGTTAACCATTACTATGGTTTTTAAATGTCAAGAAATCTACCTTTGAACATAAATGATTAGGTCAAATTCCCACATACTTGAACTTATCTTCATGTACCATATACCACAGATTCCATAGGCTCCTGAAATGTCCCCAATAAGTAATATACTGCATGAATAATAATCAGAAAATAAGACATAAAGAGCATTTGCCTTCACACAGCTTCCATTCTAGTCAGGTGAGTGGAGTGTTTTTAAAAAGTAAATGAAATATGAAGCAATATAATAAGCAATCATCACAGGTGTGCTACAGAGCAAACACAAAGACACAGTCATTTTAGGGGATGAAGAAGTACTAAAAAAGGACTTTTCCAAAGGGAAACATGGATTTGCTGTTTCATAAAGGTAGAGGAGAAACCAGCACATGACACATGAGCACTGAAATTACCTGTCAGAGTTTTACTGGCTAAGAGAGGCTAAGTGCATGTGTCCCCAGGCAGGAAACAGCTTAGTATGTTCAGAAAACAGGAGAGGCTGCTGAGTCTAGAGCTTAGTAAGTGATGAGAGGGTGAGTACTGTTATAGATCAGATAAGGAGCATCCCTCAAAGACTCATGTGTTGGTGGCTTGATCCTCAGTGCAGCAATGTTCAGACATGGGGGTGTTTAGGAAAAGAATGAATCATGAGGGCTCTGATCTCAGCAGTGGATTAATCCATTTGATGGACTAATAATTTAAATGGACTATTAGGAGTTGGTGGAAATTGTATGAGGTAGGACCAATTTGGACCCTCTCTGTTCCTGACCCTCTATGCTTCCTGACTGACATGAGTCGAGCAGTGTTCCTCTGCCTTGATGTTGTGTCTCACCTCAGGGCCAAATCAATGGATCAGCCGATCATCAACTGAAAAACTCTGAAACCCTGAGCCTGAACAATGATATTTTTTTCTTCTTTAAGTTTTTATTGCCAGGTAATTTGGTCACAGGGACAAAAAACTGACTAACACAAATACAAAGTAAGTTTAAAGAAAGTTTGGAAGGAGTCAGATGATACCAGACCTTTTAAGGAAAGCCAATCAACTCCATCCTCAGGAGACTAGGCTCAAAAAGACACTTGCTGCACTTGCTATAATAACTATGGGGTTGTATTGGGATTTTTGATAATTTTTTAAAAGGACACCTTGTTTTCATTTTGCACCAAACCCTACAAATATGTAACAAATCCTACCTTAAACCATAGTACATACTTTTAATTCATACATTGTCAAAGGTTGGGATTTTGTTCTTTTCCTTCTCACATTCAAGTAACCAGGAAGTTATCAGGCTAGGCCTCTGATTATTCTGGTATCACAGTCCTTAATTTTTCTATCTTACTCTGCTGTATAGTGTTTTTATACCCAAAAGCACCCTACAGGAAAAAATGAATGCTAGAGTTCCAGTCATTTTAGGTTCTTTCCAGTCATGATCAAGAACACTGCTGGAATCACCACATACTTTCCACCAATATTCCATTGAGTCTATTGACCAGATCTAGAAAATGGTCTTACCTAACTATAAAGCAGTCTGGGAAATGAAGTCTTTATTCCAGGAAGTCATGTGACCAACTAAAAACTGGGATTAGTTTATCTCCATATAAAAAGTAGTAACAGGTATGAGGGGATTAATATCAGCCCTGCTGTTCTCTCACTTTGTCCTTTGACCTGATAATCATTTATACATTCATTTGTTCAACATTAATCTACCGAAAAATGTCGCTGAAGACCTCTTTTTTTTAATTAATTTTTTATTCTAAGTTGTTATAAATGACAGCAGAATGCATTACATTTCATATTGAAGACCTCTTTTGTGCTAAGCTGTATATTAAAGACTGAGGAAAGTAAGATAATTAAGAGTTTGACCTGGGAGGGAAGGATAATTTGGGAGGAGAAGAAAGATCACAATTATAGTACAACATCACAAGCACTGGAAGAAGCTGTAATACGACAAGGCCATGAGTGATTGGAAGGAGGAGATGAAGTGACACAAGCTTGGCTTTACAAGGGCAGAATAGCAGACAAAGAAGGGGAATGTATTCCCGAATTATATGGTTGCTGTAGTTTGGATCTGAAATGTCCTCCAAAAGCTCATGGTTTGGTCCCCAGCTGTTGGCACTATTCAGATGTGGTGGAAACTTTAGTATGTAGGGCCTTGATAGAAGAAGTTGATCAAGGGGGGTTGTCCTTCATAGGTATATTTGTACCCCCACAGCTTTGCTCCATCATGCTATTCCACCATGTTGTACTGCCTCACCGCAGGCCCAGATACAAGGAGGCCGGCTGTGTGTGAACTGAAACTTTGAGCCAAAACAAATCCTTCCTCTCCTTAAGTTGATTTTCTCAGTACTTGTTACAGAGAAAGAAAGCTAATGCAATCCTTTACCATCAAGTATAAGTTTGGAGAAATATGTGGGATTTCTGCAGCTCTGTTATAGTTATTGGTCAGACTTGATTAATAAATGTGTCCCCATTGATTATTTGGCTAACCTATCTAATAATCAATATGGTTCACACATGGGCTGGGATTGTGGCTCAGCAGTAGAGCGCTCGCCTAGCACGTGCGCGGCCCAGGTTCCATCCTCAGCACCACATAAAAACGCATTGTGTACAACTAAAAGCAAATAAATAAATATTAAATATATATATATATGGTTCACACATAATTATTTTGGCAGCAGCTGTCAGAGATGTTGGTAAAGAGATGCCAAAAAGAATGGACTGAGTTTGTTGCCACTCAGTTTGCCAGCAGATATAACCTCAGAGGCAAAGAAGTACACCAGCTGCCAGAAAATCAGGCACTGCCTTTATGTGCCATCCCTCTAGTCCCAAACCCATCCAGATGCAAAATCCCCCATCTGTTCTCAACCTCCCTCCTGTGCCTATCATATTGCACCAGAGACCACACCAGCCAGCAGCCTCCCAAATGGCCTGGGATCACAGGAGATGTCTTTCCCTGAGACACCTCCATCCAACCAAGGGAAATGATCCCCATGTCCAATAATACATTTACTCATCTTTTCCCATTGCAGTTAAAAAAAAAAAAAATAGAATGAGTGAGTTTGGGAGGAAGGCTAAGCTTTGGAGGACAAACAAAAGGATTCCTCAGTTTGAAAAATAGTGATTTATTCAGATTGTTCAGACATGTAAGCATAAACCTCAGAAGCCACAGCCATATCCCCACTGTGGGGATGGCAGTCACTGTCATGATGGCGACCCTCCTGTGCAGCTATTTTCTTCTGAAACAACAAAAAGAGCTCTGTGATAAATCACATCTGCAAGATGTGTTTCATATGTCAAGCACACATTGCTTCTAAATCAAGTGCTGATACATGACTTATTCCGTCAAAAGTAAGCAGAATGCTGTAATTTATAATCATCTTGAAGCACACTGCAGAGAAAATGAAAGCAGACCATTAAATTTTAATGCCCGCTCGGCTCTCTGAAAAGAGTGTTTCTGGCCACACTGGAAGCAGGGTCATGTTTCTCAAACCATTGTGTGTGCCCCATCCCCCCCCCCCAAATAAAAATAAACAACAGTTTGTGTTTGCCAACATTGGTGCATACTAATTGAAAAAAAAAACTAATTTAGTTGTCAAAAGCTGCCTTTAGTCAGGAAGTTCTCATGGGCACAAAAAGCACCTACTGAGGAATGGGTCCTGTCCAGAGCTCCAGTCCCCCTTTAGCTTTTGAACAATTGTCTGTTGTTGTACAAGCCCTCTCCCCTCAGCAGGGCTGCAAGCAAATATTCATTGGGGTGTCATCTCCACTTAGACTCTCCTCCTGCACACCTATTCATCTGTGTTAAGTGAACAGCAGCATCAGCTCAAATTAAGCTGGCTTGAGAACAGCCACTGTTAATAATTTCTGCTGTGATTCAACTTAGCTTTGGCTAACAGGTGAAGATGTTTCATAACGGAGGCAATTACAGCTCTGAGAGCGCTTTCCCGCTGCCTGTGTAATCAAAGGAATGGAACACTAGCTCCTCGCGTGCGCGTGGGGAAGGGCCAGCTCAGCCACCATTGGGCTGCATTCGTTATCTGCTAGATTGAACAAGCTGCCTGCCGGGGACAGATGCTTAGCGCAGTGATTAGAATATAAAGCAATTGCAAAGGCTGAAGGGATTGGAGTCAGTCCCCTTTATCTCAACTTACTACAGGCTTTTCTGGTCAGATAACAAGGCTTCCAAACTGTTCCCTGTAGATGAGAAATCATATGTATATCAAGGCATGAAGACTCATGAATATTCATTCATCTGTGCCCCGTGTGAATTTTCCATTTAGATTGGGGACTATAAAAAAAGGGAGGGGGTATTCAATTCTATGCAAGTTTAGTTCCTTTTATAACCAAATTTTTATGACAAGGAATATAGAGAGTCAGGAAGTGTTAAACCAGTACAATAAAAATACTTACCAATTTTTCTTTTTTATTTTCTGAGATTGAAAATTTCAATGGTTCTACTCATTTTCAAACAGCTTTCATATTTAAGTTTAAAAAAAGGAAGATAAGTGAAAACTTTAGATAAGTGTGGTTTTCACTCACTTTATAAAGGAAGAAAATTGAAATTGTGTGTAGATTTTGTTGCTTTTAAATTTTAAAGGTAGTATATTTCTATCTAGAAGAAAATCAAGTATTTTAGCATTAAAATGATTTTTCACATCAACTGTGTATAACTTCAAATTATAGCAAAATCATAACTGTGTACTACCCAATTGTGAAGATTTTCAAATAGTTCATTTCCAGCCAAATATTTTTCCTCTCCTGCTAAAAGAAAATCAAGCAGTCTAAATTGAATTTTTATACAATTTCCTAAAATGTAGTTCTTAATGATTTCTGATGTGCCTGAAGGCATGAATCTTAAACTACCTCCCCCCACCCCAAACAAACAGCTAAGAAAGTTTAAAAAATAAAAATTAAAAAAGAACCTTTTTGTCACTGGTAATAAGTTTCCATTATACATTAATCTGCTTTCAGAGTGTTTTCCATAGAGGACATATAACAAAGGTCTGGGGAAGTTAAGTATACAGAGCAATTGGTTATAGAGCTGTATATCCAAAAATTGAGCATGTTTTTTGCAAACAACAAAATAGCAAAGAGGAGTGTAGAGGGAGGGGAGGATGGGGGAAGAGAGCCACGTGCTCACTTCTATTTTCAAAACTATCTTAAAAACTTGGGAATAGTTCTGATTTTTGAACACCAAGTTAATACTAAGCAATCTATTTTAATCTAGGCTTTATAATGGAGGTTGTTATTTTATCAATTATTTAGTAAGCTTTGAAGCTGTGTGTAAATGCATTTACTTGAGTTTGGCAGGGGCACAGTGATAAACAGGAGAAAAAGAATGATAGTTTGTTGTTGCTAAATATATGATTCAAAGCTATTTTTGAAATACCCCCTTAGAAAGATAGCAAATGACTTGTCTCTTTTAAAAGGTATTTCTTTCTTTCTTCATTCTTTAGATCCATCCATCTAGCCTATCTTGGAATATTCCCGCAAGACTCCACTGCCTACTATATCTTCCCCTGACAATTACTGTTGCTCCTTACCCTTGAAGCTTTGAAAGCCTGTGTAACATTAGCCTATCTTGCCCAGTGAAAATGTCTTTACAGATTAGTGTAATGTTAATACTGCTGGCTCCCCGCTTTTGACCTGAAGTGGAATATATTGCACTGCTGGAGCAGATGGAATCAGAGTTTCATTGGGCGACAGAGATTGGTTGGCTTCCTGCCAGAAGTTCTAAGCTAGTGACTGTGGAAGCTCTGGCTCAGGCTTGCATCTATTCTCTGCTCCTGAAGAGAGAAAACAAAAGTGTCACATAAGTTAGTGTAGAATCAAAATACGTTTGTTAAGATCGTTCATCTGCAGATGTTTACCCAGCATTCGAAAAGTAATTGAATCTTTGGTGTAAAATGGAGACATCTTTATTCAGTTTTGCTGAAAGACATGAGACAAAAGCCAGAGCAAAGAATAAAAAAAGAAATGATCTGAACTCCATTTAACCTTCTGGTTGAATGCCGATCTCACCATAAGAATACAAATGTGTACATGTGGGGTGTTTAAAGCAGGCTCCTACTTTATGAGTGCAAATAGATCTTCATTTGAAATGATAAATGAAATTCATAAATTAAAAAAAAAAAAAAAACAGCTAAACTTACAAAGCCAGTGTGAAACGATTACTCAGATAGTTTGAAACCAGAATCTAAAACTCTGTGGAAAAGAAAGACCTATGTCCTGAATTACTCACACTGGCTCTTACTATTGACTGTATCATTTAGATAAATGTTCAAAATTCTCACTGGCTTTGTGCACATAGAAAGAGCCTTGAATCATATTCTTCCAAAACAAATTTGCAGCTTACTATCCTTCCTTTCACCTGAAACACTGAGGGCATTGGTTTAAAACCTTAATAACCGCAGCAGAAAACTGTCATTGCCAGATGTAGCAAATTATACATATGTATTCACATGTATATGAGTGTATATATATATATATATATATATATATATGTATGTATGATCCAATTTGAATTTGAATTTCAACTAAATAACCATGATATTTTAGAAGAAAAATATTGCAAATATTGCAGATATGGGACATGCAAAATTTGGGACATATTTATCTAAAATAAATATTTATTTTTCACTTGATTGGTTTAACTGGGAATCCTGCATTTATCTGGTGACCCTAAAGAAGCACTCTGTATTGCCTCACTTTATGAATATAGAGAGTACCCAGCTTCTTACACACACACACACACACACACACACACACACACACTTACACACACACACACACACACACACACACACACACCCCTAACTTACAATTAACACAGTTTTATATTTATTCATCAGGTTATCTCTTAGTTTATTTTAATCATATTTTCCTCTCAAGTGCTGCTTTTCTAAAGCAGTAAAACATATGCTGTTTGCTGCCTAAGTAGATGGGTAATGTAAGCTGTGATGTGGAGAGAATTCTTCTCTTATCCGTTCTCTCTGAGGGTGTAGTTACAGAAACATATATATGTGCTTTTATCTGTGATAAGAGCTACCATCTGCTAGCTGCAATGTGCACAGCTTCCCGTCTGAAGTGCTTATACATATTATGAAAACACACAGCTTTTGTGTATGTTGAAAATACATATAGGCAGTGTTCTAATAAACCAGAGTATTAGCTATTTGAATATGTCAAATGGATGTAAAACGTAACCATGATTATGGAGGAGAGCGATTAGAACTGGCACATTGCCATGTGTGTATTTATGCCAGTAGCATTTTTGTGACCTTTTAGTATTGCATTGTTTGCAACTTCTTCCCATGAGATAATTATGTTAAGTAAATGAAATTTTTTCAATGAGGAAAGGCTTTTGCTTCATTCAAAGAGTAGAAGCTTCATGCCTGGGATACCAAACCCTTGAGATATGTGGTGCATATATGTGAGTAACAAGAAAGACTGAGACAGCACGACAGAACATATAAATTTGAGTTACTTTGACCTTTAATCCAGGAGAGCACAGAGAGAAATGCACTAGGAAGGTTGGTTTGTAGCTGTCTGGAGACTGATAAGCTGTAATAAAGGTGCATTCAGTTGCAATTCATCTAAAGCTTCCATTGCTATCATCCTCCTTTTTCGATTTTTGTTACCTCGAGTACTTATCTAAATCCCTTTCAATGCCTGCCTGAATGCACTTTGTGTTCTCTCCAACTGTGACTAGGGCTGTCTGTGTGCGTCAGTGTGCTGCAGCACACACTCTTTCCCCTTGTTTGACAAGAACCAATGCCAACACCTAATTAAGGATAAGCCACAGAGCTCTCGGCTTTATCTTTGTCAACTGCTCCATTCCTAGCTTTCTGCCTAGTTGAGTTTTTAATGACATGAGCAACAGTTCAGTTCAGCATTCCTCAGGCCCGTCTGCTCCTGATCTCAGTAACTAAATATGGCAAGCAGCAGCAGCAGAAAGATGGTGTCCATTTGTGCCCTGCATCATATAAACACCACAGAGAAACTGTGCTACCTGCCCTTTCCATGCCTGCAAAGGGAAAGTGCAAGGCATTGGAAAAAAAATTCAGAAGCCATCTCTCTCCAAAGTATTAAAAAATTTCCAGGTACCCAGCTTACGAGGAAAAGGCTTCTTTAGTTCAATCTCATCTACATTGTATTAAACATTCTAATTCAGTTTTGCCAATGTAAGAGTTAATCAACCCCCTAAAGCTCTGACAAAGAGCTATTGGTTTAAAATATAAAGTATGGCTCTTTTAAAATAAAAATAAGAGAGACAGACTGGTGCTGTGTTTCACTCCCCGTACTTCTGTACAATACTAGAAGTAGGGTCCTTTTCCTACAAGGTGGTTTTCATTGTTAGTTTTCAATCTGTACATTTGCATTTCTCTTTGTTCTCTGATTCCAGATTGAAGCTTAATGTTTTAAATTATCATGGAAATGTCACAGGCATGGAGCTATCCCAAGACAATATTATTTGCTGAAAGATCATTAAAACAAAAATGCCCAAAATGCTGACAGACTTGCATGTGTTAGTGGTGTTGGAATAATTTTCGCACATGTCAGACACACCTAGATTCAGTGGGGAAGAAACAGACTTTTTGTTTAACATTACTTCATTTCAGCTTTATGTTTGCTTTAAAATTACTCAACACCTTTTGTTTTGATGTCAATATTGACTCTCTTTTCAGTTCACTTGGATATTTTTACTCTTTCCAAACTTTTATTTTTACTTGTAATTCTGGATAACAGAGAAAAAAGACAATATTTTATCTGCAGATCTCCTGGAGGAGTTGAAATATTCTCAATAAAGACAATGTTAGTAAATGTGACTATTTAATATTATTTCACAGATATTCCTAGGTTGGACCCTATGTTCTCTGTAAGACATTTGGTGTCCAACAGATAAAAAACATGATAATCCACAAATGATAGGAGTTTAGAATCTAGTTAAAGAGATGAACATCTTTCATTTCCAACATCTCTGTATGATACCCTTTGGAAATAGCAGTAAATCTCTGCAAATATTTCAGCCTTAAATAGGATATACTTGTTCCCCTTTCTTCCTGAGTTCATCAACCCATCCTTATCTGCAAAAGCAAAATGAGGAATTGAGTCTCTTTATCCTCTCCATTTAATCCTAACATTTGCTTTGGCCCAAGTTTTCTGAATAGTTTAGACAAAACTTTTGCTCACCCCAGTTACTCAGGCTTCAGTCCTTTCTGCCTGTCAGTGAGACAGTCTCCTTTCCCAATGCCTCCCTGTAACCTCAGCGGTTCTGATGGTGACTGATCCTGCCTCTTCTTCCTCAGGGTATAAAGCTGATGCTGCTGATGTCTCTGCTGATGAACATTGCTTCTCTGAGCAGTGGTGAAAAGAAGAATATGTGTACTCTGTGATAAGGCATCATGGAGACCAAAGCACACTTGGAAAAATGACTTTTGGGAGATTAGTGTGCATCCTATGACCACAAAGCAGGGTGTTTCTCTTCTGTGTGAATTGTACCACCCTGAAATCAGAATGACCAGCTTTACCTCAAAGTCTGTATTCTAAAATACAGAATTGTCAGAGGTAGCAAATGTATATTTCTCAACATTCTGGCCCATCCGGGAGTCTGAAAGAATGGAGACAGTCAGTCCACATCCTCCATAATAGGCCTGTTTCTAAACTGGTGCGTTTGTGGCTGGAAAGATTAACAAGATCTTCTGATTCTATGAGGGATTTCTCAGTAGTTCAGTGGATCTTACATTGCAGGGATATCCTATCTGAAGTCTACCATGGTGGCAGTTCTTTCCAGAAAAACATGAATACAATCCCTTTAAAGGTATTATATTGATACTGTAATTACTGCACTTCATGAAAGGAAGGAAAAGCAGTAATCTTTTGTAGTCTAAATTGAATCTATGCTGAAAATAAGCCATTGTGCTTCTGATACAGAACAATGGGTCTAAACAAAAGTTAACCAAAAACGATACAATAAAAAAGACCAGATTTTCAATATCAAATAGCATTTTTTCTATAGGTAGAAGAAACTTATGATGCTTTCCTGCCAAACTTTGAAATTATCATCATAATTTTTTTGCCTTTTCAAAGAAATAAAACTTGATGGCATATTGCATTAATGGTGAATAGAAAATTGTCCATTTTCTAGATATCAAGAGTCTCATTTAAAATATTCTTAGAGTTACAAAAATTTCTGGTTATATAAATTTTGATTAGGAAATTAAAGTAATTATGTTATGAAATCTGCAAGGGCAAATATGCATATTTGTTAATTACTTTGAACAAATTACTTGTAGATTTTTGTTAATGATCTGCCAAGTATAAGCCATGTATTTTTCATTGTGTAATTTCTGCCTACATACATTGCAGGCTACAGTTAAGCCAAGCCTCTCAGCAGGTGGGCTAGTGGTATGTTGCACCAGCACATTTTTTTCTGTATGTTCAGGCATGGCATTCAGTAAGAGAATATCTGTTTCATATAACTTTTACTTACATACATGTTCTTATAAATTTACTCAAAAACTATCAATTATTAAAAAAAATAAGTGCATATAAAAGTTCTGTTTTTTAAGAATAAACATAATGCCACTGCCACAGACAATACATAAATATTTCATATTATCTAAGAAATTCAAATTTGTATTAACAGGAGAGTCACCATTTAATAGGCCATACTTGATCTGATTAAACATGCAAGAGTAATCCATCTACTTAAAAGACCTGTTCAGAAGCCATTGCTTTAATACAAAAGGTGACCTATTTGTTTTGCCAGACAAAAGTATATGTGGCATGGGTCAATAATCAACTTCCTCAGTGTATACCTTTCCCAAGCCAGTACCTTAAGCTGCTTATACTCAAAAGTAAATGAACTGCATAGTGAAATAAATTGCTGTGACTAAAACATAACATCACGTGTTGTTCAACTCTGGATTGGAAGAATCAGTGCAAATCTTTTATAACAGGAACACCAACATGGAGATGTAGGTTAGTTTCACCTCCAGGCTGAATCTGATGTCAGTGTGGTAATTACCAGACCCAGTCAATAATACCTCTCCTCAGTATAATTGCAAATCCAGTACAACCATGACCAGAACTAAATTGCTTCAGAACAATCAATAGGAATCTTCTGATTGTGTTCCCTGGTGTATGCATCAAATATAAAGAGGAAAACTGTCCATTCAAGCAAAAGGTCAATTTTATAAATAAAAAATACTGTATAAAAGTCATGTTATGTTTTATGTTCCTTCCAGATAGAAGAGACTAAACGCATTGGTTAGTTATTCATGAAAAGAAAGTATGTAGCAGGGAATTCATCAGGAGACAAGTAACAATACAAGGAAAACAAGAATATTGTTGAGTAGGTGATTTATCCATGATGAGGGATAAGCTAGCCATTTCTGCAAACACCTTACTGCTATTTTAAAACACAGCTTTTAACTTAAAACTAAAATCTCTGTACTCTTTTGGAACCTTCAGGCATTAAAGGGGTAATTAACTAATGAGGTCCATAAGTAGCCATTTCCATTAGAAAATAAAATTGGAGCTATTAATTTCCTATCAGCATGTAATAAGACAGGTTATTTCAAAAGGGTCAGCAACCCATCTGCTCAGATCATTGTTCCTTAAACTGGAGGTCAGAATTCCCAGGAATGATCAGAAGATTAGAACCACAGAGCTAAGCAAAAATTTAAAAATTAAAATAAAAAGGTTTTTTTTTTTTTTTTTTTTTTTTTTTGGTGATAATAAACTTGGTCTATGCTTTCTCACTTCCAGCCAGATATAAGCATCTTCAGATGTGATATAAGAAAGTTGGAACTGGGTTCCAGACAGGTCAGTGACCATAATACTGCCATGAGGCTAAGTAAAAGGGAGAATGAAGTTGTCAATGGAAAAATGCAAAAAAAAAAAAAAAAAAAAAGAAAGAAAAAAAAAAAAAAAAAAAAAAAGAAATAGGAAAGGACACAGAGGTAGTCATGTGATTTTTGCACAAAAGGTACATTTAAAGCCAAAGGTTTAGAGCTTGGATAATAATTTCATATCTTAAGTTACTCTGCTTCCCTTTTGTTTAGGTTCCTTGTGGTCTTAACAATGAAGTGGAGGAATAGTAGCTAAACCAATGTGTCCCATTATTTTCATCTCTCCTTCCAATTCAATATTTCTGAGCAGGAGATCTAAGTTAGCTAAACAAGTTGACATGATACAGTCTGTTCCAGTGTTCTGGCTTTGCATTAACCAGGGAGAGGTTTCAGACATCTCATCATCTCATTTCAGCACATGATTCCATCTTCCGTGTGTCTTAGGCTCCAAAGACACCCATCAACTCTTGAGAGTATACTAGATCTGCACCTGCTTTTCACCATTTCTGCTCTTGCTGTGATGGAAATATTCTTCCCTCCTTCCACTCACTAACATTCTGGGCTCATATGCTTGGCTCCTCCAGACTCGGGCAATGCCAGAGAGGTTCCCTGAGCCTTTTGTGGTCAACAACCTACTTCCAAGATCCCACATCACTCAGACTCTGTTTACCATATTCTTTTTAATATTTTGGTCATTCATTCTTTTTACCTTTACACTTTCTACAGAGCATGCTCTTGAAAGGCAAGAGCTGAGTCTAACCTACTAGTGTACACTCTGTGGAGTACAGTATCCTTCACACCTAGACTTTCATCAAGTTTTAGTTGAACAAAAGAATGAATATTCCAATGAATATTTCACACACTGGAATTATGCTCCTTAAGGCTGTGACTCTTGATCCACCAAGTATAGTATCTGGTACAGTATCTTCTACCAGATGGCAGAGTGTTGAAGTGTGTAGTCAACTAAGAATTATAATGGAATAAAAGAGATCACCAAAAGTTAATCATCACCAAGAGTAATAATAGTAATAATATGCTACTACAAAAAAGTAAGACCAAAGTTACATAAAATATTGGCTGCATAATTAAGTCCAATCATATACAGTTTAGAAGTAACTCTAAGTAGAGCACGCTTCTGCCTTCAGTGAAGCCTTCAGGAAACCACGGAGGAAAGCTGGGGCTACTAGTTCAAAGGTTCTCAAAATGGAGAAACTATTTGTGACATAAAATCACTACTTAAATCACTTCTTGAAATGTTGCTAATATACCCCAGGTATAAAGCAGAGGGGTAAAAAAGTGTATAAAAATGTTCATTAGCCTGAACTGACAACCATTTCTTTCTTTGTAATATATATTAGATTTGAAATCTTTTCACAGGATCAAATATTTTCAACAGATAAAAAGAGAAAAAAAGCAAAAAAGGAAGCAAAAGAATTGAATATATGGCAATTTCCCCAAAATCAAAAGTATCAGGTGTCTTACAAGAGTAGACCTTGTATAAATCACACTAAGCTCCTTTTTTACCACTCCACCCCTACTAGAAAAAAAGTCTTTACAATTGGCATTTTTTGGATTAAAGTGTGAATGAAAATGCTGCAATCAAAACAACTCAAAAGGCTGCTAAATATTAGCTGATAATTTCATCAAGCCCAAAATGACCATAGCTGTATTAGAAGCATATTGAATGCCATAAACATTTTCAATTACCTCATTTTAGCCTTTTAAGAGGCTAACAGGAGCATATTCTTGAGGAGGCCTAGCAAAGGAGCACAGAGAGTCTCCCAGCCCCTCCATCACACTGCCTGGGTCCACAAAGGGACTGTGTGGATTGTTGCCCACATCAGTTTTAAATTGTTCAAGCAATTGTTTCCTGTAGATTAATTTGTAATTCTAAATTTCCAGGCAAATGAAATGTGAGCCTGTCCCTCCCTCGGGCCATTTACAGAAAGCTGTAGCTTTCCTGTAATCTGAGGCCAAGGCAGAGGGTTAACATGTGAAAACGGAAAGATGCAGCTTAGCCAGAGAGGTAGGAAAAAGAATTGAGTGGGGTGGGGGAGATTGCAGACACAGGACAAGAAAGAGGGAGAGCAACAGAGTAGCTGAACAGGGGTAGGGAGAGTGAGGGAAGCACAGTGGGTCTTGATCCCCTGCCCTCCTCAAAAATATTTTTGCATCCTTCCACAACTGGCAATTACACAATATATCACCTTGCATTTTATGCCTCATATCATTAAAAAATAAGTAAAGAAATAAACACATAAGCAAATGCATTTGGAACAAGACTTTTGCAATACTTGGCAACACATGCCTACAATATCCACAGATAGAATGAGTTGTAGTCATTGGTTTTGTAATAAGGTAGTTAGTCCTCCACCCCTCTTCTAGCCTTTAGACAGGTCTGCCACTTTGCTTTGAGGACAAATTACCTGTCACATTGTGGAAAATTTTAGGTCCATGAAAGGAAATGTAGTCTCTAAGTGGAAAACCTAAGTAATTACTCCTGAGCAGTGATTTCACTCAGTCAGTCAATATATGTTAAGAGCTACTTCTCATAGAAAACTACATGAAATCATGTGTGTCTTTAAGCAACATATGCTTAAAGTCCATAGTTTAATGCAGGAACATGAGTCCCTTAGGAAATCAGATTTTTGAAGAATAAGTGTCATCTTCCAAGATAAATGTACATAAGCCCAACTACCAAATTGTCTATTGGTAATGACTTTCCTTCACCATGTCAAAACAGAAGAACAATCTTCCAAAAATTTGTTATGTTGCTTGCGTTCATTTTTCATGTAAATATTTATGGCAACTTCCTAAATTTAATTTAAATCAATCCAAAATATGAAAATCATGTCAATTTAAACTTTGTTCAAAGGTAAAGTTCAATGAGAAACCAGCTGAAGTTTGTCTTTAATCAGCCATTGAAAATGGGAGATGGCCTTTCATGTGGTAGTAATGTTCATGCCATTTTTGAACCACCGAATTCTAATTTCTGTTTTGAGGGCAAGAAGTCTGAAAAGCCCTGACTCACATGATATGTAGATGCCAGGAAATAGTAGCAAGTTTTTATAGCTACCTTTGCCAGAAAAAGAGAGACATATATCAAAGAATTCTCTGCTTGCATCAAATTATTTTCCTCATCTGCTTAGTCAATAAGGCCATTTTTTGGCAAGCTCTGAACCATCAATATCATCAGTGTTAAAACATCATTATTGTTATGGGAAAAAAAAAAAAAAACAGAATAAAAGATCCATGAGATCAGACATTGTGTCTGAGTCATTTTGCATTGGCTCTCCCACCAAGCTGATACAGAAAATGATGTATCTCAAGGATTGGGGAAATTCTTGATCACAGGATTAGCAACTAATGTGCAAACAATGAGTTGTGCAGACGTGCACGCAGATTTTCTCCTGGTGGAAATTTCTTTGATAAGGCATCCAGCACAGTACCTGGTACTTAGCAGACATTCAACTGATACTTGCTGAATAATACTTTAAACCATGACAAGAGTCCAGGTTTTTAGACCTTGCCCACATTTGTTTATTTTTTTTTTAATTTATAACTTTTAAGTAGTGTATTCAGCAGTAAACTACCAGTCAGATGAAAATAAATGCCACACTTTGGGAGAGAAACTACCAAAATTTTGGATATTCTGTGCATCCAGTTGGCATTGACTGAGTAGGTAAGATAGGTGAATGTTTATAGAACATGAGCGGCCATTAAAAATTTATCTTTACAATATTCAAAATTCACATGTTCTGCAAAAATTCCATTTGGCCCAGAAAATAAGAATGGATCCCAGATACACACATTTATTTACCAGATCTCTTCCTGCCTCCTGCATGGGCCCCACACACTTTTTTTATTTGGTCTTTTAAAATCATTTATCAAAGCTTCTTAGTGTAAAGCTCTGTTTCTCTCTCTCTCTCTCTCTCTCTCTCTCTCTCTCTCTCTCTCTCTCTCTGGAGTGTGTGGTGCAGGGTGGGGTGGAGGGGACCACAGACAAACTAGTGAGAAGTAACAATTTCCTAAACAAATAAACCATGTCTTCTCAGAGACATGGGTGGTACCTGATGTAACCAGTATAGCAAGACCTGCAATGACAACCTAGAATAAACTGTTTGCACTTGCAGGGGTCAGGCTGAAGGGATGAGGACTAATGCCTCTTAGGAACATTTTAATTATTCCAGGAAACATCTGTCTAGAAACATGTCAATACTATCCTAAGTTCCAAATGAGATCTGGAAGTGGTAGATAAATACAGGTCCCACTGTAAGCTGACCATTTAATTGCATGTAACATTCTGCCTAATCTTAAGTCACTTTGAAGCTTCTCAAGGTGGCACCTTGCATGAATTCCCTAGTACTTTAAATGTTATGACCTTAATTTCATAGAAAATATATCAGAAATGTTTCCCTTTTCAGTGAGAGATCAAGGAGCCCAACTTTTAAAATGTCTCCAAAGATTAATAGGGTGAAATGTCACCACTGAGATGCTTGTGGTAGAATATGAAGGCAGCTCACCATTCTGTCCTGATACTTCTTTTGTAACCAACTCTGTACCCTGTTAGTGATTTGCATACAACCGCCTCCTGGCACAAATTAAATAAAATGAAGTCCCATTGCAGCTAATAAACTCACTGTAACAAGTCCCTCAACTTTGCCTGGTCACAGGGCTCAGCAGGATTGCCATATGTGGAACCGGATGCAAGATAAAAATAACGTTATTTTTGTGCTTTCAAAACCATACAACTCTATATTGTCTCTTTGGAAATAAATTTTGTTTAATTGCCAGTGATTATCTCCTATCTGGCTTGCTATAATACCAGTTTGGGTTTTTTGGTTTTTGTTTTTTTCTAATCACTAGTGTTATCTGTACTTTGGAAGAAGAGCTACAATTAAGCATATTTTGAACAGAAGAGGAAAAGGCAGCAGGGCTCTTTTGGCATCAGTTCATTCACCCCATCATTCCAAAACATTTCTGGTTTTACATTGGTATCATCAACCAATGTCAGCACAGCTGAGGTGACTGTGCTAATTAACTGTCCTACCGAACCAGCTGAGAAAGCTTGTATAAACTCCATGGGAATATGAGCTGTTAAAAAGAAATTCTATCCAGTGGAGTTAGGGAGTAAGCCCAAATATAGAATCAAAACACGGAACAGTTGTCCTTAGCCATCAGGTGATAACATCATCAGTTACAAGATGTTTGAGAGTTAGCGGAGCTGAATCCAAGGCTGCTATGACAGAAGAAAAATTAATCACATGTAAAGAGTTCAAGGCCTCCCCACTTCTGTTTACAATGAAGCACTTAGGAAAAAACAACTTAGCATTGTAGAAGAGAGAAAACACTCACCATCCAAAGGCCCATTTTCAAGAGTTAAAAAGTCCAACCTAAGAAAGGCTACCATTTCCAAGGAGCTGCTTGAGGAAAAAATGGGATGCGGTGAGAGTGGAGACCCACTCAGTGGGTGTCCTGAGATTGTGACAACATGGTAGGTGTCATGCAGAATGTTGAGGACAGCTTAAAACATGTGTAATACAGCACATGTATAAGAAAGTCATTATTTTGCTTCAGGAGATGAGAAGCTACCAATACTTCCAAGGTGGTGTTAAGGGATAGGAAAGAGAGTTTAAATAAAAAGTTTGCTATGGGCTAGGCTCAGCAGCATATGTCCATAATCCTCTTGACTCAGGAAGCAGGAGGATCGCAAGTACAAAGCCAGCCTCAGCAATTTATCAAGGCCCTAAGAAACTTAGTGAGACCTTATCTCAAATTCAAAAAAAAAAATTTTAAATTAAATATAAAAGGGTTGGGGATGTAGCTCCATGGTTAAGCACCCCTGGGTTGTTTAATCCCTGGTACTAAAAAAAAAAAAAAAAAAAGAAGAAGAAGAAGAAAAGAAAAAAGAAGAAGAAGAAGAAAGAAGAAAAGAAAAATTGCTGTGGGTGGGCTATGTACCTCTACTAACACTAACTTACATAATGGATCAAAGCCAGGAGTGGTGGCGGAGGCCTGTAATTCTAGCTACCTGGAAAGCTGAGGCAAGAGGATAGCAAGTTCAAGGCCAGCCTGGGCTGCTCAGTCAGACCATGTCTCAAAAGGGGACTGGGGATGCCGCTCACTAGTAGAGTACTTGCCTAGTATGTGTGAGGCCCTTGGATCAATCCTCAGCAGTGCCAAAAAAATAAAATTGATCAAGATATATAATACAAAATAAGACTATTGTTTGGGTTGTGCTTAATATTTATACTCAGACAAGTCTTAGACTCCATGGAGTTGTAGATTGGCAGGGTTTTGTCAAGAACTGTGAAAGATCTGAAATTTTACTTTACTTGCAAGCTAACAAATTGGCCTGGCAGAAGACATGAGACTCCTGGGGCAGAAACAAGGGACTCTTAACTCCTCACACAGAAAACAGGACAAATTTTATGTTCCAATCAGTTCCTTTTGACCCCATGTCCTGTAAGGTGAAGCATGGTTGCTCAGGTGGACAAGGAACACTCACTTGGTTTGCATCACAGCTGAGGAAACATAGGTGTAGGATAGGAACATCTTGTATAACAGGCTGAAAGCAAATCTGCCTGAGCCTTGCCCCTGAGGGGCACATTATCTATATTATACTGGGAAGTAAGCAAACAAGCCCTCTGCTCAAGAGAGATACTATGCCTGTTTTCCAAGCTGGTTTACTATACAGACATCCTTGAAGAGATAATCAGTGCCTCTGCTCATGAATGTGCAGAAGCATAAGAGACCAGTAGAGAACTGTCTCCTGAAGCTTTGCACTAGCAAATGCTGGTGAGGGTAGTGCTAGTCGTGCTTTCCCACTCGTTGGGTAACTCCAGGCAACCAGCAAGCACAAAGTGTCTGGGCATCAGGAAGCATCTTTTTCCCTCTAGAGTCACATGCATACATTAGGAATACATTCATTTGGTCTCAAGTCACACCAAGACAGAACCCAATCCATAACTCAGTCATTATGTAAATTTACTTTATACTGAGGAAAATGAATATAAATCTCCGCCAGTCCTCCTTTTTTCCTGCCTTTTTCTTTATTTGTTCCAGTGCCTGGAATTTCTCAGTGAGGTAATAATGTCCCACATCCTCAGGCCCTTGAGAAAAATAAGAGGTATGTACATATAAAGAATTCAAAATGTTCACTACCTCTACTAATCAAAACCATTGGGATACAGGGTTGAAGAATAACAACTTAGAACTTCTGGATCCCTTCTTAAAAAATAATTTATGAGGTAAAATTGCACCCTGATTCTCTAAGAAAATGGGAAACCATAAATGACTTTACTATTTGACTTCTCACAAATGACTCGATCCCTGTATCATGAGTGCTTCACTAAAATAGAACATGGGTCAGGGAGACTCGAAGACAACTCTATTACTATCTGTGTAACCATGAGCACATTAAAAGACCCAACTCAGGTCTCAGTTGACTCATCTATAAAATGGGCATAAAGAACCCAATGTCCTAATGTTGGTATTGAGATCAAATGAGAAAATATTTGTAATACACTTTGTGCATTACGTGGCTCTATGAGTAATAGTTGTTATTATTGGCCTATCCTGTCACTCTTGGGAAAGCATGAAATACAATGTTGTAAGGGCCAGGTTGTCCTTAATTTACTGCCTTCCCTGAAATCCATCCTTACACTGCCAGTAAATCACAAGTCAGCTGCTATGCTGTACTCTTACCTTCACAGAAATATGTGGTGCTGAGCTCAATTCCACTTCACTTCTTTTATAGCAGACAACACCTTGTTCACTTAACTAATGGTGCTTACACTCATACATTGCGGTGGGACTGCAGAATGGTGCAGCCAATATGGAAAGCAGTATGGGGATTCCTTGGAAAACTGGGAATGGAACCACCTTATGACCCAGCTATCCCACTCCACTCCTCTGTCTATACCCAAATGACTTAAAAACAGCATGCTACAGGGACACAGCCACATCAATGTTTATACCAGCACAATTCACAATAACTAAACTGTGGAACCATCCTAGATGCCCTTCAGTGGATGAATTGATAAAGAAAATGTGGTATATATACACAATGGAGTATTACTCAGCAATAAAAGAAAATAAAATCATGGCATTCTCAGGTAAATGGATGAAGTTGGAGAATATAATGCTAAGTGAAGTTAGCCAATCCCAAAAATCCAAATGCTGAATGTTTTCTCTGGTATAAGGAAGACGATTCACAGTGGGGTTGGGTTGGGGAGTACAGGAGGATTAGAGGAACACTAGAATGGCCAATGGGGAGGGAGGATAAGGGAGGGGACAAAGGGATGAAGAAAAAAAAAAGATGGTAGAATAAGATGGATATCATTACCCTAAGTGCATCTATGAAGACATTAATGGTGTGACTATACTTTGTATACAACCAGAGATATGTAAAAATGTGCTCTATAAGTATAATATGAAATGTAATGCATTCTGCTGTCATTTATAACAACTTAGAATAATTTAGAAAAAAAAACTAACGGTGCTTAAAGAAAGATGCTGATAGGCATTGATGAGTTGCCAGAAAAGTGGGTCTTTTCAGAACTTGATCACCTATGCATGTTTTATATTGATCCTACTGTGGGAGTCTTTAAAAACTGACAAAAATCACCATCTTTTTCACATAACATATATTATTATTGGTTTTAAATTAAGGCACTGGAGTTCTAGAAAACTACAGATTAGAGAGATAGAACTTGAGCTCATAGCACTCAGATCTGCAATATAACTATATCTTTACCCCTGATCTTTTATATCAGCAAAGCAATTAAAACAACCAACCCCCAAAAGACAAAAAAAAAAAATGGACTCAGAAAAGGTTTTAACTTGTCCAACTCTTTTCCATTCAGTAAATTATCTCACCTCTACATCTGAGTCATTAACTTGCTAGGCAGATATTTACTGAGCTCCTACCATGAGCAAATTACTATCCTGGCCCCTGGCAATCCAAAGTTATTAAGACCTGGTAACCAGAGTCAGGGAACTTTGTGCTTAAAATGAGAAAGAAGGCAGCTTTGCATTCCTGTCAGGGTTGATGCTCAATGTCAGGTGATCTTGAATACTTTGTAAGGTAGGATTCTTTTCTTTCATGCAACAGAACAAACTAACTCGCCCTGTTCAAAATTCAGAGTACCAAAATAAAATACCTCATAGTCAGTGCTTCAACCACAACATGAAGAAACCAAATTCCTTAGGTAGTTAATGCAGAAAAGTGCTTTTTAAAGTAACTAGCATCTAGTAAACCCCCATTAAAGTTAGTGTATTATTGTTACCTAACACAATTATCTCCTTTCTCCAAGATGCTTTAAAGGCTACAGTGAAGTTATATATAAGTAAATGAGTGCATACTGAATTTTGCCCAAGGAAGGAAAGACAGAGTTTACAGAGAAATTTACATTAAATTTGGTTCTTAGTTTCCCCCACCCACCCCATTGGCACTGAGAATTAAATCCAGGGGGCCTCTACTACAGAGATACACACCAACCCTTTTTAAACTTTTTTATTTTGGGAGAGGACCTCACTCCATAGCTGGGTCATGCTAAGTTATTGAAACTGGCCTAGAACTTGTGATCCTTCTGCCTCAACCTACTGAGTGGTCAGGATTATAGGCATGTGCCACCAGGCCCAGGTGACAATCTGCTTCTTAAACTCAAAGAAACAAATTAAGCCAGACATGAATGAAATAAATTTTGGGTTGTCTGTACAATGGGTTGATAAGCATTCAAAAGAATAAAATTCAGTAGATGAGTAGATAAAGAAAATGTGATATATATATACAATGGAATATTACTCAGCAATAAAAAAGAATAAAATCATGGTATTTGCAGGTAAATGGATGAAGTTGGAGAATATAATGCTAAGTGAAGTTAGCCAATATCAAAAAACCAAGTGCAGAATATCCTCTCTGACATAAGGAAGCTGATTCATAGCAGGGTAGGGAGGGGGAACAAGGGAGGAATAGATGAACTCTAGGCAGGGCAAAGGGGTGAGAGGGGATGGGTGAGGGCAGGGTGTTAGAAATGATAGTGGAATGAGATGGACATCATTATCCAAAGTACATGTATGAAGACACGAATTGAGTGAATATACTTTGTATACCATCAGAGATATGAAAAAATTGTGCCATAATGTGTAATATGAATTATAATGCATTCAGCTGTCATATATAACAAATTAGAATAAAAAAAAAAGAAATGATGTATTAAATGATACATTTAAATGTGTAGAAAACTAGCATTACACAATAGTATTCATAGTAGGTTGTTATGCAATTTTAAGTACCTCTGCATTACTTGAGTAATTTATAATCATCTTATCAGTCTTTAAAGATAGACAAGAAAGTATCTTATGTTATCAGGAAATATCAAGCTGTTTACTTTTACATGATGAATAGAGAATCATGAGATGAAATTATAATTTGGGATCAGATTTTATGCAGCACTAAAGAGGTTGGAGCTTGAACCTTACGCCCTAGACTAGCTCAGGAGTTAGACAAGGACAGCCCACGGGTTATTCTTGACTCACCACCATTTTTGGTAAATAAGTTTTCCTGGAACACAACCACTCACTTCCTGTACATATGACTTCCTCTGCTTTTGCAGTACCATGGCAGAGTTGAGTTGCTATGACAGAGACTGCATGTCCCACAAAATCTCACATATTTACTACCTGGACCTCTAAGAATAAGAAGATTGATCCCTGCCCTAGATAATTCAAAAATTATGAAGAAGGTAGTGATACCATCAAATCTGTTTATTAGCAAGATAACACCCACAGAGCCTGGGAAAATCATATTAGAATGTTAATTATAGTAATTCTAACAAACTTTGTGTAATACCTTATAGAAATTTCTTGACAATTCTCATACCACCCTATAAGGAAATATAATTGTGATTATACATCCTTTACAAAGAGGGGAAATATAATGAGCCACATAGCTATCATGTGGTATCTCCCCTAACAGAACACAAGCTCCAGGAGGGGAGGCAGTTTGTCTTGCTCCAGCACCAAGGACAGTGTCTGGCACATGACAAGCCACTTATCTGATTAGATACTTAGAGAATAGGTGAAAGAAGGAATCAGTGAATACAAAAAGAATGAATGGGAAAGTGAGATGGGGTAGAGACATCCTCTCAAGATCAGATGCAGAACCAGTCATCCCAATTCTATCATTCAACCAGAGCTTCAGGCTGTGGCTTAAGATACTCTGAGTCATCTTAGGCTGTAGAAACCCCAAATACCCACCCAGATTCTACAGATTTTTTTCTTAGCCCAAGGCAATCTCACTCTTCCATATTCTACCTGAAAGGGAGTTATCACCTTATTTGTCTGCTAATTTATTTTTGCTTTGTAGCATGCTCTGTTTTCTTCCAATTACTCACACCTGGTTAATTTTCCGTTCTTTAACTCCAGGCAGTTTTGGGGGTGCCTCCTAAAAGGATTCCACTTTCCTCAGCAGGTTACCTCTCCATCATCTATCTGAAAGACAGGTTTGATTGTTGTCAAACATTGCTGTAGTACAGTTTCTATCTAGTTCTTGGGCTGATCTTTCAGCTGTACCAGTCCTTGCTGACAGGATGAATTGCTTACTTTCCAGGCCTTAATGTTTATCTCCCTTCAGATCTTACCATCTGCTGTGATTTGGCAGCTCAGGTAAATGCATTTTTTTTTTCTTGTTCTTTCAGTTGCTCAGCATCGGGCAGGTATTGCTATGTCTCTGTCCTCCCTCTCTTCAGACATCATCCCCTGGAAAGTGATGAGGTTGATATTGAAATTGATGGATGTCTCTGGCACTTTTTTGCTTCTGTGCTGTCATTCTTTGCATTGCACTGATTCTATCCATCCAGTAGGGCCTGTGCATAAAGAAGAAAAAAATCTGTAAAATCAGAATCAGCTGTGTCCTTTCTTTTTTCCACTTATTCTCTATTTTTTCACAGTAATGTTTTCCTCATTTTCTAAGCCAACAGTGGCAAAATGGCGGCCAGACCTCTCTGGTTTATTCTGAAAATAATGCAGAACCTGAAAACTTGATTAAGGAAATGGAAAACTGGCTTACCTTTCAAATTTGGAGGAAATAGTACAGAGTCTTGTGTTTCTTTTTGGCAAAAACACACAGGAACGAATTCTCATGGTCATATGGTCTTTTGATGCTATTTATACTTTCTAGTTTTCTCCACTCTCACCACTCCCCCAGTCTTCCTTTCTATCCATTCAGCACAAAGCATTTACAGTTTCTCTTTATGCTTAGCCTTTATAGTGTTTGAACTTTTTAAAACTCTGATGTAAAGCCAATTTTCCAAAATGCTCTAGAGCAGGGGTCAGTAAACTTTTTCAGTGAAGACTTTGTAGGCTATGTGGTCTGTGCCTCAACGAGTCAACCCTGACCCTGGAGCACAAAATCAGTTACAGACAAGACTTAACTAACAAGTGTGGCAGTGTTTCAATAAATCTTTATGTGAAAATTAAGTTGTGAAACACATTTGGGCCAGTAGTTCTTTAACCGTCTGTTTTGAGCATCACCTCTGATTTTGAAACATCTACAGTGTATCCACTCTATGTTATCCATTCATTTAAGAAAAGTTGGACTTTACTGAATTATTGCATCAACTGGTAAAAAGCTATTTCCATGATTATTAAATGATTTGTCTAAATTAACATACCTATTGGGACTGGGGCTATGGCTCAGCGGTAGAGCACTTGTCTCACATGTCTGAGGCCCTGGTTCTATCCTCAGCATCACATAAATATAATAAAGGTATTGTGTCCACCTACAACTAAAAAAAAATATTTAAAAATAAATTGATTAATTAATTAACATACCTATTATCAGGCAATTTTAGCAGCTTTAATTAAATGATTTTAAAGAGGCTTGAGTTGGTTTTCTAAATTTTAAACTTATTTTTGTCCATCATGAATGTTAATACTATATATTCATCACTAGGTCTTTTAAACATCATGTGGACAACCTAATGAAACCAGAGCCTAAGTAATTCCCTGGCCCTAACACAGGTCCTTTGAGGGCTACATTATCTGCTTCAAGCCACTATGGAGCCATTTAGCATACTGTAACAGAAGACAGTGTCACTTAGTATCCTCCCAGCAACCATGTCCCCTGAGATTGATAAGGCACCAGGGAAAAATCTGTCTGATACTTGTTTACCATTCTGCATTAGTTAACAATAATCAATGCAGTAAAAACCATAGATAAGTTTCCTGGAGATAATTCTCAATTAACTACTAATTGATGGACCCAATTTTATACATGAGATGTGGACAGGGGGAATACCTGGCCCAAATCATAAAATTTGGGGGTTTCTGCTACTTAACCATTATGTAATTGTTTCTCTGCAGATGATGTTTTTCTTATATTTATTTCCTCTTATATACCCACAAAAATGAAGAAATATTTGGCTTGGTACTTTGTGCAAGGTTGATGATCAACAAATGTTTCTTAAATAATGGAACAAATCTCTAATTAAAATTTGCCACTCTTCCAAGGATTCCTGTTTTAGTTAAAAGAACCACCATTCATTTGCATATCTAAGCTAAAAGCCACAGAAACATCCGTCTTCACATTTTTCACTTTCACTGTGATGGTTAATTTTATGAGTCAGTTTGGATGGACTACAGTGCCTAGACATTCTGTCAAACATTATTCTAGATGTTTCTGTGGTTTTTGGGTGATATTGATATTTAAATTGGTGGACTCAGAGTAAAGCAGATTGCACTCCAGAATCGGGCATGCTTCATCCAATCAGTCAAAGGCCTAACAGAAAAACAGGCTGACTTCCCCCAGAGCAGGAAGGAATTCTGCCAGCACACAGCCTTCAGACTTGAAAGGCAGCATGGGCTCTTCCTGGGTCTCCAGCCTGCTGGCCTGCTCTGCAGATTTTGGACTTGCAGCCTCCATAATCAAATGAGCCAGTTTCTTCAAATGAATGCACACACACACACATACACACACACACACACACACACACACACACAAGCTATATTGATTTTGTTTCTCTGGGAAACTCTAATATAGTCATTAAGTCCTATAAATTCTTCCTCTGAAATACTCCTAACCATCCTCAATGCCCTGCATTGGCTCAGGTCCCAATCTTTTGAAGTGCCTTATAATTAGTCTTTCAGATTCTCATTTCTCTAATTCCCAATCTGGAATTAGGTCAGTGGCTCCCAAATGCCTGCAGAATCAAATTCAAACTCCTTGGCATGACATTCAAGACTCTTCACAGTTTGGGGCCAGCTTTCCAGTCCAGTCCCATCTCCCATCTCTTCCCCTTCCCACTCCAGCTTCACAATGCCAATCACAGCTTGTCCCATATGCTTGTTCCATGAACTTAACCCTCTCTTTCACACCTCTGGGTCTTGCTTTTTGTGTTTAGATGTGGCCTAAGAGTTCCAATGAAATGTATAATCAAATAGATTTGGGCTCCAACTTCTTAAATGGAACTTAGTTGGCTTAATCAATAACTTTGGATTATAAGTTAGAAGCAAGAAAATAGTCTTCCCTAAGAATCCTTCCCTGGCCTCTAGGTATAATATAAACCCACATGTGCCTTGTGGACTATGTTGACACATGAAGATGAAACAATAAAACAGTGACAGTCAGCCCACTGCCAAGCCCTATTCAGCCTGCTTTTTCATTTACCTGATGGGTTCACTGACACCACATCCCAGTTATGTTTTCATCAGAGATCCATACCTTCAGCAAAGAAATTATGTCAGGCAGGGCCCATAAAACTTCCAGACTAATTTTAAAGTCTTTTGTTTCATGTTGTATCGGGTTTCATCAGACTGATTTCTGACTACCTGTCATGTATGTTTCCTTTGTTCATTAGAATGTAAGATTAGAGGTGCTTTAAAATTCCCTTTGGTGAATTGTTAAGAGCTGTGAAATGTTATCAAAAGGTCACTGGAATACATGTACCAAAAGCTTTCAAAGTTAACAGCACGGACAATTCTACATTTGGAAAATGGCCCAGGCAAGAATGCAGGTATAATACCGCCAATATTCACTCATTTATCAGAGGAGATTGACTTCCTCTTTGCTGTACTAAGTCTGGGGATATAAAAGTGAATAGAATATATTCTCTACCCTTAAGGAGCTCAAAGGAAGAAGATAGCCAGATGAACAATCTTCACCTTCATGTGCTATAAATAATCCTTGCAGATCTAGAAGGTATACATACATATTACTTAGGGAATGGTCAAGAGAGGCCTCAGCCAAAAAGAAAAATAAAAGTGATTTTTGAGCTGAGTCAAAGGGTTCAACTGGTAGAAAATCTGGCTTGCTTTAGAGAAGCAATTCTCAAAGTGCACTTCCCACACCAGTATCACTGGAATCACATGGGAACAGAAATCAGACTCTCGCCCTAATTCAGTTCTCCTGAATCAGATATTTTTTGGTGGGGTCCAGAGCTGTGTGTTTTAGTATGCACTCTTGATGATTCTGGTGTAGCCTTAACTTGAATAGTCACCAACTTAGAAAAGGATGCTCAGCCCTGCACAACTGGTCTCTAAGGAGTGACTGGAGAGCGAGCAGGCTAGAAACAATGACTACGGACAGAGGACAGATTGTGAAGAATCCTAAATGACTTGCACAAAAGTCAGGACTTCATTTTCTAGGTTATAGGGACACATTCAAGTGATCTAACTAGGAAACAATGATGACAAGACCTGTGATTTTGGAAACATAACTACAGTAGCAGTTTAGGAGATAAATTTGAGATATGCAAGTGGGGAAGAAATGGGACACTATTGTAAAAGCCCAGGGAAATTGTGTTTGGGTCCTGAATTATATAGCCAGTGGGAATAAGAATGGGAATGAAAGAATAGGTTTTAGAGGCTTTTAGCATATGGAATCATTATTTTTGACCAAATAGATATTAGAGGAAAGGAAAAGAATTACCTCCTTAATAATTGCTGCATTCTTTCACAAACTGAATATTTAAATCATTTTTAGATGGAGTGAGAAAGAGAAAAAACTCTGCAAGTTTGTACAAGAAGAAAGAGATGGGAGAAATTTAGGTTTGAGTGATGAGCAATCTGTTACCTATAGCAGAGTTTGAATAGAATACATTGGTGTTATTATAAATGTTTGAAAAGATAGATATGTTTAACCTCATTTAAACATTACCCAATGTGTACATGTATCATAACATCATATTATCTAATTTAACATGCATTATTTTTATTATATTTTATGTATCATTTAAAAATAAATATTTTTTTAAAAAAAGGAATATGCTTATGCTTCTGTTGATCGGGGTTTTTATGTTTGTTTTGCTGTTGAGGTTTTTTAAATTTTGCTTTCTTTTTATTTCACATTTGGATTTTGGACTACCTAATACAAAAAGCTATTACATATTATGTATAAATTTTAATTCACAATAAAAATTCCAGATGAGTGTTTGGTTGTTGGCTTATTGTGTTGGCTTGACGGATCTCTTTGGGAACTCTGTGGTAAATCACAACTCCTCTCTAAAAATTTGTATCATAATTTTGCTCAACTGGAAATTGTATAGACAGGAAGATTACTGGTATAATTACTTGAAACTCCTTTAGGTATTTTTGTGCCATCTTTGATTCTGAATACTTTCAAAAATAATTCTTGGTAGTTTACAAAAATACCCAAGTACAATCAAATGGGAGAACATTTCTTAGCATCAGTCTTACTCATCTACCTCTGATTCAGAAAAGCATTTCCTTGTTCTACATTTGTATTTTCTAGATGAGCATAATTCAGCAAGCTGGACATACAAGGGGGACTCAATCCTTCCAGCCACTTGAAGGTCCTCTAGAAGCCCCATCCGGAGGATTCACTGAAGCAACTGCTTATCTGTCCCATGCATGGATCTGAACTTGGTCTTTTCTCTATCTCCAACAGCTAGCCTAGGAGAGGGTGCCAAAACCAAGGTTCCCTAAAAGCTACATTCCTGCTGTCATAGTCCTCAAAATTCCCTCAGAGAAACTTTGATGCAGGGGATGCTGGAATTTGGTGACAACTGTATGATCTCATAAAAGGGACAACTACGTCCCCTCTAATTTGAACACCAGTGCTAGAGTGGCTAAGATTATAAAGTGAAATTAAAATTAGCACTATTAGCTATTATCTGGATGACCTCAAGCAAGTTACTTAGCCTCACTTTTAATGGAAAACAAATCACTTCACAGATCTGTGGGAATGAGAGGAGCTGAGGTGTGAATATACTTTGTATACAACCAGAGATATGTAAAAATGTGCTCTATAAGTATAATATGAAATGTAATGCATTCTGCTGTCATTTATAACAACTTGGAATAAAAATAAATAAATAAATAAATAAATAATTTTGTACTGTGCCCTCATATAGTTATTATTACTCAGATTCATCATTATTTTTGTCCTTATTTTGATAGTAGAGACTCTAAAATTCTGACCTTGCATTCTGGTCAGGAAACCACAACCTGAGTTTAGTTGTACTCTAAAGCCTTATTTCTTCAGAGGGACATAGAAAATTATAACTACCTGTGTATTTAGCATTGCCTTCATTTATTATCTATACCATATATATAATTAATGTATGATATTAATTTTGACTCATTTGAATAGTGGCATTCAACATGATTACCTTCAATGTTTGTGCTTGTTATTATTTACCTCATTTTAACAATGTTGCAGAATATCTACACAATAGGATAGAAAAAGAAAAAACAGAAAATTTTAAATGTTTAATACTTATTGAAAACACATATATTAGACATATATTAGTGTTTGGCACTGATTGGTTCTTCCTAATATTTGTGTAGGGTTTTTACATGTTCTCTCATCAAATATATCATTTGACTCTCATAACACTCTGGTGGAAAAATCTACTCCCATGTTTTTCCACTTTATTACAGATTGAACATTTTATATTGATTACTCTTAGATTTTAGCCTGAAGGGTTCTGTCATGACTACCAATGGTCCTAATCATTTAAAGCTTTACTCCATATTACAAAAGATTGTCCAAATCATGGTTGTTAACAATGAGTCAACATGAGAGTGTGTCATATTTTAATATGAAGCTCTTGAGGATTTTCATATATTTTTGCTTGCTTCTTTGTTTTGTTTTGTTTTGTTTTCGATACAGAATATTTAACCCAGGACATCCCCTATCCCCCCTTATTTATTTATTTATTTATTTATTTATTTATTTATTTATTTATTGAGCTGGATTCCTTCTAAGTTACTTAGGGTATCCATAAGTTGCTGAGGCACTGCCCTCGAACTTGAACTTACAGACTGTAATGTCTCAGCCTTCAGAATCAAGTTTCTGGGATTATAGACATGAAGTTCTTATTAATGATTTTTCCCCCACTGTGTTCTAAAATGTACCTCTTTGTGGGAGGGGATCCCATGAAAATAGAAGAGGGACCAGTAAAGAAAAGGAATCAGAGGAGGTAGTGGAGAATGAACTGGCCAAATTATGTTCATGTACGAATATGTAATGTCTCCCAATATTATGTAAAATTATAATGCACCAATTTTTAAAATGTGCCTCTTTAAAATTCCCTGGAAGGTCATTATAATGTTTCCTTGAGCTGGACCTACTAAACATTTGTTCAGAATTTCTGTGGGGTCAGGATGTGAGAATCCAAATATTTAAAAATCTTCTCACATTATTCTGCCTCAGAGATGAAAACATTAACCCTAGCACAATCAGAAGTCCTCTCCATTCTGCTTCCAGTTAAAGACAGTTCCTTGCTCCAAACCTGTTTTGGGGCTCTTCCTTCCAGAAATGAGTCTGTTGTTCCTTAAGGAAAAATCCTTTCAATATGTCTGTAAGAAAAGAACCCCTCAAATATATATCCTATGGAAGGAAGCGATATATTGCCATTTCACACTTCCTAAATGTGAATATCATTAAATTTAAAACTATGTATTAAGCCATTTTCCTCTATCATAGGAATTATTCTCTTTTCCTGTCTTATTTTTTTTCTCTAGGATTATAGACCTCCCATGTTACTTTTATGGGGAAATTCTTAAATGAAACTTTGTTACCACTTAAAGATAGATGTATTTTTCTTCTCTCATATGATCCATTTAAACTCACCATCAAAGTGAACTATGGACTCATTTTGAGAAGAAAATATATCCCATAGACCATAATTCCCCAAGACCTTTATTTATTTGATTTCTGCTCCCTGGGATCATGGCCTCATGACATGCAATTCTCAGTTCTGTGAGCCTCCCAGGAAATAGCATTCATAAAAATCATTTCACAGCAAACTTCAATGCCAACCCAACAATAAAATATTCCAGCACATTCTCACAATGAAGGCAGCCATGGACAGCCACTGCTCCATTCTTTTTACTTTGAAAAGATACCTTTCGGTAAAGACATCAAAGCCATCTGCAGAACAGACCACACAGCAACCTCTTTTTAATAGAAGTGTTCTTGGATGTCAAACTCCAATATAAGCTAATTGGAACTTTAATAATTCTAGGTACTAGAGATTTAAAGATATTATCAACACACAAATCCCTGCAATTCTTTTTTTTTTTTTTCAAATAAAGAAGTAATTTTGAATATAAAACTGGAGGGAATTGACATATATCATGTGCAAGTGGATCTTCAAAGCACCTGCATTCATCATTCTCTCTTTCAAAGCCAACCATGAATTCATCCCTTTTGTTGTCTCTAGAGGGAAGGAAAAATCCTCCACTTCACATCCTCTCTGCAGAGTCTCTCCACTAGGGATGTTCTGCGCCTTACACCTCTCTAATCCCTCCCTCTCCCATGATCCCACTTCCAACTCCCCTTAGTTTTGAATGTGGTATATTGAAAAATCCAGCCTGTGCCATGAAGTTCTACTTTCATTAAAACAAGAGGGAAAAGCTAATAAAGGGAGACTTTACAAGATAGTTAGACTTTTGCAAATAGATCCCTGCTCTCTGTACTCCTATGTTTTACAGCGTTAATTACAAACAAACAAAACCTGGAGTTCCTTTCTCTGCTCTCATAGTACTGACTTGCATTTGATTTATCTGTTATACCCAAATGTTTGTGCATATGACCTGAATTGATTGGATAGCTTCAGCAAATTAGTAAATTGCTCAACTTTTTATTCTGTCTTTATCAATATAGTGACACACACAATTAGGGAAATATCAATTAAGCATTTTGCTGTGTTTGAAGAGATTGGAAAGAAGTCTAATCCTACAAATTAAGGCAAATGAGGGCTTTACCCAACATATAACATTTAGCTATAGAAACAATAAAATAGGACAATGGAGAGAGAGATGCACTGCTTTAACTCCAATATCTGATAAGTTTGGACACAGGAAAAAACCCGTCTAGGCAGTAATTTTCTTATTTGCAAAATAAAAATATTTGAGCAATAATTTCCATGGTGTTTATAGATTCAGCATTCAGATTTGGAACTCAAAAAATAAGTTATCATTATTATTTCTCTATGTCTTTTTTTACTCTAAAGTTAATCAATTCTTCCTTCCTCTCTGACCATTCATATGTGACTCAAACCTTCAACTACTAATAAATCAAATCCAGACTGTATTCCATAGATCCGATTCCAATCCATTCTTGTATAGAATCCTGTCATTGATTTTTATGATCTTTCAGTTCTGTAAGTATATTTGCAAAAGAATGGGTAAATTGACTGTACATCCAGTCAATCATTTAAGAACACTTACTAACTTCTGCTATCTTTTATTTCTATTTGTTCCTTGAAACATTTCAAAGTAAATTGTGTAGTACGATGATTCTCTTTGGCATATTTTAGAAGGCATCTTCTCCACAAGACACTTTCCATTGTAACCGCAACACCAGGATCATACCTAAGAAAGCAGCAATAATTCAAAAGTGTCTTCTCATACAAAGACCACACTTAAATTTACCCCGTTTTTCTTAAAATAACTCTGTGTGAGCATGTCTGTTTGTGTGGTACTGGAGACTGAACAGATTGAACATAGGGCTGCTCTACCACTGAACCAATCCCTCAGCCCTTTGTATTTTTAAATTTAAGACAGGGTCTTGCTAAGTTGCTGAGGCTGGCCTCCAATTTGCAATCTTCTTCACTCAGCCTCCCTGGTTGCTGGGAAGAAGGATGTATAGCACCCTGCCCAGTTTCCAAAATAACTTTTACAGATGTTTTGTTTTTCAATCTAGAATACAAAAAAGGTTCACCAATTGCATTTGGTGGTTACGTCTCTTCATTTTCTTTTAATATAGAACAGTGGTCATTAAACTATGTGCAATAGAGAAGCTCCTCCACCCACACAGCATGGAACATTTGCTGTCTGCCCTTTACATTCCACTCCACTGACCCATGACATATAACATTGCCCTTACTTCTCTGGTTTTATTTTTAACAGTTTTTGAAGATGGTAGGTAGTTATAGAATATATCACACATCTTGAATTAGTTTCAAGCATTCATCATACTTAGACTCAAAGATTCTTCTCTGGAATATTACAGAGGTGGGCGTGTTCTTGTCACATCACATAAATATGTCAGGCTATCCCACTCTGTATAATGCAAATGCTGACCATTTTGTTCAGCAAGTGACTGCCAGATGTCTCCATAATAGGGTTCAGTTTTCTCTTTACAATTCATAAATAATCTAACAAATGGTACTTTGAGATAGTATGACTATCTTGTTTCCCAATAAATATCCAATAATAAATAAATACGCAGAATGTGATCATCCACTGATGATCCAGTGTCACTAAAACACTGTAGAGATGCAAAATAGAGACTTTCTCATTCTGTCATTCATTACAAATTTATTACCTGACACATCTTTAGAAAAATCTCTCTTTATCTTTTTTCTCTTGCATCTTGTTTCTTTTAATTTTTTTATGTGTTTTAATTTATTGCTGCTAATACTAGCACTATTATTTGGATACCAGATTGCACATGACTTGCTTGGTAAGAGCCATCAAGCTAACTTCTTTCTCATTCTTACAAGGCCCCATTTAGATTTGAGTACTTCCTTGATTTCTTGTACATTGTGTCAGAAACCGATACTGCCCTGGAAGAATCAACCTTTCTTCAAGGAACCTGCTTTCTTTCCACAGAGATGTCATTTAGAAACCAAGACCTAGGTTCTAGGTGCCTTTATTGCCACTTGGGATAATGATTCCAGGCATTTTAGTAGACAGAATTGGGGCGGGTAGGGGAGGGGATATATTCCTAAATTTTGAAACAAGCAACTAACCAAAGAAGTAAATAGTATAAAGCTCTAAAATTACTATAAAATTTTTAAACCATGAGTTTATATGTACTGGCACTGATGTGTCTAATTCAAATCTACTACCTTAGATTCTTCATGTTCCCCACTCCATATCTGTATCTCTCTGCTTCCAGAGTAGAAACTCAATTTCCTAAAACATCAGTATATTTATACACTGCACCAATGCAACACACACAAAAAAAACTATTAACAATACAAAACTACTAAGAAAAGAGCAAGATTCTTTTGCTTTGTTCTCATCTTTAGACTATATCGCACTAAATATTTACAAGCAAATGCTGCTTAAATATATCATTTTTCCTGTGTGGCTATAGAGTAATTGATATACAGTTAGCTCCATGTTACTGCCAAAGAGCTTTATATTTTTGGCTCTTTTTATTACATTTAATATTTAGTACTTTTAGGCAATACAAAAGTCAAAAATAAACACAAATGTATTCTCAAAGAAATTTTCATTTTTTTAATTACAATCAGCCAATGTATCCTTAGATAATTTTTTTTAAGTTTCTGGTTTATTCTTTATGTAGTTGGGTTTTTATTTTGGTGTTCAGTTTGGATCTTTTTGAATTTTTTTTTTTTTTTTTTTTTTTTTTTTTTTTTTGTACCTGGGGGATTGAACTCAGGGGCACTTGACCACTGGGCCACATCCCCAGCCCTTTTTTGGGTTTTATTTAGAGACAGGGTCTCACTGAGTTGCTAAGTGCCTTAGCCATTGATGAGGCTGGCTTTGAACTCTCGATCCTCCTGCCTCAGCCATGTGCCACCACACCTGGCTTTTTTGAAATTTTTTTTTTTTTTTTTTTTTTGCAAGAAAATAAGTTCTCTTAACATGCTTTTTGTATCTCAGTTTTCTTTTCTTTTTTTTTTTTTTTTTTAAGTGGCAGGGATTGAACCCAGGGGTGCTTAACCACTGAGTCACATCTCCAACACTTTTCATTTTTTATTTTGAGACAGGGTCTCCTAGGTTGCTGAGGGCCTTGCTAAATTGCTGAGGCTGGCTTTGAACTCATATTCCTCCTGCCTCAGCCTCCTGAGGTACTGGCATTACAGGTGTGCACCACCAAGCATCACTTTTTAAATACAACCATGTATCCCATAAATCAATTAGTATTATAAGTACTGTTTTTGGTTTGGTTTCTTGAATGAGTACATAGTGTCATATTATATAATACATCCTAAATTATTCATCAGTCTCCTAAAAATATGCATATTGGTAACACAAATAATGCCATGTTAAATAACACCGTGCATATGTTATTTTATATTCCTGTAGAGGTGTGATCAGATTCATGACAGAGATTTTCCAGGGCCAAAGGTTAAATGTTTACGTTATTGTATTGCTTTATGCCAGACTCCATACACAAGAGTTGTACAATTTTGCTCTTTATAATGTCTGAGAGTGTCCCACAGCCTGAGTGTCTACACAAGTATACCCATGCACAAACACTAGCTTCACTCCAATCCTTTCCATAGGTCTACCAACAATCTACAAAAATGTTTATATTGAAGAATTTCAGAAGCAAACTTAAAGTGCAAATAAAATACCCAAATGAAGGAAAAATGTTGAGTGTATAATATTGATTATATTTTTTGTTGAGAAAATAAAACAGTAAAATAGATATTTAACTAGAAAGCTGTACATAAAACAATCACCGTTCCTATATATCTTTATTTATTTTGTAATATCAAGCTCATTCCCTACTTTGTATTTGGAGTATCTATATTGGAACCCCTATTTCTGTGCCCACTTTAATAGACATGCAAAAGAAATAATAGCTGGGAGTTGAGGCCAGATTAATACAGATTTTTCTATGCTTAAACTGCCAACGCAAATTAGATACATATAAGAAGAGTCTGAAGAAATTGAGATCAATAATAACATCAGGTTCATTGGAAGGTTTGAGATTCTGTACTTGGTTAAGCATATTTAGACAAAGCATCATTTACTATCAAGAACCTCTAAGAGGTGGAATGGTGTCCTAAGGGAATGTAGGTGTCCCCCAAAGCAGACTGCTGTTCACATTAAGTTAACATGATGTGAACACCTACTACCTGACCTCCATGATACTAAGGACAGGAGACATAAATATAATAAAACACACTCCCAGCCCCAAGGAGCTCGATATACTGGGGTGTAAAGGTGCACCCTCCCCAATGATGATATGGTACCCTATGTCTGTGCAAGATCCCATCAATGTGATTGTGGAATAGGGAAGAACTAGAGCTTAGTCCTGAAAGATGAAAGAGGGGCTATTTTCAGCTAAGTTGAGACAAATGGGAATATAAGCAGGAGGGCTCATCCAAGAGAGAGCACGGGCAGGGGAATCCAATGGTTATAGACAGGCAGAAGCAATAAGGTGTGTGACTACCTGGCACAGTCTATAAACTGCTAATTCAGTGTGGTCAGGACCCCCGCTTCCCATTGGAGAAAACAAGGATTAGAAGGAAGTGTTTGACCTAGCAGTGAGGTTGATTCTATTTATCTATTTACCAGGGAAAGAAAAATAGAGTTAAGAGACAGAAGTTTAAAAATCTGTTAAGGTCCCCTCTCGGTTAACAGAGAGCTTCTCTAATTCAGAGAGATTTTCAGTTCATCAACTATTGTTTATCACCTTGAGAAAGCAAGAAATAGGTTGAGTGTGTGTTTTCGCAAGCTGTTGCTTTCTGTATTCAATCAGATTTGCCAAATGTGGGAATGCGATATTTTTCTCAAACAACAGAGTCAGGGACAAATCTTTCTTTCTTTCTTATTTTTTTAAATTTATGTTTTTTTACCTTATTTATTTCTTATTCTAAGTTGTTATAAATGACAGCAGAATGCATTACATTTCATATTATACTTATAGAGCACATTTTTACATATCCCTGGTTGTATCTTTCTGGCAAAGAAAACATTTCTGAAGCTACTATAACTACAAACTCTCTAGGGCAACAAATGTACACACCAGCCTCTTATTTTCCCTAAAAATGTTCAGACAAAAGGACTTAGTGAACTGGTGTAGGGATGCCCAGTAACAAGGCTGGTCCAGAAACACATGTGGAGGCTAGGAAACCAATCCAGCCCTCGGGGATCCAAGAGCTGCAAGGGCTATTCCTGAGGTGGCAGTTAGAAACAGAACCCCTCAGGTGAATCTCTTCCTAACTCTGTGGGGCAATAGAGACTGCCCTTCTCCTGCTCCCAACTGGTCTTGCTTTGGTCCCCATTTCCATCCTCCTCTCCCAATTGCTCTATTGAAGAGATTCTCCCCTAATGAACCTGAGCCAACTGGATATCTCTCAACTACCCATCTGGAGCCACTTACTGCCACTGTTCGCTTCATCTTTGTTTCTTTGTCATTTTGATGTGTTCATGTTCTGTCTCTCAACTGGACCATAAATATCTCTGCATCTTACTTTAGCTATTCTGGTTCACACAGTGAACATCCAATAAATTCTCTCCATTCTCATCCTTTATTATAATATACTTTTCTGAAATCCCTAAGACAAACCTCAGAGAGAGAGAGGAGTCTGAGGATTTCTAAAAAATGTATCATAATAAAGAAGCCATATTAGCTAAAATGGAGCTTGCTATTAAAAAAAAAATTTGTGGCAACAGAGGGAAGACTAGAAAAGAAAACAAAGTATTAGAGAATCGCCTGAGAAGGACAGAGAAGGGAAGGATTAACAAAGGCTCGCTTTCTGAGTGATTGATCTCACTGTGGCTGTTAGGCTAGGAATCTAATTATTTGCTTTTGTGAATGTTGGACCACGACTTTCCAAACAATCTTCTTGGAAGACATATTTTATTACCAAGTAATTTTCCTTGATTTTTAAAATATTGTAAAAGTACTTAATGTGCCTTATAAACATTACTAGAATATTTTAAATAAAATGTCATCTTGCCAAGCCACAAATTCCTTTTGGCCCCATTACTTACATCAGCACAGCCTGGATTCTGGGAAGCCCCACCAAGATTCTGGTGACAGATTTCCACCACTACAAACAGTGGACCAGCTTGGAAATGAAGCAAATATCAATTCATTCTCAGAGAAAACATGGCAGCTGAGGCTTGACGAGCTTGGCCCACATCCTGGACTTGGGTTGCCTGCTGGGCATACACAGCCTGGCGTTCATCCACACGGGAGGGTAAGGAGGTTACAGAAAGTCTGTTACAAATGTTCAGTGATGGGAGAAAACCCCCAAGTCCAAACAGCACTGGCATTTCTTTGACACCACTGCTTACCTTCTGTTATATATGGAAGAAACTTGATGACTATGTTTGTTTATAAGCATGTCAGTGTGTTTATGAACAAGAATAAGTGATACAAATGCAAACAGAAAACGGATACAAATGGAAAACTAAGGACTCTCCTACACTAAATTACTGCATGTCTACCTAGAGAAGCTGGACTAAGTTATTGTTTTGGCAACTTGAAAAGTATAGGGAAGACATCTCCCAAAGCTATCCTCCTCCTCCCAAACCAGTGGTCTTCCAACAGGAATCTTTGCTTTATCTTAGGCATATATCTTGGGGGAGGAGGTTTAAATAAGATCAATAATTTATTTCCATGCATAGCAAAAGAAATAACACAAAGCAGAAGGTAAATGAGGAAGAGCCCTTGGAGTCAGGAAGGAGAGATTGGGAGAATGGAAGTCACCAACATAGCTATTTGGTCTCAGGGTTTTGCCTTTGCCACAAAAAGAGGAAGAAGAAAGCAAATTCAGAGCAAGTTGGATCGAAGAGAAAGTCTGGCACCAAAGTCATTAAAGGAAAATTAGGGAGAATTCTTTAAAGATAATTATGGACAAATAAGTCCTTTTCATGTAGATCTTTCATAAACACTCTCACAGTATCCTGTTTATTTCCTTCATAGTACTTATTATCAGTTGCAATTAAATTATCCATTCTCTGGTTTACTTCATTATTTCCTGTTTCTTCCATGAAAGCATCACAAAGATGAGGGCCTTTGTCTTTTGTATAATCCCTAAGATTCCTCAAATAATTTTATTGAATAATTGAATAGAAGAACATGGATGTGCTTCAGAGTTTGATAAGAATGCACCAGGGAAGGGTGCGTTTGGAGGGCCATGGTACTCAGGAGAACCTGGTGGCTCAAAGGAGAGCAGCTTCAGCAGGCTATATAGGGTGGGTGGTTGCTAGTGCTTAAGGGTTCTGGGACCATTCTCAAAGTTGGCTTTGGACCATGCATACCAGAGAAGCTCTTTTTAATGTGTTATGATCAGGCAGCCTCTCCACAAGATACCTGGGGTGTCACTGATTGGTCTTTCATATGGGGCCCTCCACACTGCTAAATCAAAAATCAGAGTAAGACCTGGGTTGTGATGGACATGTTCACTGAGAAGAATTTCCTTTTTTCTCAAAGTACTTCTTCAAAGGCAAGGTTCCAGAAAGGGTTGGTAGGGGAGTTTGATTCATCCTACTATATAGAGTCCCCAACTTAAAATGGTTTGACTTGTGAATTTTATTTATTTATTTGTTTGTTTGTTTATTGATGCTAGGAATCAAGCCCAGGGCCTTGCACATAATAGACAAGTGCTCTACCACTGAAATATACCCCTAGCTCAACACATCCTTGACTTATAATTTTTTGACTTCTACAATGGTACAGAAACAATCTGAGTTGGGCACAGTGGCACATGCCTGTAATCCCACGGACCTGGGAGGCTGAGGCAGGAGGATCGTGAGTGCAAAGCCAGCCTCAGCAACTTAGTGAGGCCCCAAGCAACTCGGTGAGACCCTGGCTCTAAATAAAATATAAAAAAGGGGGTGCTGGGGTTATAGCTCAGTGGTAGAACGCTTGCCTAGCCTGTGTGAGGCTCTGGGTTCTATTCTCAGCACTGATATAAATAAATAAAAATAAAAGTCCATCAACAACTAAAATAATATTAAATTAAAAAGGGGGTAGCTGGGATGTGGCTCAGTGATTAAGTACCTCTGGGTTCAATCCCTAGAACAACAACAACAAAAAAAAAAAAAATCTGAGTTTTGTAGAAACAATTATTCAAACTTCAAATTTTGACCTTTTCCTAGGCTAATAATATGTAGTACAATATTTTCATGGGGTAGGGAAATGGCCGCAAACCCCCACCCTGACTTGGCTGGCCAGTCATGAGGGTAAATAACTCTAGCATGTTCTGTGTTGCTAATCTGTGAGGTTTGGAAGGTTACCATAGTAAGTGCACTTTCAATTTAGGATGTTTTCCATTTATAATGAGTTTATCAGGATGCAACCCTGTGCTCCTAACCTTGGGAGAGGAAAATAATCTGCAGGGGACCAATCCTAGGTCTTCTCACCCTACCCCCTTGTCACCTCTCTACTCTATCCTCCCACCTGCAGGCCATAGTGGCTGCCCAAACATGCTCAACTGACCCCAGCCAGAAAAATCAGTTCTTCCTCAAGACAGTTCAAACTTCTCCTGGAAAACAGAAGGCACTTTCATCTCTGATCATATTGCTGTAAAGACAGGATCCAGAGGATGCATATAGTGTGGGCCCCACCACAAGGGGAACACTTTTTAGCTAAGAAAGCAAATGCTAAAACAGAAGGAAAAACACAATGAGATTTTCAGGGGCACTTGGAGTCTCTGGCTCAGGTCACTATTGCCCTCCCAAGTCTTGGTTACTGCATTCTCCCCTGGAGTCTCTGTTCTATTGAAATATTCTTCCTCCAAAGCACAAGGGTTTGCTTCAGTTAGTTTAGAAAACATTTTCATCATTTTGTACTCAAGAGACTCTCCAAACAGGTGATTTCACTTCCTCTAAATACCAAAGCAAAACTAGAAGTGTCTTGGGTGATTATTTTCCCCACTCTTGAGTTGGCAGCTAAGAGTTAACTGTCAACTCAGAGGCTGCCTTAAGAATGAAAGTGTTGCTACCCTACATTAGCTTTTGTTCTAACTCAGAATAAACAGAGGACCAAACTCCCACTAAGAATAAAAAGAGTAAGAAGATTAATGGCTGAAGATACTAGCTTTCCAAATTTCTATATTTATTCATTTAGATAGCAGAATAGATTCTGCAGCAGAATTATATTCTACTCACTGTAACCCTTCACCCACTGAGCTTCAGAATTTTATTCTAAGGAAATAATTCACCACTGTTTGGTCAAAACACACAGCGCTACATTCATTCTGCATAAGAGGTTCTGCAAATTGAATTCTAACAATTTATTCTTTGTCCTTTTCCTTCCCTCTTTTTAATTTTTCTCACCACTTCTAGGCATTTTCTGTTTTCCCTTTTGTATGTGTGGAATAATATAATTCATGGTATCCCTTGTACCAGGAAAAACATTATAATAAAATGTGCTATTTTAAATGTGAAGAATAACATATAAACACATAATGCTTGAGAACATTTTAGCTAATTTCATAGGTCAAAAGATGGTGGCAGTGACCTCTGCAAATATGACTGGAACCTTGAACAGTTACTATGTGTAGCAAACAGATATCCCTTCCTCCAACTCACTCATCCTTCATCCATCATGATGACTTTCATGCAAACAAAACTCTTTCTTCAAGCAGAAGTATGTCGGAGAACCAGGATAATCATGGCTAACCTAAGCTAGTTGAAAGTTCTTGCATTTGGCTCGCATTTGGTTTAAGGGTGAGCTTGTGACCTAATTTGTTCTAGATAAGATGTACAGGGAAGACTACTGATATCTTCCAAGAATATTCTCCCAGTAAAAGGTGGAAGTCATACAGGGGTAGAGCCTTTCTGTTCCTGCCCCTCCCTTCTGACTTAGATGTTACAGTGTGAGGACATGGCATTGGAGGTGTGACTATGAGGGAGATAACACAATGACCCAAGGATGGAAGAATAAGAGGATGGAAGGAGTTTCAATCTTCTGAAATTTACATTGTCTCTGTAGCCAATGCCAATGTTAATGCAGTTATTACTTATTTACAGCTGAATGTGTCTTAGCTTGTACATTACAAAATGAAAAGTACACTTATATTTAGTTCTCATTGTGATGTCAAAGGAATGAATAATAATTAAGACATATGTTAAACATGGAAAAGTTAAGGTTTTGTTTTCAATAGAGCATCAAAAACTCTTAACAGATAGATTCTGGTAGAAGTCAAGACTATACAATTATAGGATATTAAAACATATAGGTAGAGCCAAGTAAGAATTTAATTTTACAAATGCCAAAGTACACTTGATCTGGTTTTACTTTATGCACCATTTCTCTCATGTACAACATTAGCATTTACACATATGATTAAAAACAGATTAACAGAACAGAATGTGTAATGGTCCTCAGCTGAGTATCGGAAAATTAAAACAGATTTGAAAACTCTTCTGCAACACTCAGGATTTAAATACATTGAATATGTCAGCAATTTTGTACTCTCGCAGCAAGAGATAAAAGAAGCAAAGATAAAGGGATGCACAAAATAGCAAAGTCTTTGGGGATATTAAGGCAATTAAGAGCAATATGGAAGTAATCAAAACTTGGTCGATGGACCAAATAAGACCTTATGAAATAAAATATGTGGGCCAACATTTGCAAAATGTTGCATGCCTTCAGATTACACATGTCTACAAAAGAAATCAAGGGTTAGATTCAATGCACAGATATGAAACATTAGTAAATGGATTATTTGGAAAAGGATTTCCTAGGCTTGATCACAGACAGGCATGCTAAAGTTAGAATCATTATGTAGACACTAGCCAAGTGTTAAGGGTTGAAGCTATGTTCAATCGTTCCATCATGAGAGTCAGAATAATGTATGAGTAGAAAACATGCAAATGTCAAACAAAGAATCCACGTTGTTTAATGTGAGCAATTCTGTTTCAAATCAGTTTGAGATATTCAGGAAGTAGGTTGAAGTTTTTATTTTATCAAATTATTTTCATAAGATAATAAGCATTAAAAGATATACATAATAAATATATCTACTTTCCTAGCATGAAGCATACAGAACTGCCTGAATGTGGAGCACCAACTGTTGATTAATAAAACCAAGACACCCTCATCAGGGGAGGCTGTACTGCTCTAGAGATTTCCATGGGAGAGAAGTAAGAACCACAGCCATTGATTAACACAGGATTTAAATCATCAGTCAATGCAGATCTCACGAAGATGAGAATTCAGCCAACATATGTGACCCCAACCACACCAGACAGAGGGAAATCCTAACAAGGGAGAGGAGAGGCTGTGTCTCTGGATTAGATGTGATGGGTTGGAAACTGACACTTTACAATCCAGATTTCTGTGACACAGCTGTCATCTCACTGATCCACAGGTGTATTTCTCTCAGTTCATTCAGCCTCCTTTTGTGGTCCTTCAAATGTGGCAGTATCCTAAAAAGATTAATTTAATCAAATCAAAGACATTTGAACTTTAAATAATAATACCACAAAGGGGAGAGAGAGCTGGTGCGGTTGTTGCTAATTTGTTTTATTGCCTCTTATATTTGCTGCTCTCCTGCATCTAGCAAGCTCTCCTGTGTTTACTCTGCAGATTTGATTGGTAAAGGATAGTCTTAATCTTACCCCCTGCCCCCTGTTCACTCTCACATATAAAAATCCCACCTTTTTTCTTTGACTGGAAACTTTGGGGCCAGATGTAAACTGTGATTTCCAGCAAAGATAAGATCCTGCTAGTTTATTCAGACAGGTGTTCCCTTATAGTCTCCCTAACAATTCCATTTGGAATCTGGCAACTCTACCTAATGTTTTCACACAGCAAGTGGGGCCATTGGATGGAGAATGTATGGTTAGTCTCTTTTAGAATTTACTCATAAGTTGCCAGACAAAACACCCGCAGTTCTCAGGGTCATGTGAACAAGTCACCTTTCCCACTAGTGTTCACAAATGGAGGAAAAAGTCTTTGAGTAATATAATGTTTCATGTCCAAGGAACATTCCACAGAGTGCTGTTCTAGAGATGAGTTAGCAACAAAGTTCTGCTTGGCTTTAAAAGATTTCAAAATATGCTGGACAGAGTTGGAAAGTATCTTATGAACTAACAATCCTGCTGGGAGACTGGAAAGATGGAGATGTCAGCCTTTTTCTCTTTCCTGAGTATCTGGATAGAACAGACAAGAAAGCTGTCAAGCGATGAATGAAAAAGATATCCCAGGTGCAACTGCCAATGGAAACTCTTCTTGTCTGATCACTACATAGTAATGAAAAGCAGAATTAAGTGAACCCAGGTCCTAGGGACTGCTCCTATCTCAGCCTTGATATTCAATAGCTATTATCTAGGACTGGTATTGAAAGGTTCATCTCTAAAGTGTGAGGTTGAGCTAAATAATTTTTACCATTCTGTTCTGTCAGCCACACAGGTGTTCAATATGTAAGCAACCACCTCTCCCTTTAGCTAAGGACTTCTTTTTTCTAAATCTAAAAAGCTCAGATGTGCATTCCAAGGGTGAGGATTAGGAATAGAAAATTCTTTTGAGAAAGTACTTGAATAAACAAAATGAGAAATAGAGACCCACAATGAGTTCATTGTGGATAAACTGCCTTCAAGAAAGTAGAGATTTACACTGTGAGATCTGAAGGCATAATTAATATTGTCTTCAGAAAAATAAGTGTGGTCTTTTCTAGTCCGTACAACCCAAACACCAGGGAAGGAGCAATTATAGGCCATAATGTCCATGGTCAAGGGAAATAAGAAGGACTGGGCTCCTGGGCCAGATGTAGGGATTAAAGTTCCTAGGACAAATGGATACAGTACAGATGGGCACACTAAAAAAAAATAGCTAATATTTAGCAAACCATAGCATTAAGTATACATAGGTATTAACATATGCATTTGATATATATGATTCACTTAATTCTCTCAATAATATTATAAAGTAGATGTTGTTATTATCAATTTACCCATATGGATACTGTCCATGGCCATAGAACATGTAGTGGTTATTTGATGTTGCATAACAAAGCTCCCCAAACTGATTGGCTTATACTTCATGGGTTCCGTCTGTCATGTATCCAAGAGAAGTCTCAGCTGAGTGACTCTGAGTTAGGGTTTTTCACATGATGTCAGATGTCACTTGGAACTGTAGTGATTTAAAAGTTTGACTGGGGCTACAAGAGCCACTTGAAAGGTGGCTAACTCTTGTGGCCAGCCCTCTGTCCTGGCTATTAGCAGGAGACTTTAGTTCCTGTGCAGGTGGCCTCTCCACGGGACTACATGTTGTTCTCATACCATGATCCTGTCCTCCCTAAGAGAAAATGACTCAAGAAGGAAAGGCAGAAGCCACAACCCCTGATCTAACCACTTCTGTCATGTTCTATTGGTCATGCAAACAAGTCCCCTTCATTGTGGAAGGAGACCACACAGAAGCAGAAACCTAGTTATCCCTAAGAATTAGTCCCTAGGTATCCTGAGGGTATTGGTTCCAGGATCCCCATTCTCAGATACCCAAACCCACAGATGTTCAAGTCCCTTATATAAAATGGTATAGTATTTGCATATAATCTATTTACATCCTCCTGTATACTTCAAATCATCTCCAGTTTGCTAATACCTAATAAAGTAAACTTTATATAAACAGTTATCACTCCACAGGCTGCATCTCTGCTGGAAAACCTGTGCTCTCACTAGGATGGGGAGAAGAGACGCCGTGAGGCAGCCAATACAAGAACTTAGGTAGTCCTGGTTTAAAAGTTAAAATTTTCATGTTTTTTCAACTCGACTTTTCAAAGTCCCATTCAAGGTCCAGTTTTAGGTTTATATTCTCTCTAATTTCCCTCTCCAAAGTCACTTTTGTGGTAGGGGCATCATCCGACTGGGGGGATTTCCACCTGGGATTCTAAATGGTGAACAGCCATGAAGTGGTAGAGATTCCGGGTAGAGAGCTCCACTGGTGAGACTGGGGGCCAGATGGCAGAAGGAGCAAGGAAAGCAGGGCAGACTACTCCCCCCAACCCCACCCTAGGAGGAGGAAAAGATAGCTCTTCCTTGCATTTACATAATAAATATTATGTGACTGACACAGGTTACAAACTAGGTGAGTCAGTTGTCATCAACTCTCTTCTATTGCAAATGAGTAAGATTATAGGAAAAAAAAAAAAAAAAAAAAAAAAAGCTTGAAATTTGCAAATGAATATGCAAGAATAGTTCCCAAAAGGACAAAGTCTAAGAAAAAGTAGTGATGCTGATAAGCAGCCTTTGGAATTGATGATTTATTTCGATATTAGAAAATTGGCAAGGAAAGCTAAAATATAATCATATTAGCGTTTTAAGTCTTTGCATAATTTGGATATAGTCCTCTCAAGATTTTACATAGAAATCTGAGCACATTTTTGTCCCCAGCCAAATACTGACAATTCTTGAATAAAAAGTAGCTCACAGAAGGAAAAACACAGGTAATAAACACATGAGTACTTCAAACTTGGTATTAAGCAGAGAAATAAAAACGTAAACTTGGGATTCCAGTTTCAACTTATCACACTGATGAAATTCTTAAATATTAATACACAGTTTTAGCAAAAATCTAGGGAACAGGCACACTAGAAGTTATGAAAACTAGAATTCAAAGGAAAAGTTAGGCTGTATTTATCAAAATTCTACTTTGAAATGCTACCTTAGAGAAACACTTCTACTTGTTCCTAAAGAGGTTTATACAAGAAGTCCAATTATCAAACAGTATACAAAAGCAAAACATTAGAAACTCAAATGTTCATCTGTAAAGATATGGTTCCATTTGACCCAGTTATCCCACTCCTCAGTATATACCTAAAGGATTTAAAATCAGCATACTATAGTGACACAGTCACATCAATGTTTATAGCAACACAATTCACAATAGCTAAGCTATGGAGCCAACTTAGGTGCCTTTCAACAGATAAATGGATAAAGAAAATGTGGTATATATACACACAATGGAGTATTACTCTGCCATAAAAAAGAATGACTTTATGACATTTGCCAGTAAATGAACAATCTGAAGACTATCATGCTAAGTGAAATAAGCCAATCCCAAAAAATCAAAAGTCAAATGTTTTCTCTGACATGTGGAAGCTAACCCACAATAAGGGGCAGGAGAATAAAACAAAGAATAGGGAAGTTCGGTGGAGTACACAAAGAGGAATGAAGAGAAGGGAGGAGGGATTGGAAAAGGAAAGACAGTGGAATGAATCTGACATAAGTTGCCTATGTACATATTTGAAATACTCCAGTGAATCTCAACCTCATGTACATCCACAAAAAAATTAATTAAAAAAGATAACTATGGGTAAATAGCAGAAAGATCAGTAGAGGATAAGGAGCAGGGGGTGTGGCAGGAGAGGGCAAGGAGAAGTACTGGGAATTGAATCAGAACAAGATACATTCCATGCTTTTATAATTATGTCCAAATGGATTCTACTGTCACATATAACTAAAAAGAACCAACAATTTTTTTTTTAAAAATGACATGGTTAAAAATTATCTTGCTTTTGTGGCATAGAATATATACCCAATAGTTTAAATGAATTTGGAAAACCTATATACACACTACTTTAAAAAGTTTTTCAGGATACATTATTAAATGAAAAAAGTAAGAAAAGCAATATGTGAAATTTAATACTACTTATGAAAAAGTAATAATAATAAAAACTGCATATTATATAAGTATGTATCTACAAATAAATAAATGCATAGAAAAAATCCAGAAAGATGCAGATTTATGAACAATGATTGCCTGTAAGGAATGGAGCAAGACTGGTTGGGGATGAATGAGAGAATATAAAGGTAGAAAGAAGGTGAGAAAAATGAAAACTATTTTATATATTTTTTTCATTAAGAAATGGGCTGGGGTTATGGCTCAGTGGTAGAGCTCTTGCCTAGCATATGTGAGGTACTGTATTCAATTCTCAGCACTGCATATAAATAAATAAAAATTAAAGGTCCATTGACAATTAAAAAATTTTTTTTTAAAAAAAGAATTTATTCATCTGGGAAGGTGGCACACACCTGTAATCCCAGTGACTCGAGAGGCTGAGGCAAGAGAATCTCAAGTTCAAAGCTAGCCTCCACAACTTAGCAAGGTCCTAAGCAACTAGAGTAGACCCTGTATCTAAATAAAAAAAAAAATAAAGAGGGCTGGGAATATGTCTCAGTGGGTAAGCACCCCTGGGTTCATCCTTGGTAACAACAACAACAACAAAAAATGAAGATAAATTTATTTATGCATTAAACTTGTGTAAAAAAGAGACACTATGTTTTCTCTTCATTGAGGCATACTAGATCAACTACTTGGTATTTGTACACAAAAACATTTCATTTGTTCACACAATATCACCCTTGCTGCAATCATGTTCTTTCAAAATCAAGCCTTATTTGCCTGAAACACTAAGCAATAGTGGATCCAGTGTTGGAATAAATAAGGAGAAATAAACCCATCTATTGCTGCTATCCAGTTAAGTTTTGCATAATATTCTTATGATTTCTGTCTTGGTATTCTTTTCATGATCATCAGTTCCTCCCAAACTCATGTAAAAGGTCTAAACATAAACTATCATCAGTTCAACTGAAAAATTCGATATGGAAGTACATATCCAATAAAAAGCCAGGTTCTACATTTGAGGCAAACCAACTTCCAGGTGAATATTGCAAATAAAAATAAATGAAAATTCATGGTTTTTTTCAACAGGATAAGCAGATATTACAAACCCCAAATTTCAATAGATATTCTTATTTCCTTTCTAAATTTGTCTATATAACATAAGCTGCATACTATACATAAATACTACCAGCAAAGTAAATATAAAATGATTCAATAATTTCACTGTTCTTCACACTTTGTCCCTTTGCCTCATCTGTTTTAGGTCTACGCCTTCTTTTCATTATCAAACCTCTGTCGTGGTTGTCTTCCTCCCTGAACAGTAAATGGTTTGAGGGCCAGTGTTCCTCATTCTCCTTTCTGTATACCCTGGCATGGTACCTAGTTCCATGACCAGCCAATAGGAAGTTCTTATTATTAAATTACTGTTTGTTGGTATTTAAATGCTACATGTTAAAGGACCTTAGAAGAAGTGTCTATTCTTGTGTGATTCTTTAGGACCAGAATTTGGTAATACCATGGAATAAAATGTGGGTGCTATAGAGATAATATATGGGCACTATAGCTCTTTAAGGCCAGGGACTATATCTTCTATCTCTATATTTTTACACCCACCCCAATACCTGGTGACCTAGTAGATACTCAGTGGAGAGGAGACAGGCAGTCTTGCTTTTGAATCCTGACCTGAGAAGTTTTACTCAAACAATCTTATATCTTCTGTTTCACTAAATACTCACTGGTAAGATTTTAAACTTCCATAATCATTGTGAAAGTTAATAAGGTACAAGATCCATGGCACTGCCTGTTTTTTGAGAAACAATATCTGGCTGCCTTTCCACCACTAAGATAGAAACTGAGTTTCACTTTTTAGCAATCTAAAGTGGGGGTAAGAGGTTAAAATCAATTAAATTGCACTGGGACAGTTTGAGTCTTCGCCACCACAAGTCCTTCACTGTCATCTATATTATTGTTAATATGATGTGAATAAAACAAGTTACTAGTGTCTAAGTCTTTGCAGTCTTTTTTATAATGTTTTAGTTGTAGATGGACATAATAGTTTTATTTTGTTCATTTAGTTTTATGTGGTATTGGGGATTGAACCCAGTGCCTCACACATACTAGGCAAGCACTCTACCACTAAGCTATAACCCCAGCCCTTTTGCAGTCTTTTTGTTCCTACCTTTCCCCAACATTATACCCTCCCAACTCCCCCTAAATATAACCTTTCTTTGTCCACTTGGCCCCACCCCTGCCTTCTAAGAGAAAAGCTATGTCTGCAAACTCATGCAAACTCAGCTCCTGAAGCTGGGCAGTGGACAGAAGAGAAAGCAACATCTGGAGAAACAAAGAAAAGGGGAAGTTAAGAAAAAGGTAAGGTTAGGTAAAAGGGAAGAAAAGAGGTGGAAAGTGAGTCTCTTGAACTCATTTGGGAAGAGAGTGTTTATGGAGATTTATTGGAGAAGACTGACAAGAGGTTTTTGACTACAGAAGAAGTGTAAAACATCAATAATTAGAGGAAAGAAGGAAAGAGGGTAGAAATTTTTTTTTAAGTAATTGTAATGAGTTATGAATCTAGTATCATTAAATGTTTTCCAATAAATATAAGTAAAGTTTGCAGTTACATGTAGTCATTTTGAGATGCTGATCCATGCTCCTTTATGTATAATACCATACCAAAAAAAAAAAAAATCAGGTCTTCTATTGTCCAAGGCTTTTTCAAATTATGTAGAAAGTTACTGAATATCACATTAGAATCACCCTTAATACAGGAGTGGGTAATGAAAGAGACTACATGTGACATACAAAAGGTTACATATACAGTAGCTTAATTGTTTGAAGAATGTCACAAATTCAGTGTGGCACATGCCAATGGTTCTGGAGTGGAAGGACAAAAGATACTATCTGCATGTGCAAAGGTAGAAATTCATAGGCTTACATATTTTAAACAAGTAAAATATCTAAAATAGATCAAACTTAAATTTTCTTTATATCACTGTCAACCACTTGCTAAACTTGGAGTAGACTTTTAACACAAACTTTAATGAAGTATAATACATATGCAAAAAAAATAAATACATGCATTAGTTTCCTAGGGCTAACAATCTTGGTGACTTAAAACAACAGAAACTTAGTTTCACACTGAGCTGGAGGCTAGTGTTATATATCAAGGGGTTGGCATGCCACTTGCCCTCAACATGGTCTAGGGAAAATCCATTCCACACCCTCTCCTGGTTTCTGGTGGCTACAGGCTTTCCTTGGTTTATGGTCACATCACTCTTTTTATCTTCACAGTGCCTTCTCCTCTATGTTTTTGACCTGCAGCTGTATTACTCCATCATGCTTCTATCATCATTTGCTTCTCTTATTCTTTCTGTATTGATCTTCTTTTTATGTCTCATAAGGACATTTGTCCTTGAATTTAGAGCCCACTGAAATAATGCATAATGATCTCTTCTCGTCTCATGATTTTAATTATAATTACATCTATAAATATACTTTTCTTCCAAATCAGATAATGCCTACAGGTTCCAAGATATAATATGGACATGTTTTTAGGAGTCCACATTCAATTCACTATATTGTACATATCATAAGTATATAGCTTGATGAATTTCACTAAAATGAAATGACCACCTCGCAAATCAAGAAATAGCAACAGCCCACAAGTCCCCTCAAGCCCCACACCAATACTACCACTACTTCCAGGACAATTGTTAGTTTAGTTTACCAGATTCAGAAATCTATATAAAATGAAAATGCTGGTGTATTTACTCTTCCATTTAATATTAGAAGATCATATTGTGAGATATTAATCATTATAAGATTGGTGTAACTGGGCACAATATCACACACCTTTAATCCCAGCTACTTGGGAAGCTGAGACAGTAGGATAGGAAGCTCAAGGCTAACCTGGAGACATTTAGTGAAATGCCTGTCTCAAGATAAAAATTTTTAAATGGCTAGAGATATAGCTCACTCATAGAGTTCTTGTCTAGCAAATGTGAAGGCCTAGGTTTGATCCCCATTACCACCAATAAATAAATAAATAAAAGTGTGATGTAGATGTAGATCATCATTGTCGTAGTTATGTGACATTAAATAATGATACCACAATTCATTTGTACATCTACTATAAAGGGATTTTATGTTGTTTTTAGTATAGCTATGAAAAATAGTGTTCCTATAGATGATCTTTTGTTAAATGCATGCACACATTTCTGTTGTATATATATGGGAAACCTTTGAGTTTTGGGTTACACATATGTTTTGATTTAGTAGATATTTCCAGCCAATTTTCCAGAATGGTTGAACTAAGACTGCTACTGAACTTGAACTTTCAAAGTGATAGGCTAACCTCCACTATAGTGCCTAAATATTTCCTCTGAGGTTAAACAGATCTCAGTATTCCCAGTGTTTTCCTGAGGTTCAAATTCAGAATTAGTGGGGCTTAACTTTATAGAAATTGTTTGTTAAATAAATTAGTCTATACAAGATTGTGGAGAGAGTACTTCACCCACTCAAAAAAATTTAAATGGAAACACTTGAACATAATGAAGTTTGGGGGACAGCAACTGGGTAGAAGCTCTATCCCCCAGATAGCCTGTACCATTTTCACAGTCCTCAGAATGTCAAGGTCCATAGAAACCAACAAAGTCATTTCTAAGATTTGCCACAAATTCCACAGCTCTGCTTTCTAATATTTTCATTCAGGGGATGCTTTTTCTCTACGATACTATATCAAATTGAAAAGGAAATATAGCCTCTTCTTTGGGTTCCAGAAGCAATCCACAATCACCAGTAGTTTCATGAGATTAGTTTCATGAGTTTTAATCAAGATCACTGAAGATTGGCAGGGCCACAGAGGATAACATTGTAAAAACATGGTTTTCTATTATCTAGGTTCCATCCCTTCCTGATGGATCCCAGGGTCCAAATATTTCTATTACACTAAGCAATCCAATGCTCCCTTCCTTGTACCCACAGATCTGTATATCCAAACTTACCAATGGATTCAGAAGAATTGGGCTTTCCTTACACCTAGATTCAGACTACCTAGGAATCAGAATATAGAAATAAATATAGAAACTTGGGAAAGGGTTGTGACCACAAAGAAGAACAAATGTGAAAAATATCAGTGCAATGTTCTGTGTTCCTTGAAATCTCAGAGAGTACGTATATCTGCCAGTAATACTGGCTGTGTTAGGTAGAGTCAAAAGAAATTTGAAAACCTTTTGTAAACAGGGTGAGCATTGCCCTTTAAAAGGCTTTTATGCAGGGCTGGGGTTGTGGCTCAGCGGCAGAGCGCTCGCCTTGCACGTGCACTGCCCGGGTTCGATCCTCAGCACCACGTAAACATAAATGCATTGCATTGTGTACAACTAAAGTAAATAAATAAATATTTTTAAAAAAAGGCTTTTATGCATTCTCTGTAATGAACACTTCCACTTAAACAGATGTTTACAAACATTGGGTCTTACTGGTTCTTGAACTCATTCAAAAGTGTCAAGGTCATGTGATTGCATTATTTCCTGTTGGGGGGAAAAAAGCAGTCAGTGCCCAGAAGTCCCTGAGCAGCATCTCTGCCTCCAACTTTCACAGCCTAGAAAGCCAATTACCACGCAGAGCAATGACTGTGTCAATATAAGTCAGCTTCAAAGCCTACTCAGTTTGCTCCAGTTTAAGAATGGTTCAAAAGGAAGAGTGCACAATAAAGGAGACCAATTCTACAAAATCTTAGTTTAACATTTAATTATGAATAAGCCTGTAAACTAACTTTAGAGGACTATATAAGAGCTTTGAATTAAGGATTTTGAAAATGTGCATGTTTTTCCTTTCATTTTTCCTGACAATCACTCACATTTCATAGCCACATGGATAGAATAAAGTTAGCCCAGGATAATGATGGTTCTATGGTTTGAATATTTGTCCTCCCCTAAACTCATGTTGAAATGTAATTGTCATTAAAACAATATTAAAAGGTGAGACTTTTAAGAGGTAATTATGCCATGAGTTCTCTGCCACCATGAATGGATTAATGCCATTATAGGGGGAGTGGTTTTATTATCTGAGAAATGGCTTGTGTAAAAGGGCAAGTTTGGCCCTCTAGTACTCTCCTGCCCTTCTGCTATACGAGGACACAGCAATAAAGTGCTAATCTTGGAAGCAGAGAGCAGTCCTCCACAGACATGGAATTTGCTGGCACCTTGATCTTTCTTGGACTTTTCAGCCTCTAGAACTCCAAGAAATGAATTTCTGTTACTCATAAATTACCCAGTCTCAAATATTCTGTTATAGCAGCAAAAATGGACTAAGACAGCTGGTAAATGTTTAACAGTTTCACCTAGGTTGGGGAAAAAGATCTCTGATTTCTAGCATTTGCTTTTTTCCCTGGTGTAAATATGCTCACAGTGTCCAATTAAAACTGCCAAAGGTAAACTTTTGCAGGAGCCCTGTTTTTGGGAGATGGCTAAGATTGCGGTTGACTACGCGCCATGGAGATGTTTGGGTATTGCCGCGTTCCGTAGTCTCATGAGACTTGGCCCGAGATCTCGAGAGATTTGGGCCGAGATTGCTGATTGGATTGGCGCCATTTGGTTGTTGGTTGTTTGGTGGTGTGTGTGGTGCGTGTTAGAGTTGTTGTCAGAGTCGGAGAGAAAAGTTAGCAAAATAAAAAGCCTGTTTGTTTCCAGTTCGCCTCTGAACTTCTTCCCGCGGCTTCGTTGCTCCAAGCGGCCATCGCTTCAGGCGAAAACAAACTTTAGTCATGTTTTCATGATGTTTTAGACCTCTGGCCCCAGATCTCTAGAATTCTGTCCATTCTGTGCCTGGTCACATGTCGGTTTTATCCCCAGAGTTAGATTTCCCATGCAGTAACAGTTCTAGACCTCACCTCTTCAGGCCACATCACACACTTCTCAGAGAAGAGAGATCGTCTTCATCCCCAAGACTGCCAGCACGTGCTGCTTCTGTGTTTCACTGTCCAAATCTGAATTGCTATCTCATCCCTATACTAGGGCTGGAGGCAGAGGAAATGATGATTGACTCATGAAATCAGTGCCCTCCCAGCAATTTGGGCAACTGAGGCTTGAGGATAACAAGTTTGAAGCCAGCCTGGGCAACTTAGCAAAATCCTTTCTCAATCAAATATAAAAAGGGCTGGGGATACATCTCAGTGGTAGAACAAACCTGAATTCAATACCCAATACCACAGAAACAAAAATAAATAGATAAATAAGTAAATAAATCTATCAAAATGATACCATTGGATGTGGAGTTGTTAAGAAATACATGGTAGTAAGGCATTCTATAGTATTTCTGCCATTGAGATAAAAGGACATAAATAACCTTAAGAACACAGATAATAGTAAAATGTAGCAAAATGAACAATGAGGAAATGATGAACTTTGTGTTTGTAATGTAATTTAACTGTAAGTTACGTAATTTCATTTTTAATTATAGCTGTGTTGAAGAATCATTCCACAAAATTATCAAAAATGTCATGACTAGCTCTTATGAGTCCTGCTACAGCACATCTTTGGGTTAATTCCCCTTCATCTTCAAGGGACGGCCTTGATTTCGTGAGTCAGCATTTCCTCTGCCTCCAGCCCTAGTATAGGGATGAGATAGCAATTCAGATTAGGACAGTGAAACACAGAAGCAGCACGTGCTGGCAGTCTTGGGGAGGAAGACAATCTCTCTTCTCTGAGAAGTACGTGATGTAGCCTGAAGAGGTGAGGTCTAGAACTGATACTAAAGCAGTTGAGATGAAGAACAGTTTTGTCACTACAGGGATCTCTTCAATTGCCCTTTACAGCTAATGCCATACCCACCAATCACTTCCCATTGCCCTTAGAATGACATCTGGATTTCTTAGCATGACCCTTGATAGCCTCTCCTGTGCTATCTGCCCCAACTCATTCTGTCTTGTCCCACTCCAAGACACAGGAGCTCTGGCCAAATCAAATTTTTTCTTAGACATGCCCTTTTATCTCTGGAGCTTTTCACAATTTCTCCTGCCAAGATTATTCTTTCTGCCTAAATCCTCTTCATTCGTTAGTGATTATGTTTAAAACTCACTGCCCACAGGAAGTGTTTCCTGGCATCACTGACTAGTTTAGATGGCTTTCTATGTTCCTGCCCTTCTGCCGTCATAACTCTTGCCATCTTCTTTTAATCTTTTAGTTTCCAGTCTATCTTTCTATAAAGACTACACAGTCCCTGAGAAGAGGTTCTTTGTTCTTTTCTCAGTATAGATCACCAGTGTCTAACCCAGTACCAGGCACCCTATTGGCACTCCACAAATGTTTCTTGAATGAATGAATGAGTGGACAATCTCTATGCAGGATGGACTATAATAGAAGAAAAATGGTAGAAACCAGTCAATATATATATTTTTTCAATAATCAAAGAAACATACAATACCTGAAGTAAACTTTGGCAGTTAAAAAGGGAACGCAATCTATAGCCACAGTAGACAGGATGAAGGCACAAGTTTTAGCACCGGAGACAGAAAAAGGGAGGGTTGCAAGAGATGAGTTTACTATGCTGATATGTCAAAAAACGAATGTGTGTGTGTATACACACACACACACACACACACACACACACACACGATTTCAAGAAAAAAAGAAACGCCAGGTTTCTTGTTTTGTAGAAGGGGGTTTCTTGTTTTTTAGAATATGGTAGGAAGATATTCTGAAATAGTTGTTATGGTGTTGCTTTTAGACATTATTTTTATTTTCTCTTGTTTTTTGGACTTATAGCAGAAGCAGTGACCTTGAATATCAAAGATCAAGCTTATTAAGATATTTTTGTCCAGGCATGCAGTTTTGCACATCAAGATTAGGTGCCTATGGGACTCACAGCACAGAGATCAGGCCACAAATGACTTAAAGGAATGTGAGATGACATAGAATACCCTAACTTAAAAGGAAGTAAACATTTAGCCAGCTGTGGAGGGGAAACTCAGAAGGGCATGTGTAGAGGTCAGATGCTAGGGGCCCAGAGCTCTGCTGCTGCTTCCCCAAAATCCAGCCTCAAGACAGAATGTTTGATCAACAAGCCAAAGAGGAAAAGATGATTGGCTGTGGCCACCAGCGAACCCATCTGTGTCTTGCTTCTCATGTGAGGTGTGAGATGGTGGGGACACTCACACAAAAGCCCCCATTTCAGCATCATGCTCGTCTTTTTGTAGAGTAGAAATTATCTTGCAAGTATTCCCAACAACAAGAAGACACTGGAGGAATAGCACAAATGTCATATGAAAACACAAATACAGACACAGAAATAGAGATAGAGATACCTGACATCAGAAAGGAATGGATTAGTCTATTGCTTCATCCCATCAACAGGGCCTACAATAGCACTCTCCCTGAGCTGTTCACCCAGGACAGTAGGAGAATGTCTTAACATTTCTTCTGTCCCCCCCAAAAGTACAAAGAATTAGCTGAGCAGTTCATGGACAAAAAGGCCAGGAAAAAAACATTTTCACAGGACAAGGGAAACATAGAAGGAATTTCATGAACCAGTGACTAAAAATGAATGGTAGCCATGAATAATCAGCCATTGATTAGTAAGTATAAATGATGTAAGAGCAACGGGGTGTTTATATACCAGTAGAAACCATTGGGATTGGATGCCAATGACATGAACCACATCTCTTTTCCCCAGGGCCATAATAACCATCTGTAACTGAAGAGAAGGCATCCATAAGTGAGTCTTAAATAATATTCAATACCCAGGAGAAGAAGACAAAATTCCTTGATTTATTTTACTTTTTAAATTGTTATTGTTTATTTGTTTGACATATTTCACCATGATTTATTTTGCTTTTGTTTTTGTTTTTTCCTTGCATTAGAGAGTTTGTGGGGGGGGGCAGTTTAATGGCAATTATAGAAAAATCTTTCTATTACATATTTTTGTGCCTGAGTTACACAATTTATTAAATGTGTTCCTACCATAATAGCAGTGCATTGGTTGAACACATAATGGGATCCATATGTCTCAACCCCTATGTGGCTACCTACCCCTTGTAGTCATATAAATGTTAAGGACACACTGATATGTATACTTATAGAAAGAAAAAAAACCTATGCTCTTATTTCTTATCATTTTAATGTGTCACTTTTTATTTTAAGTCCTCATTTATGCACATATTTATGTGTTTAAAGGTGTCACATGAAAATTTTTGAAAAGTATTACTTTTCTTGCCTCTCAAATTACAAATATTAGAGGCACCTATTATTTCTTATTACAACATCATTTAAAGAACTGTAATTTTCAAGTAACTCCGCCATGGTAATGACCAGATACTCCTTCTAGGTAAATCAGAGCATATAATTAGTGTGATATTAAATTACTATAAAAGTACATATGTGGTCATTATACTACATATGTGTCATTTTTATTGCATTATGTAGTTGTTAGGTTACACATGTGTGATCCCATTGTTTAATGGATAGAACATCAATATGTTTCAGATGGCATGGAATCAAACAGTTCCAGCATTTAAAACTTGGAACGACTTTAGAGATGATCTAGCTCAACAACATCATTATACAAATGAGGAAACTGAAGCCAAGATAAGTTAAATAATTTACTCAGTCACATTGTCCATTAATGCTGCAGCTAAAATGAGACCCCTGGCATACTACCACTCTGATAATCTTAATTAATTTCAAGGATAATATGCTTTATAAATTGATGTATCAGTTAAGACATCCTCAGCAGCAAATAACTGGGAATAAAATAGAAAATGATTGGAACAACGATGAAAATGTATTATCTTGTCTAACAGACATCATGAAGGTAATTCCAGGATTAGTTAATTCTGTGATTCAATCACATAATTGAAGGCTTGTATTCCTTTTCATTTTTCTCTTCTCTCATTTTCAAGACAACTCCCCTTATGGTCAGTCAAAGGACAATAGCAGCAATACAGACACCTCAAGAGCCAGCAGAAACAGGTAAAGTGACAATCTACCTCCTCTAGATGTCAATTTATGTGAACAAAATCCATTTCCCAGAAGAGCCCCGGAAGACTGACTCTGTTTCTTGTCAACCTGAACTGAATTCTATGCTCAAAACACAGGACTACCATAAGGGGCTCACCATTAGGTGAGGCAGGAGATTATAGAGAAAGAAAGGTGTCCAGTGGCATGTGGCTACTCTTAGATGGATACCTTAATACCTGGAGGAATTAAGAGTCATGGTGTCCTTCAACAAATGAATGATAAAGAAAATGTGGTATATATACACAATGGAATATTACTTAGCCTTAAAGGAGAAGGAAACCATGGCATTTGCTGGTGAATGGATGGAGCTGGAGAATATCATGCTAAGTGAAATAAGCTAATCTCAAAAAAACAAATCCCAAATGTTTTCTCTAATATGTGGATGCTAATTTACAATGGGGGGGGGTAGTGAAGAATAGAGTTACTTTGGATTAGGCAGAGGGGGTAAAGGCAAGGAAGGGCTATGGGGTTAGGAAGGATAGTAGCATGAATCTGACATTATTACTCTATGTACACATATGACTATATGACCAGTGCGATTCTACATCATGTACAACCAGGAGAAATTATACTCCATTTATGTATGATGTGTCAAAATGCATTCTACTGTCATGTTTGACTAATTATTAAAAATTTTAAAAAGGAGAAGGGGTTAAAAAAAAAAAAGAACAACTGGAAGACCATTAATAGCGTCTGTCATAAGTGAGCATGTTCTTGTGTATAAATAAAAGTTTATTCTCTGGTGAATAGCATGGAAAAGACCAGTGTTCTCATGGACATATTGAAACTGAAAATCCTTGACAAAGAACTATATTAAGCTAATGAAAAATTACTCAGGATACTTTATATAAATTTATCCAGGTTATCATATATAAGATCTCCTTAAACAGCACAAATAATAAACACGATTTCTCCAATTAGCTAAAATTTACACTGATAAGGAACTTTGTGGGTATTTTTCCCCTAAAACTCAATCTGCCTGATACCACTATTACTGTCTCTACAGATGAAGAAACAAGTTTAAAGAAACAGATTTTAGTGATTCTTGAAGTATGGTCTCCAGGTAAGGATTAGCACCACCTGAAAACATTAAAAATGCACATTCTTGGCATCTGTCTCAGACCTACTTAATCAAATTCTTTGGAAGCTGGGCCCAGTAATTTGTATGTTAGCAAGTCTTCCAGGTGACTCTGATGTCATGAAGCACTGTCCTGGACTAGTCAGATTGAGGCAGAATTAGGACACAGGCAACCTCATCTCTGCCACCTGTTTGTTTAACCAGTGTGCCAAGCTGACTCCCAGCAAACACAGTTGCCTACATAAAATAAATGACAGGAGATTACATCATACTCCTTTTCATATAAGATAGGAAAAGATTGGATCATGTTGAAAATCAGACTAAGGTAGAGCAAAACAGTACCATTTTCTGTATCCATATTTCACTATTGATTCTGATTCATCCTAAACATGGTCCATATTAATTATTAAGAAGATAGTGAAATGTAGTCACCAATTTAGCCCCATGGGTCTGGTTGTTCTGGCTTCACTTTTAGACATGGAATTGAGAGATGCAGAAGATGGAGTTCTTAAGCAACTAGACCCTGAATTTCAATTTACAAAATTACTTCTTTTGATGATTTTATATTCAAATGATCTAATGCAGAACTAGATGAAAGCAATGAATCATGAGATGGCTGTGAGTTACTTGAATAGAAATTTTTATAATGATTACAGGCACACACAACACCACATTCTTGAAATTATATTGCTTTGTGTTACAAAGAGCTTATTCTTCCCATAATGGCATCTTGATAGAATGTGGGTGGGCTGAATAGCTCCCAGGGCATTAGCAAAGCAATGACATAAAATCATTGTTTTATTTTCTGTAGCTCCTCTGCATAGCTTGGGGGAAATTATGTGACTACTCTACAAATGATGGGAAACTGTGAATTCCAGAGAAATGAGTCAAGGGATTGTATGACATCAGAAAGTAAGAAAGTACAGTTTAGGTCCGATGTCATGAAATCAGGATCCTGCCGTTTATTTTCTTTCTATTTTAGAGATATCTCCTCTATGAACTATGTAATTATTTTAGCAAATTTTCATGATTCTTCCTTCATTTTCATTCTTCCCATTTTCACACCCAAACTGTGTGAGGTCAGCCCTCTCATTTTCATAATTAATATTACAGGGAATTATAGCAAGTTGAGTAGTTAGGTGTATACACAAGCAAGCCATCTAGGATTTTACTTTATTGTACATCATATATTTATCTGAAAACCAAACTAATGTCAATGTGGGGCAATTAGCTACAATCTGGGCTTAGCTCCACCTTCATTGTTAAGTGACCCTAAGTCAACTACATGACATCTCTAAGTTCACTTAACCCTGTAGCTAATTCATGGTTAACTATCAATGTATGTCTGTTGCTGTTGTTTAAACAAATGTTTTTTTCCTCAGAAGTTTGATAACCTTTATAAAATTCTCGGAAGTCTTGGTTTTTAACAAAAATATTAAGTACTAGGGCAAAAGTTGTGCACTAATCATAATATCCCCAAGAAACAAAGTATGTTGAACAACTAAATTAGCTTTTCTGACACTACTTGCTTTTGAGGAAATGTACTAGAATCCTTCATTTCACAAAATCATTTTGCCTAAATACAAAACCTAAGCACATTAGTCATTAGTCTTAATGATTAACAATTATTAATGCATCAATTTGTTAATTAAATAAATGTAGAATAAAAGATTTTCTTCATAGTTGTAGATGATATATCTCTTTTTGCCAAATTTTCAAGCAAGTTATATTAATTGCTTTTTTAAAATTATAACATTTTGCAATATACTTTGTTATAAGAAGACATGGAATAAAAAACACTGCCAAAATAACATTAAATTTAAAGTGTATTTGTACACAGTATAATGGCTGACTCTGGATGTGACTTCTGTGCCTAGATCTACACATCTATTATTTAGAATCAGTCTGAGATTGTAGGTTCTCATTCACATCCCTAATTATCTCTCCACCCAGACTGGCAAACTCGTCTCACCTGTCACCCTGCTGATGACAGAGGTGGGAGGGTTTGATGCCTCTGTGGCCACAGTGGAAGAGCTGATTCTAAGCATGCGAATCTTTGCATTCACTTCAGAATTTGTACATTTAAGGGCAGGACATTGGTAAACAAAACCAAGTCTTTTTTTTTTTTCCTTTATTCCAAGATAATTTGAAAGATGTTATAAATACTTAACAAGGGTAACTGTGAACTCTCACGAAATGTGCTAGGTTTCGTATTTATGTGAAATGATTTTGACTAATCTCCTCTACTCAAAATAGAAGACACCATGAACTTACCTGTGATGTTTAAAATCCCTGAAATGGTTTTAAGATTCTTTAAAATATTTTCTTATGATCCTTATGCATTTTTTAAATGGGTTCTGGTTCCATATTTAGAATTAAAGAAAGGCTTTGTGCTTTAGTGGAAAACTGCATAGTCTAGACCCTAAAGGACATACCATGGGGTTACAGGATTACAATCCCACAGAAGCAGTTTTACAACTCTATAAATTGTGGGGAAAAAAAATTTTTAAAAAAGAAATCCTATAGAAAATAAAAATAGTTCTTGTCTATAGACAAGCAATTTTTTAAAATTCCCATAGGTACATTATAATTACACAACAGTGGGATTCATTATGCCATATTCATACATGCACATATTATTTGATCAATCTCATTTCCCAGTACCTTCCCTTTCCCTCCCCCATCCATTTTCTCTACTCCACTGATCTCCCTTCTAGTCTTGCTATTATTGTTTTAATTACTGCATTATAACTCATTGCAATATACAAATATACTACAATTCATTGTAGGAATTGAATTGTAGTATATTTGTACATTTGCATTTGACATAGCATAATATGGTATATTTCCTTACTTCCACACATCCTTCCCTCCTCCCTCCCTCTGGATCCCCTTCCTATACTCTATTGGGTTTCTTTCCTTTTTTTATTCTCTCTTTCTCTTTCTATCTTTCTTGTTTCCACATACAAAAGAAAAACATTTGACCCTTGACTTTCTGAGTCTGGTTTATTTCAGTTAGCATGATATTCTTCAGTTTAATCCATTTACCCACAAATTATATAATTTAATTCTTCTTTGTGGCTGAGTAAAAATTCATTGTGTATATATAACACTTTTTTTTAATCAATTTGTCTGTTGAAAGACACATAGGCTTATTCTATAACTTGGCTATTGTGAATTGTACTACTGCAAACATTGTAGGCATGCATTTCTTTAGTATACTGACTTTACTTCTTTTGAATAGATACCAAGGAGTTGGATAGCTAGGTCATATGGTGATTCCATTCCTAATCTTTGAGGAATCACCATACTACTTTCCAAAGCCCCACCAACAATGTACAAGTGTACGTTTTCCTTACATCCTTGCCAGTAATTATTGTTATCTGTATTCGTTATGACTGCCAGTCTAACTGGAGTGAGATGAAATCTCAGTATAGTTTTGATTTGCATCTCCCTGCTTACTAAAGATGTTGAACACTTTTTCACACATTTATTGGCCATTTGTTTTGCTTTTTTTAAGAAACATCTATTTAGCTCTTTTACCCATTTATTGACTTGCAAATTTTGTCCTGTAGGTAATTGATCTCCTTCTCCATCCACTATATCTTTTATTGTCCACTCGCACATATATTTCAAAATTCCTGTCTGTAAATGCATTTGTTCTTAAGTTTTTCTCTTGAGCCAATTATAACAGCTGCCTGGTTCTCTTAATGATTAATAAATAGAATTAAGATTTTAACACATGTTCATTTTGTGTCTGTATGACACTCATTGATTTTATCTTATTCTAAAAGTTCTCTTTTCACAGATTTTATAATTTTCTTTAGCTACAAATAAACTAAGTGAGGCTAAATAATGTCTCAATGTATTATTTTCTTAATTTTAAAGATACAGCAACAGGGGATGGGATGTAACTAAGCAGCACAGCCCTTGCCTAGCATGCACTAGGTCCTGGGTTCCAACCCTAATATCATAAATAAATAAATAAATAAATAAAATATAAGTTCCCAAAGGTAAAGTACAGGGGATCTGTTTAACCTTGCTAGCATGAGTATTTTTTTCCTATTTCATGGTCTATCATGGTTGGTTGAAATCAATTGGTATCTCTTCCACCTATTACCAACAGAATTCAAACAAGTCACACATCGAATTTTTCATTTCAGACATTTCACACATTCTTTCTTATTTGATGCACATTCCACTTCACATCATTGTATATTGATTACTCCCTGTGTCAGGAATTCAATCTCAGATTCCATCAGCCTGTCCTTATTACTATGAATGGGATTTCCTTGTTCTCCTTGGTTTCTTCCTAATGAGACTCACTCCAGTCATGGTAAGTTACTTTATGATACCTTTTTGTTCATGTTAATTCTACTTTAAAATCTCCCTGGAGCAGAACTTGGCACACAGTGATCATTCAGCACTTATTTATGACTGGATGAATAAACGAGTGTTAGTACTGGGCTACAGTTTGAATGTGTCTTCTCCAAAACTCATGTTGAAGCTTAATCCTCATTATAGTGGTAGTAAGAAATGAGGCCAGTTGGGAGACTGAATCATGAGGGGTCCACTCTCATGAATGGATTGTTGCTTTATAAAAGGGATGTGAGAACTAGCTTAGGCCTCTTTTTCCCTCCCGCTATCTGCCATGTGAGGACAAGGTGGTCTTCCTCTCAAGAATGCAACAACAAATGGCCATTTGGAAAGGTGAAGGACTCGTCCCTCAGCAGACACCAAATCTGCCAGCACCTTGATCTTAAATGTCCCAGCCTCCAGAATTAACAGAAAATAATTTTTTGTTGTTTATAATTTGCCCTATCTTTTGTTACAGTAGAACTAGACTAAGACACAATTTGTCATTCTACAACATCAGTTATTAGATATGGATGAATGTGTGATGATTTCTAGAATATAGAGATTGGGCTCTTGAGGAATTTATAGATAAGTTTTTGAATGTTTAATGTAACAAACACGTGTAAAAGTAAATCAAAATATTGTTAATGGTGAATACTGTTAACCATAACCATTTTAAATTCAATATTTAAAAGTTTTTAAATCCCTGAAATACTTATATTCTGAAACTCCTAATGGAAGCATAGGGATTTCATTTCTTCTCCCAAGTTATTGATTTAGCAGAAGAAAGATCAAAATGAGATAAAAATCTCTCCCTTCATTTTCCTGGAACTTGAGTCTTCCAGATAATAAGTTCCAAAGGACTGTTCCTGTCAGAATCACAACCATAAGCCAAGGATCTAGCACCATGCCTGGCATGAAATGAATAAATGACCCTAAATGCCTCAGTCATACTTATGTTTATATTTATAAAAATCACATGTGTGTCACAACACCAGGGGAGGAGTATAGGTGCCAGATTTCTTCCTCTCTGAGGCTGAAGTATAAAATAGAGGAACAATATTTAAAAGACAATCCTGAGGGTGCTCAGACTGTGCCACGGGATGATGCTGACTGAATTCTCTGAGTGGTTGACAAGTCAAGAACTTCAGGACAGTAAATGTCAATCAGTGGTAGACTGTTTGCCTAGCATGCACTAGGCCCTGAGTTCACTGCCCAGCACCACAAAAAAAAAAAAAAAAAAAAAAAAAAATTAAATTAATAACACAAAGATCAAATTCATCTTGGTTCCTTCTCTACTCCTCAGAGTCACATATTAATTTTAGATACAGATATATTAACAGCCATAGGGCAGGAAGCAAATGTGTGGATGTACTTTATTTGGTTGTTCAATTTAAATTACAGAGCTAATAAATCATACCAGGTAAACTGTCACTCAGGTCAGCAAGTAAATCTGGGAGAATGCAGCAGCTATATTAAAAGCATTACTCAGCATATCTGGGCAATTTGGAGGTGGGAGGATGGCACATATCACAAGTCCCCAGGAAAGAGCCTTCCACGGTTAATGTTCCAGGAGCAACCATCGGTGGCCTCCCAAAGGAGATAGAAGCAACACTGCCTTTAGTTTCAATTCCCAAACTCAAGAGGATGGATGGATTCTGTCTCCTCTTTATTATTGACTAGCAAAAATGCCTTAACTCCTCCCAGACCTTTGCAAAGTAAGGCCCAAGAGTGACTTTAGAGGATTGAATTGAAAACTAAATCATAATAAAGTCAAAGAAATGAGGAAAGCACGTGACAGTCCTTAGTCCAGAAAGCAGTCAGACCTTCTATTTGCTTCATTCTAACGTATATGTCCCTGTGAATACACAACCACTTAGAGATCCCACCTCCCTGTTCTATTCCCAATTAAGCACACGACTGCCAGATGTGGTGGCGCACACCTGTAATCCCAGCACTTGGGAGGCTGATACAGGAGGATTGCAAGTTCAAAGCCAGCCTCAGCAATGGTAAGGCACTTAGCAACTAAGTGAGACCCTGTCTCCAAATAAAATACAGAAATATCGCTGGGGATGTGGCCCAGTGGTTGAGTGACCCTGGGTTCAATCCCCAGTACCAAAAAAAAAAAAAAAAAAAAACATGACTACCTTTCAAGTATAGTTAGAAGTTAAAACATACGTCTTTATAATCTATGTAAAAAAGTTAATTTAATAAATTATAGACACCATGCCTATCCTATTCTTTAAAATTGACATTTTCAATATTAGATATATCATAGGCCCCTATCCGAATTTACCCATGGCAGGAGGTTAAAGTACTCCACAAAGGGCAGGCTGGGAATGAGAGTGGATAGAATCCAGGGAGGTGAAGGAGGTAAGATACCTGTGGTAAAACCTGTCCAGAATCAGGTTTAGGAAGAGTACAAAGCGGGATCCAAACTAGAGGAGCAAGACTGGATTGTAGCTTCTTGTACATACCGTAGAGATGATGAGGTGCATGGAATTCCAGGAAATCTGTTCCAGTAGGAAGGGAACCTCCCTCCAGGACAGAGTGTGGCAAGAACAAGGTGGACCACTAGGCCTATCAAGTCAGGTGGTTACCTGAGAGATTCAGGGAGACAGAGCATCATGACTCCGCATGTATTAAGGAATAGAAAAGAGAGACTCTGGCATTTGGAAGGGGTAGGTACCTGACGCTCAGGTGCAGAGTGGCAGAAAAACAACTGAAGAAAAAGCGTTCCTGGTATAATGGTTAGCTGCCTTCTCACTGATCCAGGAGAGAAGAAAGAAACTTGCTAAGGCCTTACATTTTATTTCTGTGAGCTTAGCTTGGACCAGATAGGACGTGCCAAATACAGAGAAAACAAACTTAAGATGACTAGAGACTTTGAGGACTCATCTGAGTTAAGAAGATTAAAAATGGAGGTCATGCCAAGTGGAATTGGGGTCTAGTAGCTTTTCCTGGTTTACAAAGACATCTCCAAATCTTCATCTCTTCCATCTTCCTTCAATTATGTCCATTGTGCTAACTACTCTTCTTAGCTCACATCTGAGGTAACTCAGTGTTTGTAGTATTCTAATACTGCTTTCAAAATGTGTTGACAGCTTTAAGGGTTTTACCACTCTAAGAAAAGACCCAGTCGGTCATGTGCAGATGGGAGTTCTATAAGGTAGTTTTCCTTGAATAGGCCATAAGTTTGATTAATCAAAACTTGGCAAATCCCGAGGCAGGGGTTGTGGCTCAGTGGTAGAGCGCTCACCTAGCATGCATGAGGCACTGAGTTCAATCCTCAGCACCACATAAAAATAAAATAAAGGTATTGTGTCCACCTACAACATAAAAAAAAAAAAAAAAAAAAAACTTGGCAAATCCCAGTGCTACACAAATACTTCAGTTGTAGAAAGAACCTTCAAAGCACTCTTTTAAGCAATAGGCAATGCAAAAATCTCAAGTGCAACGAAAAATTTGGTGCATTTTGTTGAAAGTATTTGTAGTTCTGTTTCAATGGGGCATAATACACATGCCCAGACATATAAAAAGTTGAAGAGTTATCAAAGTATTATTGAGGTGATGACTTTTTAAAATGAACTTTTATCACTAAAAATTTCAAACACAAATAGAAACAATAGTGCAATAAACCTCATGGTCCCAGATTTGACAAATATTCAACCTTTTCTGACACTTATTTTGTTTATACTTTTTTTTCTTTCACTGACATTGGTTGACATGTGTTTGACACTAAAACTGGAGTCAATATTTGTCAGTCGTTAGAATCAGTTCTGGCTTTTTCTGAATGCCTCTTCTAAGAAACCACTTCAGTATTTTGATTTGTTCACCTACTTTGAATCCTTAGCAACAAATGTTGAATGCCTGCTTTGTGAAGGCTGGATGTACTTGAAATTCCTCTGCGTTCAGCTCTTAAAAGTGTCAAAGCAGTTCCAGGAATGTCAGACATCTTTCTAGATTTCTTTATCTCCTTACATACATGGCTTCCTGTGGCACAGATACAAAAAGCAATCTAGCCAAGTCATGTATATAATAATATGCCAGCATATTGGTATTTAATTTCTGTTTAAGAGCATTTGCCTTCTACCACTTTCTTCCAAAGCAATATTGTGTTGTTTTAATAATGCTAAATTAGAACAATGAAAGATACTGCTAATTATTTTTTATTTTGTTTGCATATCATTACAACCTTGCCTTGTGCCTATAGAAAAGCAGCTAACAAAGAGAAGCCACAAATGTAACCGTGGTGTTTAAAGGTGGGATAAGATAATCCCCAGCTCTTTCTAACTGCTTAGAACTTTGCTCAACATACGTGTCACTGTCTCCTGTGGTTTGCTTTGTTCTGAGTCGTGCCTGCTGGAATGGAGGGTTTGTGAGCATCTCCCATTTGACCTCTTTATTCATGAGTTGATAAACCCGTTGTTTGAATTTGCACAGAGCCAGAACTTGACACAGAGTTTTAACTGGGGGAACTTAAGCAGACCTTGTATGTATGTAAGGGTCAAATGCATTTTTTTCTTTTCACAATAAGTGTATTGACAGTTGAGTTTTACCTGTGTTTATAACAGAATTTAATGAAGCTGTTTCTTTAAAAAAGAAACTCTAACTCATAAGACCAGGTAATTGGAGACTTTAAAACAGAAAAAAAGTAAATAAATAAATAAAAACAGAGAGAGAAAATGAAGCACTGACTTCTGAGAACTTGTAAATGAGCTTTATTCATCCAGTATTTCACTATGTCTGTTTACCATAAGAGCACTTTGAAATTTGGTATAATGACATTAAATAACCACAATTGAGACAAACATTCTGTAAGAGACTGTTATGGGTTGCTTCTAATGTGGTAATAGATGTCATTTTAAAAATGCAACTGTACCGTCTGGATGAAAGACGGTGACTCCTAACACATTGGTTACAGACAATTGAATATTACAGCTGTCTTTCCTCCTGACTCACTCCTATCGTTTTATGGAATGCAACCAGTGTTGGATTGGCACAGAATTCTTGCAGGATCAAGTAAAGCAACATTCAGAAACCTCTTTGTGTTCTCTCTAAAACAGGTAATATATCTGCATGGCTAAAAGATGTACTTGCCTCCAGGGTGGGGAAGAAAAATGAAACCTAAAAAACACATTTCTGAAAATCAGTGGGTCTATCTGAACATAAGGATGTACACAACTTCTCCAAGATGCAGTCTCCTTCTCTGTAAAATGGGAATTCCAATACCCCAGAGTTATTAAAAGCAAATGTGCTGATAGGAAGAAAGAGCCCAAACCAGAGCTTGCTGCACAGAAAGAATTTAATGATCAGCCTCTGCTATTTTGAAAAGGTGATGCGTTAACTTTAGAATTCCATTTCATTTAATAAATTGTCTCATCTACTCAGTGGCTTTATACCTCTCTTAGTTATCACCGCTGGCCCCTGAATCAATTGATGTTTTTGAATGTATTCCTGTTGGAAGTACATGCCTTGTGGCACTAGAATGATAAAGATTGAGTCACATACTCTCTGTAATTTTTCCATCTTGTGCTGCAAATAAACAGAATCTTACTTTCCATGTATACTGTCAGAGACAAATATGGATAGAAAAAATATCCTCCTAAAAATGAAATTATTTGACACTTATCATTGTCATATCAAAGTCCAATTTTTCAGAAAATATTGAGTTATGTTTATTTTTTGTCCTGTCAATGTTGGCTGACATCTAAAAAGGATCAATCTATTGCCTATGAATTCTTCTTCATGCACATTTTATGTCAGCCTTTATTTTCAACACATTTTTAAAAACCATTTTATGATCAATTCGATTTTTCTTTAGTCACATTGGAAGAGAGAGGAAGGGAATTTGCCATATTAAAAAAAAGTGATTGTCTTTCTATAAATGAAGATTCATAGTGCTGAATTTACCGATGATGGTTTCACAGTCAATGATGATGTATTGCAGTTACTCATATGCCCACCTTCTGATATGCATTTTGCTATAGTTATTTCAAATCTTTCTTCTCCCTCCCATTCATGAGTCAATATCCTGAAGTTAGTTATATCATCATCACATGTACTATAACACTTCCTAGATACTACACTGTGCTTTTATAAATGTTATGATAGTAAGTAATACAGGGCGTGGGGTGAAATAAATGGTGTTTTCTTAGAAAGAGATGAAATCACATTTCCTGCTGGAGTCCTGGGTGTTCATCCACTTCTCCCCAAAATAAACAATAATCGAGGAGTGAGTCCAGTATAAATACACATTTTAAAAGAAAATGGTCTCTAAATTTGAGGAAATTCCCATTTTTCCATACTAAAAATAACATCACAAGGTGCCTATTCGCCTCCAGCATGATGGTGACATCAAATATTTTGTTGGACAATAATGTGGGTCTACATTTTATGCATTCAGATCTACCACATGCTCTGCAGATCTGTGACCCCTTCCCACCTGCAAGTCTTTCCTCTCTCAGTGCATATTACCTTCTAACATACACAACAAACTCATTTATCATAGCATCATCTCTTGTCCCCATGTAAAACGGGGTCTCCATGAGGCAGAGATCTTCTCTGACTTGTTCACTAATAGATCCCTATGGTCTAGGAGAAAGCTTGACATCAGTATTCAAGAAATAATTTTTAAATGTGCGCAAAAATTCGATTCTGATACTTTTGCTAAAGCAAAATTAGTTATAAAAATTAATGTTTTCTTCTTTAAAAGCAGAAACAAATAGCAATTTCCAAACATTTATCTCCAACTTTAAAAGATAGAATTTCAAGTTACCAGGCATCTACTATACTACTTTTTTTTTTTTTTTTTTTTTAAACATAGTAGATTCTAGACCAGGAAAACAAAATGAGAAAATCATGCTAAAAAACGTCCAGGTAAGAAGTCTAGGTAAGAAGACAAGGGTATCAGAACTAATCACATATTTTGATGAAATGATAAGGCCAAAGAGGCAGAAAGCATTTCTCGTTTGCCCATAACGATGCCAAACACGTAACGAATGTTTACTGAACAAATAAGTGAGCAAATGAATAAACAACCATACAAACGAATAGCATTCTAGTAATGTAAAATAGTCACATGTGATAATATTTATCCTAGAGAGCCAAAGTCTTGTCCCAAAGAAGTCAACACCTCAAGGGCAGTTTAGGAGTGGAGGTCAGGAGAAGAGTATGACTAATCAAATCATTACAGGAAATTCAAATGATCCTGGAGATAAACTAATTGTACACAGAGCTTGCACCAGGGTGTTAACATTCTATTACTAAAACAAAATACCTGAGATAATTAACTTAAAAACAGGTTTATTTTGGCTCACAAATAAATCTTCCATGTCAATCTACTGTGACATTACCCTAGTATTGTACTTTGGATGTAAAAGACAGACTCCTTGCTTTTAGGCCTCTGGTGAGGTGTCAGATGACAACAGCAGGGAGCCTGTGATGGAGCAAAACTGCTTACATCATATTCAGGAAAGCAGAAAAGAAAGAGGAAAAGACTGGGGTCCCACTATCCCTTTTGAGGGCATGCCTTAAATTGTACAAGGCCCCACTTCCAAAAGGTTCTACTTCCACCCAAAAGTACCATCCTGGGGACCAAGGTTCTAAAACATGGGCCTTTAGGGGACATTCAAGATCCAAACTATAGCAATCCACAAACACAAACCCACATCCTTCAAATGACCATTTCTACATTACAGGTTTTCCTTCCCCATCCTCTATTTTAGCAATCTTGAATTTCAGTGAGAGGTGCATATGAATTGAGCAAAAGAAACAAGTTTTTTAAATTCACTACACTTACCTATTTATATTCAAGTGCCTCAGCTCCTGCAGGCAAAGAATCCAGTGTCTTGTTCAGAGACCATCACTGTCCCTATGCATTATGTGGCCAAACAAAGTCTACTTTGCAAGTGTGAGCCAGAATTTCTGGCATTTACCGTCCACTAATTGTAGCCTCCAATTAGTCTCTCTTGATAAGAAAAGGGAACATGTCTTTTCTGATGTAATCTTGTGCTACAAGCAAATTGGTGTAAGAAACAGATTACAGCTTTGTGCCGCTGCAGTATTTTATTAAACTGAATCTGAAATCCAGAAGGGAGTTTTTAGCTGGGTTTTCTAAGTATTGCCTCAACCTTAATTTTACAACTCACCACAAATCAGTGCTTGTAGGGAAGGAATATGAGTCTTCCGTGGTGTGCCCTCTCTGGTTAATTTTACTGGAACTACCCAGTAAATGGCTTTGGTATTTCATAGGAATACACATTTCAATAGATGGAGCCTTTGTGTCCTACATAACATGGACTCCACAAAAATTTTACTGCTCTTTCAAAAGCCAATTTTACTGGCATTTAGGGAGGATCTTTGTTAAGGGATATGAACTTCACAAGAGGTTTCCTATTGTGATCTGATGCCAAAACAGGGATTCTCAAAGTTTGGTTCCCACAAGAGCAGCAAGAGCATCACTTGGAAGCTTATTAATAATGAAAACTGGCAGGCCACAGAACTTTAGGATCAGAATCTTGGAGGGTGGGCCCAGCAGGCAGTGCCTTAACAAGACTCCCAGGTGATACTGATGCAAGCTCAGGTTTAAAAATCAAAGGTTCCAAGAGGGCATTGAGGTGCTGGGGATGTAATTCAGTGATAGAATGAGTACTTAGCATGTGTGAGGCCCTGGGTTTAATCCCTAGCATGGCAAAATGAAAAAAATAGGTCATTCAGGGGATGTTGCCATAGACCAATGATTCTCAAACTTCAGTACATTAGAAACATCTGGAAGACTTGCAAAGATGCCACTGCCTGCTGGGTCCCATTTCACATTTCTGATTCATAGGTCGGGGTTGCCCAAGAATTTGCCTCTTTAAGTTCTGGAGTGATGCAGATGGTACTGGATTGTGGACCACACTTTGAAAAACTCTGAAGAAAATCTCATCATTTAGTTCTTTGCAATCTACTGTGATAGTACCCTAGTATTGTACTTTGGATTTAAAACAAGGGCCTTGGAAATCTAAAGAGTACCATGGTCTCCGAAATTTAAAAATTATCAAAACAAATGACAAACACCATGAGTCTTAAGAGGAGGAAGGCTTGCTTCTGAGGCTTTGTAAGGGACACTTGGGCAAATTGTATAATCTTGAAATGTACTTTAACTTTATGGAAGAGAGGACATTGATGCCTAATTGCACTTTTTTTTTTTTTTTTTTTTGTCTTGCAGTTTATATTGGAAAAATTCACTTATCTCTAAGTAGAAGAACCATATCAGTCAAGGATTTCTAATAAGGGAGTATCAGGCAGGCACTGACACAAAGATAAACCCCATCATAGTTCCTTCACTATCTTGCCTGGTGAACAAGTTTTAAACCTGCCTAGGAATCAGTTTCTCCTGTAAAATTCATTTAACAGATTTGCAATGACTCACCCATGTGCAAACACCAAACTTGATGCTGTTGAAGAGATAAAGATGAACTACACATGGTTCCTAAAAAAGACATGCACGTCCATTGCTACCATACCATAACAGAGAATGGTGCTGAGAAGAACACTGTAAATAATTATGAAATGAAGGCTCCTGTCATTACATATAATGATTTCTCCATTACCTGGACTCTAGGCTTGATAATTAGGATCATTCTCTCTTTCTGAGACAGAAATTTGTGGATAACTAAAAATGAAAGATACAGTGAGTCTCAAAAGAAAAGCATCCACCAATAATCAAAATGCAGGAAATGTCCATGAACCACTGGAACGCAAAACAAGCCAAGGACCCTCCTCTTTGCCAGCGAAAAGCATCATAATGTGAGGACAATGCTCAAGCCCAAGGAAAATTGGCCCAAAATTGTGTAACTCCACCCTGATTGTACTTCTAGTTCAGCCCCGAGCTAATGTCCCTCTGTAAATATGAACAGCCCAGACCAGGATGTAGCGGCTTCTCCCTCTGGACATGTCTCACATTCTCCTATGAATGTATGTTCTGTATTTTATCTGAAATCTTCTCACTCTCAAGATAGCACACATTCTCCTTGAATGTGTCTCCAATTACCTAAATAAATCTTTGCCTGTGCCTCCAACTGACATATCCTAACTTTTATTTTGGTGACATTTGTCAAAAATCCTACTCGTCCTGAGTTGAGGTACCCCTTGGGTAACTCCCTGGACCTCCTCCAGTGACATTTCCTCCTCTACTTCCACTAGCTCCTCAAAGTCCTACTGATCTCCCCTTTGAAATTTCTCTCAGCAACATTTGCTTCTTCTCAACCTTGATGGCCTACTCCCATTCCCATCTTTGCCGCTTCACTTTAATTGCTACACTGGCCCCCCACACCAGTCTGCATGCCCACCATCTTCCTTCTTTCTAAGAAATTCTACAGTCTGTTACCAGAGGCAGCTTTCTAGAATGTCTGAATCCTCCTGTTGCAAAACTGCCTCTCTTTATTGGGTCTGCCTAAATAAAGCATTCGGGCACCTCATGAAGTCCTTCCCTGTCCCATCCCACCACAGGCACAACTTCCTTCACTAGAGGAATTTGAATTTGAGTGAGGGGTGCATGTGAATCAAGCATAGGACCTGGTTCTTTTCTGTTTCACCAACACACTCAACACTTCTAAGCCACAAGCCTCTTGGAAGATTCCACTTTCTTCTCCACCCATCCACATTTGGTCCATCATTTAAGACCCTCTCAGAGCATTTTCTCTTAGTTCTCTGCTCACAGTGTTTTCTCTTGGTCTGAATTTCTACCACCAATCTCAATATGTTCATCACAGAGTCCTCTTCTGTGATTATTTTTAGGGCCTACATATGTCTGTCCTTTGAGGGGAGAGATTGTCTTTTAGTTTTGAATTTCTTCCTTCCTGCCATCCCCTTACTCCCTCCCCATCACACACACACTCTCCTACTCATACACACTTAGCACAGGGAATGCGATAGAAACTCTGGAAATGTTGGGTGGATGAGTGAAGTAAGGCTGTGAGCATCTGCTGTTTTCCTTTAGTTGGGCTGGCATGCATCCACCCTTCTCAATCCCATGCTTGCTCTCCTTCTGGTTCTGGTGCTGCTGAGAAACAATGAGCCTGGATCACTAGAATTCTGACTCCCCTGGTCAGCCAAGATCATTCACTGGTGGCTAAGTCATGCATTAAATTGCACAGGCCCAGCCAAATAGTACCAGTGAAACTCAACTTGAAGCCCTTGTCAGAATTATAAAGGAAAAGAAAATACCTACTGTTCTGGAAGCTAACTGGAGATTCACCTTGAAGCTCTTTCTCTTAGCAGAGAAAGCCTTCCTCAGACACACGTCAGCCCAGAGGAAATAAGAGTGGAAAGATTGCCAACATAATTGACCACCTGAATTCAGCTGTGTCTGAAGTCAGTGCCCTTAAATTTTCATAAGCCAATAAAAGCCATGTTTTCCTTAAGCTAGTTTGATTTGGTTCCTATTATTTATCAATGGAGACTAACTTTAATAAAAATAATAATAACTGATAGAAATCAAAAGTTACTATACAGTATAAGTGCTAAGCACTTAACTAAAAAGAAGTATTTAAATTTTTTGATAAAAGATCCTTTCTATGTAATTGTGGTGAATCAATAACACTGGAAGTTTTTTTGTTGTTGTTGAAATGAGATATCGATGGTAAACTTTATACCAGGCAGTACTACTGACCTCTCATGATAGATTGTATAACCCTAAAATGTGGAAAAATTATGGAGAAAATGTCAAAAACTACATTTCTAGCCACTGAAATACATATGTAATATAGCACTTTGATATATAGCATTTACAGAGCTATATGTGTATTATAAGCATGTATATATCTGTAATCACAATATCTTTACTCCATGGATCATGTAAGTTTTATGAATATTGTAGAATACATCTCCATAGCTCCATTTTCCCAAACATAATTAATTCATTAAGCACATGAAGGTTAATACACATATTTTTAACATTAAATAGCATTAGAAATATTTTACCACAAATAGAATTATAAAAGTTGATATACATTTTTTTTCAGAGTACAGAAGAAGTAAAATAAAGTTTTAGGTATGAATCTGATTAAAGATCTTCTGATATAAAAGCCAGAGGCAATCACCTTTATAAGAAACTAACAACAAAAACTGGTACATATAAAAAGACATAATTTGAGATTATAACGGATGATTTTATTAACAGAATCTGAATTCCTGCTTTTGTATTTTTGTCACTACTTTAAGATCTGAGTTCTATTTGCAATTTTTTAATGTGAGTATACAAATGGATATGTAGCATAAGTGGGCATTCACACTAAAAATGGAAAGAAATAAGGACTGTGACTTGGATTTTAATTTCATAAAATAAAGTATTTTCTCCAGGAAAAAATAAAGTCTTAGTAAAACAACTTTAACCCATACTCAATAAACTACCAGTCTTGAGTTTTAGATCATTTTAACAAAATGACTGATTAACTAGAAAAATTTCCCATTTGCTTGTTAAAACTATGTTGCTTGCCCACAAAAAGTTCATTGTCTCATACTCTATTAACTTTTAAACTCAGAGTGAGCTCATTTGTTCTTATTAAAGGAGAAATCTGCCTCCATTATGAGTGCACCATTTGTGATTCACCAGGAGGCCTTAAATTCAGGTGACCCCAACCCAGTAGGGTGAGAGGTGCCATCTTCCTTCAAAGGCAGATGCCCGCACCAGGACTTGTGAGAAGAATAAGAAAATCGAAAAATACAAATTAAAGAAAGGGAGGGAGAGGAAGGAGAGAAAGAGGGCAAAGAGAGTCTTGCTATGAGAAGACAGGCAAAAAGCCTGGGCCTCTGGGACACTTTTTCCGCAAGCTAATGTAATGCAATGCTCTTGCCTCTGTATTTCTCAGGTTTTCACTGACCTTCAGGTAGAAGCAACGCTTTCATTCAGAACTACCACAAGCCTCTGAATGACAATGCTGTTGCCCAGTTTATGTTAACGAGCCTGAGGCAAACATGAAATTAAATTCCTTCACCTTTAGAAGAGAAAAAGAAACTGATTATGATTATGATAGAAAGTTGTATTAGGGAAATCTTTTTAAAAATTTTTTTGACTGTCAAAACATTTTCAAAAGGGCCAGATTTCTTCAGTACAGCCAGGCTTGGAAGAAATAATGGAAACTTTTCTGAATCATGATCATGCACTAGTTGTGCATTGCAATCTTGGAGCAAGCCACAAAGAAATAATCAGGGACCTGTTTGCAAAAGAGATCACTGACTCTGAAAATTCTCAAAGACTCCAAATGCAAAATGACATTGGCCCACTTGCAGTTAGGAACCTGGCATATCCATTGGGAGTGTTGAAGCAGCAGAATTTGAAAATGCTAGCTGAGCCTGTGAAAGAATACAAAAGCGTGGTTTCATTTTGTCAGAGCCAGGAAAATAATGGCAGGAGAACAGCACAACCCCAGATCAGAGAACAGCATCTGAGGAGCCAGATCTACATTTGCCATTAAGAAGGTTCACTCTGGAATGTGAATGCACAGAACCAAGCAAGTATTTGAGCCACAAGACTACATCACAAGAGTTCCTGTTTATCTCTAGCTAAAAGCCAAATGCAATACCTTGTTCTAGTCTTAAGAATAGGGAAAAAACAGTTATGCCTGAATTTGACTAAGGAGAGAAAATTTTCTTTGTCTCAGAGCTCAGATAGAATTTTAAATATTTATTTGTATTCAGTCATATCTCCTGAATTGTCATTGCACTAGAATACAGTAAAGGGTAGAGCACTGAGCAAGCCAACCCATGACATGTGCATAGAGAGTTTATATCAGCAGTAGATAAACAAAGACTGGCTTAGGCAATGACTAGGATTTCTCTATCAATACTTTTCAAGTGAAAAAAAGGTCAGAATTTTAAAATCCTAAAGGATATAATGTCAGTAATAGAACTTGCTAAACAGGTTCATTTGAATTTTAATGTGCATGTGTACATGTGCTAGTAACAATGGGGACTACAAGGAAATCAAAAACTTGATTTTTCTAGGGATCCAAGGAACACTTGGAAAATTAACAGTTTAGCAATCACTCAAAACTAGGATTCCATACTTAGTTGCCATACTGCACAGAAAGTCCACCTGCTTGGATATGTCACACTTTGCAAACCATGAAACTTCCCTAATTCTCAAGGCTGGCAACTCAAAAATGGGGGTTGTACTTGAGGCCAACCTTCCCCAAAAATCTCTACTGATCTTTGAAGATTTCCTAAATCTCATATGGACAACCAACCATTATTGGGCAAACAACTTTTCATCCTTTCCAAATAGGAAACAAACTAAAACTGAAATATTGAAGGGAAAGGGGAAAACTAGAGTTGGGCCTGATTAAGGAAGAAAAAAAAATTTTTTAAATTATGAATATTCATTATATCAGGTCAACCAGTGTCCCTAGGTTTACAAAGGATAGGTACAGTGTGTAGAACCTATAAAATCTACCTCAAGCTTTTCAACCTCATAATCGCTATAATCTATTAAGTGATTAATACTTGAAAGTTATACAAAGAAATATTATTGATTAAATAAAATAGATGATAATTTTTCCAACATTAAAGGAACACTAAAAAATGAAAATTTTATTAAGATGGTCTCTACTTTCTATACCCCTCAGATTTTAACTGTGCAATAATTGTACTAATTTACATATATCTCAGTCAATACTCTGCCATTCAAGAGTAAAAACTGTTCTGTTAGGCTAGTTCCTTGGTATTTATTTCAGGACTATTTCAGTCAGCTATTTTGCTGCTGTGACTAAAGGACTCAACCAGGACAAATGTAGAAGAGGAGAAGTTTATTTGAGGGCTAATGGTTTCAGAGGTCTCAATCCATAGATAGCTGGCTCCAGACCTCCCTGCTAGAGGTGAGGTAGAACATCGCGGAGGAAGAGTGTGGCAGAGGGAAGCAGCTCACATGATGATCAGGAAGCAGAGAAAGAAAGACTCTACTCTCCAGATACAAAATATATACCCATAGCCATACCCCCAATGAACCACTTCCTCCAGCTACACCCCACCTACCTCCAATTACTACTCAGTTAATCCCATCAGGGATTGATTCACTGATTAGGTTAAGGCTATAACCCAATTATTTCTCCTCCAAACCTTCTTGCATTGTCTCACATGTGAGCTTTTGAGGAACTCCACATTTAAACCATAACAAGGACTAAATCCATGGCATTAAAATCTTAGCCAAAGCCTTCAATTCCTCTTAATGATCCACTAGAATAATATCTTTCTTTCCTATATTGTTTCCTTTCTCTTTTTCCTTCTCTTTAATTAACTAATAGATTTGATAAAGTTTGATGGTCTGTTTTTTCCCACTTGCATTTATAATAACAGTAGTGATATTGCACGAATAATGCAATGTAAGGAGATAGTCACATTTATTTGCATAGAACAAATGAATTTCTTAATTTAAATTTCTTAATTTGCCATTTGTTAAATTTCTATTGTGCTAGACTATAATGGTTAGCATACTGGGCATAACCAGCCCATGAAATAGGCATAAAGAGTTTTTATCAGTAGTACATAAAAGATCAAACTGAAACAAAAGAAATTAAGAGAACAAAGTCATTTAATAAAACACTAACAATGTTGTTTAGGAACGTGCTAACGTTGGACTAACATAGCAAACAGTCATAATCTAACATCATACTTTAACTTTCTGAACACCAACGATTTGACAAACAATTTACAGAACAGGCACAAGAATTTAAGACAGAATTCTTACTTTTAATACCCAACATTCATGTTCAAGTGTAATCAGTCTTTTATTATGGAGTGTTTTCAGCTGTACTACTTCCATTGATCAGGCTAATTGCTAAGTGTATTTGCTATTTCTGAAATACATACTGGCATTTTGATGTGATCTTGAAGAATTAGAATGTTCACATAACAACTAATTGAGCACATCTTTCACTTTAAAAGTTTACCACAAAAACTACATACATACATACATACAAATATAAAAACAAATAGTTCATAGCCAGGTAAAAATAAATAGAAATATTTTAGCTTTTTAACTTTAACCATAACTAGCAGTTTTATTAAAGTCTTGGGATTACATTATTATATTCTACAAAGTCTGCCAATTCCATCTGCTTATGCTTCTTTGGAGTTTGATATTTCTCTAAGCATCTCTAGAGTGATTTTAAATTACACATGTGAAGTATGTCATAGAGAATTTATTGGTGGTATTTACTGGAATCATTGAATAGTCTCCATGAGATTTCCAACAACTGTAACCTCACAAATGATCTCAAGATTTGGAATTGACAAGAATCTTACTTGCTAGACTCCTGAGAGATTTCTGAGGTACAATCAAAGTCAAACATTCAGTTTCTATAGGATTAGATGAATATTTGGCTATAGAGATGTGATAGTTAATTTTACATGTCAACTCGACAGGGCCAGGAGATGCTCGGATATCTGGTTAAATGTTTTTTTCCCTAAATGTCTTCAAAGGTATTTCCAGAATAGATTAAGATGTGAATTGGTGAACTGAATAAACCAGAAATCCCTCACCTATGTGGGTGGACATCATCTAATCCATGGAGGACCTGATTAGAACAAAAAGACAGAGGAAGGTTGAATTCGTTCTCTGCCTGACTGTTAGAAAAGAGACATGGATTCTCTCTGGCTTCGATACTTCTGGTTCTCAGGTCTTCAAACTCAGACTGAAATCTATACCATGGACTTTGGATTTATGACCTTCAAATTCCTCCACCAACTTCCCTGGGTGTCCAGCTTATGGACAGCAGATCATGAGACTTCTCAGAGCCTCCATAATCACGTAAGCCAACTCCTTATCATACAAATCTTACAAACATAAAATTATTCTATTTATATATAAAATTGTAGATGTAAATATAGAGATATCTTATTGGATTTGTTTCTCTGGAGGACCCTAACTAAAACAAGAGAGATCTGCATGGTCAAATACTATGTCATGGAACTTCCCAATTTGCCTAGAAAATGGAAGTTGGATTTTAAATGACAAGGCGAAGTTCTGCTTTCTAACATCCAGAGGACTCTGAACACATGTGTAGTCTGTATATTCAGTAAGCTCACTATTGACAATCTACCCCACATCATACCAACCACTAAAGATAAGAAAAAAGACCATGGCTACCCACATACAGACTAAACTTACCATCAGAGTCCAAGACAACCTGTACTCTGCTGTAATTGAAAGTGACAGAAGGGGTATTTATTCGTTTTGTCATTCAACAAAAATATATTAGGTACCTTGTATATTAAAGACTCCCCGCTATGTGCTGCAAGTAGAATAGTCAGTCAACAGGCAGATGAAGCCTTGCTCCCATAGAATTTATTTTGATTTTTAAAAAAGCAAGAATTCCATGACCATTGTCATATATGTTGAAAGGCATGAGCCAGAAGGTGGGGGGTGGTATATACAGAAGACACCCTGACTGGGAAGGGGGGAATACCAAGCAACTAAAGCTAAAGGAGACATTGGGGAAGCAGAAAGAAGTTTGGGAAAGAGCATTCTAGTCAGACTAAAAAGCATTTGAGAAGACCATAAGGCAAGGAGAGAACTTGGCTTGTCCGAGGAACTAATTTTTATTATTTGCCCTCATAATACCTACTCCAGGAGTTTTGTGAAATAAGATAATCTTTGTAAAAGCTCTGGCACCCTACCAAAACTATGGTAGATGCACAGAGTCAAAGTGACTGAGTCAAAGTGAGGAAAGGCGGGATGTATGACATGATGATGGAGAGAACTGAGGCCAGCCTATGCAGGGTTTCACAGGGAAGGTGAAGAATTTTTATCTTGACCCTGACAGTCTCTGGATGAGTTCAAACAGGGAGTGGTGGAATAAGACTTCAATTAATAATTTTTTAAAAAATTCTGCCTGCTTGTTTAGAGAATTGATTAGAAGTCATGGTATTGAGTTAAACTGAAATTCAGGTAACAATTTTTTGATGGTGGAGATAACAAAAAATAGATTGATTTGGGAGACGTTTAAGAGGATAAATGGACCGAAGTGAGGAAAGAATCAAACATGGTTAAAAATGGAGACTCAGCTGGGTGCAGTGGTGCACGCCTGTAATCCCAGCACTTGGGAGGCTGAAGCAGGAGGATCCGAGTTCAAAGCTAGCCTTAGCAATGGCAAGGCACTTAGCAACTCAGGGAGACCCTGTCTCTAATAAAATACAAAAAGGGCTGGGGATGTGGCCCAGTGGTCAAATGCCCTTGAGTTCAATCCCGGTACCAAAAAAAAAAAAAAAATGAAGACTCGAGTATAAAGGATGATTTCCAGGCTCCTGGTTGGTGCAATGTTCTATTGGTGATTCTGGAAGAGGGTGAGAAGGGGAAGACTCCAAAGTGTCCAATCCAGCAACTGTTGCCTTTAGTAGACAAAAAAGCCTCCGTATTTATGTATACCTTTTGGGGCAGAATGAAGTTTCAATCAGTGTTAAATACAATAGTATTGTTTAAATTTTTGTGTGTCTTCATTATCATATATCAAGGATTTAGGACAAATATAACCCCATTTGTAGCATGCAATATTTACCACTCAACTATAGTATGATTTATGTTTGCTCCTTCACTCTCACTTACTGTGCCCTGCCTGTCTTCTCTCCGTGGTTTGCTTCCCCGTGATTTGTATCTTCACTTCATCTGGATCATAATATGGGAAGAGGTGGTCAAGGGGGCCAGACTCCTTTGTTCAAATCCTGCTGCTACCACTTGCTATCTGTATGATTGTGACAATGGCCAAACTCTGGAAATATTTTTTTATGCACCTTATTTAGTCATTCACCTATCATGATACCTACTCCAGGAGTTTTGTGAAATAGGATAATCTTTATAAAAGCTCTAGTGCCATACCGAGACTATGGTAGATATACAAGAAGATGACTGTTGCCCGATAGTTTCAATTTCCTGGCCACTATCCTGACGGGCTCTCCTCTGACAAACCATGATGGCAGATATAACTCTCCTGATCCACCCTTGGGTCAGAACAAAGACGGGCCCCTTTCTAATTTGAGCCTGCTATGCATGTCTCATTGAAAGGGAGCCCTCCCCATCTCTGTCGCTACTGCGTGGCCTGTGTCTTCTACAATGTACCTTTCACAAACACCTCAAGACAACTACTGAGCCAAGAATCCCATCCTTGTATTCCTCTCTTTCTCCTTATTTTTTCTTAAAAACAAAAGGCAAAGAGCTCTTTTTGTATTCGTAGGAAATACCACAAAAAAGGGGAGGCACATCAGAGTTTCCTTGAGATTCCTGTGTGTGGCCTTGGAGGTACTTTAAGAGCCCCTGACTCCAGTACTTTTGCTTTCAGGAGTGTACAGACCCACAAATGATGTCCCAGCCTTTGGTGTTCCAAAGTGCTTTTGACTGAAACATTTGAGTAGTTGCTTATGTGAACATAGTGTTAGTTTCAGCTGCCAATTTTAGAATTAAATGGCTTACATTACTACAAAATTTTAGCAGAACATGTTTTCCAAAATAAATGTCATTAAATCTACACTCCCACCAACTGATTAGAGACTTGAACTCAGAAAATATGGCAAAAACAGCAGAACAGCTGAAGAAAGAAAAACACATGCTCACTTTATATGATAAAAATGGCTCTTCCCTTCCTCCCCCAGAACATTCCTCCCCCCTTGAGTAATGAGCAAAGTGCATCTTAATTCCCCTGATCAGAGATCCTAAGTTTTCAGTTCAAGTTGCGTTCACTATTACCAAATTTAAATTTTCATGGCTTAAGTGTACATGTTTAAATTAATGATGAGTTTCTCTTTATTTTCTTATTTATAACATAAACCTGGTCTGAAATACCAGTCAGGGCAGCAGTATACTTGAAGAAAGTTGCACAATGAGTCTTGGAAATAATTTACGTATTGCCTTCTGGAGCTAAGGATCCCACCTGTCTTCACAGAGGTTATCTTTATAGCTCTGAGAGTTAATGAGCCACGAAGTGATAATTTAAGGGCTTGTGTCACAGCAGTGGCCAGATGAGTTTGTCATTGTGATGGCATTTCTTAGAAAACCATCTCAATTTGTACCTTGTACTTTTAGAAGGGGGAGTGGCATTATACTTTATCCATTACCTCCATTTGTGATAGAAGCAGTATCTGATCACGTATGGCACATAAACAGTAAATTTAATTAAATGTGAACAAAGCCTTTTTGCATACCATATTTAAATTTTGAAATGTAGCCCAGTTTTTCTTCTATTTAAAATACATGGAAGAACATGCAAAAATAAGTTACATAGTTAAGGACAGATGTGATGACAACTCGAAGGTGCTCTTGCTGTGGGATGTGGCCCAGCACCACCAATAGAAGCAGGCTATTTTGAGGAGACTCAGTCTTGGCACTCCATATAGTTCAGTATTTTTGTCCTGACCAACCTATCATTTTAATAAAATTGCAAGCATAGCTTTGTTGTGACTTCATTCAATTCTAGCATCTGAAATGGTTTGATTTCAATCATCCTAGGGGTGTTTTAAAAGCCAAACCACAAGTTAGCCAGAGACATTTATTTAAACTTTCATGTTCTCTTAGATGTTTCTGGGCAAATTAGGGAATAAATACAAGTTTGAATAGGGGATGAATTTGTAGATACTGCCTGTAGAGAGGATGTAAGATTTATTAAGCTAATCAGGAGTATTCCTACAAGAGAATTTGACTAAGATCAGCTCAGACTCCAGACGACCAAAAGAATGATTGTCAAATGACCCCCACCCCCATCAATTTGGTCAAAAAGAACAAAAATAAAATGAACAATAAGAGTCCTGAAATATTTATTTTTCTTAATAGAAAAAAATCAAAATTCTAGAAAGATCCTACTTACACTCCACAAAATAAAATGTTTGAGGGAGATAAAACGATGCATATAAAAGATCATTATTTTATTTTTCAGAAAGCCTCAAAAATATAAAGTTGTTTAATATCTCTTGTATTCTAATTGTCCATTTTTATACCTTTACTGAAGCATCACCCTCCCTATAATAAATTAATTCCTCACAGCCCTGTCACTGATTACCACACAATAAGTTCAGATAAAGATCTGCTCAGAAATTTCTTTTACGAATATAATTAGGTCAATTGCTAAAAATACATCAAGGTTTTTAGAATGGAAGCTCCCAGACTAGATGTGTGATTGCTCTGTCAAAGCAAATGGTATGTGTTATGTAACGTTTAAAACTTGTGGTTGTTTTTGATTCCATTGTCTTCAACATCCTCAGCTCCTATCTTCTAGAGATCATGAGAGAAAAAAACGTCCAGTAAAATTCAAAACATGCTCTTCCAAGCAAGTTTTTCCATTAATTTTTAAACCCATGCATATGACAGGGAAAATAAAATCCATGTGTTTCTGACTCACTTACACTTAACACACCAAAATGTTCTTTTAAAAAAGAATGTATATCCAACAAGATGTCTAAACCTTTTCTCTCTTTCATACTGGTCCCATTTTGTGGATGCACAGCCCCTAAGGTTCAAGGTTGCTTCACAGCCCTGAACCCATATACTTGAGAATAAGGCTAAAACTTTGCAAATGTGCTTTGCTGTGACCTATTCAAAACATAATTTCAATTGAGCTTTAGATGTGATATTCTGCAAATTCTACTTCAGTCTTGAGAGTGGGAGTGAATGAGTCAAATGAAAATAAGCAAGAAAGAAGGAAACTAGAAGAAGGAAGAAGGAATGAGAAAGACAACAACTGATTTGCTTGGGGATATGGCACAATCGGAAGAATGCTGGGCCAGAAGAGCTGAGAGACCTACCCTCTCTGTGGCTGCTCATCTCAGCATATCTCAGCATAGGGAATATCTAGGTAAAAATGGTACCCATCCAGTGTGAAACACAACATCCACATTTATAAAAATGAGGGGGTCAGAATTAACAAAGTTGACTGAGTTGATTACCATGTGTCCTTCTGCTCCTGACACTTCTATTACTTAATAGATTTATCCCTCAACATTCAGGTCAATCAAAAGACTTAAGGAATTCAGTGATCACAAGAATCATGTGGGCCTGGCCTTTCTTCTACCTCTAGCCTTGTGCCTGCACTCTCCACTCCCCACATGACTCCGGAACATTTTCTCACCTCCTAGCTGCTCCAATTCCTCTGGCTTCGTGTTCCTATTTATCCACTTCCACTTCACATTCCCATTGATTCATTTCTATTTCATGTTCCTATTGATCCATTTCTCTGAAACATGAATCTTCTGCTCTCTCAAGTTCTTGCTTGGACATGAATTGATTTCTTTGGTCCTAGCATGGGATTTGGCCCCAGAACACCTGCCATGGTTTGCAGTCTCTGAAGCCCTTCCTGTTTTCAATCACAAAAGCTCAGGCTCCTGGATCAAAGAGCTCTAGAGGTCTGTGTGTTTTATATCATGAGAATTGGTTCAGATTTAAGTGAAGCTTTAGTCAGGTGTAAAATTAGGCAATCAAATATTAATCCATGATGACTTCTGCTCAAGTACTCTGGTTTGAAAACAAATTCAATCTGAGGAGAAAGGAAAATTACTCCCAGCCTACATAAACACGCAGGAGCTTTTTGATAGTTGTGTGTTTAATACATTTTACTTATAAGGAAAGATCACTAAGTCACAAAAACCTCTGAAGAATATTATTTGTCCTCTTTTGGGGAAAAAAAAATGGCCTACTGGCTTCTTCACAAAGTTTGATACAGATGGGCCAGTGTGGGGCTTTGTGACCTCGAAGTTCTTTTCATTTAAGGAACAGAGTTAGTGTGATATTTATTATAAGTCCCCTGACTAATGTCTTCACATTTGAGAGATTCTGTTTATGCTTGTGATGATTTTGATGCCTTTTGGTCATTTCTCATGTTTATCACTCAAAAGATTTTGTAACCATGTGTGTGAAAAATGGTTTGCCAAGTTTCAAACCCCTTGGAATTTCCTTCATTCTCCATTCCGAGTCAGACTTAAGCTCTTGCAGGTTCTGTTTACTGCTAGCTAATGATGACTTCCTTAACCAAATGGAGGAAAGACTTTTGAACATATATTAAAATGTGTGTATGATTTCTGAGACATCAAATAGCTGGAATAACAAGTCAACATTTTGATGAGTTAAGTGTAAATTAACTAAAAACATATGGACTAAATTCTCCTTGAAACACAGATGGTTTGAGAAACCTAGAAATGCCTGGAAAAAAATATGGCTTTTATTTTCATGAACCCCCAAAGTTTGAAAAAGTAGAAGTAGTTGAAGGTTAATTTCCATCTCTTTCTAACTGGTGCTTTAATTTTTTTTTTTTTTTTTTAATGGATGGTATCCTCTTTTTTTCTTCTTGTTTTTTTCTGTTATTGTTTTGTTTTGTTTTAACCTGGGTCAATTAAGAAATGGAAGGTCTTTCTTCTTCCTTCTCTTACTCCAGGTTAAGTGGGCATCTTCCAATGGGTGAAGAGTACTAGTGTGACCAATTCAATATCAAGACATTCTTCAGTTATATTTTCTAATGGCTGAAACAATGGAAGTGTGACTAAACCTGTATAGTGTTCTATTCCAGCCCTGCCTCCTTCGTTCAGTTTTTTTTGTTTGTTTTTTTTGTTTTTGTTTTGTTTTGTTTTGTTTTGTTTTGTTTTTGTGTGTGTGTGTACTATTAGAGTGCTAAGTCATGATCTTCTGGTGAAGACTTTGAAATGTCCTATGGCCTGTGTTCAGCCTGTCTTGACCCTACTCTCTAGGTCTCCATGGGATCAAGCAACAGGAAGTCCATGGGAGGTGAGGTAAGCTTAGGGATGGCCACACTGTGTTGAGGTCAACATTTTGCTAATCATAAAGTGACATTTTCCTTAGACATCTTTAAACTTATCATACTTCCAGGGATCTTTGGGAAGAAGGGATAATGCGATGAAAGAAAGGAAAATCTGAGGCAAAACTCGAAATCCCTGGACCAAAAATAAAAAGTCAACATATTACTGAACATCATTGAACACCAACCATTGATTATTATTTCTGGTATCAGGATATTGTTACCAATATTTGAAGTAACTCTTTTTAAAACAAACTTTTTATTTAAATAGAGATATTTCCTTTTCATACAATCATGTATTTTTCCATTTTAAGTGTTCTTTATTTAGCCTTTTAAATGATAAAGGAAATACACAATTGTATGCCATGATGCCCAAATTTTAAAAGAAAACATAATCACATCACCAAATCACATCACTATTAATGCTCATATCATTATTGATATAGTCAATTTTAAAAGGCTAGTGTATAATTTCAAACCTGTTTTCATGTGTGTCTATAGACTGGCTCTTACTATTTTTCACAGAAAAAAAAAAGTTCACACTGTATCACACTATTTTTCCAGTTGTTATTTTCAATCAAAAATCTACTCTGAAAATCCATCCCATCTCAGCCATGATAGCTCAAACGTATGTTTTTAAATCACAGTTTAATATTCTATTAAATATTATATTGTCTATGCCATATTCAACCATTGTTTAATAGATAGACACTGTTGGGCTACACTAAAGAGTTTTTCAGGCAGATCATCATAGGTATGACCTTGTGTTTGGGAGTTTTGATCTATGCAGTACCAATGCTCAAAAGTGGGATGGCTAAACTAATACCATGACCATATTTAATTTTCAAAAGATTTAACTATAGTACCTTCTAAAAAGAAATGTAAAAACATATGAAAATATCTATTTCACCATATTTATCTTTGCATATTTGATGAACAGTAATAATTGCTCCTAGTTTTTCAGATATTTTCTATTCCATTAACTTTGGTTTTGTATTGCTGAGTTTTTAAATAAGATTTATTTCTGTAATTTAAAATAACAATGACAATAAATTTTATAAAGAGAAAATTGTTGATGTAAAATTTAACACAAATACAAAAAGAATTAAGTCATGTATTGACATGGGAAGAAATCCACCACAAATAAAATCTTGCAAAATCAAGATGCATAATAAAACAAACCCAAACAAAAATTTCCCACAGAGCCCAGTGTGGTGGGGCACCCTGTAATCCCAGAGGTTAAGGATGCTGAAGCAGGAGAATTGCAAGTTCAAGACCAGACTCGGTAATTTATGGAAGCTCTAAGCAACTCAGCAAGACTCTGTCTCAAAATAAAAAAATAGAAAGGGCTGGGGATGTGGCTCACTGATTAAGCATCCTTAGATTAAATTCCTGGTAGCAAATAAATAAATAAATACATACATACATACATACCTCTCATAGATGTTCATAGTTCTAAAATGGTGTGTTCCAAAATGTCCTCACAGTACTGCTTCTGGGTTCTCTCACTGGAAGGGAGGACTTCCACATTTCTAAAGACACTTGTATGTTGGAATGAGACAGACATTATTACCCTCTAAACATGTATGATTACACATCCAGTGTAATTGCACCATGAACAGCCAGAGGAATGAGAAGTTGTGCTCCATTTGTGTACAATGTGTTAAAATGCATTCTACTCTCATATATAACTAATTAGAAAAAAAAATTTTAAATATACACTTGTACTCCATAAATTTGAATGTGTATGTAACCTAACCTTTCTTAATACAAAGGAGCTGGTGGCAGTATAATTTATAAGGGTAATACCACCCATCCACCATTGTCTCCAGATAGTGACAGCTGCACTTTCTTACATTGGTAGTGTTAATACATTGATATGTTAATATGAATTTGACCTTGCTTCCAAAAACCTGTCAGGCTCAGTCTGGTATTCCAGAAAGGATTAGTGTGCCGCTAAATTCTTCTGGCTACTAAGTTCCTGATTCAATCTAATTAAAGGAGACTAATATAGAGTAGTTTTGATTTGCATTTCTCTAATTGCTAGAGATGTTAAACACTTTTTCATGAATTTGTTAATCAATTGTATTTCTTCTTCTGTGAAGTGTCTGTTCAGTTCCTTAGCCCATTTATTGATTGGGTTATTTGTTTTTATGGTGTTAAATTTTTACTTCACTCCTGTCAGAATAGCAATCATCCAGAATATAGGCAACAATAAATGTTGGCAAGGATGTGGGGGGAAAAGATACACTCATACATTGCTGGTGGGACTGCAAATTGGTGCAACCACTATAGAAAGCAGTATAGAGATTCCTCAGAAAACTGGGAATGGAACCACCATTTGACCCAGCTATCCCACTCCTTGGTTTATACCCAAAGGACTTAAAATCAGCATACTATAGTGACGTAGCCACATCAATGTTTATAGCAGCTCAATTCACAATAGCTAGACTATGGAACCAACCTAGGTGTCCCTCAAAAGATGAATGGATAAAGAAAATGTGGTATACATACTCAATGGAATATTACTCAACTTTAAAGAAGAGTGAAATTATGGCATTTGCCAGTAAATGGTTGGAGTTGGAGAATATCATGCTAAGAGAAAGAAGCCAATCCCACAAAACCAAAGGCTGAATGTTTTCTCTAATATGCAGATGCTAATTCACAATAAAGAGGGTGGGGCACTAGGGGAAAATAGTGTTACCTTAGATTAGGTAGAGGGAAGTGATGGGAGGGGAAGAAGGGGTTGTGGGGATGGGAAAAATAGTGGAATGAAACAGACATTATTACTGTATGTATATATGTGACTACATGACCAATATGATTCTGCAACATGTATGCTTAGAAAAATGAGAAATCATATCCCATCTATGCATGATATATCAAAGTACATAAATGCATTCTACTGTCATGTATAACAAACTAAAACAAATTAAAAATTTTTAAAAAGAGACTAATTTAAGTCACATTGCCAGGTAAAAAATCAACTTAAGGAACACACTTCCAAATGAAAAGATGGTACCTATTTAAAAGTGCTTCAGCTACCAAGTTGCTCTCCTCTTAAATGTCACTTTAGACACTGATAATTGTCAGACTTCTCTGACTGCTTCTGACATGAGCCATGCTCAGTGTTTAATAAGGACACATATGTATGGGACTAATTTCTAAGTTGGGTCTGTGGTACAATCCTATTCTTCAGGGATATTGCTGTCATTTGTAACTTCTCCTTCTGGGTGAAGTCTGGTGTACTTTTGTTAATTAGGTGTTTTAATCACTCAAGTTCAAAATGCAAAATCAAACAAAAAAATTTATACATTCTTCAATAAAATTACAAAAATATTTAGTTACAGCAGACTGGTAAAGGAATACACATACTGATCAATAAAATTCAGAGAAATTTCAGGAATAAGTGAAATTATAATGTACAATAATATACCATATAATACTATTATTATATTACATACATCACAATGTATGTTATATAATAAAACCATATTTCAAGTACATTAAAGTTTGGACTGTTCAACGTTAGTAATACAACTAGGTAACCATCTGGAAAAAAAATTTAATCCTACCTTGCCCCTACACCAAAGTAAATTCCAGATGAATCATATGTTTACACATAAGAAATTAAATCCCAGAAGTACTAATAACTTGAAAGAATTATTCTTACAGATGCCAAGTTGAATAATCGTTTTTAATATGTCACAAAATCAAGAAACAACAAAATAAAAAACTGATTAGACTATATAACAAGAACTTTCTATGTGTCAAAATACCCCATAAATAAGATAAATTACAAATGACAAATTAACTTAAAAATGAAATAATATATCCCCAATTAAGAGCCAATATTTTAATTCATAAAAAGCTCCTCAAAATCAGGAAGTCCAACAAATTGAAAGAAAATTTTTAAAGGAAAAGAATGAATGACAATAAAAAAAAAAACTCTCAAAAACATAAACATTCATCCTCATTCATAGAAAGATAAACATAAATTAAAACCATGAGATACCATTTTCTACCTCTCAGTGTCAATGATAAACAAGTCTTGATCCATTAATGAAGCCACAGGAAAACAGACATTCCTACTAACATTGGTAAGACTGTAAGAGCAATTGTATTGCAAAGAATTTGGTCACATCTACCATAATAAAAAAATAATCTTTGACACAGAAATTGATTTTTAGGAATCTATTTTACAGAGGAACTGGTACAAACTCAAAATAGTACATATTTAAGGATATTTATTACAGCATTGTTTGCAAGAAAAAAATACTGGAAACAACCAACAGGGGTCCAGTTAAATAAACTATGTTACCTCCTTATATTGGAACATTATGCATCCAAAGAATCAACCAGTTCTATGAGTGATAATATGTACTAATAAAGACGCAGTAAATAAAAGATGTACTCTTGCTCCTCTTCAAGGGTATTCCTTTCCACCCCTAACCCCCAAGTTATTGACTAGATGCAGAAGAGATACAGAGGAACAGAGAAGGAAATCTTCTCTACATTTTCAAAAAGCAAACAAACAAACTTTCCTCTATACATTAAGTACCATGCTAGGGAAATTCAGACCATAAAGTTTTACCATCATTCATATCAGAGACAACAGAAAAATATGATGAAAGGGAAATTCTTGAAAGACAGGAAGCAAAAAGGGAAAGAAAAAGTGGTGGGGTTGGGAGAGCCTGAAAAAGAGCCATGAAGAAGAGAACAAGTAGGAGACTGAGATTTCAGAGGTGAGTCTCCTCTGCACTCTTGGAGTTAAACCCCAAGGGGATGGGCAAAAATATCCAGACAGGCTGAGGGCAAATCTGGTTTGGTTTGGTTCTTTGGGAATAGTCTGAGAAAATTTCATACCTCTTAGAGAAATCCCATATCCTTCATAGCTCGTTACCTGAAACACAGGGTTCTACCTAAGCAGTTGGTCTTAAGACAGCACTACCAGTATCATCTGTCCTTTTCATCATATGTGCAGGATCCAGATCTTCTTGTATGCCCTGACACAAAGTTACAGAGTATATTTGTAGACCTAAAGACAAGTGAGGTAGTGCCAAGAGGACTTCAAGATATATGACTCAGAATAACCAATGTCAAAGCAGAGACCATGAACTAGGCGTCAGTGCCATGTCCAAAGGACCCCACAGGGCTGGTTACCTGCAGGGAGCACCAGCTAGAATGCCCAGCACAAGATCTCATCAGCTATTCTGCTGTGGGGACCAAGGAGGAGCTAGAAGAAGGACATAACAAACGTTCCCCCTTCCTTCCTTGGAACACCAATGTAAAGCTCAGCTTTCAGCACTATTATTTTTACTGGCCTGGAAAAGATAGCTTGACATTCTACACTGTACAATGACTTATATATTGTAGAAGGGATTTGTCTCCATCTTAAAGCAATGAGTGGCTTTATACAATAGATAGGAAGTCACATGATGTATGAGGATTGTGAAGTACACTGGTTTAATATATTATTCCTTTTACATGCATGTATTGTTTGTTTATTTGTCTGTGGTAAATCATCTAAAATTCTATTTGTCATAAATAAACATATGTATACATTCTGACTTTAATGGTGTAAAAAATCAATATATTTTTTGTTGAGGACTAATAAATATTTCATATTTGCAAATGAGGATTATATTTTCCCCTCAATATTTATTTGATAGATGGAAACTGAATAAAAGACATCAATACTTATTCTGTTTGAATCCACGTCTCTGTGACCTTGAACATCTAGCCAAGACTCCAGTAAAATCTTCATTTTTAGCTTCACCTGCTCTGAAAGCATCAGCATGTCATTTGTCCAAATAAAGTCAAAGTATGTGTCTGTGTGTGTGTGTGTGTGTGCGCGCGCGTGTGTGTGTGTAAATCATATATCTAATAGCCACAAAAATCTTCAGGTAAAGCAGTAATCAACTATTTATAGTGCTTTCAAGTATATTTCCAAATATAATGTGAGTATTCTTGGAAGCCCCCAAAGTATTTCTTGCCTTGTATATTCATCAAAGTGCTGGAAAATTACACAAGAGCAATCAGAAAAAGGCAGTTAACATGACTGGTTCCAATGTGACTACTTTACTCCTCCCTGTATGATTAATTATAACTAAATTGATGTTACCAGCAATGATTAATTTACAACTTAGGTGCAAAGTAAATGAACTAAGCAAATTGGAATTGGCACTAGCAATTTCTTAAGCTTCAGCAATGAACCCAAATCATGATCAGCTATTATGCACAGAATAATTTCTTCCCCAAAATGGTTCAAATCCATGGATGTAGTGCTTGGTTTATTTTTTATATGTAACTACATTTTCTTATATTTTCTAAAGCAAAATTAAATATTAAAAATTACCTTATTTTTTAACTTGTTTATATAGCATATGTACGCATGAGAAAATAAATGTCAAGTCTCCTTTACTCAAATAAATGCAAAATACTTTCTTCCACCCTGATCTTCTAGCATTGTTTTTTTTCCTTGTTGTTTTGCATTGTTTTTTGTTTTTTTTGTTTTGTTTGTTTGTTTTTTCCCCAGGACTGGGGATCGATCTCATGGCCTTGCACATGCTAGGAAGTGCTCTAAAGCTGCACTATGTTAATTTTGTTTGTCTGCTTGTTTTTGAGACTGAGTCTCCATAAGTTGCCCAGGCTAACATTGAACATGTGGTCCATCTGCCTTGGTCTCCCAAGTAGTTGGGATAACAGGTACACACCACCACTCCTGTCTTAGTATTGATTTTAAGAACTTAGATTGGGGTTGTATACAGACACAAAACCACATGTGACCCAATCATGAGTATTCTGAGTCAGTTTTCTCTTACTGAAAATGAAAAGAACTCTAACTATTCCACAAAACTGTTCAACAACAACAACAACAAAATATTTGAGATGTCTTGCCACAGAGCAGGCTTCCAGTGAAATGCTCAGCAAAGTTTCCAATAAGTTCTCCTGAACAAAAGTGCTATCTAGAGGATCCCCACTCCCTGGCCATCCAGCTTCATGTTTACTTACAGATTCAAGTTCATAAGACAGTAAAAGCCTAATGGTGTTATTTTTTTCCCAAATAAGCTGAGATACCAGTTAGGAAAATTTACTTCTGATGTGCCCAAATGGCATTTAGATGAGGACTACAAATACACAATCTTTGCAGAAGAAGGATAAAGTTTCAATCTTTCAGCTATTATGAAGTAAGACAGAAACATAATTGTAGAGTCATTGAAGTTGATCTAGTTTTAACACATGCTTTTCCTGTCAAAATTCTAGGGGTTAACTGGTTGAAGGGGATGGAGGGGCAGAAGAAGTGTCCAAACTAGACTTTTGTTTGGCAAATATTTTACCATCTATTTAAAAGCAACCATGTGTGTTATCAGTCTGCAGCATTTATAAAATTTCCAAATAAAATAATTTTACCTGGTTGGATGCATTTTTCAGTTTCAAACATTTCTTCAGAAGACACTTAGCAGCTCAATTGAATGGGATAACCAAATAAGATTCTCAAAGTCTTTTGATTTTTGTTTCTCAGAGCCCAAACCATATTTTAGTAATTTGTTTATTTCAAGTACTACCTAGCATAGTACTACCTGGAATATAGGAGTTGCTATATAATTTTTTGTTAAGTAATTGTATGATTTATTTTTTTAAGATTCAGAATTATTGGATAATTGAGGGTTAACAATAACAAATCTTTAAGAAGAAAATCTGGTTACTATATTTATCATTTTTAATTAAACTTTCCCCAATTTTTCACTATAGAGTCACATGTGCTTTTTCTAACAAAAAAAAAAAAATTTTTTTTAGATGTTGATGGACCTTTATTTTATTCATTTATTTATATGCAGTGCTGAGAATCGAACCCAGTGTTTCACACATGCTAGGCAAGTGTTCTACCACGGAGCCAAAACCCCAGCCCCACATGTGCATCTTAATTATGGACATAACATCATCTTTCTTTTGGACCATTAAAATTCTTTCTGTCAGGTGGCATCTTTACACATTTGAAAAGACATATTGTGGTAATTTTAAAAAAAAATTACTAAGTTGACTCTAAATGTTAAGTTTAACCCTCAAACACCAGAAATAAATTGACAAAAACTGAAGTTAAGCAACAGAAAAATTTTAAAAGAAATTTATCACATGGGATTACTCAAAGAAATGTGACAAGCACAGTAAAAAAAAAAATCACAAACTATGGAAATATTTTATTTAATCATGTTGCACACAAAGACATTTCAGTTGACATTAGACTGCTTTTATGATGGTGATCTTACAAGAGCATAGTGAATTCTAGGTGTGTAGTTGACTATCCCAGGTAGGTTGGTGTGAGTTCACTCTGCAATATTCTCACAATGATGAAATCACCTAAGATGCATTTCTCAGAATGCATCCTGTCCTCAGATGCAGATTAAAACTCTTGTTTTACTAAAACAGATACAGTCGGACAAGAGCAGAATGATATTGAACCTGACTTTGACATTTCCCCAGTGCAGGGCACCTCGTTTCCTTTTCTCCTTCCATTCTTGCCATATGTGTGTATGGGGTGAGGTTGCTGGGGATTGAACCAGGGCCTTGTGTATGTGAGGCAAGCACTCTACCAACTGAGCTATACCCCCAGCCCCATGTTTGCCCATTTTAAGGACTCTGACACTACTCACCCACTTATACACATTACTTTAAAGGCCTGAAGCACTCTTTCCAGCTTTTTTAGAAACCTTTGTCCTTTTAAGTTCAAAGCAAAAAGTAGGAACTTTACTTCAAACACTGGGCTATACCTTTATTTCAATATATTCCTTCAGTTTAAGAGAAAGCTTTCTGAACCAGAAGGGTCTTATTCCTTTTATCTTGTATCACTGCAATTGTTCTGAATTTAATTCTCTTTATGACCACAGAGGTGTGAATCTGCCCTCAATAACTACAAAGGTGAACAAGAACTTTTAAGGAATTTAAAGTCTGGTAAGAAACTTGATATGCAGATGAACAGGAAGATATGCATGTTTATAATAGATGCGCAAACAAAAAATTCGCTTCTTTGTGCAATTCAGGTAGCAAACTAAGTAACACTGATCCAAAGTTTTCTATCTCCTAATTGGTATTTATTTTTTTAAATGGGTGGAGAACCTTCTTATTTAACACTTATACACATTATCTTTTTTGTTATTACCCAGCATGGTGGTCACATTGTTAAGGAAAATGGGGAAGAAAAAAAGTGGCAAAATTATTACATGAATCAAATGCCATAAATGTCTGGAATGTTTTGGACCATTTAAGCATTGTGACTCTGGGGAGAATGGGTTTGATATTTTTAATTCTATTTTATGGTACACATACATGTGGGGGTTTGCATTTATGAAAAGTCCATATGTTTCATTCTTAGGAAGCTTGTTTCTGTCTAAGCTACTCATATAATTTTGAGATATAGATGAAGCAAAATATTTAAACAAATTGATTAAGCTTTTTATCCTTTCCTTGGATAATACTATAATAACATTCTCCATTGATAGCTCATATCCATTCATAAACTTTTATAAAGCTTTTGTAATTAAGCAGTGGGTGGATTTTGTCAAGGGAAGATCAGAGATCTTGGTCTTTCTAAGGCAATGAGATTGACACCATTTTTCCTTTGACATTTGTAATAATAATTTGTAATAATTTATGAATCTCCAATATCATTGCTAAGCTTACTCTTATATTACTCAGGCTTTCTCTTATATTAACTTCCCACCCTACTGTTTAGAGACATTTTACTTCATCATTCAGCCAGTTCTGGTTTTCAAATCATTAAGTGCCTGCCTTTTTAATATATTAGGCTGAAAACTCTAAAAAAGAAGGCAGGGATACGCTCTCACTGAGAACACAATCTCAAATAGTCACAGTGTGTATCTACAAAAGTCACACAAAATCATTCTTTCTTCACATTACTCTTATAATTTCCCTATTGCTCTAGGTACAAATTAGAAAGAGAAAATAATTCATATAATAAGCAGAAAAAAGAATTCCCTACCTTCTCATGGCTCTAATAATGTCTTTTAGTATGTGAGTGCCCATTTCTCAGTTTGTGTCCCTCCCTGCCCATTCATTCTGCTGGCCCAGCATTCTCAATAAAAATCCAAAGGAATTATTCCCTCAGAAACTTTCAGAGAGGCACCACTGTCTCTTTCTCAGAAGTACCTTTTGTATGCCTAAAGCTTCTAGCCATAACTATTGTCTTGAACAAGTTGTTTCAAGCTGTTAAAATCTTAAAGTCACTTAGAGGAATCATTATGATCATGCATACTACTTATTAAACTGAAGATGCACCAACTAAATTTAGTTCCTGAGTTGGAGGAGAGGTTGACAGGCAAACCCTCAAGCCTCCACCTATAATAAAGACCAAAATGGCAAGAGATAGCTAAATCATATTTCCTACCTCCAGGCAGCAGAACACTCACAGAAAAACAATTAGCATTTTAAAACAAAGTGAGTCCCTGCTTTGAAATTGAGAGTTTTAGAAATGAGTGACAGATCAAAACAACAAAAGAACAAAAAACATGATCACCAAACTAGAAGGTATCATTTTTTTATTCTCTTTTCCTTGTGTATGTGCATGAAAACTTGTCAGGCTATTATGAAAATGGAAATTTATTTAATAGTCTAAAAATTTTAGGCGACTTTACTATATTGTCCCATTAAGTATTGTTTGAGTAATGTATATGCTGGCCTCATTTTAGTTTTGTGTATTCATAATAATCTATGATAAACTTTCTTTTCACTTTGCTATTAGGTCCCTAAGTTAAATATTTTACTTTGTGTTACATAACATGCTCTGTAATTCATAACATGCTTTGTAATTTGTAGTATGAACTTTCAAAGTAAATTTCTGTAAGTTTGTCAAGAATTTCCTACAATCAGAATATAAAACTATACACATTAATTTATTCACCCATTATATTTAATATTTTACCATTCATCTGTAAAACTTTAACCTACTATAGTGTTTGAAAATAGGGCTGAGGGTGTATATAAGTCAGTGATAGAGCACTTGGCTAGCAAGGCTAATGCTCCAGGTTCTATCCATCTAATCCACCCACTACCCCTCCCCCCCAAAAAAAGGAAAGAAAATCTATACTGATTACTTCTTAGAGTTTTAGTATACATTCTTCCTTGATTTATATCCATTTTTACATAATCTAACTATGTACTGTGGCAATAGAAGCAATTAATACCTCTCTCTTTCCCTTTCCCCCTCTCTCTCTCTCTCTCTCTCTCTCTCTCTCTCTCTCTCTCTCTCTCACTAGAATTGACAGCCAGGTCTTAAGAAAAAGAAGTTATTAAGTTACTTATTCTCTTTTCCTCCTCTTAGCAACCTAGGGGGAGGAAAAGTCTGTATGTAGGATCCTGGAACAATATCTTGGTTTTATCTATATAAAGATATGATGCTTAGGTGGTTGTTGTCCTGACTGCTCCAGTTAGTCTCTCACTTATAACAGTAAATTGACCCCCTCTCTATTTATTAATGATCTACAAGTAAATTTGAATCATTTCTTTTAAATATCTCTTCAGCAGATGATTATATTTCCCTTTGATAATAAAGAACTAACCCCATCTCCCTATTCAGTCCAGAAGTTTTTTGCTCTTCCAACTAGAGGGGCTTCCACAGACAAGAGTTTTAACGTGAACATCAAACTTCTTCTGCCTCAGAAACCAGAAAATAGTCACTGCAGGTTTCTGAGCTCTAGGCTTTCAAAGTATAGTGATTTACGAATATGTTCACTAGCTTTCCTATCTTTCTTCTTAGCTCCTGCTCACAACTCTCCTAGAGAAGAAACAGCAATTTGAAAAGCCCTTATGCTAGAAAAACCTGGACTGACTCCTTCTTGAAAAGTACTCTCTGAAATGGAAAGTAATGTAATAAATTCAGTTTTGGGGGAAAGATTTTTGGTTTAGATAAATCTATCTTTTAAGTATGAAAGGAACACTCGGCTTCAGAGAGAGATGATGGTATTCTCCTTGCTTTCCTGGAAAACTTTGATTTACTTTGTTTACTTCTGTTGAATTCCATGAGACTTCTTGCAGTCTAGTCTACCTTTTGTCCTCTCACTGGCTAATCCTTCACATACCACAGAGCCATTGTTCTTCTATGTCCCTTTCTTGGGGGACAATACAGTGGCCGCATTGATGTGTTCAGAGTGCCTAAGGCCTTTTTCTTAGTCTTAAGGAAAAAAATTCTTCATCTTGTCTTTTGTCTCCACTCTCTCATCAGGGCCACTAACTTCTCTCCTATACTAGCTCACCCCAGCATAAACCCCTCCTGCATTTATAGTTTTTAAGCCAGGAGACCTGGAAGAGAATTGACTTCAAGCTATCTCTGTTTTGTCCCTGCAACTCAACAATACTAAGTAAGGGAAAGCAAAATCCAAATGTCTTTCTTTAGAATGACAGGAGAAAAACAAAACAAAAAATAATGTGAATTAACATACTAACAAACTACACCACCTTCACAGTTTAAGGGTGTAAGAACAACTTGCAAATGAAAAATTATTGACTAAGGGAAAAGATTATTGAAAATAATAAATGGCAGTCTTCACTGCATCATTACCAGAGCCAAGTCTGATGAATAAGGTGGTGTTCAAGATGGGTAATTCAGTTTGGGGTCCAAAATGAGCTGTAACTCTAAAGTAATTAAATTGACATTATTAATGACTTGCAAGCTGGCTCCTAAATCAATTCCAAACCATGGAAATAATTACAGAGCTACCCAAAACTACTATGATCAACAACTGTTATTTGCATATAATTGCTACTGATATGTGTCTTTACTTTTCAATAATTTAAATATTATCACAGTTCATTATTTAACAAATATTTGCTAAGTTCCTATGTGTTCAAAACTATTGTAGGCACTAGGTAAGCGTCAGCTAATCATTCAAGGAAACAGCAACAGAAACGTTTACCCTCATGAAGTTACAGTTCTCATGGATGGAGAAAATAAGTAAATTACATATCATGCATCATGGTGATAAGTGCTATGAAAAAAAAAAAAAAAAACCCACAGCAAGTAGCAAGGTCAGACTAGTAGGGAGAGGTGATGGAGTTTTAAATAGGGTGATTAGAAGATGTTTCACCAGGGAGCATTTGAACAAAGATGTAAAGGAAGTGAAAAAGCTTGATGTAAGAGTATCTTAGGAAAAGTCAGTAAAAGTGAGCCAGCCTATGGCACAGGTACAGCAGCAAAAAGACCTAGTGGCTGTGATCAAGAGGGAGAGGAAGAGGGTATAAGGAAGCAAGGTTAAGGAGCTGGCAGATGTTTGGGCCACATAAGCCCTTGCAGATTGCTGAAAGAGTTTGGAGGTTTTACTCCAGTAAGATGAGAAGCTTCCATAGGGTTTGACAGGATCCGATATGTGTTTTTAATCGGGTCATTATGACTGTTGTGTTGAAAAGAGACTAAAGGACGTGAATCAACATCCTTCATCAAGCAGGGGACTGGAACAGAGCCTGGGCTGGTCTAGACAGTCCCTCCTTCCTCTTGATATTGCATTCCAAGCACATTCTACAGTTATTCCTGAGAACTAGAAGCAAGATGGAAAGCAGGGGTGAGATGGAGAATGAAGTCAGTCAAAGGCTACCTGGAGAACTGTCCTGTAATTGGGTGCCTCAAATGCCAACTTTTATGTCCTCAGGATGAACTGCCCTCCTGACACATTGATAGGAATCATCAACCAGAGAAACTCACCCAAGTTTTGGTGTCCAGAGTTTTTTATTGGAATTTTATTACATAGGCATAATTGATTGAATCATTTACTGTTAATTCAACCTTTGGCTCTTTTCTACTCCCAGGAGGTCAGGCTAATATCATCTGGCTTAAAGTCCAAATCCTTTAATCACATGTTTGGTCTTTCAAAAATTACAAGTCCCCATTCTGAAACTATCTATAAGCCCACATGATTCATTTCATTAGCATAAAACCAAGTGTGATCCCAAAGACTCACCATGAATAACAAAGACTTTCCTACTACTCAAGACATTCCGAGGGTTTAAATCTCACAATATGGAACCAGAACAAAAAACCAAACAAATCATTTATTATACAACACATTCTTTACAAAATTGCTTGTAAATACATAACTCTTCAAATGTTCATTGAATTGGTTTTAACATCCTATTGGTTTCCTCATTAGTTAATGATTTTAATAGGTATTGGCCATGTATTCATTACATATTTACACAAAAGCAATGATTATACCTTTTTGAAATTTAACTTGAACAATGGTATTAAGTGAGATAACCGAAAGAAAGAAGTTGTAAGAAATGGCCCTTAAATAGTTCATGTCAAAGTTTAAGAGACACGAAACAATCAGACAAAAAAAAAAAAAAAAAAAAAAAAAGTCATGGAAATGACAAGTGATCCAAAAAGAAAACCAAAAGGGGCCTCAACCCGCGAGACCGCAGCTGGTCCCCAGAGTCCCGACCTCAAGCCCGCCAGACACACTCCTCAGCCCGCCAGACAGCACCCCGAGACCCGCACTTCAAGCCTGAGAGACTGCACCTAGATCCGGGAGGACCGGAGAGACCACACCTGGACCCCTCCCGCCCCCACTCCACCCCCGAAAATGTACCATGTCCTGCCATACCACATTTCAACCTAGGAGACCTCATCTCAGCCCAGAAGATCTGCACCTTGCCCTACAAGGCAAAGAAAGGCCTTAACCATTCTGGAAGGTAAGCAAAGCCTTGAGGACTATGGGTGGAAAGGTTAGCAACCCTCAGGAAGTTGGTGTTTCTTCTACTGAAGAAACAAAAAAGTAAAATAATATACCATATTTGACCAATGGAAATGCCCACAACCGTTTGCAAAGATTTATTGGTCGTTTGTAGGAGGCCTACGTAAATAGTATGAAAAAGCTGCTCTCAGCTTGCCCCCCCAACCTTTTAAAATTATTGCCACACCTGGATATTATAAATGTAAAGAGGTTGCAGATGTTTGATAAAGTTAGAAAATAAAGTCTTGTAAATGCCCATTTGTTTGTTTGTTTGTTTTGTTTTCCTTTTCACTAATTGGCTTTTGCCCTTCATTCTTTTTTTTTTTCATTTTTTAATTCTAATTTGTTATACATGTTTACAGAGTACATTTCACTTCATATTACATATAAAGAACACAATTTCTCAAGTTGCTGGTTTTATATAAAGATATAAAGTATTTTTACAACAATTGTGTCTTCATACATGTATTTAGGGTAGTCATGGATAATTCAGTCTGCCATTATTCCTATCCCATTTCCCCCTCCCCACCCCTTTGTTCTATTTAAAGTTTTTTCATTCCTCTCATCCCCACTCCCTTGCCTTTGTAAGTTAGTATCTTCATATCAAAGAGATCATTCGACCTTTGATTTTTGGGGATTGGCTAACTTCATTTAGCATTATTTTCTCCAACTCCATCCATTTACCTGCAAATGCCATGATTTTATTCTCTTTTCTTGCTGTGTATATATACCACATTTTCTTTATCCATTCATCTACTGAAGGGCATCTAGGTTGGTTCCACAGTTTAGCTATTGTGAATTGTGCTTCTATAAACATTGATGTGGCTGTGTCCCTGTAGTAAGCTGTTTTTAAGTCCTTTGGGAATAGACCAAGGAGTGGTATAGCTGGGTCAAATGGTGGTTCCATTCCCAGTTTTCCTAGGAATCTCCATACTACTTTCCAGATGGGCTTCACCAATTTGCAGTTCCACCAGAAATGTAAGAGTGTGCCTTTTCCCCCACATCCTCGCCAGCATTTATTGTTGTTTTTTTTTTTTTTTTTGATAGCTGCCATTCTGACTGGGGTAAGATGAAATCTTAGAGTTCTTTTGATTTCCATTTCTCTAATCGCTAGAGATGTTGAACATTTTTTCATATATTTGTTGATTGTTTGTATATCATTTCCTGAGAAGTGTCAGTTTAGTTCCTTGGCCCATTTATTGATTGGGTTATTTGTGGTTTTTTTGTTTGTTTGTTTTTGTTTTTGTTTTGTTTTTCTTTTGGTGTTAAGGCTTTTAAGGGCTTTATAAATCCTTGAGGTTAGTGTTCTATCTGATGTGCTTGTGGTAAAGATTTGCTCCCATTCTGTAGGTTCTCTATTCACCTCACTGATTGTTTCTTTTGCTGAGAAGAAGCTTTTTAGTTTGAATCCATCCCATTTATTGATTCTTTGTTTTAGTTCTTGAGCTATAGGGGTCTTATTGAGGAAGTTGTTTTTAAAAATCATAGTGTCCTTGGGAATTTACTTTGAAGTGGATTTTTTGTTTTTTTAAATTTTTTTAAATTTACTTTTATTCTACTTTGTTATACATGCTTTCAGAGTGCAAGTCATTTCATATTACATATAAAGAGCACAATTTTTCAAGTTGCTGGTTTTACATATTTTCACAACAATTCTGTCTTCATACATTTACTTAGGGTAATGATGTCTAACTCATTAACTATCCTCTTGCCCCCTACCTTCCCCACCCTTTGTTCTCTTTAAAGTTCCTTCATTCCTCTCATCCCCCCTCCCTTGCCTTTATAAGTTAATATCTTCCTATGGAAGAGATCATTTGACCTTTGGCTTTTTGGGATTGGCTAACTTCACTTAGTATTATTTTCTCCAACTCCATCCATTTACCTGTAAATGCCATGATTTTATTCACTTTTAGTGCTGAGTAGTGTTCCATTGTGTATATATACCAAAGTTTCCCTATCCATTCATCTGATGATGGGCATCAGGGTTGGTTCCACAATCTAGCTACTGTGAATTGTGCTGCTATAAACATTTATGTGGCTGTGTCCCTGTAGTAAGCTGTTTTTAAGTCCTTTGGGTATAGACCAAGAAGTGGTCTATACCCAATGGTTGCTGGGTCAAATGGTTGTTCCATTCCAAGTTTTCCTAGGAATCTCCATACTACTTTCCAGATTTACTTCACCAATTTGCAGTCCCACCAGCAATGTATGATTGTGACTTTTTCCCCCACATCCTCGCCAGCATTTATTGTTGTTTGTATTTTTGATAGCTGCCATTCTGACTGGAGTAAGATGAACTCTTAGAGTTGTTTTTGATTTTCATTTCTCCAATTGCTAGAGATGTTCAACATCTTTGAAATGGATTTGTTAGACTACCTGTACGAGCGGCACATATCCACGTTTGTTAAGTGGGTTAGAAGACTTTGACCATGAGAAGGAGAAGGCCCTGTGCCAGATAGGTTTTCCTATTATAATCATCATTTTATATGTGTATTTTATTCCTCATTACTGTATACATAGTTGAAAATGCTAAGTACTTTTTTTTTAATAGCTAGACTTTCTAAATATTCTTAAATGCTGGGAGATGTTAAAAGTAGAAGTGGTAAAATATATAATGATTTTTGTTAAAAATCTTAAATGTTTTCTTGGGGGTGGGGGGGTCAATGGCCAACCCCTTGTTGAGTAGTACACAGTTGTGTTCTTGTTCTTGGGAGCACCATGCAAGTGTGCTTATGATGAGGCAAGAGTTGTTCTTTATGTCTACGAATTTTGTTTTACTTTGTTGTGTACATAGTGAATATAAAGGACAATCCACTCCTAATCTACATCTAGTCTTTCTAGGTATTGAAGAGTTTGCCAATGTAGGACAAAAGTAGAATTAGTAAACAGATGGTGTATGCTTTTTTGTTAAAATACCTAGGAAGTATTGTCTTCTGAAAATTGGAGCAGCATAGCCCACTGGGCTGGTGAAGGGCCAGAATGCTCATATTTTTAAAGATATTTTTCAAATTAGGAATATTGTTACATGTGTGCAGTTTATTCAAAACTGTCATGTACATAGTGGACAAATTGAGTCCTTATTGAAACATCTAGTCTGTCTAGATGTTTAGAAGTGCCTGATGTATGTTAAATGTAGAGATAGTAATATATCAATTTGTAAATATTTTTTGCTATAATTCATATGAAATATTGTCTTTGGGGAATGGAACTATTAAACCACCTCTGTGAGTGGTATAGTACTATTTGTACTTGTTCAGTCATGTGGACGAGGTGAGAGGGAAGTGATTTCAAAAGGTAATATGTTAGTGTGTTTCTACTTGGACATTTTCAGACATAAGTTTTCTGTATGTTTTGTGCATTTTGTTTTGCAGTGTATATAGTATAGATAATGGACAAATGAGTCCCAATTTTGCAATATCTAGCCTCTAGATGTTAAAGAGGTTTCCAGTGTATGACCAAGTAGTTAGTAAAATTAGCACATTTTGTATACTTTGTGTTGAAATTCATAGGAAAGCTTGTCATCTGTAAATGACTTTTTGATATGAATTGGTTCAACCATCTCTAAGCATTATTTTGCCTGTACTTGTTCACTAGACTGAAAGCAGAAGGAAGGAGGAGGGAAAGGATCAAAGACAAAATGGTCATATTAGAAGATACTTCAGATTATAACCATTGCTACATGTGTAATTTTATTTACCAGAGCTCTGTGCATATTAGATGGGATCTTATGTGGAATATCTAGGCCTTATATATATTTAGAAGTGTTTGATGTATTTTAAGACTAGAAGTAGTAGAAATTTTTTTTTTTTTTTTTTTTGTAAATAGCTTTAAAAGAAAAAGAAGGAAAAGCTAGGGGACTAGGAAAGCTCATACGACAGACATATGATTGTATGGATTGATGTAGAATAATTACAGGACAAAATTCAACACCTATTGATAAAATCTCTCAGGTAAGAAGGACCAGGGAGTGTTATGGATTAAATTGTAACCCCCAAAGACAGGTGTAGGATCAAAACTCCACACCTAAGGATAATGTCTTTTTGTGGGAAATGACATTATTATGTTATGATTACCTTAATATGAGGTGATGATGGGCTAGGATGAGCTCATGGTTCATCCTGGTTATAAGGAGAATGGGGCAGACTCTTGGTTTGGTATGGCTTGCATCCTTGAAAGGAGAGCAGAATAAGTTGTGATTCAGTGTATCTCTGTCATTATGTGGCTATCTTCACTTCTATTTAGTTGATGCTTATAGTGAAACATTTTAATTCCCTTACCTCTCATTTTGGGTATGTCCCATATGTATTATTTGGTGGTTTACATGGGGGATGCATTTAACATGAGAAAGGGACACCACCCCGATGCAAATCTATAGCAGGGTAACTTCAGTAGTGTAGATGATGTTGCTGTGCCTCTCCATCTGCACCCCCTCGATCAGTGATGTCACAATGTTATATATTTATGTACTGTGTTCAGTAACATAGAATAGAGTTGGGGTTCTCTGCTACCAAAAAAAAAAAAAAAAAAAAAAAAGGAAGGAAGGAAGGAAACCAAAAGCATATATTCCTATGGAATTCAAGTGAAAATTTAGTTCCAGAGGTAGAGAGATTGGTTATGTCAAATATTGCTGATAAACCAATTTAAATGAAGACTAAAATTTCATCATTGGAGCTAGTCATTTAATGGTCACTAGCAACCTTAATAAGAGAACTTTTGAAAAGGTGAGATAAAGAGAATGTAGATTAGGTTTCAGAGAATAATGGAACAATGGGATATTATTCAACCATATATATGGCACAATATGAATGAACTTTGAAAATATGAAAAAAGTCAGACACAAAAGATCATATATTCTGAGATTCCATAGATATCCAGAATAGCTAATTGTATAGAGATGGAACCTACATTAGTGGTTGCCAAACACTGGGGAAAGAGAAAAAATGCAAAGCAATTTCAATAAGTAGGGTCTGGAGTTTCCTTTGGGACTGACAAATATTTTTGGAACGTGATTGGAGGTGATGATTGCACAGCATTGACAACATTGTGAATATACTAAATGCCACTAAATTGTTCACTTAAAATAGTTAAATTTATGTTAGGTGAATTTCATAACAATAAGAAAAAGAAAGAGAAAATGGGGAGAGTAGTTGGGGAGAGTGAATACAGACAACTCTTCTATAAGAAATTTTCTGTAAAGAAGAAAAAAAAATAGGATGGTAACTAGAGGGAAATAGGCTCAGGTGAAGGTTTCCTTTATTATTTTTATTTTAATGGAAGCAATAAGATTCTGTTTATAAGCTTATAAAAATGACCCTATAGGAGGGGGTGGGGAATAGATGATGCAAAAGAAAGAGAGGAGGTAGACAAGTCATTCTCTTTATATATATTTTGTTTTCATTAAAATGCCAATAAAAAAAAGACTGCCTGCTTTTCAACATCCACTAATGTACCATTAAATCATATACTGCTGGTGTCTAATCCTAGCTCTTGCCACCATCTTGTTCTGTATTTTTATGAAGTCTCCCAAATCCTCCAAATGTAAAAAAAAAAGAACTGAAAGGATCACTAAGTCTACCCCAGTGCCATGATTCTGTGACATTCGCTGATTTATTTTGAGATCTAAGAATAACTTTTTATGAAGTCTACTCTTTCCACATTCATATCATTGGATTTTCTCAAACTTCCTTTAAAAATTTTCAAAGCTATACTGATTTATAGCAGATTAAATGAAGGGAACACACAAGATGAGTAAAGAACTTAGGACAAACTAGATGCAATCAGAGACATCTGGGTGGATTTACCACCACAGCTTAAAAACATCTGGGCAATGTTAGTACACCAGTTCTGGAAATCATACATTCCTAAGTCTGACATTACTTTGGATGAACAACTTGTGTCCTTAAGCTGCAGATGCCTCATTCTGGCAAGAAAACCTGATAAGCATAGTGGGGGGAAAGTCCCAAAAGAAAACAAAACTCAGAACATGTCTACCATGTAATGGTGGAATATTTCAAAAAAAAAAAAAATAAGCTGAGATCTAAACATATATATAATGTATTTTTGATGTACATATGACAGGTATTTGGTAGCCCACATCAAACTCAATGTGCTCAAGCCAACAACACTGATTTGCCAGTCTTCACTGTTTCTCTCAGTAGTAGACAAGTTCAAAATTTAGAATCACATTTGACACTTACTTCCTCTTTGGAACCCTTTCGTACACATAGTCATTTGTTGAACACTATAGATTTCTATCTCCATGACTTCTTTCCAGCACCCTTTTCAGTGTGGCTGCTGCTCTCCTTGCCCACCCCATGTCATCTGAAGCCCAGGTTGCTGCAAGTCCTTCCTAACTATTCTATCTGTTCCCTACCCGTCAATTAATCCCACTCTGCCAATGAATCCTCTTAGTAAGCAAAACCAACCTTTGTAGGCCTAGGATCAAAAAGGCGCAATGTCTGCACCCAGTGAGATTCAGACCATAGACAGAATTCAGTACAGTGCATCACACTGAAAGACAAGATTCTCAAAATCAGTCTTATCATTTCTAGTATACCAGGATGAACACCTTAACCTCCTGTCAAATGAGACTATTCACATTCCAGCATAATTATTATAATAGTTCTTAAAGCATATTCTTGTCTTTTTCATCCTTCAATGTAATTACCAGAAGCTTCAATAATCAGGGAAAAGATGGAGACTACTGCCGCAGAAAAATAGAGACAGAGTTGCTGCTCCGTTTTTACCTCACACCTGGTCCAGGAGAAAGACACAGAACAAAGGGTCCTACAGGTCCTTGCCCTGACCCCAGCACACAGCAGCCAGCCTGACATCACTCCACTGGATACTCACATGGTGTTTTAGTCAGCTTTTTCACTACCGTAACTAAAGGACCCAACCAAAACAACTGTAAAAGCGGAAAGGTTTATTTAGGGGCTCACAGTTTCAGAGGTTTTAGTCCATAGAAGGCTGGCTCCATTCCTCAAGGCTGAACATCATGGTAGAAGAGTGTGGCAGAGGGAAGCAGCTCACATCATGCTCAGGAAGCAGAGAGAGAGAGAGACTCCATTCTCCAAATACAAAATATATACCCCATAGCCACGCCCCCAATGAACCACTTCCTCCAGCCACACCCCACCTGCCTCCAGTTACGACACAGTTAATCCCCATCTCGAATCAATTTACTGATTAGTTTAAGTCTATTACCCAATGATTTCTCTTCCAAACCTTCTTGCATTATCTTACATGTGAGTTTTTGGGGGACACCTCACATCCAAACCATAACGCATGGTAAATAAACTTCACCGAAGAACCCCTCTCAGATAAAGCACTGCTCATGGTTGGAAGGAAGATTATAATGTTTTTTAACAGGCAGTTAAGACCAATGAAGAGCAGTTCTAGAAAGAAGAGGTAACAACCATTTCTTTTTAAGAAGGTTGGTTTTGTTACCAATAGGACACGTGGTTTTACTTCCTCAGATTTGCTCTACAGAAGCTCCAGAAAACTTGAAATAAGTAGTCAATAGTTTGGGAGCATTTGGGCTTTTTATTGACACTTGAGGAGGTGCCAAAAGCAATGTCAATGTTGTTACATAATAAAATCAGTGCTATTCTCTTCAGACAATCAGATGCTTGGACTACTGGAATTTGTCTCTATAAGAACAAAAGTAACAGACTTCTATAAGGTCAAGTTAGGCACTAATAATAGTATATAATGTTGTGTTTTACTATTTAGCATTGCTTTGCATATTGGCTGAAAAATATTAGCTGTTCTGAAATGCTAAGAATTGATGAATACTAATTATTAGATATGTAAAAATTTGTAATGTCACCTGACTTATACTGGTTAAAAGTCCTTATCAAAAAATAAACTGGGGGATGGACAGTGATACAACCACTCAAGAGACAAAACATTGCATTCATAAAATACTGGAAATGTTAATATTTTAGCACTTAATCAAATTGATGTTAAAAGTTTTTTAAATACCATAAGTCAATAGATGTAAAACTGAAAAGGTCAGCAATATTAAACAGATTGACTTTAGTCCTGTTGACCTGCTCCTAGTAATTCTAGGCAATTGAGTTAATCCAAGCTTTAAAAAATATATATAAAATTAAAAAAAAAAACTTTTAAAAACACTGTGAGTACTAAATTTGAAAGACATCTCTCTCAAAGTTTGTCTTCTTGGCTCTCTATGTGATAATAGTAAAAAGAACACATAACATCACTATAATACTTATTGAAACATTTAAGTTTTTATTATTATTTTTAAAGAAAATCTGAGAATTAGCAGTGTTATCTAATCCATCTGATAAAAGACATAGTTGAGAGCAAATAGAAGGAGCAGGAGAATCATAAGTTTGAGGACAGCCTCAGCAAGTTAGCAAGATCTGTCTCAAAAGGGAAGAGGGCTGGGGTAGAGTGCTTGCCTAGCAAATGGAAAGTCCTGAGTTTGAAGCCCCAGGACCATAAAATAAACAAAACAAGGAGGAACTATGAACCCTGAAGGAGCAAAGTTATGAGGAGCAGATCTGGAATGTGAACACAGGCCCTGATTCATCCTCAGACTTGAATTATTGGATTTGCTTCTCTAGAAGGACCAAGTTAATCAAATTGTTTCTTTCTTTTCACTATTATTATATAGAGAGCCAAGAAGACAAAATTTGAGAGAGATGTTTTTCAAAAGATTTTTATTTTCAGTGTAATATGGTAAATGATAAAATATCGACAAGAATTACTGAGTGTGTCAAAGGTATCTGACAGCTAACATGACAGGCAGCATCATTCAGGATCATTTGGTGGTGGGTTTTTTTCTTCCTTAGTTCGAAATTGTGGTGATAAGATGGATAAGGTCATTTAAAAATGGTGACATGTGGTATCCGTTAACAAATGTCGGGTCGTATTTAAAACACGCTGAGAGCAGCACAGAGACAGGGACAAAATGACCCCAGCTCCTCAAGCCACTGTCTCCTCCACTGTATAGATTCCCATCAATTGGTTTTATTAGGTAAATTACATCTGACCTTTATACCTCAGTAAAGGTAAATGTAATTTAAGAGTTTATGAGCATAGGAGTAAAGAAAAAAAAAAAAAGTCCATTCTGCAAAGGAGGATTTGTGAAATAATGACACAGAAGGCTTCAGAGAGATGTTCTCTGTATGTACTTCTGGTCAATGCCATTGAGCCCACCCAAGGGAGTAAGATTTGCTCTTTTTTAGCTTGCTTTTTTAGTTTATTTTTTTTTTCTCTTTAAACCAAATCTCAAAGCTCGAATCATAATTTCTTTCTTTTAGACCAGGTTCTACATTGGGGCTCATCAATTTGTCCAATCCATGTTTACTGATGACAGGGCTTAGAGGGATGGGCACTCTCATAGGCTGTACTATAATGTAGTGCTAGCTTTCAAGAGAAAAGTTTCCTATGCTTTTCAAGGGGACTTTGAAAATATTCATAAACTTTGTCCCAATGTTTACACTTTTAAGAATTTACCTAAAAAGAAGTGATATATGCACAACAATGTCCATGAAACACTTGTTATAGTAACTGACAACTGGAAACTATTAATGTCATATAACAGGGCAATAGCTAAATGATAATATACCTTTATAATGGAGTTAAATGTTGTCTTTGAATAATATTTTCAAGATACTGCCACCTTTGAAACAAAAGATAGATGATCGATAGAGAGGTAGATAGATATTTTCCAGATAACAGATCTAGAAGAATGATGAAATTATGGGTGATCTCTAAATATTTCAGAATAAACATATTCTTTTCATCATCCACATATAAGCAACAATTTTTAAAAAATCATTCTTAGAGAATATTTAATGGAATATATAATAGTCAAGATGATTTTGAAGGGAAGAGACAGATACTAAATGGTACATATAAAATAATTCTTTTTTCATAAAAATGAATGTTTTAATATAAAGAGCACAGGGTCTGGATTAAACAATTGTTAATAATTCTTATTTCTTTTATTTTCTGTATTTTCTAAAATTTCTAGAATTCATTTCTTCTATTCTTTATTCCCTCCAGCTTAAGTATAATCGACAAGTATAAATTTGTTTATATTTATGGTATGCAACATAATGTTTTGATATATGTACATATTGTGAAGTAATTAAATTGAAGTGATTAAAATGTCCCTCACCTCACATAATTACTGTTTTTTGGGGGGTGGAGGGGCAGTGAGAACATTTAAAATCTCATCACTTAGATATATTCCAGCATACAGTATACTACTATTAACTCTAGTCACCATGCTCTGCAAGAAATTTTACTCATCCCACCTAATTGAAGCTTGTGTCCTCCAAACAACTCCTCGTTCTTCCAGTCCCCCAGCCCCTGGTAATTAATTACCTTTTTATTCTCTGCTTCCAAGAGTTTGTCTTTTTTTGAATTCCACATCTAAATGAAATAATGAAATAGTTTTCATTCTGAACCTGTTTTATTTAACTTAGCATAATGTCTTCCAGTTTTGTCCTTATTGTCACAAAAGACTGGCTTTCTCTCTTTTATTGAGGCTGACCAATATTCCATTCCATATATTACATTTCCTTTATCCATTTATTAGAAAAATGGATACTAGATGGATTCTGTGTCTGGGTTATTGTAATAATTTAGCAAAGAAGTGGGGAGTACAAATCTCTCTTGAAAACATTATTTTATTTCCTTTGAATACATGTCCAGTTGTAGAAATTGCTAGATCATATGGTACCTCAATTTTAGGGGTTGGTTGTTTGTTCTTTTTAGCAAAATCCTACTTTCCATCATGGCTGTACTATTTTCCACTTCCACCCACGGTATACAAGTTTACAAAGGTTCCCTTTCCTCCACATCCTCTCCAACACTTGCTTATTTTTGGCTCTTCTACAATCATCATTTTAAGAGGGGTGAGATGATATCTCTCTGATCCAATTTGTTGGTGTATGTATAATTATTCATAGAACTTTGTATTTCTGTACTATACAGAATATCTCCTATTTCATTTGAGTCTTGTCTCTTTTTTCCTTAGTCAAGCCAAAGGTTGGTTTATTTTGCTTACCTTTTTAAAAGACAACTCAATTTCATTTATCTTTTCTATTGTTTTTCCAGTGTCATATTTCATTTCTTTATCCTCTAATCTTATTCTGACTTAGAGCTTAGTTTGTTCTTTTTTAGTATGATTGAAAAGTTGGATTATTTGAGATCATTATTCTTTCTTAGTGTACATGCTTTTTTACTGTTAGCTTCCTAATTAGAACAACTTTGGTTGTATTTCATAAGTTTTGCTATATTTCCATTTTCATTTCAAGATTTAAAAAAATTTTTTTCTTTGACTCATTGGTTGTTCAGGTTTGTTTGTTTTGTTTTTGTAAATTTTCTGATTTTTCTCTCTTCTGTTTCCTAGTTTTGTGTTCTATTGCCAGAAAAGATACATACTATGATTTTGATCTCAATTTTTTATGACTTGTTTGTGGACTAACATATGATCTATCCTGAATAATGTTCTGTTTGTACTTAAATAAAAAAGTGTATTCTGTTACTGTTGGATGAAATTATAATGTCTATTTTGTCCAGGTGATCTCAGGTTTTGTTCAAGTCCACTTTTTCCTTACTGATTTTTTTCCTGAATTATCCATACATTTAAAAAAAATTTTTTTTTTAGTTGTAGATGGACACAAAACATTTATTTTATGTTGCTTATTTTTATGTGGTGCTGAGGATCGAACCCAATGCCTTATATGCACCAGGCAAGCACTGTACACTGAGCCACAACCCTAGACCCACCCATACATTTTTTAATATGGAGTATTGAAGTTTTCTACTATTATTTTATTACTGTTCATTTCTCCCTTCAGTTTTGTTAATATTTGCTTTAGATATTTAGATGATGTAATGTGGAGGATATTATATATATATTTACAATTGTTATATCCCCTTGGCAAATTGTCCTCTTTATTATTACAAAATGATTGTTATAATTCTTAAGACAGTTTTTGGTTTAAAGTTCATTTTGTCTGATATAACTATTTCCACTCACTTTTCATATATTTGCATTGAATATCTTTCTACAACCATTCACTTTCAACCTATATGTCCTAAAATTTTCATTTTCATTTCAACTTGGAAAGTTTCTTTTAACATTTCTTATCAGGCAAGCTAAGTGTTGATGAATTTCTACAGTTTTTAAAACTGTCTTTGAAATTCCTCATCTTTTTCTTCATTTCTGAATGACAGCCTTATTGGTCACAGTATTCTTAGTTGGCAGTTCTTTTTCTTCTACCGCTTGGAATATATCATCCCACTGTCTTGCAGCCTACATGATTTCTGCTGAAAAATCATTTTGTACTCTTAAGAGGGTCCCCTTGCGTATAATGTTATATTTTCTATTGCTGCTTTCAAAATTCTCTTCTTGATTTTCATTTTTGAATATTTGAATATATTGAGTCTCATTGAAAATCTTGTTCATTTCCCTGTCCAGGCTTCAAAATTTTTCTTCCCTTATTTTTAAAATAATATTTCTTCTCTTTTCTCTTTCTCTGCTCTTTTTGGATACTTGCAGAATGTGTATATTGGTTCACTTGATGGTATCCCACAATGTTTCTTTTTTCTGTTGCATTATTTTATCTTTCTTTTTGTTTCTCTGATTTGGGCAATCTCAAATATCCTGTCTTGAAGCTTATAAATTCTTTTCTCTTCATGATCACATGTGCTGCTATAACACTCTATAGTTTTTCATTTCATTCATCAGGTTCTTCATTACCTCTAGAATTTCTACTTTGCTCTTCCTTATAGTTTTATGTCTTGGTTGAATTTTTCATTTTTTGCATGTGTTGTTTTTCTCATTTGATTATGTTGTCTATCTTTGTTCTCTTATAGCTCACTGACTTCCTTAACATGATCAACTTTTTAATCAAACCAATATATTCACAGAAAAAAATTTAAATTGTATCACAAATTCTTTCTACTATTCACGTTTTGTGTATTTCTGATATTGCTCCATAAACAATAAGCTCATGCCTCAGTGGTAGCATGCTCTAATATGACCTCCAATGAATCTCACCTCTTGATATTCACACTCTCATGAATTCCACTTCTAGAATAAATACAGCTGGCTTATGTGACCAATAGGATGTTTTAGAAGTGACATTGCATGACTTTTGGGGCTAGGTAATAACTGGTTTCATGGATCATCCACTTAGGAGGAAGCAGCTATTGTGTCATAAGGACACAAAAGTAGCCCTTTGTTGAAAAAACTGAGGCCTCCAGCCATCAGCCAGTATGGTAAGTCACCTTGGGGGTGAATTTTACAACCTAAGTAAAGCCTTCAGATGTTTGCAACCTGAAAAAAAGCTGGACCAGAACTCCCAAAAATAGTTCTTGATGAATAGAGATAAAAAAATAAAATGTTTATTGTTACTTTAAAATACAAGGTTGAGGGGTATTTTATTTTATTTTGCAGCAGTAAATAGCAAATGCACAATAATTTCTTAATTTGTTAATATTAAGCATTATATATGCCCTACTGTGAAAGATGACATTTAACTCACTTTCACATCCCCATTTCCAATCCTTTTCTCCTCATTTTACCAATTCATAATAATTTTGTCATTTGGGAAGAGGAGAGTCAATTTATTACAGTTGAAAATTTAAATTATATGACTAAAACTCTTTATTTATTTTCATCTACTTTCCATGGCATCTCACTCCATAATATGAGGATTTTGATGGCTCTGATTCTTCCAATTCTAGGGGACCTAAAGGAACATACATTTTGTGATCAAATCAAATGGATTCCCTTCTTAGATTCCATCAATATCTCAAAATTATGTCAAATCTCAGTTGCTTCACACTTAGCCATGCCTTTTCTAACAGCTTTTTACTCGTATCAGTGTCTGCATATGTCTTCCTCATTTTATCACTAAGGTCTTCCAGTCTTTTGCAGCAATTGAATGAGCCCATTCCATTCTCCCTTATGTCCCTCTTGGAGCATACCCCATCTTCTCTACCTTGAACATGTTGATCTAATCCTACCCAGCTAACATTTGGTAACATTTATACTCTTAGGTTAACTCCACCATTTCTTTTATTTCATGTCTTTTTAATCACCTGTTTTTGCCCAACTTTTCTCCAGATTTTCCTGTCAATTATGTTCTTCAGATGGACTATACAAACAAGAAATTTTCTGTGACTTTGCCTGAAATATCTTCATTTATACTTTCATACTAGGTCTAACAACATAAAATTGTTGTTAGATATCTGATTCTAGCTTCAAAAATCCTTTTCTCTTAATTTTGAAGGCATTCTTACTTAAGAGAAATTTGACAACATTCTGGAATCAAAGTTTACAGGACTTTTTTTCCCCTCCTCTCTGGATGCTATCAGAGTCTTGTCATTATTTTATTTTAGCATTATTATTTTTTTTTCTTGGTACTGGGGATTGAACTCAGGGTCACTCGAACATTGAGCCATATCCCAGCCCTATTTTGTATTTTATTTAGAGACAGAGAAGGGTCTAACTGAGTTGCTTAGCACCTCACTTTTGCTGAGGCTGGTTTTGAACTCATGATCCTCCTGTCTCAGCTTCCCAAGCCACTGGGATAACAGAGGTGTGCCACCACGCCCAGCTTGTCATTATTTTTGTTTTATTGAAATCTCATGAGATAATGTTATCACTTGGCCACATTTAAATCCATTTAAAATGAACATTTAGAGCAAATAAAATAAGTAAAGGTATTGTGTTCATCTTCAAAAAAAATCTTTTTAAAAAATGATCACTTGTATTTCTCATCCATAGCAAATTTTCTTCCATTGTTTTTGACAATTCTCTCTTGCCCTTTTTTCCATATTATCTAATAATCAATGATGATTAAACCCACTGATCTCCTTTTCTATTTCTCACCTTTTCTTTTATTTCTCTGTCTTTTAATTTTGCTGTGTAGTCTGTCCTTTCAACTTTGTCTTCTATCATATCTAAATAAATAGGGGTTTTTTTTCTTTGTTTTTTTAAGATTTAATTTGTTATTGTGTGCTACTAGATTTAATGATGTGTGAAGATAACAAGCTAATTGCTTTACAGTACAAGATAAAACTTCAAATTAAAAATCAACTTCAAATTAATATTAGATCAATCTTCTTTGGACATTTTCTACCCCAGGAAATCATTTTCTTGCTGTCATGTCAAGTACTTCTTTTGGATCTAATAAGATAGGACAGATATTATGTGGCAGGGTCACATGCTACAGAATAGGAACACAATACATAGAAAATCCCTGGATTCCCTCAGGTCAGCAAGAAACTAGGGTGGGAAGATCCCATGATCTATTTTTCTAATCTTCTTTTCCCTGACTCCAGTGTTCCTATTCTTTGCTTACCCTTGGAAACTGACAGATTTTTTTAAAAATTCACATTACTTAAATATGCAGAATAATGCTAATTCTTTTGTTTCAACCTCCTCTTTCAGGATCATTCTTTGTGCCTTGCCTTTTATAATCACAACCTAAATCAATGGTTTACTCAGCCATCTAACAAACTTTGGCACTTTAATACTAAATATGTTCAAGTGCTCCTGTTCTAGAAACCAGAGATTCAGCAGTAAAGAATAGACCAAAAAAGGAAGGAGGAGGAGGAGGAGGAGGAGCAGCAGCAGCAGCTTACTCTAATGCAGTTTACATTCTAGTGGAAGAAAGACAGACTATGTGAAATGAATAAATAAATAAATAGGACAGTATGGAGAAATCTAAGGCAGAGAAGGGAGTTTGGATTTTTTTAATAGAAGGATCAAGTGAAACCTTTACAAGGAAGTAAAAAGAGTAAAGTAAAAAGGGTACAGCATATCCAACCGATGATTAAAATTTACATTTTTGATGCTTAAATATCTACCCCAATCATTTAGATCCAATTTCAGGAACATCAGGAAGAAACAGAAGTGTTTAATAAGCAAAAATGAGGTGTTAATCCAAATCAGATCACAAAGTGCCCAGAGGTTGGTCAAACCACCCCAGGACCCCTGGTAGCTGTGAATATCAAGTCAAGTGAGAGTTTTGTAGAAGAGACAAGAATCTTCAGCATTTTGATCACCACATGTACATTTGTGAGGATCTTCTGTTTATTTTAACTAATCTTTTATTGAGCCATAACAACTAGCCATTTTCTTTTCTTATGGGGTAACACCAACATCAGCCTAATTTTTAAATATGGGGAAAGAAAACAACAACAAAAACAGACAAAATAAACCATATTTTCTTTCACATAATATCATACAGAATACACTGAATGAGAGAAAGTGGAAGAGATTTCTGCCCATACTGAGTGATCATTCTTAGCACAGAAGAATTCAAAAGTAGATGATACTGACTTATTTTTTTTTCATGCTCTTAAAGGATGCTGCAAAATCTCTAGAATTACATAATTAGAAATGCTTTAAAATCTCCGTTTTAAACAAAGCTGGAATTGGGCTTCAAACAGATAAAATGACAAACAACAGAAATTCAACTCTGGCTTCAATGCTTACTTCCTGCCCAGAATGGCATGAAAAGATAAAGAAGAGAAGAAGATATTGAAGGAGGTATAATTTCTATGCCTTGTCTTTGATCATAATACTGCCTCAAACTGTCTATTTGTTATTTTTACTTTTGCATATTTGATTTCAGAGAAACCAAGTGGAGTGAACACACAATGATCCAGATTATTTGATAAAATAATCAAAAGTTGATCCAGCCATGTTGGCTGCTTAATTGTACAGTTGAGAGACAGATTCTCAATCTTAGATCACTAGAAGCTTGACAAATTTTATCATTTTTACTTACACAGAAAATTCTTTTACCAAAATAAGCTACTGTAAAAATGAAGTGGGGAAAGACAAATTTCACTGAATACTCTGAACATGCTAAAATCATGTTCAGAAGGAGGAAAGTTCCTTTTAAAACTATTAATTTGAAGAACCCCTGCAAGTTACCTGCCTCAAGTTGAAATCTTCTGTTTTCTACTGTGGGAGTCTTTGATGTTAAATACGCCCACATTCATCTGCTCCAGCAGAATATAGTATGCATATCTGGATTTTATCATTTATTCTTTTTGACAGGAATCACGTGTGTACTTGCCTACTTTCCCAAAAAAGCTGTGAGATCCTCTCAAATAGGAACCAAATCTTGGCCTTTGCACAGTATCTAGTAACTGTGTGGTCTTTAACAAATGTTGATATCATAGTGTGTTACCTCTTTGAACTCAACACAAGAACAATAATATCAGCTAACAGTTGTTGAGCATCTACTATTCCAGGAAGCGACATCATTATCTGTAACTGATGTAGCACCTAGAAAAGGTCGGTCAAGCCTTTGGGTACAAAATGAGGTGTGGGATAACTGGGTCAAATGGTGGATCTATTCCAAGTTTTCTGAGGAATCTCCATACTGCTTTCCAGAGTGGTTGCACCAATTTTTAGTCCCACCAGCAATGTATAACTTATTCCACACATCCTCACCAACATTTATTGCTGCTTGTATTATTAATAATTGCCGTTCTGACTGGAGTGAGATGAAATCTCAGTGTAGTTTTAATTTGCATTTCTCTAATTGTTGAACATATTTTCATATATTGTATTTCTTCTTCTGTGAAGTATCTTGTTCAGTTCCTTTGCCCTTTATTGATTAAATTATTATTATTATTTTTTGTGTAAGTTTTTTGAGTTCTTTATATACCCACTCCTTGGTTTGTACCCAAAGAACTTAAAATCAGCATACTACAGTGACACAGTCACATCAATGTTTATAGTAGCTCAATTCACAATAGCTAAATTCTGGAACCAACCTAGGTGCCCTTCAACAGATGAATGGATAAAGAAAATGTGGTATATGTACACAATAGAATATCACTCAGCCATAGAAAGAACAAAATTATGGCATTTTCTGGTAAATGGATGGAACTAGGAACATCATGCTAAGTGGAATAAGCCAATCCAGAAAACCAAAAGCTGAATGTTTTCCCTGATATGTGGAAGCTAAGAATAGAAGTACTTTGGATTAGAAAAAGGGGAATGAATAGGAAGGGAGGGGGAATGGGAATAGGAAAGATAGTAGAATGAATTGAACATTACTATCCTATGTGCATATATGATTATATGACCAGTGTAATTCTTTGTCTTATACAACCAGAAGAATGAGAAGTTATACTCTGTACATGTATAATATGTCAAAATACATTCTACTATCATGTATAACTAATTAGAACAAATTTAAAAATAAAATAAATTTAAAATAAAAAAGAAAAGGTGGGGCCTCTGCTGATTTTACAGATGAGAAAATTGAGGTTCAGAAGATGTAAGTCATTAGTCTAAGTGTACACAAACAAGCAAAGATGGAAGGACTAGGATTCCACCCTAGACACATGCTGACACTTTGCATCACACTCCCTATTTCCTAAAGACAGATGCATGAGAAGTCTCAAAAGGAGCTAGGAGGTAGGCCATTTTTCTATTATTTCCGGAAAGTCTAAGAGAACATACTTGGAACATTGTAATGTACATTGATGTAGATGTCCTCTACAACCACACCCTCTCTCCATTTACCAACTCTAGCATATCACAAATCACAGTGGCCACAGCCCTTTCACCTTTATCCCAGCCACACTTAGAATCAAAATTGAAATAGAATGGGGTTAAATGGCTTCTTATACAGGATTCACAATCTCTTAATATTAGAGCACTTGAAAGACTCTATTCTTTCTCTTATTCCCTCTTAGGGTAATCTTTTTTTTTTAAACCAAAAGTATAGCAAGTAATCCATACACTGAGGTTAATGATAATAATGTATAAAGGAAATATTTTTTCTGTTTTGCTGCCTCTCACTCTGCTGATATTTATGAAGCATCTTGCCAGAGAGCATATCCTGCAGAACAAGTCAGAATTGGGGATGCTGAATTTTTAGCAACTCCTGACCACTTCTAGCTGTGTTTTGAGTCTGACTTAGGCAAGCCTCTCACAGACGCTGACGCGCAGATGCCGCACTTCGTTCAGGTTTTGGTGTGTTATCTCAGCCCTCAAAATGATGTCAGGGTTTATGTGGAACGGGGTACATCAAGGGTCTGAGTTACATAAGGCTATCAAATCAGAACCTGCCTGGGCATCTTTGGAAGGCTGTCAATTAGCCTACTTCATTCTGGACAAAAAAAAAAAAAAAAAAAAAAATTAAAGTCCTGGTAATTATTTACAGCAAACCTTAAGTTCCTGAGTTTATTAACACCAATTCTGAAGGGGGAGGGGAGGATCTAGGCAGGATGTGTTCAGTGCTGCAGCTTGCACTGATTAAAACCCTCTTGTCATATTCTATATCGTTGTACTGTAGTTATAGTAAATGTTCCTTGTAATGCATTTTCAAGTACAAAAATTGCTTCAGAAAAGAGCATTTAGAAAACTAATTCTATTGAAACCAATGAAGTGTTGACACATTGCCTGATGCAGATTTGTTTAAAGAGGCTTGTTTTAGTTATAAAAGTACAGTCCTGGAGGCGAAAATCAGTGACTTCTCAGTCTGGTGATGGAGCCAACAGAGCAGCAGTATGTTCAGCCAGCACCCCTCATTAATCCTTTCCCGGAACTCTACCCTAGTTACCTTCTCTCTTGCCTGCTTCTATAGAATTTCAGACCTGCTGCCAGCCTAGGAACTCGCTCAGAAACCATTCATTACTCAGGCAAGGCATTTTAGAATGTTTGCTGATGTGTCAGTGAATAGGAACACAGTGTAAATCTAGACTGAAGAGTGCTCTTTTTTGTCATCTGAATTGATCCTACGTGATGTGTTCCATAAGTGTTAGAAATCACCAGGGGTTTTGACACCCTCATCTTTCTGAAAATAACATTTCACTGCACCCAACCCAGGGAAGAAAAAAAAAAAGAGGAAGGATGGAGAATGTTTGCAGCTGAAAAGAGAGATACAGCATTAAGTAAAAAGCTGATTATTAACCTCAAACTAGGCCATTGGCTTCCACAGAAAACCCTCAGTGCCTACAGTCCCTGCTGAAATCAAACATAAAAGCAGGCATCTCTTGCATTCTAAACAGCCTCCATGTGGCCAAATTAAGCAGTCTAGGGAACATTAATGAATAAAGGGAGTGGTCAGTACAGAAAGCTGTTACAGATTTTCCACGATAAACATAGTCAAAGGGGAAATATACAGCAGCCATTGTGAGGGGATGATTCCATGTTTCAGAGCTGCTTTAACCCCAGAAAGGCATTAGGGGGATTCACAATGAATCAGGTGGAAATAGGGGATCTGGTAGGGTGGATGGAAGCATGCTTCCTTTTGTTCACGTGGATAATGAATTCATCAGAATAACTGTGGCTATTTACATTGGTGGCCATCTGTCTGGAAACACGATGGAGTGATTCTTGTCCAAATTCTATGCCTGGAATAACCAGTACATTTCACAGACCTTAGGTCATAGATTTAAAAAAAAAAATTTTTTTTTTGAGGTAAAATTCATGTGACATAAAATGAATGAAAGTGAACAGTCCAATGACATTATGACATTTAGTGTATTCAGAATGTGATGTAACTATCACCTATTTCCAGTATCAAAATGTTTTCACTACCCCTAAGGGGAACCCCAGAATCATTTAATAGTTGCCATTCCTCTCTGACCCCACGCTCTGGTAGCTATGATTCTACATTCAGTTTATGGATTTATCTACTCTGTTATTTTCTATAAATGAAATCATAGGTGGCTTTTGTGTCTGGCTTCTTCACTTAGTGTAATGTTTTCAAGTGTCATCCACTTTGTAGCATGAATCAGTACTTCATTCTTTTTTATGACTAAACAATATTTCATTGTGTAGCTATGTAACAATAGGTTTATCAGTTCCCCCATTAATGAACACTTAGGTTGTTTCCACCTTTCTGTGATTGTGCATGATGCTCTTATAAATATGCATATGCATGTGCATAGATTTGTGTGAGTCGCTGGGGGGGGGGATATAAAACTAGGAGTGGAATTACTGGATCTTATGGAAATTCTATGTTTATCAGTTTGAGAAACCACCTGTTTTCCACAGCAGTTAAACCAGTTTTCATTCATATCACCAATGTACAAGAGTTGCAATTTTTCCACATCCTTGTCAACACATTTTTCATTCTTTTTTATTATAGTAATCTTAGTGGATATGAAGTAGTAACCCATTTGTTTTTGATTTGCAGTTCTCCAATGACCAATGATGTTGAGCATCTTTCCAAGTTCTTTTTGGCCATATGTATATCTAATTTAGAGAAACACATATATCCTCTGTCCATTTTTTTATATGGTGTTGTTTGACTTTCTATTACTAAATTTCATATCATTAGATTTTAAGTCTTTATGTGTCACAGATGACCACAGCCACCTGCACTGAGGACTAAAAGGAAAAAATAATCAGAACCTGTGGTTTTGATTATCAAGTTTTCAGTTATAAAGACTATTCCTTTATAAATTTTATGGTAAAATGAGAAAGCATTGGTTTTGGGGATAGAGCAGAGTACTCCTCAACTGTCTGCCTTTGTGAACTTAAATAAGTGACTTACTTTTTCTGAACTTTAATTTTTTTAAATCTGTAAAATGAGACTCACAATGCCTATTTCTTAAATTTGGGGGATTAAATTAGCAGAAAACTTGTGACCACTAGAAACTATTCCAAAAGTTTAATTTCTGCTTTTCTCAATACAATAATTATGGGCACATGAAAAGCAAAAGTCACATTTTAATCTGTTAGAAATTTGATTCTTAAGAGGATTTTGCAGTGAATCCAATTCTGCATACAAGCATTGTTTTGTAATTCATCTTCTGGGTATTCTGCTGTATAAATCTTTATTTTCCTATACTACACATCAGGCTTTATTTTTTCTTTTTCAGAAGTTGTAAGTCTGTTTTTAACTCAGAATGTGTGGATTAATTTAATTGTAGTCCCATATTGGCCCCAAAACCCTCTAAAACAGGTAGCAGTCAGAGCTCCAGAACTATAGGTATCATCCTCATCCTGAAACCTAGGAGCAGGGCCATCAGAAGCCAGGAGAGAGTACAGGACTGGCCCTGGGCAGGATTTTGAAAAGGAGTATGGTTTGGTCATTCCCAGTATCTTTCTCCTTCCTACCAGCTGGGTTCCTGCTTCTTGTCCCTTCTTGGCCCCCTGGCCTGTCAAAGCACCCACCTTCACTAGCCAACCCTCCAGTCCTTCAAAGTGCTTGATGCTCTGAAGGGTCTGTATCTCCCCAACAAAATGGTGAATTCTTCAGTGTCCATGGATAAGTGAATTTCAAACAGACCCTTAAACTTCAAAGAAGTATCTTGATCCTGAAAGTACCCAAATTAATGCCAATTTATGGAATAACAGCATTGTATTCTTTAGAACAAAAAGAGTCCTCCATGAGCTGGCCTATCCTCAAAGTGTTTCTCTGATCCTGTCCTTAATCCACAGTATCCTACCCGGGTTTCCTCGCTTTCTTCCCTTCTGAGCCAAAGTTCTTTAGGAAACCTGCCCTGCTGGTTCTTTGTGGAGCTTCTCACACCAAGAGCTGGTGGCCAGAGCTAATGGGAAGACAGGTCTGTGCTGGAGCCATTGCATGGAGAAGACTTTGTATCTTTCAGGTGATTCAAAATTTAGGTCAGCCTCCGCTGGGTTTGGATGATCTGACATGCATAACCATCCTAAGTTCATAAAGAAATCTTGGGGTGTAGTTTATGGTAACACATCCCTCACATTTTTGTAATTTTTTAATGTCTTTGTTTTTAAAATACATTCACCTCCTTTCAGAAATTTCAGCTGACAAATATCCCTATTCCATGTCACAAATAAGGAAACTAAGACCTAAAAGTCTTAAGGAAGTCTTGTGAGAGGTGATTTAGTTAGTAAATATGCCAAAATTCCAACCCAGATCTGTCTTCTTCTAGAGCTTGAATACTTAATCACTACACTGTGCTACCCCCATCAATCTGTTATCCCAGAATCTTGGCCCTGGTGCAGACCACTAGACCATCAAGTCATTCTTCAAGTGCAGGTGTTGTGAGCAGTCATTATTTACATACCTCATTGTATTAGGTTCTCTAAAGAAACAGAGCCACAGGGACATACACATATGTATCTGAGCTATGTTCCAGACATCCCATTCTCTGGTGTGTATACCAATTAGCTGGACCAAGGAAGCCCTCTCAGATTTCCTCTGAGGCAAACAGGGTGATGTGATGGTTAATTGGTGTAGTCAAGTCGCAATGGAGGGAGACATGGTTTCTTGACCCACAGTTTAGGGTTTCATGCTGATCTGGTTGACACAGTTCAGATCAGTTTGACCCAGCACTGCAGTAGTTACCTTTGATCTGGAGTCTAGTTCGTAATTTGACCCATTCAGATGGATTCCCTATAACAGTCAAGCCAGACAAAACCAAATCAGCCCATTTATCTTAATGGGCTTTTTTTTCTTCTCCTACTACTCCTCCCTTTCCTTCCTCCTCTTCCTCTTCCTCCTCCATCTTCTACTTCTTATTATTTGTTTATTTTGGGATTTTTTTCCATTTGTTTTGTTTGTTTTCTTAGTCATGAGACCTTGCCAATCTTTTGTTAGGAAGAAAAAAGGAATCTGTGTATCTGATGGGCTTTGAAATACCATCTGGTGTTTGATGTTATCTGCTCTGTTCTCACAGTGGCATGCTGAATCATATCTTAAAAGTTCAACAACCATTCAGTCACAGTCACCATTGAATATACTGTGTCATTATCAAAGATTTAGATTTACAAAAGCTACCTGGAAACAAAGCACAATTTATAAGCCATTCTCCTCTGAGGCTGGCTCTGCTGCCTGGGACCTGGGAGGGGCCTTCTAGTGTGAAGTCTGTTTGTCTGACATTTGTCACTTGCCCTTTGGATGCTCACAGAACTTTTAACCTTGAAAATAGCTGGTTGAATTATATAGTTTTTATGTGACAAAAGAAGCACCACAGCCTTCTTACACAAAGATATAAGTCTGGGCATGCATGACTTTTCTTTCATAAACACCCATATACTGGCAATGAAAGTGTGAACAGATAAGCTTCATTTCAATCATTAAATATGTGCCAAGAAAGTTGAATATTCACAGATACTCTCTAAGTGTAAAATTCAAGAGGAAAACCCATCAGTGGAACAAATCCTGTGAAGCATTATTTTGTTTTAGGAGGAAAGAAAACACACACACACACACACACACACACACACACACACACACACATTTTATAAGAGGAGACCAATTCCAGAATGCATTGTTGGGTAGGTAGGAATATTCCATAAGAAAAACACACACCTGTATTTAGTGCAATTTCACAAGCTTAAGCACATCATTAAATGCCTGGAAGAAACTTGTGCTTACCGGTTTTATGAAAACAGTGTGGCTTTCTCTTTGCACTTAATGACCAAGATCACTTGTACGAAGCATGGCAGTATAGTGCTTTATGCAATACTCATAAACAACCTCTCCTAAAATGCATTTTTGCTTTTATACCTCAGTGAACAGCTCTGTTTGAGTAAATGATCCATCTTTGAATCATGTATACAGAGAGAAGATCAGCACTGGATTGTTGTTTTAATAAACTGGAAGTCTGCCAACATTCTCTGGGAAGAGGACGAGGACATTAATGCTAGCATGCAATCTAGCCTGTGTTTGTATTTAAGACAGAATTTAATCTTCTTGCATCTTTTCCTCTCCCCCTCCTCCTTTCCACCCCTTTCTTCCCTGGATACACAGTCTCTTTTCATGGAGTTAACTCAAGCTGTCTTAAACAGCATGGACTAATAAAGGATGGCATTTTTAAAGGGGGAGTCATTCACAAATGTTGGAATGTGGAACATTTAAAATTCTTTCTATGGTACTTAGTTTAAGAGAGTGGTGATTAATGAGTTTATGTTATCTATCAAAATGCTTCCATCACGCTGCTGATGTGACATGGGATTTATGGTAATGAAAAACCTGCAATCCATCTCCGGTATCTAAATCTATCAGCCCCACATTCATACAAAAAGCACTAAATGATATATTTGTACCTATCTGAACGCAAGATCATTTTTAAGAGATTATGTACTGCCAAAAGAGAACATTCTTAAAATATAGGAAAGGAAACGATTTCCTTTCCAACCTATTGCTCTAGTGAGCATCATACTACGAATATCAATCTCTTCCTGGGGGTGGGGGGAATACTGAGCAGATGATGATCACATGATTAGCCTAGTAATGCTCACTGAATTTCCTGTAATGTTCTTGGAACTCCTTTGTAATAGATTTCCTAAGGGTCATACAGATTTTCTTCTCCACAATTTGTGATTGCTCCTCATGCAACACATCTTAGGAAGAGAAAAATCCACTACTACCTTGAATAAAACTCACTTAGTTCCATGTGCCAGCCTAGAGAACTCCAAACAGTCCAATAAAAAGCTTAATCTATTCTCAGCAACTGGAGAGAAATACGTGCACCATTCAATTTACCTTCCTTATTAGGTAGTTATTTGTATTTTTGTAAGTCCTGCAGAAAAGATGAAAATGTGTTTGCAAAACTTACCTGTGTCATGCTTTCCAACACCCTCGCAAAATGGTACCAAAGGATAAACACAACATGTCCAATCAGCACAGGGGTGTGTGAATATATTAGAGGAAAGGGCCCTGGATGGCGTTTCTAAAACAAGGTCTCTCAACATGATGAAGGGTGTTAATTAGCTGTGAGGTGTGCTAAAGAAATTTGTGCCTGTAAATAGTGAAAATACTAAACTTTGCAAGTGATTTACTTTAAAAATAACTAGACCAAATCAAGTGTATAGTCATAAAAATCTTGATCTCCATTACTGACACTGAAATGCTTTGATGAATGGGAGAAGAGAAAGAGGAGTTAAACCCAGAAGAAGCAGAAATTTTCAAATAACTCTGGTGAGTAAAATAGTGCATTTATATGCCCAGATGAGGGAGGTGGAGAACCACTGCTTGTTGCCTGGTGAGGATCTTTATAGATTCTTACTTTGTGGGGAGTCATTTTCGTCAGGGTCATCTACATGTCAGGCATTTGGGTGCCTATGATTCTAAGTTAATTCGTTTTTGTATGCTTTGGCAAGCAGACAAAGAGCCCTGTAGTGACATATTTTTCTTAAGGCAGAATTTCTACCTCCAGAGCGTGGACACAAGCTTAGTGTGTTCCAGAAACAGCACAGGCTTGTATTTCCTTGCCATTTTCCTGCTGCTTTTGCTACTTCTGCCTTGGTGAGATGCAAAGGATTGAGAAACACAGCTAAAGAGAAAGGAATCCCAGAGGCCACGGAAGGCGAGTGGTAACAAGCCAGTGTGTGTATTCTGTCTTACAGCATCAGGCTTGAATGGGGTGGGGAGGCTTGTTAAAACCACAAAAACTGCTTGCCTATGCAGCAAAGAGATTCTCCTCCCCCTCCTCCCACAACCAACACTGCAGAAAATGCCATCTATCAAAATGCTCTTAAAAGCAGTCCCTGATGATGCTGGAATAAAAAGGCTGTTATGACAACTGTGAGGTGGGAGGAGCCTCTTTCCACCCAGCTGTCTGTCAAGCTGAGCATCAGAGACCCTTTAGATTAATCGGGTTATGCCAAGAACTGCTCCCAGTTGAGAGCCCTTGTTCTCTCTTACCCTTCCCCAACCCACCTCCAAATGCCCTCAGGTTGGGCCTGGGGTCAAAGTCACAGAAAGGGAAAGGTCATTTCCTTTTGGTAACACCAGAATTGTTTTTGTTTTTGTTTTCTTTTTTGTCTCTGTTTCTGGCATCATTGGTCTTACTCTGATCCAACCAGGATTATCATCTTTATACTCAGACATGACCCAAGTTTAAGAAAGAAATGAGCATTTTTCGGATTTTAAAAGCACTTTTCTAGTTTACGCTGAGATTAGTTTCAGTTTTGAAGAAATAATAAAATGTTAATATGATCATCCTGGGTATGTTCTCTGCCCCACTGACTCTCAGTATGCGAATGTAATTAATAGCTCATTTGTTCGTGGGGGGATTTTGTTTGTTTGTTTGTTGGATATCTTAGCAATAAAAAAATGAAAGTTTTACTGTTCAAAGACAGGCTTTTCTATTTCCAGAGAGGATAAAAAAGAACGTTATGTTTGTTATGTAACTATAAGAAGAAAAATCAAAACGCCATAAGAAAAGATCTTTTAATTGTTTAAATTTCATAGCACAAAAAGAAAGAACGATGAATTTCATGCAAAACACCATCAAATATTTGTACCTCAAGTAGAGCCAAAAAGAGTAGAAATTATCAAACAACTCAAGAACTCATAGAAACAACTCTAAAGATTTTATGCAAGACTTCCTTACCCCTGTCCCTGCCACCACAGACATTCAGAACTCTCTCTCAGTATCCTGACCATGAGGATAAAGAGTCCCAAGATCAAAATAATGCTATCATGGCTATTCACACTGGAAATAGAGGAAAAAGGAAAAATTAGTAATACTGGTGTGACTTCATTTGAGATTTTGATATTTCATTCATCCTGGAATTTTGCATAATTTTTGTTTTTTTAAATATTGCATTAAAATTTGATTTACTGTGGCTACTGAATTGTGGGTACCCCTAAATTCTGCAATGGAAGCAAGAATCTGACTGGCCTCACTCATTTCAACTCTTCCCCTGCCCTGCCCTCGAAGAAAAATAAAAAATGGAACCACTGATATCAAGTTATTTCTTAGATTTAGTAAGTTTAAATAGATATAAGAACTAAAGAGTTTTTTAATTGTTAGGATCATCAACACTCATTTTCTGAAACACCTGCCAAAGTTCTTAAGAGTCTGGGACATTTTATGAGCATAAAGTGAAGTATTTTGAGATGGTATGTGGGAGTTTTTCTTTTCTTCTTACTTGGTGTAGCATTCCAACTATTTAGTCTGCGATGTTCATCACCTCATAGGGAGGACATGAGTCCCAGAACAAAGGGGAGAATTGAATGGCTGGACATTTTGTAGAATATATAGCAAAAAAGTCCCCAAAGTGATGATGTTTGATTCCAAGAGACAAGTGACTAGGAAAGGAAAAGGTTTTCTCAGTTTCAAAAGTTTATATTTTTGTATCAAGAAACAAAACTTCAAACACTAAATCATGGTGTTTATACCTTAAATCACACAATGGGGGAAAGTGGGGTGCCAAAGAAAACTAAGGGCAAATAAGGATCTCAGGGGATGTGATAAAATGTAGATATCAACAAATGGCTGAGAAAGGGTCTTGCACCTTCTCCCTACAGAAGTGTAGAATTGCTGAGTTTTTACCAAAACTCCAGGAAAGAGAGATTGTCTTATAATATGCCATTTTTCTAACTTGAAAGATTATACACCATGAAGAAAAGTTTACTGTTTCAATAATTCACAGGACTCAGTATAAAGAAATGAAAGTTTATTTCTCCATAATTAAATGACCCAAACTTTGAAAATTGCATTTTTTAATATTTATTTTTTAGTTGTAGGTGGACACAATACCTTTTTTTCTTTTTAAGGAACCCAGTGCTTCACATATGCTAGGTAAGCGCTCTACCTCTGAGCCACAACCTCAGCCCCTGGAAATTCCATTTTTATGGTGATAAATGTAAACTTGTCAAGGTAAACTCAGCCACATCAAAGTTAGAGCAAGTTTTGTTTGTTATAAATTTCTGCCATATCAGTATTTTAAAACTTTTTTTTGCCATTCTTATGAGGAATAATATATTATCAAGAACTTAAAACAGCACTTTTACCTGCCACGTATGAATTAATTCACTTAATCTTTACATCAACCTCTGGAAGAACACAGTATTATTGCCTGTACTTCCAAGGTAAGGTGTAGAAATAGAAACAGAAAGAGGCCAAATTGTAGAAGGTCTTATAGCTAGCAAGTGGTAGAACTATATACCCAAGATCTGAGGGGCATTTTGAATGAGTATGTCAGCTTTCCATTACTATAACAAAATACCTAAGTCAATCAACTTAGAAAGAGGAAAGGTTTAGTTGGGCTCATGGTTTCAAATGTTTTACTTCATAGTCACTTTGGGACTGTGACAAGACAGTTCATCACGGTAGGAGCATGTGATAGAGGCCTGTCCACCTCATGAGAGTTAGGAAACAAAGACAAAACAGGAAGAACACAGGGTTCCAATATCCCCACTCCCCCAGTGACCTAACTTTCTTCTACTAAGCCCCACCTGCTAAAGATTCCACCTCTTCTCAATAGCAACAAATGGTAGTGACCAAGGCTTCAACACATGAACCTTTGGAGGACACTTTTCCAAACCATAGTAGTGGAGTTCAAGAGAAACTTCACAGAGCTGTCTCTTCCATGCTAGCATGCAGCTCTGCATCCCTGGACGAGCTCTCCAGTGGATGAGAGTAGGCACATAGTTCATAAGAGCTCAGTTGTGCAGCTAACCATATGAGAGTGCTTTGAGGCAAGAGACCAGAATGGAAGCCAGAGAGGACAGGACTAAATCCAGATGAGATGAATAGGTAATATACAAGACCCCAGGAGCATAGAGAATACAAAGAATGTGGAGGGAAACATAATAGGCTAGGCACACTCACTTTGGAGATTCCTTGGTCAGAATTCCAGCTCTACTCTTTAGGTCATTTTGCGTAAATGATTTCCCTGTGCCTTGTATGTGATCTATACATATAAAGACAGTAACACTGCCTACCTATAGGGTTAAATTAATGTATAAAGGGCTTCAAGCATATGGCAGATATAAGTACTATTGAGAAGCTTTTGTTACAATATTGTTACACCTGAAAGGAATGCAGAAAAACAGTAGCAGAAAGACAACTTAACTAAAATTTATCACATGAAAATATATGTTAAGCTCTAGGGATTGAGTCTACCTTGATGAGTTTAAGTTTTCCACTATTTTAAAAAAAAAGCAAAGATCCCAAAGTTAAGTTCAATTTAATTACAGAGAAATAAAGAAACTTACACTGCAGATTACACTTACACTCCGTTGGGAGATAATTCTCCTTGGTTTTCCCATTTCTATGCGTCTTGGGAGGAGAGCCACTTAACTTCCCTTCATCTGGACTATGTTTTCAAGGATGTTTATATAATAAAGGCCTTGAAAGACATAGTATTCTCCTCTAAAGAAAAGACAGAATGTTTGTTTATTGTCCAGTAAAGTGAAGATAATGCCTCTTTCTAGGGCAGTCAGGCATATTGTCCATTTTAGAAGTCTCAGGTTCCCTAGACTCAGGGTTCCTCTCCTGTAACATAAGCCCACTGTGGGTAAGGCATCACCTCTCCCTCTTTGTGGAGCTCTTTAAGAATTAATTGGGGTTTAGGGATCTAGGGCAAATGCTGATATTGTGGTTACTGCTATTGCTGTGAATAATAAATAGTTCTTTGTCTCTGACCTAGGAGTCTCATGCTTTCTCCTACCATCCATGAAATTGTGGTAGGATAACTTGTTAGTTTGAAAGTAGGGTAAAATCTCAAAAAGAATCACACCAATGTAGAATATTAACTAATTAGTATATTACCTAACTAAAGCAAATTATTTGATGTTATGCAATATAATTTTAAAAATTCATAAGAATACTAACGTTTTACTTTTGTAATTTTTCAGTGTTTTGTGCTTGGGCCATCTATCTAGACTGTGTCTCTTAGAAGAAATGTGTATGTAGTTAAATAGTAATTAAAGGCTTATGTTAGTGACCAGAGATGACTAAATGTGGTACATTCTGAACACATACACAGTTCAAGAGCATATCATCACCTAAAATAAGCACACTGTACAATACAGATTTCAAAGAGGGCAAATTCCACTTCTCCATCTGCTACATTCAGATGAGGTTATGGAATCGGAATATATTAACATTCAAACCCAAGTTCAAGATAGCACTAGGAAGAACGTAGCAAGAACAAATGTTGAATTCAGGACAATTACAACAACCATGATTTTATTATCTCTGAAAACAGCTGAAACACATTTTTAAGATTATTTAAATAAAGGTACAACAGATCAACTGATGGTTCTTCTAAAATCATAAAACATGCTGGGAGTAGTGGCACACATCTGTAATCCCAACTACTTGGGAAGCTGAGGCAGGAGGATCACAAGTTTGAGGCCAGCCCGGACAACTTAACAAGACCCCATCTCAAAAATAAAATGAAAAGGGGCTGGAAATATAGCTCAGTGGTAGAGCACTTACCTAGCATGCACAAGGTTCTGAGTTCAATCTCTGTGCCACCAAAAATATATTCAAAATGAAATAAAATCATACAATGAGATCATGAGAGTAGATGCACATGATATGTATTCACAACAGCCCAGACATAGAAGAAAAGAGTCAGTGTTTTTCACTTGCTCCACCCAAGCCTGGCCATTCTGGAATAACACGTTTCTGCCATCTGCCCATTTGTGAATGACTTGTAGAAACTGACATCTAAAATAACTTGATGGGGATAATTAAACCTAACCAGTCTTGGCTACTTTCTCAAATGTCATAATAAGAGGGCGAAATTATACACTAGACAAAGTTGTTTTCCAAAGTGGGAAACATAAAAATTTAAGGAGATGAATTATACTGTATGACAGCAGTATTTTTACTGCAAAGACCAATGAGTGTGGTGTGTGGAGACGGTTCTCCTCCTGCCCTGCTGCAGGGAGTTACCATCCTTCCTTGCGTTATTCCTCCTCCACTTTTCTTACTCAGTCATTATCAAATACACTCATCTTGTTTAAATAACATGGTACTTAACCTCTGTTTGATGTTGGGAATGTAGGGCGGCTGAAATTACAACCAGAAGGATATGAGAGAGTGTGAGAGAAATAAGCAGAGAGAAAAATAGAAAGAAATTTCATGTTTGAGTCTCATAATGACCAAAAAATATTTTAAGTTCAAAGTATGACAGCTATTTCTGGAAGACGGAAACCAAACTGACAGTAGATATTTTAACCTGGTAAAACTGAAGATGCGGGCAGATGCTTATAGCTTGAGCATTTATTTCAGGATTTTAACATAGCTACATATTAACATATCTCACTGACCACTCACCAATATCTAATGTCCATCTAGAAAACTTTTCCATAGTTCTATAATTTGAAAGAAAATCTATAAAGTGAATCTTAAAAAGGATGCATTTTGTATTCAACAGTGGAGTTGTTTTTATTTTCAGATAGTGTCTCACTAAATTGCTCAGGGCCTTGCTAAATTGCTGAGCCTGGCTTTGAACTTGCAATCCTCCTGCCTCAGCCTCCTGAACCACTGGGATTACACGCATGCACCACCATACCCAACAAAATTCTGTCCTTTAAAAAACGTTTATGGTGACTCAGATGGTGCCCAGTGAGAATCACTGATCTTGGTTGTATTGGTTAACTTGATCACAGTTGTCCTGAGAGATGCGCATCTCTTCATTCCTGGGGATTATTAAAACATATACGAAGAATGTCATCTATTACAGTATTTCCAAGACACAAAGCTTTGATCACTGGATACACAGTGGACTTCATAAAACAATGGAACACTACATCAAAATGTTTGCAGAAAGAATCAGGACTCAGTAGCCTACCTCTTTTGTTTATCTAGAATTTATGTCTCTCCAGGTAAAAGGAAGGCCCATACTCTGCCATTCAATAAGGACCACTTCTACCTGCTTCACATGCCTTTTCTCATTTTAGCCTCTGTGACTGACTTTGGATTCTATTCACTATTTTAATTGGCTACAAATTAAAGTTGTATCTGGTCTATGCTAAAATTGGTCTTTGTTATTCAATATATACCAATCACATTTAAAATTGTGGTTGAAGGCCTGCTATTAAGTTTTGGGCTCAAAACTCAGATGAACCAGGACTCTCCAGGTAGGGTTTATTTGTTGGCTGCTTTGGTGCTGGGGATAGAAGTCAGTCCCTTACCCATGCTAAGCACACACTCTACCAATGAACTATACTCTCAGCTCCTGGTTCTTTTTTTCTCTGATTGTTTGCTTGCCTTTTTTCTTTCTTTCTTTCTTTTTTTTTTTTTTTTTTTTTTTTTTATCTTGAAGCTAAAACCATGACCACTGATATTTTACATTTTCCCAGCTCTGCCACCAGGCAGGAAAATAATCTTTCCTGGTTGTAAATAGAAAGCAAACAAACAAAAACACTCAAGCAAAGACTTTAACTGGTTGGTGTGGGTCATGTGACCTGCTCATTAGTCACTCGGCTCTCTAGGCTAGAAGATGACTCAACACCATGATGCTTGTGTCAAAGTAATTCTTATTTTACTTAATAATGCCCCCCAAATTTTACTGTTGACCCAAAGTACAGGAGTAGCTATGCTGGCAATTTATTAAAATATATTATTTCAATTGTTTAATTTACTAATTGTTATTAATCTCTTACTATGCATAGATTATAAATTAAATTTTATCACAAGGATGTAAGTATAGGGGGAAAATATAGCATATGTAAGGTTCAGTACTCTTTGCAGTTTCCAGAATCCATTGGGGAATCTTAGAATGCACACACCATGATAAAGGGGGACTAATGTATAGCAGTTTGCAGAAAAACACCCTTAGGATATATTGTTCAATATGGCACCTGTGGATGAAGCAGGCATCTGAGACTCACCAACTTATGTGCCCTTAAACAGCACTTAATCTAAATTTCCATTGTTCAATAGGCAAAGCAATAAAGAGTAGAGAAAAAAAAGATAATCCACACACAAGAATCTTGAAAATAACAGGAACCCAGTTGCTTCCTACACAAACTGTAGGATGAGCTGGCAGCCCTCCAAACATGTACACACAAGATTTAGGGAGGTACAATTTAAGGTGGGGTCTGCCAATGCCAGTTGAGATGGTGTTTACCTAATCAAGAACATAAAGAGGTCCAGGGATTCCTTAGACTGGTACTGCTTTACAGTAAAATTAAATCTTCATGACATTCCAGTGTAGGAGTTCTTTTCTAGCTATCTTTTTAAAATGTTTTTATTAGTGCATTATAGTTGTACATAATAATGGAGTTCATTTGGACAGATTCATAAGTGCACTTAACATTATTTGCTCTATTGCAATCCCCAGTACTCCCCCTTTCCCTCCCCTCCTCATGTCTATATTCCCCTCCTCTACTCTATTGATCTTTCTTCTATGTATTTATTGTTCTTTTAATTGGTGCATTAGAGTTATATATGAAAGTGAAATTAATTGTGATATATTCATACATGCACATAGCATAATTGAGTCAACTTTATTTCTGAGCTTTTCCCTTTTCCCTTCCCTCTTCCCTCCCTCTTGGTTCCCCGCCTCTACTCTAGTGATCTCCCTTCTATTTTTGAGAGATCCCCTTTGTCATTCCTTGTTTCTCCCTAGCTTCCACATATGAGAGAAAACATTTGATCCTTGACTTTCCCAGTCTGGGGCATCTCATTCAGCCTGATATTCTTCAGTAATAGGGTTTGATGAAAACTTTTAAGGGGAGGAAGCAGCCACATCCCTCACTGAAGACCACCATGTTCCTCCCCTCCTTTCGGGCCCACTTTGCAGCTGTAGGGCCACTCCCCTGAGGGCACAACCACTAGCTCAAGCAGTGCTCTGACTATTTCAAACACTGAACCACTTATATATTTATCTACACTTAAATTTACAGTCCCAAGTGGGCAGTAATCTCATTTTCTTCATGTCTGTTTAACTGAAATTAGTTTATTGGACTGTAGCCTTGAACTGGGAAGACGAAGTTTTTCTGCTAAGGTGTGAGGTGAAAGTTTCTGAAATAAGTTTTTTTCATCCAGGAAAAAAAAAAAAAAGAAAGAAAGAAAGGAATTGAGGGAGGGAGGAAGGAAAAAAGAAGAGAAAAAAGAAATAGTCGTGCTCCACTTAAGAATTTGGCCAATGACGATGGTTCCATAAGATTATAATGGAGCTGGGAAAATTCCCCTCACCCAGTGACATCACTGCCATCATGCTGTCACAGCACAAGGCATTATTGATATACTCGTAGTGACATTGGTGTGAATAAAATTACTGCACTGTCAGCTGTGTAAAAGTATAACACATAAAATTATGTGCAGTCTGTAATACTTGATAATTATTAAAATGACTATGTTACTGGTTTATGTATTTACTATACTTTTATTGTTATGTTAGGGTATACTACCACTTTATATAGAAAAGTCTACCGTAAAACAATACACCACATTATGCCATCAGCATCTTCATACATCTCGCGTCTGCCATGCCTATCACATTGAGAGGCCACGTAGTGTAACTGACTTATGTCATTCAGGCTTGTGTAAATATACTCTATGATGTTTGATGTTCACATAATGACTCAATTCTCACTACATACCTCTGTCACTAAAAGACCCATGACTGTAACTTAATCTCTTCTGGGTAATAGCTAATCAGATGCAGGCCTGGGCTGTCCCCAGCCTCATCTCCCTTTCTCCCCTGGGCCAGGGTAATCTAATTTCCAATGTCTGGTTCTCATGCCACTCTTCCTCCCACCAACCACTAATGGGGCATGGGTTACCCAGTCAGACTTAGATAGGAGGCTTTCTCTGCCTCACATTTAGTGGATTCTATGTTCTCACCCAACAACCAGGCCTCTCCCTATCCACCACCTCACCCTCTTAGAACTACTACTCCCACTCTGGGGCCCAGGATCTCACACCTTTTCTGCACTGCTCTGGGGCCATAGTGAGGCTGTCCTTGGAACTTCCTGCCTAGGTGCCAGCTATCATCATTGCTGCTCTGTCATGGCAATACCAGCTGTTCCCAGAACAAGTTGGTCTTGAGGCTTCTGCAGGAGAGCAAAACCTCTTGGAGCAATACCCTAAGAACTCGAGTGCAGAGGAGTGTCCAGACCTCAGGTGCCCCCAACTGTTTACAGTGTGTGTGTGTATGTGTGTGTGTGTGTGTGTGTCTTTCTCTCTTTCTCTCTCTCTCTCTCTCTCACACACACACACACACACACACACACACACACACACACACATACATTCTCCCATGCTCTCAGGTTTTGGTCTTTGGTCTCTCTAGCCATTAACTTTGAGAATACTAACAAATCTTCTCTGCCTCAGGCCTTTACTTCTTTCACATAAGAAACACTTTGATCTCTCAGATTATGAACTCTAAATTAATGACCAACTTCGGAGGATGCTAATAAGAGATCAACTCATTATTTTTAAAAGTGGCAGATAAAGGTAGAGAATCAGAGAGGAAAATATCTCTCTTGCCTTCCTCTACAATATATACCATAATAGCCAAATGGTAAATGGGGTGAGCATTCTCTTATTAAAAGTATTCAAAGCTTATAAATGAAGAAGAAATGTTAGATTATAATATCATCGGTTTGCAACCTCTGTAAGGAAGGACAACAACAACCACAAATGAGAAGAATGGTAGCCAGATAGTACATGCCTAGAGGTAGAAAAAATCCCCCACCCCAACTCCTATAAAATGTTCTTGTCAAAACTGGTTGACTGAATGAATAAATAAATCTGTTCCAAGATTTTGCACTAATTTACATGAACTGCAAAGGATAGAGGACCTGGTAAAACTACCCCTCAAGGACCTGACCAGAAATATTTGGCTTTGAGGAAACTGTAGGATAGATAACCCAGTTTTTTTTTTTTTTGGGGGGGGGGGTTGTTTTGTTTTGTTTTGTTTTTTTCAACGATTAGGTTGCAAAGGAAAAAAGAGAGGGAGAGAGAGAGAGAAAGAAACAGAAGAGAAACCTGTAGAAGAAAAAAGATTTAAAAGACATAGAAAATAATCATAGTGCTTGGGTACAGGATTAGAGGGGGGAAAGTGTAAAAATTGAATATAATACTTAAAAGAAAATGATTGATCTGATGTTGATAATATTAAGAAATTGGTGGTATTTTGTGGATGTGGTGAGGGCATTAATTGTGTTTAAAAGAATTCCTGTCTTCTAGAGATGTATACTAAAATCTTTCTGGGTGAAAATATATGATATATGGGACACGCTTCCTAATAATATGAGGTTAATGCAAGTCAGTATGCTGTGTTATATTTTAGAACAGAGAAAGAACCATAGTAGAAAAATATAGGCTTGAAGTCTAGATTTAATTAATAGTATCAGTACTAGTTTATTTGCTTTGATAAATGTTCTGTTTTATTTATATTAATCATAGGAGAAAACAGGTAGAGGGTATGTGGAAATTCTTTGCACTGTTTCTATAACTTTTCTGTAAATCTCAAATTATTGCAATATGGTAAGTTTATTTAAAAAGTAAAGAGAAGGAGAAATTGATGAAGTTTTGGATGGGACAAAAGTGACCATGGACCAATGGTTGCTGAGACTGGGTGATGGATGAGTACAGGAGTTTCCCTGACCTACTTTTCAGCGAGTTGTAAATTCTCCATGACAAAAAGTTGAGTAGGTTAAAGAAGATTGTGGTCTTGTCTCTACACTAAGAGTCCACACAAACTTTTAGAAGCCAGTACTCTAACACTTTGCTCTCTGTTACTCCTGCCATGGAGGCTGGGGTGCTTAAATGATGGGACACAGGGAGAAGCAGAGGAATTGGAAAACAACAGAGTTAAGTGTTACCCATGACATCATTTGCTTCTTTTCTTTTACTAGACCACTTCCAGTTAACTTCTTTTCCTTCATACTTTAAAAATCTTCACCTCCATTTAACACGTTTTAGGTCTCTTACCCCGTGATCATCCATTATCACACCTGTAATCCCAGTGACTTGGGAAGTTGAGGCAGGAGGATTGCATGTTCAAAGCCAGCCTGAGCAACTTGATGAGGCCCTGAGCAACTTAGCAAGACCCTGTCTCTAAATACAAAATAACAAGGGCTAGGGATGTGGCTCAGTGGTTAAGTGCTCCTGCCTTCAATCCCTGGGGTGGGGGCAGGGGGGCGGGGAACCAAGATAGTGCTCATCTCACTCACACACACCATCAGTCAGATGAGCAGTCCAGGACTGTTGGAGCAGCTCCACTGAGGTTTTGATGACTTGGGCTCCTTCCTATGCTTTATTCCTAGATTCCAGGATGACACCCTTCTCAGTTTACAAGACAGAGTGCCTAGAGCTGCAACCCACATCACATGGCTTGCAGTCTGAAGCAAGGTCAAGCCTCTTCTCTTTCAGGAAACCTTCCAAAAGTCACACATAACATTTCTGCTACCCTGTCATTGACCAAAACACACCAATACAGCCAAACCTTGCTGCAAGACAGTGTAGAAAATGGTCTTTTAATTGTACACAGGCTCTCCTCTATAAAATCAGGGTTGTAATGACAGAAGAAGGACAGGAGAGTGGATGTTGAGTAGGAAATTAACAGCCTCTGCCACAATCAGTCATGAGAAAATTCTGAACGTCCAACCATGACTTGTGCCCAAATCAATTATCTGGCCAGTGCAATCAGCAAAGACCTGAAAGTGTCTGTCATCCCACATGTGTTGTTGACTAGCTTATGTTGATTGGTTTGACTGAAATTTGAAACTCGAAAACTGCCTGTAGATTCACCCTTCACAGCAAGATGCCGTCTCTCTATATCTGAAGCTGATATATGCACATTTGTGTCAGCATCATGCACAGCACTAGATACGCCTGCTGTGACGATAACGTCCTTTAAACCTAAAAAGGAGTAGTTATGGGTTTCTCCTGGCAGCTTTCTTGAGCCTCTGGGAGACTTTCTGGCCTCCTGGCCAGTCTCCAGAGAGATTCCTGTCAGTCTGCCTGTGAGGAGACAAATTCCGGGCTCCCTGCCCACATTCTAACCTGCTGCTCACACGGGTAGAGAGCCATGTCTATTTCAGGCAGTCCTTCTGGGTGATTCTTCTGTGGCCTTAGGTAAGTTCACTTCAGTGACCCCCATACACCAGCTGTGCACACCACATATTTTAATGCTGATTGCCCAGTCAAAGCAATAAGGCCCTGAGGAAACAGTGTCTGAAACCTGAGAATAAGAACTAAGCTTGAGCTCTTCTGGGTGCTGGTGGCAAGATCTTAGGACATTCACTCAGGATCCCAAAGTCTTGGTTTTCTGATATGCCATGCAGGGATATTGTTACCTCCTCTACTTTCTTGCAAGCTTATCATGAAGCCCAATTTCAGTGAAATATTATATGTCAAAGTATTGTACTTGAACAACAACAACAAAAAATGTTATTTTTAGGTACAGTAGCACATGCCTGTAATCCCACCTACTCAGGAGGCTGAGGTAGAATAATTCCAAATTTAAGGCCAGCCTGGGCAACTTGATGAAACCCTGTCTCAAAATAAAATGTAAAAGGCTGGAAATGTAGCATGTAGCTTAGTGGTCAGGTATCCCAAGTACCCCTGAGTTCAATCCACAGTACTATATTTTAAAAGGTTACTGTCATTATTATTGACCTAATGAAAATATGACATTGAAAATAGAAAAGAAAATCAAAAAAGAGTGGTAGTGGGGCTCAAGCCCATTTGACTGGGGTTAACAAAAAAAATATTGTAGCGAGTGCCACACCTACAGGATAAAAAGAATGAAACAAAGGATCAGTGGAAGTATATCAAGTATATCTGTTCCAGAAATGATAGATTCTAAATGACTTGTTTCTTACTATTCTTACCACCTTTTCCATCTATGACTAATAGCTATTTCTCCCATGGAACAATACTAGACCAAAGTGTAGAGTTGAGTACCCTGCTATACCCCAGCTGTAAAGGTAGAGTAAATTTTATTCCTTTTAACTGCTTTCAAACACAGCTCAATTCTCATCTCAAAAACAAAAACCCAAAACACTCACATAGAAATCCCCTGCTAATTACCATCAACCAGCACACACTTCCATTCATAAATACAACATTTTGGGCCCAAAAGTATAATTGTGTGTGTGTGTGTGCGTGTGTGTGTGTGTGTGTGTACATATATGTGTGTGTATGTGTGTATGTAAATTCATTTGGGTAATAAGTAAATTTTGAGGGTGTGAGTGCATGTGTAAATATAACTCTATACATCAGAACCTGCAAAAAGTTTAAAGTTTTATAAAAATATTCATAAGAAAAATTTAAAATCCTTTAGCTTTTGTCAGAAGAAGGAGCTTTATTTTATGCAACATAAAAACAGAATTGCTTTTACTTTCTACCACTTTAATAGTAATATTTTTATCTAGTGTTAGATCCAAGCTAAGCTTCTGGGATTTGACATAACAAATTGCTCCCCATATGTGAAACAAAAATCACTTGGACTCTATTGACCAGTTAAGGGTTTTGCTCTGATCTAACTTTAGAGGGTGACTTCTGTCAAGGCTGAAGAACAACACAACCCATGACTTGATGGCAGAGATCAGAAAAGTCAATAAGCAGATTCACTGACCATTTGTGAACTTCCTATGTGACCCACAGCTGGTACAGAGGACCTCTTAACTGTGAGTAATTTCTCCTGATGAGATTAAAAGATTTTTACTCCTTTCCCAAATCCGGAACTTCCCTTGCTTAGAAAACACAGGCACACACATCACACAAGGAATGCATTCCAGATGTGCCAGAGGCCTTGCGTGACAATGTCTGGTTTTGATGGTCAGAAAGGAAAATTTTGGCAGGTGGTCACAATGGTATTGTGTTGCTTTCAAACTTAATGCCATCAAACTGCACTGTAAAAAATCACCTGGTTTCTATTTTTTTTTTTTTTTCCCAAAGAAAAGAAGGAAAACAAGGTGGAAAAATTAGCTGTATCTTTACCAGACCACAAGTCTAGGAAGCATGGTTTCTAAAACACTGGCATAGGTCATTTTTTCAGTAAGAACTATCAGGCTGGGGATGTAACTCAGTGGTAAAACAACTGTTCCAAGTGTATGAGGCTCTTGGTCAAATCCCCAGCACTGCAAAAATAATAATAATAATTTTGTTTATGCTGACTGTTCCCAGCACTCTTCCATGCTGTGTGAAAGGAGGAAATTAGGAACAACTGGCCTAGGTCTTGAGGACTTCAAATGACTCACATACAACAAGGTTAATCAGCATGAACTTGCCCATGTGTCCCACATAACCCTCAGTAGAGCGTCACCATACATATTACACTGGTCTGAATGATCTGTTCATGTGACTATGTCACCCACCACATAGCCCCGCCACCCCCACCCCCCACCCCGGGGAAAAAAGCATGACATATCTGTCATTCTGAACAGAGTCCAAAGCATATTCAATTAAGGTTAAACAGGTCAAGAAATAAAGGAAACAATAGTAGAATGAGGGATAGCAGAGCTGTAAGGATTCAAAGTGCAGTCAAACGTGAGTCTACTATGTTTCTGAGAATTTACTAAGAGTTAATATTGTTCTTTATGCTAATGAAACATGTTTTCATGTTTATAAGGGCCAATTTGAATTTTCTGCCCTTGGTGGTACCATACACTTAGGAACAGTTGCCATGCTAAGAAATACTCTTTTTTTCTGGAAATCCATTGCTTAAAAAGCAGGCATCCTATTACTGCAGGAAAAGGGGAGAAGAGATATTAAGGACTAAACAAGCAAAGAGATAAAGTTGATTTCACTGGTATATTTTGTGACAGTGTATCCTCAAGGAGAATAGAAGTATGGTATTAGAAAAAGTGGATTCAAACTCAGGTGAGGGCTGGAGAATCATTTTTTAAAGAACTGAAATTGAAGACATTCTGTATAATGCAAGTAAATATGATGAAGTGTCTGCTTACTAGATTATGCACAGTGTCAAGAGGAAAGAGCCCTATTCTTCCCTTCACTGACACCCAATTCCAAGTATGGAACACTATTTATGGGGGAACTTAATAAATATCACCATAAGAGTAGTCCCATAATTGAATAAATTTGGAAACACTAATTACCATTATCTCTTTCTTTAGATTTGCTAAGTATGGTTACATTAAGAAAATCGTTTAAATTTATTCACTCAGGGTTTTCCCAAAACTATTTGACTATGAGCTTATTATTCACAAAGTATCTTTCAGAATTAGATTGAAAATTTGAGTCTAATAGGCTTCTATTGACTAATATTCTAAGTTTTGTCTCAGTATGGACATTCTCAATTACTTTGGGTAACATTCTGTACCACTTCTTAGAAGTGGTAGTTAATTAAGATCTGAAAACAGATTATTGCTCCTAAAGATCATGGGCAGAAGACTTGAAGTCTAGAGACTGAGGCTTAGGGAGAGACTGAGGCTGAGTCTCTAGGTCTTGAGAGGATGGCATTCAGCATCACAGTCTAAAATTAAAATATTTAGGTGGAAAAAATGAAATTGAACCTGCTGAAGACTCTCTAGCTCTTACCACCAGTTTATGGGAATGACATCATGAAATAGAATCAAAAAATTCCAACTCAGAAACTCTGAATTGAATTATCTGCTGCCTTCAACAAATAAATTTCACGAGAGAGAGAGAGAGAGAGAGAGAGAGAGAGAGAGAGAGAGAGAAGGAAGCATTGAAAAGGCACATTAACCTTGCAGTGTTTGGATTTTATTTGTATCCTGATTGGAACAGCTATGAAAAAAGTATTTATGAGACAATCAAGAAATTTTGAGCACTTTCTGGATATTTGTAACACTGAGAATTTTTCATTAATTTTTAAGTGTATTAATAGTACTATGGTTGTAACTTTGTAAATCATTATATTTAAGAAATACAATCTAAAATATTTGTTTACAAACAACATGTGCTAGGTTCGCTACAAAACAATCCCAGGAATGGGGATAGCAATGTAAAAAAGACTGGCCATAATGTAATACAGTGGGTAAATAAGGACTTGTGACACTATTTTCTCCAATTTTGCATGTTTTAGATTTTTCAAATGGAAAGATTTTTTTTTTTTTAAGTCAGAAGAGAAAGAAAGAGCAAAGACATTGCCATGGACATGATGAATACAGAATTTGAAAAGTCATGAGAGGAAAGAATTTTGAGAAGCAGGCGAAAGAAAACATCATTATGCAACAGAGAAGTTAAAGCACATGGAAACTAAGAAAATAAAAAATTGTAAGAATGGAACCCTGCTCCAAGTGAACCAGTATCCTTCTAAGAAGAGGAAGAGAAGCCAGCACCCTGACCCTCCCCCTACCAGCCCCACTAGTTCTCTGACACAGAGAAAAGATCATGTGAGGACACAGAAAGGGCTGGGCATCAGCTACAGCTAGGACATGAGCCTTCAACAGATCAAGAATACCCTATATATACCCTCATTGCAGCCTCCAGCCTCCAGAACTGTGAGGAAACACATTCTTGTTATGTGAGCCACCCAGGCTATGGTATTTTGCTGTGGCAGCCCAAAGTAAACAATGCAGATTAAACATGTGCATTTACCTCAGTAGCCTCTCTTGCTACGTTGTCCAGCTTGTTTTCTTTGTTTGTTTGTTTGTTTGTTTTTCATGTGCTTTTTCAGTATATTGGACTTAGACATGGAAAAATGAATGTCACTAAGTGTCTATCCCCTTTTTAATGTGATGATCCGTCAAGTACAGCCACTAAGGGAACAGAGAGGCTCTGGAGGTCAAAGTTCATTATATTCATCAGTCTCAGGAGACACACTGAATGCCAAGAGAGAACCACATGGTAGGAACAAGGTAATGGGTTCAATCTAGTAGGTGGGGTGCCCTTAGAGCCAGGACACAGCCCGGGAGACTTCTCTGGTACGTTTGAATGTTACTAGGTCATGGGGTGCAGGCAAGGAAGGGAACAAGCCTTATCACACTTGCACACCTGGCCACCTAGGCATGGTACTCACAGCTCAACAGCAGGCAGCAGGAACAAATAGGAAGTTTTAGAATTTTAGGAACCGAATGTAAAGACTCAGTAATTGCATCTCTCAAATTTTGTTTTTGTGACTAGCTCTTTTCACTGTGTTCACTTTTTACTTCTTTCAAGGATGAAGAAAACCACAGCTTTCAACTTCAGTCATAATGGAAAAGCTTGGAGAGAGCATTTCAACTCTAATCTTCCTCTCTCGTTCCTGTCAAAGGCACATAGACCCACTTACTGCAGCTATTAGGGAAAATGCACATCATTTGAAGGATGAGCTTCAAGATCTCCTTCTATTCTCACCAAATTGATGCTCTCAATTTTTCCTCACTTGTATTTTATCAAAGGTTCCCAAGGCCATCCTCCAATGTGATGGATGACTAGGATTCACAGGACTCATGGTCACAGCTGTGGTTTAATAGAACAGACAGATACAAAGCCAAGTCAACAAGGAGAAGATGCATAGGACATCATAGGACATAGGATGCCCAGAGGACACCAGGCACTAGCTTCTAAGTGTCCTTGCCCAATAGAGTCATGAAGGACACTAACTTCCTCCAGGAATGAATTGTGGCAACACATGTGAAAAGTTGCCTACCAAGAAGTTCATTAGAGACTCAGTGCCTGACGTTTTTTACTGGGTACTAGTCACCTGGGCACTCTCTGCCTACCACATAGCAGAATTGCAAGAAAAGAAACAAGTATTTAGTGCAAGTCACATTGCACAGCTAAGGCACAGTGAGCCACTCATCATTTAGGAAAATCAAGGAAAACTTCCTGACATTGAAGATCCAGATGCCAGCATAGGGCCAACTGTGCAATCAGCCCGCCCTAAGGAGGGCCTCCTGCTGTGTTACCACTTTCTGCACACTCTCAGGAAAATCTGCTGAAATCAGGATCTTACAGTGTCTTCACCCATTGTGACATGTTTGTGGTATTTCTTATTCTAACCACACCATCTTTCTGCAATAGTCCTGCATATACCATGAAACTATTTTTTTCTTTTTGTTCCAAAAAAAGATGATTATAAAGGTCAGTCCCCTGGTTAGGGACTGAAGGAGGTAGGTGACCCCAAGCTATAACTCTTATTTAGCCCCAAGTGAATGTGAAATCAGTATAACCAAATATGCCCCAAACTGAAATCCTCTAGAACACTAATTCATCTTGTCATATGAGAAATGCACATCCTCCCAAGACCACATCTTCTCCTTCCCCTTGTAACATAGTATTTGTGCTAAAGCAGCATTACCAAACTCACTTCTGGCTTCTTTTATTTATAATTTTTGTATATTGGTGCATTATACTTATACAGAATAATGGGATTCATTGTTATATATTCGTACATGCACCTAACATAATTGGGTAAATTTCATTCCCCAGTAGCTCTCCATTTCCTCCCAGTAGCTTCTGGCTTGTTTAGAAGGCAGATGACACACTGAATGTCTAATCCTCAGGTTTCTCAGGTAAGGGGGGAATCTTTCCCACACTAACTTCTGTCAGTTCCCTTTCTCCATGACTTCACCTTCACCTGTTTCCCATCCTCAAATATCACGCTAGCTGAGGTCTACTGACTCCTACTGAAAGCCCACCTGTAGTCTCCTAAATGGTCCCTCCTCTCTATCACTTCAGTCTGTCTGGGACCCAACATATGAACATCACAAACCACAACTGTAGCTTTGAAGCCACTCCATGATTTAAAATGTTCAGTATTACCCGTTGCCTGTTTCCTAATGAGCAAAATTCTCACTCCTCAGCCTGTCATTAAGATCTCCCACAGTTTTGCCACCGTCTTTTTGTTTGTTTGTTTGTTTGTTTGTTTGTAGTCCCATGCTTCTCTACTGCTATTCCCATATTCACTTCTGATGTGAACAAGGAATCCACTTAATAAAGCTCCTCAGGATAATTTAGTCAAAAACATCTCAAAGGGACCAACTATTTTCAAATGTCCTTTTTTGCCAGGTAAACATTTCTCCCTAGGTTGGGTTCAGCAAAGGTATGATCAGGGCTATATTTGTGATTATCAGCTAGCACCTTGCCAGCATGTTGCAATCCCCTGGGGAGCATGTAAAATGCCAGTGCCTCAGTTTCACCCCTAGGGTTCCTGATTCTGTTAGTCTGGGATACAGTATGGGCATTGGGGTTTGTAAAAGCTGCCCAGGGTTCATATGCACAGCCAAGGCTTCGAAAACCAATTCAAGCAATTGCCTGTACTTTTGTCTAATACAGACTATGCAAAAATCACAAAAGATAATTTATGCCTATTTTTTATTTCTCTATTCCTTGTCTGAAATTACTATCTGCCATCAATCCCCATTTCTCATCACGGAAGTCGAACTCCAAGGCCCTTTTCTTAAGAGGTCTGCCCTGATCTCCAGAAATGAGCATTCTTACCATCCTCTGAAAGGAGAGCAATTTTGCTCAGGCCCCACTTTATGCCACTCCCAATTCTCTACCTCTTATCCTTACATTCCAACTGCCCCTCTTTTTCAAATGCCCTTCTAAGCAACTTTCTCATTGTTGATTTTCAACACAATTTTGTGTTGTGATGTTACATGAAATTTTGAATAATCAAAGCATGACTTTTTATTTTAACAAGTGTTTGAGATATTTATTCATCTAGCAAGTTAGGTAGAGGTTTTCTTTTAATACTCCCCAAATCACGATTTGATCCAAGGGCAAATGCTCGCCCCTAATCGTTTGAAGATCAGAATCAACCATCCAGGTTTTGCTTTGCTTCTCATTGACAACCTGTTGCTTTTCGGGGTTATGCTATCAAGTCAAAAGTTGTTTACATGAGAATCCAAAAGCAAAAGTCAACAAAAATGGTTCCCTTTGTCACACTCTCATGCTATCCTAGGCTGTATTCACATCCATATTTTAGGACAGAGCAAGGAAAGAGAATTAACATGCATCATTGGTTGGCAATAGCTTGGTGTTCTTTCCCTGACAGCTTCAGGGCTGACAGCTCACCCGCATTTTGAAACAGACACCTGCTAATTCAACTTTCCACCCTTTAATCTCTTTCATCCACAGCATTTTAATCACCCTACAATTAATATACTCCTGGTTGTACCGGCAAAGAAGAAGGGGATGGGAGGAGGAGGGAAGGGAGACTGGCCTAATAGTAATTCACAACCCATATTCCCCTCCTTCTTTGTGCCTGGGTCCCTAATCCTGATACATTCTGCCTAACAACAGGCCTCAAAACACTCTCACCACTACACTCAACATGCACACACACTCTCACACAAACACGCACATAAATGATACACTATCTTTTTGAGCATAACCATCGGTTCTCATTTTCATGAATAATCTAGCTCTCTGCCCCACGCTTCCTCAAACTGACTGGACACACCTGGGGCTCCACGGCTAAGTGAGAGGAGGTAGGTAGACGGACAGTGTGACAGGGATAGCAAAAGCTATAAAGAAGCTGGTCAACAGAAGAAAGGAGAAAAATGAGCAAACAGACTTTTTCTTTACCACTTAAGTGCTCACCATGAATATGGAGTCATTTTGAATTTTCAATACAGGAAGATTCCAAGCCCCTGCCTGCCCTGGCTTTATTGGTATTCCCCACTGAAGGAAGGTTGATATGCCAAACAGAACCCTTCCCAAATGAAAGGTAAGCCCCGGGTTATCAGGAGCTAAGTGCAGAGCCCCTGCAGTGCCTCCCACTGTCTGTCTGCTCACTCCCTAGAAACTGACCCTTAGCTGTGACCAGAGCGGCATGGGGTTTGTCAGCAGTCCTTAGGGTATTCACCGAGGCAGGCACAGTGGGACTTGGACTCCACCCATCAAAGCAGGCTGCCTGCTGGGGCTTAGGCATGGGGCTTTGTGGAGGGATTTCATCTGTGTCTGCAGCATTTTGTTTCTGTCCATCCCAGGGATTGCCCATCTCCTTAAGCAGCCATTCTAGACTCTCATGGGGTGTCTTGGTAACTTCATGGGATGCCTTGTTAATGTTATTAACCAGCAATCTTTGGCTATGAACAGTACACCTTACTTCAGTGAACAGCTCCGCAGATCTCTGGCATAGTGTTTGTTGTCTTGTTCCCATTTCACAGGTGAAGACACTGAAGCACATTATCTCCCCCTATAAGACAGTACGGGTTCCTCCTATTTTCTATTATTACATGCAGTTTCTCACTTGGTACTCAGCACACTCAGGGCTTGAAGTGGCTTGTCTGATTCATCATGTAGATGGAGAAAACAAGGAAGTATGTCATAAGGGCACCTCCCTCTTTGTAAGACTGGCAGAATGAAAAAGGATGCTTATTGCTTCCTATAATTTAAAGGGACACATCTTTGCAAACCCTAATTCCTTTTCAAAAGTGATTAGGGTATACCCAAAGTTCCAAAGATTTGTGATTAAATAGACGAGGTAACACAACAAGAAATTTGGCCTATAGACCAGCACTGCCACCACAGAGGCCACAAATATGGCCTTGAGCCTGCCATTTAATTAAATCCAGATCACTCATTAAACTAGCACTATGCACATTTTCAATTGATACACTTAGTTTCCCTTTAAACTTCATTCTTTTGTAGGGTTTTTCTGTTGGAAAAGTTTCTTCATGTGTCTGCTCATTATCATTTTCCTGATTCTTGGTCTCATTTAACAGAGGAAGTCACAATCTCTGCCTCAGGATTCAAATCTAAGAGCCCTTCCACTGTCCCATGGTACCTCCACTCTTCAAACACAAGGATAAAAACATACTCATGAGGTAGTATTTTTGGTTAAACGATGTTCACCAAAAAAGATGTGTTAAAGCCCTAACATTCAGTACCATGAATATGACCTTATTTGGGAAAAAAAAAAAAAAAAAAAAGAAGAAGAAGTCTTTGCAGATGTAAGTTATAATGTGGTCCTACCGTAGTAGGGTTAGCTCTTAGTCCAGTGTGACCAGTGTCTTTATAGACGAGAAGAGAAACAGACACACATGCTCAGAGGACAGAAGCATGAGATGATGGAGGCAGAGATTAAAGTGACGCCTCTCCAAGGCCAGGGGCACCAGAGACTGCCAATAACCCCCAGAAGGCAGGAGAAAGGGGTGGTAGAGCATTTTCCCTGGGACCTTCAGAGGGGTCCTGGCTCTGCTGGTGCCTTGACTTCAGGCTTCTTCCTAGCCTCCAGAACTAGATAAACTTTACTGTTATAAGTCACACAGTTTGTGGTTCTCTGTTGTGATGGTGCTTGGAAACTAACACAGGTAGCTCCTGATTACAGACATTATAGATCCGAGCCACCCGCAGGGAATGGGCTGCAATATTTTCCAGGTTCCAACAGACAGAGGCTGTTATGATTTCTTTAAACATATCACCATTTGCTTACCTTTCTGTAAATACAGTAAAGTTTCCTACATTTGTTTCGAGTTCTTCAGCAGGGTAGGAAAGTTTCCATGCTAATTTTCCTTTTCCCAAAGAACTGGAATGCACAGCCAGCCTTTGCTAATCTCCATTTCCCCTGCCCTATACTGTCTGTTGAGCTGCATTGCATCCAGCAATACTTGCCAGTCAGGAGTTTTGAAAGTGCCCAGGGCCAATTCCTTGAGAATCCCTGGGCCTGGGAAGGCGACCCAATCATGCATGTTTTTTATATGCTCCAGCAGATCAGTCAAGCCCAATATCCTACAAATTCCTCTTGAGGTTTTATTTTGTCAGAGGAAAAGATTACGTAAATCCTTGTCTAATTATAAGCATCTTGAGTAGGGATCAGCATGCAATTCACAGCCTGTTTAATAAACAAAGTTTTATTGGAACATAGCTATGAGCATTCATTTACATGTTGGTTCCTGGTGACAATGACCAACTTGAGTATCACCACAAAGATCATACAGCCCACAAAACTAAAAATGTTTGCTGTCACTCTTTAAGAAGAAGTTTGCAAAAGACCAAAACCTATCTGGCTTATATTTTCTTCCCATAGTGAAGATCCAGCAGAGGGCTTTGCACTTAGTAGGGACTCAGATCAATTAAACTGAAGTCAAGTGAACTGTTACAAGCTGAATTAAATTGAATCTTCTTCAATGTATTATCTGAAAAGATTCCAGGCTATTATCTTCTCAGGAATATTTTCATTTTAATAAGTAACTCACAAAGCCCCCAAAGCTTTTATTTGAAGACAGAAAGGAATACCTAATTGTTGAAATTGCAAGCACCTGTAATTATGAATGTGCTGCTCTACTGGATTGAGAAATCTCCCCAACACCCCTCAAACACCAGGGATGCTGCCACCTAGATTACCTGAGTACAAAATCTAATGAGTGAAACATGTTACTGAAGAACTTGACAGTTCTTACTGTTAAAAAAAGAAAGCCCCCATTTTCTATTCATTTTGCTTGTGCTTCTTTTTCTTAGTCTAGCAAGCTCTCCCCAAGTGAAAACTTTGGTTTTCTTAAAAGATATCACTACTCCCCATTTTCTGGATCCTGGAATTTTCTTCCTGTATGGACTTGTATTTATTTATTTTTATTGTGAGAAGGCATGTTAGCCCAAGCATGCTAGAAATTTGTACTATTTAATTTTACTCTAGTGTCTGAGCAATGGCCAAAGGCTCTGAATTGAATTCTCTCAATGCCAAATCAACTTAACAGGGGAATTCATCAGCCAACTCCATTGGTGCAAAGTCCTCTAAGAACCTCATAGATTGAGAAGTTCTTAGATTTTAATTAATTATCATGGATGCTCATCAAGAACAAGTGTCACTCTTGCATTTTAGTGAACCCAAACTCTCCCTGGATTTTGGAGGCTGACTCCAAATGAGTCAAGAGATCAAATCCAACCATAGAGTAAGATCAAGGTTTAAATTCAGACTTGTCTCCTGGCCACTGAACTTGAACAACTTACTGAACCTCTCTCTTATTAGTTTCCTCAAGTGTAAATGGATGTGATGAAAGAAATGTAGGAATAATGACATGTTAAAAAAAAAAAAAAGACAACAAACAAAAAACAAACTTGGCACAGTGCCTAACAAACAGTAAGTATTAAATAAATGTTCTATTACTCTTATGACAGCTTCCTTCTTTGGAACTGATGTCTCTAGAGAATACCAACTATATTTTCATGAAATGAAAGCATACCGGCCCATAATTGCTGTATCTTGTGTGTGTGTGCTGTTTAGTTTATCAATACAAAATTCCTAGAACATCTACCCAGCAAAACATTACAGCATTTCATGACTCTAACCCAATAGCCAAATCTTCTTGTCTTCACATTTTTTTCTCCCTGGAATATTCTTCTCCTTGCTGGACTATTATACCTTTTACCTTCTAGGGGGGCTTGAATGGCTCCTTCATCCTATATAACAAACTCTTTGAGAACCTGGCTCCCCAACACCAGGCTTACTAAGTTCAACAGGTGATCTTTTCTTTTATTTTAATCTCTCCCTCCCCCCCCCCCTTCCTCTCCCTCTCTCTGTCTCTCCCTCTCTCTACTCCAAGAACATGTCATGATAGCCCTTATTCCAGTCTCCGTCATGAACCTCAGGGTTCACCCTTCTCTCCTCTCTGTCTTCTCAAGTCAAACCCCTCCTCAAGATTCTGCTTCAGTGCAGCATCCTCCCTGATAGAGACTCCTAGTTAACTCCTAGGTAGTTAACACTTACCTAAACACCTTCTTTCACTCTTTACCAGTGTGTGATGTGTCCTGGTTATGATTCCTTAGCCTGATTATAATCCATGAGATAGGGCTGGGTTGTGGCTCAGCGGCAGAGCGCTCGCCTCACACGTGCACGGCCCGGGTTCGATCCTCAGCACCACGTAAACATAAAATGCATTGCATTGTGTACAACTAAAGTAAATAAATAAATATTTTAAAAAATAATAATCCATGAGATAGAAAACATCTCTCAATATTCTTCTGTAGATCAAGTTTAATAAACATGTATAAACTGAGCATAGTGGTACACACCTATAATCACAGCTAATCTGGGGTAGAGATGGGAGAATTGCAAGTTCAAGGCCAACCTGGGCAATTTAGGGAGACCTTGTTTCAAGGTTATTAAGAAGAAGGAGGAGAAGAAGAAGAAGAAGAAGAAGAAGAAGAAGAAGAAGAAGAAGAAAAAGAAGAAGCAGCAGCAGCAGCACTGGGGTAGAACTCAGTGGTAGAGCAATCCTGGGTTCAATCCCTAGTATCAGAAAAATTAAATAAATAAATAACAAATAAATAAAAATTAAAACCCATCTATACCTTGTGTATGGGGACATCAGATTTGGTGTTGGACATCTATAAGTCCAAGACTTATTCTTTGAGACCTTGGGGAAGTTTTCTTCATCTCTCTGATCCAAAGTTTCTTTAATTATAAAGGTAGATGTTGTTGTGAAGATTAAGTAAATACAGTATTGATTGTCTGGCACATTAAAACCACTTAGTCAATACTAGTTATTATTTTATGATGGACTGAATAAATGATTCCTTTGAAATCCAGTAAGTTTTTTGTCTACAGGTCTCACATACTGTGTCTCAGCTTTGTCTTCCCCAGAAACATGTATGGGGTGCTACCAGTTGCTCATTTTTGCAGCAAAGTCTTCACAGAGGCACATGAGCTACTGCAGCTCAAGGTAGAGCAGCCATTGGAGGAAGGGAGAAGTTTGTATCCATAGGTTCTTGGTCTTCTGTTAGTAAAAGGACGTGTGCTCAGGACACAAACTCCCCTGTACAGCCAGTGTGTGCTTCTGGTGGATGCAAAGTAGATGCTCAGTATCACAAGTCTCAGTTTGGTGAAAGGCAAGAAGTGCCAGATACGGGCAGGAGGAGAGACCCTATTGGGTTGTGATCATGAAACCAAGAAGTGAAGGTCAAGCGGAAGCACAACATGGCGCTGAAGATTTTAGAAAAAACCTGAGACTTTAGAAGTCTGACATACTGTGAGATATAACTAGACTATCTTATAATTCATTTCCCCCCTTTCTCTTTGATTTGGATATTTTCCAAAGGTTTTATATAAATTATACCCTCATTATTTTGAATGCTGATGGAAATGTCCATTTTCTTATTTTATAAATGAGGATTTATATTATAATAACAATACATTTTTAATATAGAGAAATTAGATAGCAGAGAATAAAAATACTTCAAAAATCTGTTCATTGTGGTATATGTTATACTTAGTTTTTTTTTTAACACAGTGTACTCTGGATGTATCTTGTTATTAAGCAACTCTCTAAAACTCATTGATAGTGGCTTTATAATATTTCATTTTATGTTTGAACCATAACTGGCTTCATCAACCCCATATTATTGGACATTGACATTGTTTAAATTTTTATTAACAACATCAGAGTAAACAGGCAAATATTCCTAATGACAAATTCCTGGGAGGGAAATTGCCAGCTTAAGGATGTGTCTGTCCTCTTTTTACACTTTGGGTACACATTATCAACTTCTGCAGAGATGCTGTACTGAGGAGTACAGTACTGCTGAGGAGTTTACTTCTCCAGCTGTGTTCGAGATTAAGATATCCATTCCCAGATCTGCAGATTCTATTTAATGGCTCTGACCTCAGCTGGGGCCGTGCTGAGCATGTTGAGATTGACCAAGCATGATTCCAGTCAATCAGCACTCTGTCTTATCACCAGACAAGGTCCTGAGTGCCCTTCAGAGGCATCAGCTCCTCAGAGTCCTGGAGTGGCCTTTCTTCTTTATTTCATCTCTACCTGAGAAACCCATCAACTGTATCATCACACTCAATATCATGAACTAATATTCATCTTGGCTGGAACACTTTGGAAGTCAACACTGGTTGTAGCAAATGACTTTATTTCAGACCTCGTTGGGACATTTGTGTTCTGGTGAGAATAATTCCCACATACGCAATCCTGAGTAACCTGTTTGCCAAACTTACAGCACTAAACCACAATTTTCTGGGTTGCCTAATCCTTTCATCTCTGGGAAACACATTCGCCTGCCCAGCTAGGCTCTTGGTGTGCATAAAACAATAATAAGCATTTACACCGGGCTTTTAATCTTCAAAGTATTTGTGAACATTAACTAATTAATTTTCATAACACTCTTGTAAGATTAGTAAGTGCTACTCCTCCCCTGAAATAAAAACAGCATAAACCATTGAAACATTTGACACATCACAAAAAGCTCAGAACTTAATAGTCTGGGAAGAGAAGACTGTTGATTATCAGCTCAGTTGTGAGATGGGAAGGCAGCTGAGCAGGCTGGCACTTTCTCTAGAGTCACAGAGGGACTCTGCAGCAGGGGAACACTTAGATTTTACTCTTCTAGTGACCATTGCCGTGCATAGTTGAAAAAACAGCAATTCAGTCAAAACTCTACCGAGTTAGGGATTCCTGGCAAATTCAAGGCCATCTATGTGCAACCGAATAATGTAAAGGAGAGGAATAAAGAAATAGTCATAAATATTCAAATTAATGATGTAAAGGAATAAAATGTATCTCAGAAAACAGGCACACAGGGCTTTGAATTTAAAGGTTAGGCATTAATGAAGAAATTCAAAAATACATATGCAAATGACAAATGACTATGCGATGAATTATAAGGGGACTATCTTGTGAATTCTCTCTTTGATGTGTACCTGCACCAGCTATAGCAAATAATGTTGACAATTGGAGCTATAAAATTCCAGAGAGTAGGCAGATTTTATCACCCTTAGGGAAAAAAAAAATTCATTTGTTTTATCTATCTGGAACCTTGAGATTACTTTTAACCTTGTGCCTTGAATAGATAATAAAATAGAGAATTCTGTTTTGAAACTTTCCATTATCAGCTAAATCATTAACTTCATTGTTCTCTAGACTCTTACTTAAAAAGACATGTGCCACTTAGTGTCATTTTTCTACTTTATGGGGATGGCAAATTTAAGGGGCACTGTTGCAAGAGTGCTAGGCCACAGGAATCAGAATAATACTGACAACAATAATGATAAAATGAGCTGCTGTGTATGCATATACTGTTTGGGGTAATATTGCCTGTTATTGCTGGCCCCTTTACACAGAGTGTAAATAGTGGAGCCTTCCATATAGATTGAAAGTCAGCAAAATAAAGCTGACTTAAAATGGCAATACTGCCTTTATTAAACAAGCTTTATACACATCTTCCTCGTCTCTATAATGAAGCTAGTGGTATAGAATTGGTCAAGACTCTTGGTTGCAAGAGCCCTTCCCTCAATTATACATTGTCTTCTAATGACCAAACCTGTTTCTATACTCCTCTAAAAGAATTATTCACATTCTGTCTCTATGTCCTGATTTCTGTATTTCTCTTCAGCCCAACACAGTTAAGCTGTGACCCTATCACCACTCCATTGAAACCTCTCTTTACAAACTCAAATTAGAAAACCAACATTCAATTCTCAGTCCTCAACCTTACTGGACTTCAGTAGTTAGTCCTCCATGGATTTGACTGAGCACCTTCTTATCCCTGAAACACTTTTTTCTCTCCACTCCCTTAATATCAAAATTGTCTGGATTTTCTATAACTTTAGTAGTGATTACATGTTTATCCCCCTCTTCTACCTCTTGTTTTTCTGCCTGAAATTCTAAATGTTGGCATATCCAAGGTCATGTCCAAGGGATATTCTATATCTGCGCCTATAGCCTGGGAAATCTCATGATATCTAATGACTTCAAATAGAATATATACTTATATCTCCAGGCTAGATGACTTTTCTGGTCTCCATACTGGCAAATATACTCAATATCTGCTCTTTTATAGGTAAAAATCATTTCAAACTTAGCACACCCAGTATCAAAATTATGACATCTATTCACTCAACACATCCCCAGTCCTGCTACATTTCCTTCCCCAAATCTTTTCCATCTCCATCTCTGTTATTTATCCTATTGCTTATGCTAAAAATGAAACCAGGGGACATTCTTTCTCTCCCACTCTCCATCTCTCCCCCTCCACACACACTCTTGGTCCATTGGAAGGTCCTGCTTGCTCTATCTGAAGCTACATCCTGACTCTACCCACTTACCCTCTTTTCATAATAACCATCCCAGTTCAAGCTGGCAACATTCTTCATTTAGATTATTAAACTCTTTCCTGGTTTCTCCATTGCTCCTCCTCTTTTCCCACTGTAATCCATTCTTTACATAACAATCAAGGTATTGTTTTGTAACAACTCAAATAACTTTACCCTTGTACTATAAAGCCGCCGATGATTTCACAATGCTGTTATAATAAAATCCAAATTCCTTATCAAGTTCTAAGAAACTATCCATTGTGCTAGCACACCAACCTTGTTCACTGTGACATTCTTTATGATACTTGAACACCACAAGCCCACTTGGATTTCAAAGACTTTATACTTGTACTTTCTGCTGTTGGGAATTCCCAGATTTTCACATACCTCGCTCCTTGAGAGCCCAGAGTTCATCTTAAATGTCAATACCTTAAAGAGATATTTTTGAAATTCTAAATAAAGTTGATCCTACACTCTTCTACACACAACATATTTACTTCTCAATTAATCTTTCTAATTATTTGCAAAACATTTTTTACTTAGTGTTATATGTTTCTTAATCTTTAAAAAAAAAAAAAAAAAAAAAAACAGGATTGAACCCAGGGGTACTTAGCCACATCCCAGTCCATTTATTTATTTATTTTCTTGCTTGTTTGTTTGTTTGTTTGTTTTGGGACAGGGTCTCACTTAGTTAGAATTTCACTAAATTGCTGAAGCTGATTTTGAGTTTGAGATCCTCCTGCACTGGACTCCCAAGCCACTGGGATTACAGGTGTGTACCACCATACCTGCTGTTTCTCAATCTCTTATCTCAGTTTTCCTATTAATTTCATTCTTGGGCAGATTTGTCAAGAAAAATATAACCTACATATCTCCTAGATAATATTATCTTTATAGTTCTCAGTCTCAGAAGAGAGAAAGAAAGACTTTATTTGACTTTATGTTGTTGTTTTTTTTTTTTTTAACCCTAAAACCTAAAGCAGTAGCTAGTGCATAGAAGATATTCATTAATATTTATTGAATGCATTCATGGAAGAAACTTTTATCCAGCATCTACATATTATCTTACACACACACACACACACACACACACACACACACAATAGAAAAAACAAAAAAACAAGCAAAGCAAAACAAAAGTCTATTTACCCACTCAAGAGTAACAACACTGGGAAATTGCCTGGATCTCATGTCCATGCCAGCAGAATAGCATCAAATTCACAAATCATGGGCAATGGGGCAGCTCCCAGTGAGCAAACAAAAGATTCTCCCACACATACTTAACTGGCTAAATTGATTTAAGGATTAAATGAGTTAATATTTGTGAAAAAGCCTAGTCCACCACAGGGGGGGAAAGGTATTTCAAGCAAATACTACATTTTTCTGCTACTTCAAATGATTTTAACCTACATAGGGCATGAAAGTGGCTTTTGTGTTAATTGGGTTCCATCCACTTGGAAGATATAAAGACTACTTGAGAAGGATAAGTCTATAAATTACTAAGTCTGAAAAGCCTGTCTCATATGAAGCTTCTTTTGAACCTGGAAACATAAGCTATTTGCGTTTCAAACAGCTCTTATTCTATTTGCCCAAGGAAACTAAACCTCAAATTCAAAAAAACAGCTTTTTATAAGCATATGGGTCCATCTACATTTCTATTCCATATGGCATGCTCATGTCAGCCGTCTGCCTTTGTCCTAGTTTCATCTTGTTACGGGTGGATAACAGGCAGAGCGTCTAATGGATAAATGGCTGTGGGTTTAGGTGTTCTGTTGTGAGGTAAGTTTTGCAACATAAATGTTTGGGAATAGGAGAGAAATAGCTTAAGGGAATTAGTATTTCTATCTTTGCCAGATTCAGTTTCACTTACTAAGAATGTACTGTCTTATTTAATCATATTCAATTCCTGCATTCTATATATTCCCCTAGTCAACTCATTTATCCTTCCATTTATCCAGAGAATATTTTTTTCTTATACATTTCCAACACACCTCAACTTCTCCTCATTTCTCTATCTCAAATAAAAACATTGTTTTTATTTTTCCCGGGTAATAAATAGATGGTATGAACAAAGAATACTCACATGCTCCCACTAAATACAGATTCAGTCTTCTTACATATAATCTTTTGGATCTGTGGGTGAACTGTACTCCTATCAAGCAAGGGTCATGCCACTCCCCGACACTGCACTGGATTTACCTCTTTCATTTAGTCAAGAATACTGGGGTAGCTAGCATTTACTCTTTATTTCCTGAATCTTTCATTTTTCCCTCTGAGTGGAGCAACATCAGGCATGCAAGCCTGTTTGCCCAATCTCTCTCACTTAAACACATCTATGCAATAATTGCCTCAATTCACTGTTGCCCTTTATAGAGTATGACTGTGAAATTGCTGTCTCACTCATCACCTCCTTCTTGACCCAATCCAATAAGGTTTTTGTTCCTATCTCTTCCATTGACCCCCTCCTCCAACGTCATCGCTGACCTCCATGTTGCTAGATCACAGAGCAATTACTCTATCAGAAAAGAATTGATACACAATATTTTTATCTCCTTCTTGAAATGCCTTCTTCACTTTTAGATCACACTTTCTTTTGATTCTCCACTCTGCGCATTGGGCTCTGTCATTTATTGCTTGGCTGGCTCTTCTTTGTACAGTCAACCACTAAATATTTAAGTGATCCAGTGGTCCATCTTCAAACTTCTCTTACCTATCTATACTCATCACATTATGCACGTCATTCAGTAAAATTCCTGTCTATGTACTAATGACACCTAAATAAACACCTCCAGTCTCTATTTTCCCTTTGAATTCCCAATTCATATACCAAATTTCCTACTCAATAGCTCCATTTAGAATTTTAATAGGCTTCTCAAACTTCATGCTTGTTAAAAGTCTCCTGAACTAAATACTTGACTCCCAGAAACCCTAGACAGGTTCTGTCCCAGCTCAGTGAATAGAAACATTTTTTTTCCTTAAATCTATCTGGAAACTCCATAAGCTCTACCTTCAAATATATCTAGAAAATGTCCACTTCATACTAGATGCAGTTGCATCTAGTCCAAATCTCTGTCATTTTGCATGAATTATTTTAATTGCCCCATTACCTGCCAACAATTAATTCTTTCACACAGGAATAAAAGATTCTTAAAAGTATGCCAGGTCATGTTAGTCCTCTATTCAAAACTGTCCAGAGAGCTGGAGATGTAGCTCAGTGGTACAGCACTTGCCTATCATGCATAATTCCCTGGGTTCAACCTCTAGTACCAAAAAAAAAAAAAAAAAAAAAAAAAAAAGAGCCGGGCATGGTGGCGCACGCCTGTAATCCCACACTTGGGAGGCTGAAGCAGGAGGATCACGAGTTCAAAGCCAGCCTCAGTAATGGCGAGGCACTTAGTAACTCAGTGAGACCCTGTCTCTAATAAAATACAAAAAAAAAAAAAAAAAAAAAAAAAAGGACTGGAGATATGGCCCAGTTGTCAAGTGCCCCTGAGTTCAATCCCCGGTACCAAAAAAAAAAAAAAAAAAAAAAGAAAGAAAAAAGCTCAGTGACTTCCAAACACCTAAAGAACAGAATTTTATCCCCTTTTCAGAATGTGGCAGACCCTACATGGTCTGGCTTCCTCTCCGACCTGGTTTCTTACCATTCTCTCTCCCCCGCCCCTTACTACATCCTACTCACACGCAACTTCTACTTTTCTTTGGACGTGCCAACCTCATTCCTATCTTGGGGTCTTTGTATTTGCTAGAACACTCTGCCCTATAAATTCTGTACTCCCACTTTATTTGGGCATCAAAATTTTCCACGACCCCACCCTATCTAAAGCAATTCCTTTTTTCCCCTTATAGATTTCATTTATTTTTTCTTTTTAGCACTTAGCCACTACGTGATATGTATATAAGGCAGTGTACAGTCATGAGACAGAAACCACACCAGATATTTGATTACTGATGTTTTAGTATAAAGAGCCATTAACTGGTGGGAGGTTGTTAACCTTTAAAAAGAAAAATAGAAGAGGAATCTAAGGGGTCCAAACGTAGCATGTGAATAAAGACAACTACTCTCTCCTAAAGAAAAACATGCAAGGAGGACATAAAGACTGAAACAGTGCTGCACAAGGCTGAGATTCAGGCCTTTTCAGAGAGGGCATGGCTACAGGAACAAGTGGTCTGACTGTGGCAAACAGACTTGCGAAAGGATGTAGCTTACCACTGGTCTCCAGAAACAGTTTGCTTTTGCCAGAGGATGTGGACAGTTGGAGCTGATCTCTAGAATAAGCCATCATTGTCAGAAGACACAGCCAGGCCAGCCTGCTTTTGCTGGAAGATGTAAGCTCTTCAGAGCTGGTGGAAGGTCGCCCTTGTGGGGGTAGCATGACCTAATGGATACAGCTGGAGTTTGCCTACATGGTCTGCTGAGCTTCCTCACTGGATTTTGAAAATGGAGGGCTGGGCTCTTAAAGGTCTGTCCTCCTGCTTCTATAACCTTGACATTCTGCCAGATGACAAGGGGGAGGTAGATGTTCACAGAGTCTGGCTTCTGTATTTTAAACAGAGTAAAGAAAGAATTCAGAGAAGCAATAAATTGATCATTGGCTCAACACTCCATGTATTTATCTTTTCGGGTTTTGTTTCTATCCCACTAGAATAAAAGCTATATGAATGAAGAGACTTTATCATATTCAACCTGGTGTCCCAGCACCTAATACAGTTCCCAGGATCTAGCAAATATTCAATAAATACTGATTAAAGGAAAATATAACTATACAGCCTGGATCGTTTTGGAAGCCATTTGTTCTTTTTGTTACTTGGCATTTATCTGCTCAATTTTTGCCAGTCATGCCCCATTTGCAATCTAAAATTCAACCTTTTTTTTTTTTTTTTTTTTTTTGTTAACTCTCAGGCCCAGTAGGTACATTACATGCTTCAGTGGTGAACATGAGTCCTGAGGTGATTAATCATTGTATTCTACCCTTTAGCCAATGTGCATCAGACCCAGATGTTTTCTAGAACTTGTTGGTGAAAAGGACCCCAGCATCTTGAGTTTTTCATGGTTAAAGTAGGAGGCCTAGCAGAAACCTCAGTCATCTTGGGAGGGCTCTGAAGTCAGAGCTGCTGCAGATAAAATCCAAGTGGTGAGATGGAGAGATACAGGCTCCAGCTGACATCATTTGACTCTCTAGATCCAGCCAGTCATAGATTTTTCAGTTACACTAGTCAGTAAATTCACATTTTGCCTGACCAACATGGTTTATTGTGTGGTTTTAGGTTTCATTGCTGTTGGTTTTTTGTCTGTTCTCTTACAGCTAGATAAGTTCTGTTCTATGGTCTAATAAAATGTCAAGTTCCTGTGGGAGCAGGCCCTTGCATTCTACCACTTTAGCACTACCTGATATTGATGTATTCATGGAAGATATTCTGTATCCTCATAAATTCTCTTCCACCAATATAGGACAAACTTCTGGAAATTCACTGTCCATTTTATCTCTTAGATCTTCATTCTAGAAAAATTTCTTTGAGATATATTCATCTGTGGATAGAGGAAACTGAATGAATACTCAAATTTTTTAAAGTTTCTTTATTCATAGACAAACAAATGAAGAAACAACTTTGAAACTGACAGCAAACCTTAACCTAGCCAAAAAATAACAAGTAGATACATAAATTCCTATTGTACTCTTAGAATCCAACTGAGTGAAAGTTCCAGAGTGGAACCACATCAGGGAAAGAGTAAGAATGACAATAAAATTAACTAACAATTATCTGGTGGTATGGTGGTGGATCCAGGATAATCCACCCACAGCCCCTTCAGTGCCAACCATAAATCCCCTAGATGCTGGGAACATCTTTCCCTGATGGATCAAAACTCAGACCCTTACAGGACAGGGAACTGCCTCACTCACGGTTACACCCCCACGCCTCCAGGAATAATAACAGGCTGATGTGGATTATAAAGGACCAATCTCCTCACCTTGATTTGGACAAGTCTTGAAGCATTATCACAATTCCAGGACTCCTTGAAAGAATGCCCGAGACCTCAATCACAACTGTTTTCACCATGCCCAAAGCTCTCTTACTCACTTCATTAACAACATCTTTCATAAAAGCATTCCCCAATAAGACTTATACATGCAATTCTGCACCTCAGTGTTTTCCAAGAACATGATTTAAGACAAGCAAAAAGAGAAAAGACATTAAGAGAAGATGAATAACATGAGTCTTTGCATATCAAAAGAAGTGAGGGTGAAGCTACAACTGTGAGAGATTATCACAGATTATTATAAAGCCACAATGTTCTGATTCAGAATGCAGTTGGCAGGATGCCCTCAAACTATAGAATATTATAATAGGAGAAAGAAGGAATTGAAATCTAAGTATTTAAAAATGTTTTTAAACCAGATCTCTGTGTTCATCACTGCCAACACCAAAATGCACTGCAAATTAATTAAAGATTTAAACAACATAATCTTAACTAGACAGATATCCATATATGTCCATTCATCGAGGTGGATTGGCTTCCCTGACTGAGCCATGACTGATGCATTATTGAATTGATTTGAACTACATTGAAATGATGAGCATGAAGGAATAAGATTTGAAATTTTTGAAACATTAAGAATTTAATAATGAGTGAGAAAACATTATTGGTAGAGCTTGCATTTGCCTAAATACCCCTAAATGAGAAAGATGAAAATAGCAACTGCCCTGGAAATTTTACAGAAGATATTAGAAGCACTGAAAAGACACATTCTGTTTTATAATAACCTGTGGTTCTACTGTTTCTTTAGTTGATCTTGACTGATTCTTTATTTTTGTGTTCCAGACAGTGAATGAGGAGGGAAACAATTTTGTTGGAGTAAGATGGCTTCTACAGAAAGCAGCCAAGATGCCAAGGTTTTGTTTTGTTTTTTAGACTTTATTTTTTTTCTAGACATTTTAAGTTCACAGCAAAATTGAGAGTAAGATACAGAGATTCCCCAAACAGCCCCCTCCCCCAACACATGCACAGCTTCCTTGTTATTGCTATACTGATGAACCCATACTGACATGTCATTATCACCCAATTCCATAGTTTACATTAGGAATCACTCTTGAATGTTGTATATTCTATGTGCTTAGAAAAAATGTATACTAGCATGTGTCTGTCATTACAGTATCATACTGCCCTAAAAGTCTTCTATGCTTCACCTACTTATCCCTACTCATTTCTAACTTCTGGTAACTTCTGTTTTTCTTAGTGTCTCCACTCCATAGATTTGTTTTCCATAATTCTATGTCATTGAAATCATATATTTTTTTCAGACTGGCTTCTGCCATTTAGTAATGCATTTAAGTTTCAATATCTGATTGCATACTCCTTTTGAGAACTGAAAAACATTTCATTGTCTGAATGTACCACAGTTTATTCATTTACCTAGTGAAAAATATTCTTCATTGCCTTTAAATTTGGGCAATTATAACTATAGTTGCTATAGCCATCCATATTCAGGTTGTTGGTGTGAATATATGTTTTTGATTCGTTTGTGTAAATGCCTGGAAGTGTGTACTATAGTTTTTTATATGATAAGTTTAGTTGATTTAAAAAACTGCCAAACTGTCGTCTAAAGTGGCTGTACCATTTTGCAGTCCCACCAGGAATAAGTGAGAATTTCTAATCCTCCACGTCCTTATCAGACATTGTCAGTGCTGGATTTGAGCCATTCTAATAGGTGTGCAGTGGTATATCACTTGTTCTAATTTGCATTTTTCTGTGACATGTTAAGTATAGCATCTTTTTTTGTTTATTGGCCATCTGTCTGTTTGCTTTGGTAAAGTAGTCTGCTAGGGTCTTTGGCCCACTTTTTAAATTGGATCATTAATGATAACATTGAGTTAAGAGTTCTTGGGCTGGGGGTATATCTCAGTGGTAGAGTGCCTACCTAGCATGTGAGACCCTAGGTTCTATCCCTAGCACCTCAAAAAAAAGTTGGTTTTTTTTTTTTTTTTTTTTACTTTATTGTTTGTATATTTTGGATGACAGTACTTTATTAGATACATCTCTTGTAAATATTTTTCCCAGTCTGTGGTTTATGTTTTTATCCTTGACATTATCTTTTCTAGAGCAGAAGTTTTCAGTTTTAATGAAGTCCAGCATACCAACTGTTTCTCTCACATATCACACCTTTGGTATTTTATCTAAAAAGTCATCATCATGTCCAAGCTTATTTAGGTTTTCCCCAATATTACCTTCCAGTATTTTTATAATTTTTTGCTTTATATTTTGGTCTATGATCCACTTTGAGTTAATTTTTGTGAAGGATATAAAGCCTTTGTCTAAATTCATTTTGTTCCAGTAACATTTGATAAAAAAAAAATTTAACTGTCTTTGATTCAGTATATTGCCTTTGTTCCTCTGACAAAAATTAGTCCACTATATTTATGTAGGTGGGTACCAAATTTTTATATCTAAATTTTACTTTCTTTTCTTTAGATTATTTATTGCTTTGAAACACACACACATATATACATATATGATAAGAATATGTATATACACACACACACACATATATATATATACACACATACACACACATATATATGTTTCATTTCTATTTTCCCAAAGGAGGTAAGGTTTCAGCTAAAAAGAGAAAAGGAATATGCATCTTTACAGAGTATATAGCATTGTGAAAATATTTCCATCAAGATGACTTCTGATTCAATTTCTTCATAACATCTGTTTCTATTGAACAAAAATAATATGCTGTCATGTATCTGGTACATTCTCACACTTTCTATTTTCATATTAACAGCACAAAAACTGTCATTGTTAACTTGATATAACTGCCACCAACACCACACGTGGGCACACGGTACCACACACTTACAAATTCATATGAGCCTGTACTTGAATGTTCAGCAAAACTCTGAATTTCCCTGACTCATTTCAACCAGTTTTTAATCTTACCATCTGGATGTAAAATGACAGTTTTATTCAGACACAATAAAATGCCTATATAATAGAAAGCAATATCTTTATTTTCATCTATATTTTCCAAATCTTCTTAGTAGTTATTATTATTCTTCCAAACAAAAAAGTGACACATTTTTTAAAATAAAATGACATAAATGTATTGTCTTTAAATTAAGTGGAAGAGTAATAAAAGAGAAAATTTCAACAATGTAAAAAACATGTTCAAAACTGAAGCATGGTTTTTAAGATATTTTAAGATATCTCTGATTAGGCACATCCCACTTCCTGCTATTTCTTTTCAATACTTACATACCCATTTTGTACTTTATGATTGACAGGCATTAACAAAATTTTCAAATTTTCATGTTGTCACACATATATTACATATACATGTGCACAGTTACATATGTGTACTTGTGTCTTTCTAATTATACCTTCAATTTTTTTTTTTTTGTGTGTGTGTGTGTGTGCTGGGCATTAAACCCAGGGTCTTGCACAAGCAAGGCAAGTACTGTACCAACTGAGCTGTATCCCCAGCCCATACCTTCAATTCTTTAAGTGTGGAATTGTGGAAAATATTCCTTCACTCTCTCTTCTGGACATCGCTTCCAGGACTCTCCACATATACTTCGAACTCCAATACTAAATGTCTTTGGTAAATTGGGCAGGGAATGGCAGTGATCCAGGTGTAACAACCAAGTAGCAACTTGTATCAGGCCCGATGTTGACTTTGAAGGCTGAATTATAGCCACACTGCTTGGGAAGGATAATTCCTTTTTCAACTTTGGTGAGAAACAGAGCTGGAGGTGTGTGCTGAGAAAGTTTTAAAGACCTAAGACCATGTATTTCGGCATATGCAAATGAAAAAATGTACACAGAGGAAATATGTGCAGAGAATTTCACAGGGAAGAGTGCATAGCCAACTGCTGCAGGAAGAGGTCTACTGAAGGCAGAATCTTTGTGTATGGAGAAAACAGAATACTAGCAATATCTTGTTGCATGAGAATTTTCCTTGGAGGATACATCAGCCCAGCTTCCCCAAGCAGGCTTAAATCAAGTAGGAAGAAATCTTTGCTGATAAAAGTAATAGTAATTAAAATACTAGCTACTATTTACCAAAGGCTACTAAGTATCTGGCATTGGCTAAGATCAATCTTAAACATCAACAAAGACTGAAAGTCACCCTAATCTTAAACCGTCAAAACTTTAGAATCTGAGTTGCTTTGCCTCACAAAACAATTCTAACTGCATGTTCCTCTCCCATTACTTTCAACAACCCCCTACTTATATCTTCTAAAAAGAGGACAGCAGATTTTTCAATCCACAATAGGTATTTGGTATCTCCTTGGTATGGAAAGAAGAGACAATACAATGTGAAATGAAAGCCATCCCAATGAGGTCATGTCCTACATAAAGAGGAAGGAACAAGAATTCAGGCAAATAAATCACAGGATGAGGAGAATATTTAATGAAGCTTTTTAAAATTAAGGTTATTAGCTAGTCTCATGGCTTCAGTGATGATATAATAAATGAACATGAATGAACATGAGATTTTTCTCAAGTAAGATGTGCCCTGTGTTTTTTTGTTTTTGTTTTTGTTTTTTTCCTTAAATGATGGTGGTCCTTCTAGGGTGAACAGAAGCACGGCCACAACGTATCATGGAAGCTTTGAGGCACTGGTTATAGTCACAGCCTTGGGCCAAGTCACCTGGTGTACTAGTCGGGGTTTTCTAGAATAACAGAACCATCAGGATATGTTTGTGTGTGTGTGTGTGTGTGTGTGTGTGTGTGTGTGTGTGTGTTAGATTGGCTTACACAACCTGAAGCTAGAAAATCCACAATGGCCGTCTGCATTCTGGAGAACTGGAAGAACCAACCGCTGCTCAGTCCAAGATGCTGAAGCCTCAGAACAATAGGATTGACAATGCTACCCCAAGTCCAGGACTGAAGGCCTGAAAACTCACTGGAGAATCACTGGCAGAGTCCACTTCGGAAGAGTGAAAGAGCTGGAGTCTGATGTACTTAGGCAATCACTGCAAGGCAATCTTAGGCGAGAACCTGTTCAAGAAGAATCAAGCTTTCATCTGCTGCTGCTTCCTTGTTCTTCCAACTTTTATTCCATCCAAGCCTCCAACCTATTGGATGGTGCTGCCCACACATAGAGAGGGTCTCCACTTCAGTTCGATATCCCATATGTCAATCATTCCTAGACACACCCTCATTGACATACCCAGAAGCCTCTTAGTCTTAGGCATCTCTTTATCCAATCAAGTTGACAATTCAGATTTAACCATTACACCTGGTGTGCAATATTCACAACAGCCCTAAAAGGAAAGCATGACTAGGATCTCACAGAGAGGTAAAGTGGAGTTCAGAGCATTGGTTAGTTGTCCAAAGACACATTATCTAGAAGCAATCATTGATTATTCATATTGACAATAAGATAATATCAATGATAGCTTTCTAGCAATGTGACCACTGACATCCAATGACACTTTTCTTAGTTTGCTGTCTGTACCCCCATCTTATTTGGGACGGGAAAACTCAAAATAATGAAAACGGATACAATTTATTCTCCCTTTCTCATCTATATTTATCTGGGTTTTGTTTACATATTTCCCCTGGGGTTTTCATTTCTAGGTAGAACACTTCAGCTTTTATTTTACATGAAGGCCACCATCTAAATATTTTTCTATTTTTTTTTTTCATTATTTGATACTTGTAGATTTGTCAAGTAATTCTACATGTCCTGAGTAGAAAGTATTGGATTTTGTATGGCCTACTATTTCAGTCTATCAAAAAGAAGAAAAAAAAAAAAATGATGTTCTTTTTTTTTTTTTTTTTTTTTTCCTACATAATAGCAGGTCTCCTTGACCTGTAGGCAGCTAGGAGTTAGGAGACTCAGGGTCAGTTCAGCCTCTCAGTGAACTTGTCACCTGGATTTAGATACCAGAGAGGTATCAGTTTCCTTCTCTATAGACTGAACCCCTTCCTGCTCAGAGTCTTCCTTTCTACATCTGGAAACACATGTGATCTGATTTACTTCTATCCATGTAGGGAAAAGTGTAGCTGAGTGTCAAGCTTCTGTGATCTCATGGTAATGCTTAGGGGAGGAAAGAAAAAAAAAAAAAAAAGAGCCTTAATAAGTAATAAGCAGTGTTTTTTAACTTACTGTTAGGAACATTGTTCCTTCCCCCAAGTCCTTCTCTCCTTTGGTTCACTTACACCTCTTCTGATACTATTGTCAGAATACAATTTGAATATTACTGCTAATGCATTTGACATAGTCTGAGTATTATTCCTCATCTGGAGTGAGTAAAGCTTTCTTCCTCTAATATATTACAGTGTTGTGGGATAAACATTGCTATCATTTCCTTGGAAAGGCAGGTATTGCAAGTGATTGTTTTAAATTGAAATTATTAACCAATACAACTCTGAAAATCTAAGGCATAATGGCCAAACTATTATAGAAACTCTTTTTTTTTTTTTTTTTTTTTTTCCTTTTGGTGCTGACAATCAAATCCAGGGCTTCATGCATGTGAGCCAACCACTCTATCACTGAGCCACATCCCCAGGCCAGGAAATATTTTAATCTACTGACATACTGATTTTAAATATAGTCATATGGAATGGTATAAAATTGCCAAAACACTCCCTGTGTTTGAAAAGTCTTATTCAAATTAGTGGGGCTAAAGTTCATGTACATTTTATTTGTTTTTTGTTTTTTCCTGCTTCATTTAAATTTATTCATCCATTTTTTTTTAAAAAAAAAAAGTCAGAGATCAGGGAGAAAAGGAGATGTTTGCTCTTTAAAAATAAAGATTTGTACACATGTTTGTTCATATGGTTGCAAAATAATCAATAATAATCAACCAAACAATAATCAACCAAAATCAATTTTGGTTTTCAAATATAAACATTTATTTGTGAGTTTCTTTAAAACATAAATAAATTATCTTATCAAATTTTTCCTTTAATTTATAGCTACTTGGATACCAATATAATCCATTGTAAGCCCTTTATCAAAAGTAATTATTTTTTCTTTTTAGAAGTACAATTCCTTTTCATAAAATCGATACCATCACCCTTCACAGCAATGTCAAATTTATTCCAAAAAGTGTCCATTTTGTGAAAAAGAAATAAACTGCAAATTTTCTGTTTTTTCTGTCTCCATTTTTTGGTATATGTTTTTTACTTTCAAGAAATACAGAGCTTTTGTTTATGGGAAATGCCTGTGCATTTTTGCAACTTAGCTATTGTGCTCAATTTTCTGATTTTATTACAAATCTGATTTTATACATCTATTTTCTGGTATTAATAATGTTCCAGCCCATATCCTTTCTTCAGTGTCCATTTCCCTGGTTTGACTGTATGAAATGGAAGGAAATGAACCTGTGAGCAGAGCTCTGGGACTGTTTCCATGCCCAAGAGCCACTTCATAACTTCCCCTCCACAATTACAGCCTCTCGCGAAAGCTTTATGGTACTAGCTTCAGCTCTTGGCATCATTTCTCCTCCATAAGACAGGTCTTCTGATGGGCAGCAAATCTCAAAACAACTCCTACCAACCTTGTCTCTGGGGTCTGTCATAGCCATTCAGTTTTTAAAGGCCGAAAGAAAGTAGGCAGCTACCAGGAGGCATCCCTTCATGTCCCCAACCCCCACCCAGCTATCCATGCTCATGAATAGGGCCACATAGTAGATGCCCAGCTGCTGGTAGGAAGAGTTATGAATCTGTGCTGGATGAGGGAGAAGAAAATGAGAGGATGTGATTCACAATGGCAAGTACGAGAAAACCCAGCTAGACACAGAACTTGGTTTCAAAATCCAGGTATCAGTCTTTAAAGATTAGATGTCCTGCCAGGTATGGTGGCACATGCCTGTAATCCCAGGGGCTCTGGAGGCTGACACAGGAGGATCAAGAGTTCAAAGCCAGCCTCAGCAAAAGCAAAGTGCTAAACTCAGTGAAACCCTGTCTCTAAATAAAATACAAAGTAGGGCTGGGGATGTGGCTCTGTGGTGCCCCTTGTGTTCAATCCCTGGTACCTGGGGGAAAAAAAAAAAAAAGATTAGATGTCCTTGCCTTAAGCACCATTAACCTTCTTGGCTATGAGTTAATAAATGACAAAATGATCTGAACCAGTCTTCACTGACTGCAGTGGATGTGAGCTCTCCAGAGGATTTCTAAATTAATGGCTAGGGCGGGTGTGGACCAGTCAGATAGAGTTCACATTGGGCTGGGGAGTAGCTCAGTTGGTAGAGCTCTCATCTAGCATATGCAGGTCCTAGGCTTAATCCCCAATGCTCAAAAGAATCCTGAGCGATCTTAGGATTAATGTCTTAATGGAATCACAAGGCTGAGAGCAAAATAGCATACACCAAAATAATATTAGAAAAATTAACATTTAGAAGTTCATAGAAAAATTTTATTTTTACAAATTAATTATGGATATTTTCAGGGGTTGGGGATGTGGCTCAGTGATAGAGCATTTGCCTTGCATGTGTGAGGCCCTGGGTTTGATCCCTAGCACCACAGGGAGGGAACAAAGGACTCTTCAGATGATATCCTTTGGTATTTTTTGGTATTTTATAGTATTTCATAAGTTGTAATTAGATGGCTGGCTTTATGATTTTTTTAAACGCTTGCCATCATTTCTTGTGAAACATATTTTATTTGCATTGAATTTTGGTTTTTGTGCTCCTGATTCAGCTTCTATTTTCTAGCATATCATTTCTTAATTAAATGTTGCCAAAAAACGAAGAGTGGCATTAATACATGCACACCATAGTCCTGATTCTTTTGTTTCACCCCACTCAATCAGCTGATTAACTTACTTTTAAAAAATTTAGTATTCTTCTAAAGCACTATAAATAACCATGGCAATATCTAATAAAAATAGATGTCGTTCAGAAAACCATAGCAGGTTTTAAACTTAGTTTAGTAAAATCAACAACTTCCTCACAAGACTGATGAACTGCAGTGACGTGGTTTTAACAAAAGCATTTCTAGCAACCAGATAAGCAAGTGTCTTCTTGACATAGATGGATGATAGCACATGTGCCAGAAGCCAGTAGAAAATAGGAGCTGTCATCTAGAAAATGACAGAGCCATTTCGAGTCCCTCTAGATTAGCACTCCATCTTCGGTTGAGCAGATACACTGTTACCTGAAGGTCTATTGCCAGCAAATCAGAAGCAAGAGGGCACAGCCCTATCTTTCTGAGAGGACTGGAATCTTCAGAGACTCAAGTGCAGAGAAAGCATATGATGACATCCCGTTTCCTACAAGACTCATTCCATTAAAAGTACTAACTACCATATATGTCAGCAAAAATTTTATTTAACCTATTCAGTATAGACACAAATCAGTGTCCAGAAAGAGTAGAAACTAGAGTAAACAGATTGATTTTAATACCGTGACTCATTCAAAATTATCTTGTAGACAGGCTCCTCATTATAACATCACAAGCTTTACTACTTATCTCTATTTAAACAACTGAGTGTTCGGAAATTCATCTTCCCAGCATTATGTCACTAAATAAACACTGTCTGGCTGACCAGCATCTAGGGAGGTAACACTGAGGTTAAAAGGAAGGTCCAGAGTGCTCTGAAGTTAGGAAGACAAATTTTCAAATGCAGGCCGTCTGCCTTCAGCAAAGGCTTCCCAGCTAGTCTTGGAATCCACTGGGGGCCATGTCTTTGTGACTGTGCTTAATGGCTGAGGATAATGCACTGCGCTCCGTGTGGTCCTCTGGTGGAGATGGAGCAGTGCTGCTCTGTTAATGGCCTGGCACTGCGTGGCACTCTTCACAACACTGATCTAGTGCCTTAGGGCACAGGGAGCCTGTGCATAGGCAGACTGCTGTCTTGTGGTCAGCTGTTAGGGCATTATCTGATTTCTAAGCATCAATTCTGGCACCATCGCTGTGGTCACATCTTAGAGTGAATGTCTCCGAAGGACTCTGATGGACATAACAGCAGATTTCACTGCAAAAAAAAAAAAAAAAAAAAAAAAAAATCTGCCTCACGTCCATTTTTCTTAATGGTTGAGATTAGGAAAGAGAGGAAAGTATGTTTAAGTGTTTAGTGCTAAGAATAATAAAGGAAACAAGCAACTCTCCCAGGGGAGAAAGAACTGCCTTTGATTCCTGGGTAGTTAACAGGGGTATTTTAAGTCTAATTTGAAGCTCTATAGAGTGACAGTTTGTATATAATTTAGAACTCTCTGGAATCTGCTTTGGCCTATCAGGCCCAGAAATGCTACAAAGGTATTTCTAATTAATATTTTAAGCCAAATAATTTTGATGAAGCTGACTTTAGAAAGAAATATTTTTCCAACTACTTATTTTGCCTATAATGATATTATTGGTCTGTGATGCAACACATAAGAAAGAAAATCCCTATTTCTGTGGCATTATCATTTGATTTCAGGTCTGTCAGGTCATATCACACAAAAGCCTCCTCCTCCACCCCACCCCTCTCTTTTCTTTTTGTCAATGACATTCCCCACGACAAGCATTCCAAAAGAATAGCAATTGCTTCTCTCGTCAGCTGGGTTTTGTCAGTTCTGAACACAGGGTCTTGCTTTGCCATTTTCAAGGTCTCTTTCAAACCCCGGATCACAGCTGGTGCTTCAATCACGAGCTCACACCGTGAAGAAGCTGGCAGTTGATCCCCAACCAACTCTGCGGAAGATATATAATCTCTTTCACTGCACACAGTGGAATACACCTTTCATTCCATCCTGAGAAAGGCTGCATCATTCACAAGTTCTTCTTGACAAAAATATTAATAATGTCCCAGTCTCCTCAGGGATGAGAACATTTTGGGGTTTGAACTGAAGTGACCTTAGCTTGTCAAAATGATTTGACTTTAAGAAACGCAACAGTGAATTCCATTTTCTATTGTGGTTTTAGAATCTGGCATAGTAATCAATTTAAGAATATTTTAATTACGTTTATCATGACAAAATGTACCAGTGAGAATATATATATATATATATATATATATATATATATATATATATAAATTAAGGTTTTGTTTTGTTTTGTTTTGTTTGGTTTTTTGTTTTGTTTTGTTTTGCTTTGCTTTTTAAGAAATAAGACCATATAATGAACAAGATTTTTTTTTTCCAATATATGGCATGGTATTTCTGTCATTAATCATTCTCAGAATTACATTATAATAAAACCTGTTTAACATAATATTTTACCTTTTTTGTTGTTGTTGTTCCTGGGGATTGAACTCAGAGCCTCACACATGGTAGGCAACTGCTCTACCACTGAATTGTACCTTCCAGCTCCAAGATAATATTTTAAATATTTTTTAAATCGTTTTATCTTTACATGGAAAATCTGGAAGAAAAACACTTAGTGACCAGAAAGGCCATACCAGACAGATGTGATTGAAGTATTCATATTTCTAGCTGAAAGCAGCATTGAAAATCAGCAAATGAGTCAGAAAACTGAAGTAGAATGTGATCATAGTAATATGAATCAAGAATTTAGCTTTAGTGGGTTTTTTCTTTCTTTTTTCTTTTTGGGATGTTGGAGATAAAATCCAAGGCTTCAGACATGTTTATCAGGTACTCTACCACTGCAGGATTTGAAGTAAATTTATTTTTCCTTTGTTTCTCTCTCTCTCTCTCTCTCTCTCTCTCTCTCTCTCTCTTTCTCTTTTTCTCTCTCTCTCTCTCCCCTCCACATTTTGTGGCTTCATTATGGAGCTTGTTTAACAATGAATGGTCTGAGCTGTAACACATTCAAGTAAAATAAACCTCCCTCAAATACTAGTGAAGGCTGAGTCTAAATATGCCAAATGAGGCAGAGAAGTGGTAGATTAGATGCCAAAAAAAAAATCACTTTGACCTCAATTATCCAGATAGTATTTCAAGAATCACTTTGCGTGGCTAAAGAGCATGTAATCTAGTTGTCTCTAACGTAATCACCATCTTCTAGAAAAACCATCTTTATACATTACAACATCTTCCATTTGCTACCAAATCAGAGCCCAAGGTTAAAAACATACTCACCCAGCATCTGATGGGTGAGGATGAGCTTTAAACTCCCATATTTCTTGGGTAATTACTCACTATTAATGTTATGTGTAGCAGAAAATGAGCATTTCATATACCACGCTTGTGAACACAGGTGTTTTCCAGTGAAAAATAGCTGTTTTATAAAGAGACTCTGATAATTACCATGCACATTTCTATATCACCACATCTGAAACTGGACTGAAACCAACAATCAAAAATCTAATCAGAGGTACTGGGGAAGGGGAAATTTTGATAGGTATAGAGTTTCAGCATTGCAAAATGAAAAACTCTGAAGATCTGTTGCACGACAATGTGAATTGTAAATATATTTAGCACTTCTGAGCCATACACTTAAAAATGCTTAAGATGTTAAATTTTATGTTTAGGTGCATTTACCATAATTTAAAATTCAAAAAAATTTTTGTTAAAATATAATTAGGTGGCATATTCTTCTGTGGAACTAGGAAAATGAGCTAGGTGGAATGCATTGTCTACTTGCCAAAGCCAGCTTTAAGTTATAGGAAGCATTTATAGAAAATGCTGGTAAAGCTGCCAGAGGGGTCATGGAAAACAAGAAGCAAAGAGAAGATGATCAATGACATTGTCTCCTTGAATAATTTTGATTCGTGTAGAATACCAGAAATCACCTCTCAGAAAAGCCTCTTATCATGAGAAATGTTGCTGGGAAAAACAGCCACATTGAAAAACACTCTTCCCAAACAAAGCTTATTGATCCTCGACATGTCATTGCTTAGACATTGACAAGGCCAAATTTCTGTAAGTCAGAAAGACAACAGGCAAAATAAATTGTTAGGATGAAAGGAGAGGAGAAAGGAGTAAGTTTTGCTGTACTTGCCTTGTTAGCTTTACCGGTGATGTTTAATCTAACCTGTGAGGTAGGTACCATCCCACTATATCCAAAAGGGGAAATAGGGCCTAAGAGATTAAGAAGCCTGTCCTATTTTTACCCAGAAAGCATTGCTACCATTAGAAGTGAAACTCCAGAGACAGTCTGATTCAGTTCAATCGTAAATTCTTTGTTACACCATTTTGAAAAATCAGAAATGAAATTGAAGGAGAGAAGTACACCTGGTCCTTGTTCAACACTCATACTTGTAATGCTTCTTATACACCAGGACTTTCTACTGCCTCTGGCCCCAGGACTCCAAGTTGGCTTTCTTGAGTGACCGTTTGTCAACCCACTGCTGAGCTGCATTAGTCACTGTCTCAGTGTCCATCCTTTTAATAACTGAGCACGGACAAATTAATCCTGGAGCATAGAAAAGAAGCTCACAGGCTAGTGTGAAAGCTGACAGGTAGGTATGTATACCAGGGTACCTGCCACAACAGAAGTGTGCATAAGGTTTCCTGGGGTAAAAAAGAAAACACCAAAATATGAATGAATGAGATATAGTGCCCACAACCAAGGGCAATGAGAATCACAAGGGGGTGCTGCATCCTCTAAGCCCAAGGCCATGTCTGGCTATTGTCACAAGATTCCTAAAATTTTAGGGAAGTTAAACAGTTCTTAGCATATTAAATTTTGCCTGTTTACTATTTGCAACTGACCAAGAAATAGGTCAAGACTTTATTTATTAGTCTATTATTGAGGATTAAATAATATCCTCAATTTGGAATTAGGTAGGTTGGAGTGAAGAACAAGAGGAAGCTTATGGAATACAAATGTCTTAAGTAATATTTTTTTTTCTTTTGGAAAATTTTCTTAGTGAAAATTATTGAGGTTAACCTTGAACTTGCAATCCTCCTGCCTCAGCCTCCAAAATTGTTGGGATTACAGACATGTGCCACTGTGCCCAGCCTTAAATAATCTTTTTTATTATATTTTTATTTTTGTTCTAATTAGTTATACATGACAGTAGAATGCATTTTGACACATCATACATAAATGTCTTAAATAATCTTGAATGGACACTAACAGTGTCCCGTTCCCTCCATCATTTAGTAAATGCATAGCATAGCAGACTATTAAAGCTGCATCTTTCATCCTCTTTCACCATTCTTTCATAAATTATAAATTCATCTTTCAGTTTTGCAACAGTTTATATGTATAAAATTATATAATGTATTACATAATTTTTCTACCAATTTAATTGACCCACAAAAAAGATTGCCTTTAAACATCAAAATGTGAGTTTTTGCCATGCTTGAGAAAACAGTTTTGAAACTCCCAATAGCCTTGAACTTCTCCAAATTTCTTGGATCTAATTTTCATAATAAGTTACTATACATAGGCTGAAGGGGGGTGAGTGACATACAGACTATCACTGTAGAGACGATCGAGTTCTGGGCTTTGCAGACCCTGGTATCCCAGGGGATGCTGCTGCTTAAGAACTCTTAGGAAAAGAAAAAGCATAAGAAAGTTGAGAGGTTCACCAACTATAATGAGCTCCATCAAATCCCTTTAACTGAATTTCTACATGTTGCTTAAAGAATGAGGACATTTCTGAGAAAATGTAGCACACCGCTCTTTGGTCACAGTTATTGGGTGTTAAAAGTAAACCACAATTACAGGTCCCATGGCTATCATATTTATTTTCTCAAAATGAATTTCCCCAGCATTGTTTGTTATTCAGGAGATTTTGCAGCTTTAGGGAACCCAGACTTCAAAGTCAAGGAAGTGAATTTGGGTCTTGGCAGCCTGGAGGCACTGAGTGAGACTCCTCATCAGCATTAGAAAATTACTAGGATTTTGTGTGTGTGTGTGTGTGTGTGTGTGTGTGTGTGTGTGTGTGTGTCATTTATTTGCCACAGAGTTAGATATCTGCATATAATTTTAATGGAGTTCATAAATCTTTTTAAAGATATACAGATCTGTACACTAGCTTATCATTTCATGCAAAGTTTGGCCTGCCAGATGAAACGCTATTTATCAGTTGTTGATGGAAGAAACCTTCCTCTGCTAACCATTGTGCAAGAACAGCAGTGTGACCCTCAGGTCATGGGATAACACTTGTGCACTCATGCTCACAGAGGCCTTTTTTTTTTTTTTTTTTTTTTTTTAAGTGGCACCTGCTGTGAGGCTCCCTATAAATACTGAGTGCCTGCAGCAAATCACAGATGTTTTATGCACTAAAAAACCCGACAGGAAGTAATCACTAAAAGAAAGACAGAAACAGTAAGGGGTAGGTAAGAGTGGGCAGGCAGAGAAAAAAAGACTCCCTTTATGGTTGGGGGATGTTTGGAGGAATGGGCTTAAAGTGTAGAATATAAGTAGCTTTGTTGAGCAGCTCAATTTGACCCAGATTTGATCTCATCTTGACTGAAAACACAGGGGCATCTAAAGAGGACAGGATGTCGCCTGACAGAAGTTGAGTGGGGACATCAAGTTTGAAAATCCCTTGACATTGTTTTGTCTGGGTTGGACTGGTTTTAACTTTTTGAGTTGTTCTTGTTATTTTAGAGCATTTTGTTTTTTCACGGAACACAGTACCCCTTGAATTTTTTAAGCATGAAAATAAATGTTTGTGTTTTTGTGCAAACCTTTCGTATTAACCAAAAAGCACTTCTCTTTTTACTTGCAAAAGATTACCCACACCACCTCATCTAAGCTCACTTTGTGTATTCAGTGTTGGATATCAACCCTTATTTAAAAAAAAAAAAAAAATCGTGCCTGCGTTTATCTCGTTTTTACACCAATTCATTTTCAGTGAATTTCAAAGCAAAAAAATGATAACATTATTTTATAGACTTCCAACTAAGTGGTAACAAAGAAAATATTTGTCTAATCCCCATTTTCCAAACAATTTCTGGACTTCATTTCAAAGGGATGCATGTTAACCTGAATGTTAATGTGCTTTTCTTTTTTCCAGAGAAACCAAAGTATGCTGTTTGTTTTCACAGGAGTATTTATACTTAACACATTTACATTTTAAGTCACATTTGCTCTCCTTCTTACATGACTTCTCTGATAACTACTTTTTAGCTTATAATCACATTAACAATCTGCCCCTAAAGAATTCTTCAGAGCCCTATTTTTTCACTTATATTTTAATATTTGACAGTTTCTTTGTAGAAAGGAAAGAGCATTTGAAATAATATTGGATATTTTGCCAAGTCTGTCAAATGAGTAACACTTCCACTTTCTCAGCTCCGTCTCATTAAAATTGTATTCTAATTCTGTCTTAACTTGGTCTCTGTGCTTCATAAGTCATTGCCTGCTCATTACTTGTAGTGTGGGAGATGAAATTTATTCAAACCTGATAGCTGAGATAAAGAATTGAAAGGCAGGCAGCTGGGAGAAATGAAATTAGCCTATTTTAGTGCTTTTCCGGCTGGATTTTTGCACAACCACTGGTTATACCATGTGTCAGTTCACATTTGTGACACTATCTATGTTTGGTTTATAGATTTCGGTTAATATTATATTTTTTAAAATGAAAATACAGAGATGCTTACTTTTTTTTTTGTCTTAGCATTGAAATGCCACTGAGTGAGTTGATAAAGAGGAAAAGATGATTTTCTATAGTTTTCTATAATTATAGAATCATGAAAATGGCCCAACAAAGATTAATTGTTTCATTGTGTTACAATTCGTACGGGTATCTCTTACAGAAAAGAACATTAGTGACAAAGAGTAAATGTTATACCCTTAGAATGGTTTGAGGGGAAATGGATTTAGAATGTAATGTGACTTACAAGCAATTTTACACAGAATACGGGAGGGAACTTCACTTTCTAACCTAAACACTCCATCTCAAGCTTTAAATGTCAAAAGAATACACTGTGGAATTCCTAATTTTGAATATAGACGAGTATTTGAAGAAAATTGACTAAAAGCATTGTACTTTTCCATTATAAAATTGAGTTGTTAAAAAAATTATATGGTCTAATTACTAAAGTTGGTGTTTTTAACTACTTTGATTATGAACAGATATTGTCATTAACTAGCTAATTAAATTGACTGCAATAACAAGCAGTAATTTAGAAATATGTTCTAAATTATTTTCTATACGAAAGCAAAGTCTTTGTTGATCTGTGTATGTGATTAATGTCAAGTGTCATGAATTAGCAGAGGGATTTCAGTGTAGAAATATGTGCATTTATATAAAAGAAAGAAAGGATTCATTTACACTCCAATTCTGAATGTAAAACATGAAGCTTGATATGTGCCTAAATATAAGTACTGATGCATTTTTTTCTGATTATTCAAAGAAAATATAAGAAGAAAAACACATTTCTTAGAAATGTGATAGTTAAGTTTCAGTTGGGTTTAACCATCTGTGAATACAGAGCAATATGTACATCCAACCCAGAAACTTTGCAAATAACATATTTAAATTTAAATAGACAGAACTGATTGAAGTCTTATGTCAGATATGTGGACAAATCTGTCAAACCCACTATAGTACAATTATGAGATATTTTATGTGACTAATAAGTCATGCAGATAAAAAGAAGTGAACCAGCTGGGTACAGTGCTACACTTGGGAGGCTGAGGCAGGAGGATTGCAAATACAAGGCCAGCCTCATCAACTAACCAAGACCCTGTCTCAAAATGAAAGATAAAAAGGGCTGGAGATGTAGCTCAGTGGTAGAGTATCCCTGAGTTCAATCCTCAATAACAAAAGAAGAAGGGGGCAAGGGGAGAGGAGGAAGAAAGAACCACAGCTGTAACAAACTTGCCTTTGATCTCAGTGCTCTCTAGTAATAGTAGCTAGATTTGACCTTCTTGAGAGCATTTTGCATGATAGATTTTTATTTGCCTTTTATTTTCTTCCCATTGTGATCATTGTCATACTTGTATGTATTAACATTTTATAAAGCATCTAGCAGACAAAGATGTCAAGTTAGAATGTCAGATTAAACTAGAAAATCAATAAACTACATGATGCTAACCCTAGAATGACTTAATAGATTCTGTATTAAGGATTGCATGACACCTAAACAACGAAATGTGTTTACATGTGTATTATATAAGTAAATACCTAACAGCCAAACTGATGTGATTGTTAACAGTTAACTACTATAGAAGTTGTAAACAGTATGTGTTTCTGGGTTTCACAATAATTAACAATCATATCCTACAACTAATCTACTCAAATCCATCCAGTTCCATCTGTATCCTTCCTCTTCTACATCTTCTTCACTCCAGGCACTTGGAATAAACATACATCCCAGACCGCTGCCTTATATGGCTTCTACCAAGCAAATAAAACTTGTAATAGTAATGTGGAAGCTGATTTGTTACTCAACAAGAATACTTTTGTTGCCAAGCTTGGGTCTACATCAACTTGGAATTTGTAACTTAAGTCTCAGAATAAAGAGCTCTGTCAAGAAACATACTAAGAAAATATATCATGGGTTCCTACAAAAGACTTTGATTTATTTTCTCATTAACAAAATATTTTTCATCTTTCCAGGCTATAAGAATCAGCTTGTCAATTATTCCTAAATTATTATATGTGGCCCCTTGATTCTTTAATCAACTCCATGTCTTTGTAGAGACAGCAGCTGTGCCAACAGCACTTTTTCAAAGCAACAAGAAAAAAAAAATCTGTTCTCACCTCAAAGTCCGTGTTAGCCAGTTCCTTCTCACCAGAGAACAAAAAGTACCTACAGGGACAATGACTAAGAGAGCAAGGGGCCACGATGCAGCTATTGTTGGCGTAAGGCCCTGCTGTGGCACCAGCCCTTGCAGTTGTGCTCTTTCTGGGCACCACTGGTTGTTTTTGTCCTTTATGGTTGCTGTGGGTTGTTAAAATCTATTTAGCACCAGAGGTTACTATGACCAATGCCAAGGAATGTGGTTGATTTACTCATGTTTAACCTTATCCCCTTCTTTCCCAACACTTTAGTTCTTAATATTTCCTTAGTAGTTGCTTTGCCTTTTCATGAATTCCAGCCACGTTCGGGCACTTGTGATGTCAGATCTCAAAAAGGCAAATCTTTGAGAAGGTGAAGGTTTCATTGGTTTGTGTCAGCATTATTCTTATAAACAGTCAGACTCCTGCCCCTTCCCATCAACTTTGGTGAACAAAGCATGAAACAGGACACACCTGCCTCTTATTACTCACAAGACCTTCAAAACCTGTTTGCCCTACAAAATATTTTTCCTTATCCATATTATTTTTATTTTTATATTTCATTTTCTTTAAATGTGATTCTATCTTTCCTTAATTAATTCTAGTACTCTAATGATCTCTTTCAATTATAGAAGTCCAAAATTTTCTGACTTTGAGAGTCTGATTCACCATCAGATCTAATGAGCTCTGGCCTGTGAAAACTGAAAGGGTTTTAGGATATTAGTTCATAACCAACAGAGAGACATCTTCTTCTAAGGTATATCTCCCCTCAAATTTTTAGAGTTCAGCTAGCATCTTCCCATATTTTTACTAGCCTATTTTCTCTGTGTCTCCTTTAATAATATGTTTTATATTTCCCAGATACTACTTCATTTAGTCACTACAGATAAGCTAGGACCACACCAAAGACGTGTTTTGATGTAATAAATCACTTTCAATCACAAAGTATATTTCCAAATTTGCTAAAGAATAAATCTCAAAAACACATAAAATTATCACTCTCATACAAATATAAAATGACCATATGTCAGCAATTATATTTAACTCTTTAATTGAATGAAGGAATTGGTAAGATGTTACTGATTCAAAGGAGAATTCAAAAAACTAACATATATATATATGTGTGTGTGTGTATAGTAAAAATAGTGAAACAGATTTACAAATGTATGCAGAACTAATTTCTGTACATGGGGGACAAGTTGAAACTTCACAGGATAGAATTGGTTTACATAACTAAAACAAAAATCATTTGCTCTATTATAAGTTTTCGACAAATTGCTTTTTAATTTACAAAATTGTAAAATGGCATATTACAATTTTGGTAATAGGATCAAGTACAGGATCAAGTTATCTCCAGAGGCTCCACTCTTTGCTGGAGACAAAATCGAAGAGACTTATTGAATTTCCTTGATTCAACAAATGAATGAATACCCTTGATTGAACTTCTCTCTGTATTTAAGATTAATTATTCATTTATTCAACAAATATTATTTCTTACCTACTGTACCTGCCTAACCATGTTCTCAATGGGAAAAATAGTACAGTTAACAAAAAAGAAATCTCTTGGTCTTAATTCTAATGGGGACAGGGAGAAAGTAAATAATTGAACAAGTAAATTTTGAATGTATATCAGATGATGTTTAGTGCTAGGAAAGAAAACAAAATAAAAGCAGATCAAAGGAGGCTGAGGTAAGGAAGGATATTATATTTAAAAGCATGTTTGAGAAAGCTTTCACTGACATGGAGCTGTTTGAGCTGTGACTTGAAGGAAATGAGAAGCAGAATTTACAGTTCATTGACAGTTTTGTTTATTGTGGAGCTAACTCATGAAATAGAAGAAGAAATCTAAATTTTGCTTGGCTTCTTCCCAAACTACAGAAAATGGGATCTGGGGTGAAATGGAAGAAGAGCTTTCTAGAGAGAGAAAAAAGCAAGTGCCAAGTTCTGACAGAGCAGTAAGCCTGTGTGTGTGGAGCCAGTAAGGAAGCCAGCGAACTGGGCAGGGTGAGCTTGAGGCCAGGAGAAAAGTAGTGGGAGAAACAGGTGAGGACAGGATGGTGGGGGCTTCATAAGCCACGGTGAAGGATTAGCATCTCCAAGTTTTATGGGAATTAAGTAGGTTTGGGGCTTCGGAGTTGTTTTGTTTTGAGTTCTTTTGGGGAAGCTCTGCTTTTAGGCAAATAAGTGATTTCAGGAACCCAAATGCCTTCAGTTCAAATAACTTTTTCCAACAAAGCAACATATTTGAGGGTGGCAAATCTTGAGTGCCTTCAGAGAGAAACATGTTTTCCTATAAGACAGGGGAAATTTTAAAAATTAATTTTAATAAATTGAACAGATGAATTTTTGTTCAAAACAAATTTCCAGAACACACTGCAAAAGGTTCTGGCTCAGTACGTTCAGACTGACATCCAGAAGTCCGGACTTTACAAGTTTGCAAGAATTTCAACAATGGGCCACTGTGGGACTTGAGAGTTAAGGTGCAATCTGCACCTAGAATAATTTTTTAAATTCACCTGCTCAAAGACAGAATCTGGAAATGAAGTTTTATCTGCTTATTTAGAGGATGCAGTGCTACTCCTTTTATTGAGTCAAAGAAGATGAGTGCTCAAAGAAGATGAAATGGTCAAAAGAAATCAAACAGATGAAACAAGTGAGTCCTAGAAAGTGACCAGAATCTACCAAGAGCCCAGTTCTACATTTTTGTCATTCCACTGCCAGCCTTACATCTGAACATAGTTTGAAGAATATGTTTAAATATTTTTTAACACATAATGTTTTTTTCTTACTATGCTGATATATATTTCTTTTTACCTGTTTTCAGAAAGTAATCAAAGGAGCATTTAATAAATGCATACACAACAAAAGAAAGCAAGCAAGCAGACAGAAGGAAGGATGGGAGGGAAAAGACCAAAGAAAAGAGAAGGTAAATATGGCAAAGATCTTTCATCAGTTTCTCAGTGTTGAAATCTAGATTGGGTGATGAGCTCCTTGACAATCAGGGCTAAGAGAATGAGACCAGAACCTTCACTAAAAGTGTGTGGCATGATTTCTTTCTCATTATCTATTTTCCTTTTTGCATTAAGGCATGAATTGCTCTGTCAATAATTAATGGATATAACCTGTAACACTGAAGACAACCCCACATTAAACTTTCATTCCAGAATGCTAAAGGCCTGTGAATTTCAGGAGAAAACTTGGAAAGTGATCAGGATTGTGGAGAAAGGTGACCTGGAGCTGTGCATGTGTATTTCCACATGGGTAAGGCAGTCCATCAGACCTGAGGGAAGACTCACAAAATTTTCCTAAAAGGAATCTATGTTTGCCATCATTAGCTTTCTTCATATCTAATAGCCAGGACTAAATATTCTGAGTTCCAAAGTGCCTGAACCAATATTACTTGGGTTGCTTTTCACGTTTTTCTCACAGAACACTACTTAGAATTCTTTAATCACTTGCTTGCTCAGGGGTCCATCTTTTCCAGTTTTTAGGTATTTCCCCCCTAAAAAAACAATGGTGGGAAACAGAAAAGAAAAAGCATTCAGTCCTGCGCACATAAAAAGCACTAAGCCACCAGCTTCCCTGGTTTGTTGTGGTTGTGGTTGCTGCTGTTGTTATGACTGTCCTGCCTTTTGTGTAACTTGAATGGTTTTTGCTTTTAAAAATGTTTATCCAGGGCTCCACATACTTCCCATGGCTCCCTGCTGATAAAGCTTCAGTGTAATTAAAGTATTTATATGAACACTGCTGAATTCAACCTGCATTATTTAGACACACAAAGGAAAATTCCTGGCATTTTCAAGTCACAATTGTGTAATCAGATGACAGAGTGTTGGCTGGTTTAAGAATACCTTTCTAGCTAGTGGGAAAAAAAAAATATGTAAAACTGTTGTTTTCCTTTTCTATTATATGGCGTTCTTCAATGAAATTAATTTCGCTCAGCTTGGACTGAGTGTTTTCAATGAAACAGCCTAAAATAGTCACGCAGGACTGTATTTGTTTATTTAATTAAGTTGGGAAAATGAACATAAGTGGACAAGGGAAGCCACCTCATCACCATTCTATTAGGCTCAAAGCAGGCTTTTCTCCTTTTCTTTTTTTCTTCCTTTTTTTCTTAAGTCTTGCCCCTTGACACATCCTCTTTATGGAAATAAATGTAATGTTGAATAAGCTAATGCCATTCTTTTGGAATTATGACATGAAGAGGAAGAATTATAGCACACTGGGAATTTTGGTAGGAATTGATTTACAAAAGAAGTTGCCACATTTGTTTTTATTGTGGTTAAAGCTCTAGTTTGGAAAAAGACAAAAGGGCATGGAATTGGGGAGTTTCTGGATGAATGTAGATCTAATGAAGAGAGTCCATTGGTTCCACAGGCCAGCGTAAGATTCCCACAGTCCTGAACAAACAGTTCTCAGCCAATAATTTCTAAGCCTTTGTTTCTCCACTTTGGAATTCTGACTACAGGCATGTTACCAAGCCAACTGGGTTCACTACAAAGACCCAGTGAAGCTCTTTTTATCACAAGATCAAGACAACAATTGTGTGCCTACAAGAAAAGAACAACTAAAACCATCCAGCAAGCATTAAAAGAACAATTCTAGAGATAGTTGCCTTTGAACTCCAATAATGGGCAACATTCAGTCCTGAGATATAAATTCCAAGTTAAAAGAATTCATTACCAATTGCTTTTCCTTGTAATTATAAGAGCTGCTGGCAGCAAGTATTTTCAGCAGCATTAATTTTGTCAAATGTAATATTTTGCCATCGTGTTGAATCCCATACAGTGATCACATTGTAAATTGACTTTAGAGACTTAGTTTTATTTATTATAGAGCTCTTTTGTGAGATAGAAAAAAATCTAAATTTTGCCTTGGCTTCACCCCAAACTACAGAAAATGGAGTATTGTTTTGCAAAAGCTGGTTCTGAAATATCGCTTCCTGAATATAAGAATGTACTGTTTGCACAGGTTCATTCTGTAGGCATGTGTAATATCCAGCTGAGACATTTTTAAAAGGTAGTCAATCCGGATATTTATTAATTTTTTCTTAGCCATAACCTGTGGACAATTTTTGTTCCATCCAGAAAAAAATAGGAATTTCCCATTTTTGTGTAAACACTTCATTTTCTAAGGACATGGGAACTATTTAAGCTGAATCTGAGTAGACACCAATAATTCAAAATATTCTATTTGAAGAAACTGGCAGTAATGTTTGTGGGATCCCTATAGTTTATAATCTTAGAGATAGCTTCTGAGATTACAATTCCTTATCCTGAAGTCCACGATAATTGTTTATATGTGTGAGTGTGCTCTCTCTCCTCTTCTTGCATAAAAGACTAAAAACCAACCATTTTAACCAGGAATCCTGTTAGTTCATCTTATGGAAGAATTGAATGAATCTTGCCTTTGATAAAAAGCTGAATTATGACTATAACAATAAAACCTTGAGCATCTTGTTGCTTCTAGGAAGCTTGTCAGAAACACTTTTCTTACCAAAGAGAAATGGATGGAAGAAAGCTCACTGATAAAATGAGTGTTTTGGATCTTTATTTTTTAACTAAGCTTTTAGTTATTTAATTTTAAATTTTTATCCATATATGTGCCCCAATAACATACTGGCAAATTTGATGCAGAATTAATATGGAGACCTGTTTTTGGTGCATATATATAAAACTTTCTTATATGGGGAACTGTACATTTAGCAAATAACTTCTTATTTGTAAATTATCACCTTTAGTAACATTGTTTTAAAAATTTCGGAATCTCATGAAAAAATATTTATATGTTTTTAAATTTAACTTTGAATACTAGTTTTGGAAAGTATCAGGAATGACTTAATTTCTATCCAACACACATAATTCTTAAGTAAATTTAGATTGGTAAGTTAAGTTCTTACACAGAAAACAAATTGTGATCAGACCTGATTTTTTCCATGGAGGTAATGTAATATTGTTTCATTAAGACCTTTATGACAGAAGACATTGCCATGATGGTGGAGTAGGAAGTACCAGCCTTCACCCACTCCATCACACACACACAAATATAGACAACCATCTACAAACGAAATAGCCCAGAGAGGGTTCAAGCCCATTAAAGAATCTGCAGCAATACAGTGTAGGGGGAAAACATGGAGAACATACACTTAGAAAGAATTGCTGGTGATATCTGTGTACTTGAGAAATCATGACTCCCTATCTCACACCATATATAAAAATCAACTAATATGGGTTAATGAGCATGATAGCTCATGCCTTGTAGTCCCAGAAAGCTAGTAGACTGAGGCAGGAGAATCTCAAGTTTGAGACTAGCCTCCGCCATTTAGCAAAACCCTCAGCTATTTGTCAAGACCCTATCCCAATAAATAAATAAAAGGATGAAAGAAAACAAGTTTTGGTGAGGAGGTCAAGAAAAGGAAACCTTGTACACACTATCAGTGGGATATAGCTCAGTGATAAAGCACCCCTGGGTTCAATACCCAATACCAAATTTTTTTTAAAAATGATTAAGAAGCAAAGTATAAGACCTAATCCAGTAAAATTAGTAGAAGAAAATATAATAAAAGAGTTTCTTGACATAGGTCTGGGAAATTGGATTTTTCACATGACCCCAAAAGCCTAGGCAACAAAAGCAAACATAGATAAATATGATTACATTCAAATAAAAAAAGTTTTTGCACAACAAAGGAAAGAATCAACTGAGTGAAGAACCTACAGAATAAGAGAAAATATTTGCAAACTACACATCTGATAAAAGGTTAATATTCAAAACACACGAGGAACTCTTAACAGTGCTAAAAAAAAAATAAACAACCTGATTTTAAAATGGGTAAAGGACCTGAATAAACATTCTCAAAAGAAGACATAAAAATAGCCAATAAATATTTTTAAAAACACTCAATATCACAAATCATCAGCAAATGCAAATTAAAACAACAATAAAATATCACTTCTCATTTGTTAAAATTACTATTGTAAAAAGGATAAAAGAAAACAAAGAAATCTTAGAACAGGAATTGTGTCAGAGTCCATAAGTCAAAAATTTCAAAAAGGAAAATGGAGAAGACAGAATGGAGAAATGATATTATATGCCACATACAAGAGGAAGGTAGACTGAGAAATGTAATTTCTGACCTGCCTGATTTTAGTTCCATAAATAATTACACAGGACACTTGAGGCAAAGGACTTTGGGTGTGAATGGGAGCAAGTCAAAATCTATTGCAATTATGCATGTTAGGCTTTCAAATTGGAGAAAAGATGAAGTGAAAGCAATATGTGAAGACGCACATCTAGGCACTCATTCTGCTTTTACACATCAGTAAATTATGAAGATTTTTTGATGATATTTTTGATGTCAATAATTCAAAAGAGAGAAAGTATTTAATTAGTATATGTATTGTTAGACCCACATATGTATCTATTTTGTACACACACGTGTATGATCTATGTCTCTAAACTCTATTTTTAACTATTTCTATTTAGATATAAATTTCTATTTAGCTAGAGACATCAACACCAAACCATGCAGTTATACCTAAAGCTTTTAACATGTTTTTGAAGAGTAAGAAAAAATTATGATCACAATCAAAGTATATGGTTGAAATATCCATGAGCCTTTGTTTAGCTGTGATATTCTGAGGAGCTTACATTATTATAATTTTTATGGATCAATGCATAATTTACATGTCTTTTAGAATTAGTACTTCCAGGTTAACATTTTTCCCTAAGTTTTATATACACAATCTTTCTAGGCATGCACCAATTATCCATTTACCTTTTGAAGTCTTTCAAAATCTAAGAGAAATGGAATTCAGTTTAATGCTTTTGTTCTTCTTACAGAGAAATGTTTCTAACATCTAAAGTAAAAAATTTATGAAGAAAAAAAGAACTTACTTTGGATTTCCCACTGAATGTAAAACTACAGTGTGATGCTAGCTGAACCATAAAGTGACTTGGAGTTCTGTTCAACTGCAGAAGGACTCTTTCTTCCCTTCTCAACTTTCACTTGTGGGCAGGGCAGAATATGGTACTAAAGGAGGACTAAGTCTATTGCCCTGTTTCAACAAGAGCAGATAGGCACTTCTTCATTTCTAACTCACTGTGACCCCTGCCTTCTCAGTCACAGCTCCCTAACCAAGATCTGGGCCTAAACCAAGGAAAACATCTTTTCTTGTCTAGCAGTCTTTATATCAGACCAGCATATGAACTCAGGCTAGCAGATAAGCAAGCAGCACAAGGAACCCCAACTGCTGGTCACTGTTTTTCATGCTTTAAATGTATCATTCTCACTACTCAGGAAACTCCACATAGTAGAACAATTATCCCTTTCTTATAGATTGAAGACTGACAAGCAAAAAGACTTTTATAATCTTCCCAACATCACATCCCTGAAGAGTAGCTGATCAGGAATTCAAATAAAGCTCTGTCTGACCCTGTAGCTGCCAGCTAATAGCTTTGCTAGGCTGTTAAAGATTATTAGCTATAAGTAGATTACTACCTGTAAGTCCATTGGCATTCTGGTCAATTGCTAGAACAGAATATTTCAAAGATTCTCAAGATTTGAAGATTGTGTCTTATTTATCTCTGTATTCTTCAAAGACTAACTCGATATTAGTATTGTAGGTGTTCAAGAAATAATGGTTAAATGAGTCATGAATAAATTGGAATATATTTTGTTCAGCTTGTTTTAGTTGGAAATGACATTTTAAAATACTTCTGTATAAATATAACATTTAAAATATTTGAATATGGTAGTGATTGCACAATGAAGTACCACACATATATCATTAGATAACTGTTTTACTCATTCACTGTTCTCTAATTTATTACTTTATTAAAGGATAGATGAACTCATGAGCCAATTGCATCCCTAAAATGACTTTGACCTTGGTGCACCTCTTAAACTCAATCTGAAAATAAATTTCGAAGTTGTAGACAACATTTGGGGGTGAGGAGATTTTATTAGGTGTCTGCTCATTTTAAATCCAAATTATATCAGCATTAAGGAATCTGTAAATGAAACATCAAAGCCAGTGACTCCGCTAATGAGTGTCTCAGAAGTTTGCCAAAATAATAATAAGGAAACTTCATGTAACACATTACCATTTACAAAGCATTTTTCTAAGTTTTTCAAATTAAGGTATTTGTTCCTCAGATATCTTAAACACAAGATACTTGAAATCAAAACATAATTGTGGTGAAATGTCAAATTGTGTAAAAATTTTTAGATGAAAATAAATGTATTTCTTATGGATTAAAAAAAAAGCAAAATATGTATTCATTATCGGACACAAAAGGGGACACCTCAATAAAATAGTTCTCTAATGTTTTCTTTGGGATTTTTCCCAATTCTTCCTCTATTTTCCATGAAAGATGGTAGTGGAAAATTTGAGAAAAACTATTCTATGTTATCTCCTTTTGTCTTCTGGAGAGTGCAATATAGTTGTGTTCATGCCCAATTTACAAGTAAGCAAGTAAAGAAACCCAGAAGTTAACTTTCTCAATTGTGAGAGGGCACGAATTTGAAAGGACATTTTCATTTTCCACAAGGATTCCCTCTTATGCTTTGCAAACTCGACTATTCATAGCACATTATCAACGTCATAAGTCAGATGAAGAGTGCTCTGGAAAATGACTGTGAATATGGATTTCTGTATATCAAGTATACAAAAGAGAGGTATAGTTATATTAATTTTCAACCTACTTTTTGTTTACCACCTCTCCTTGTAATCAACATTCTTCCTTTTTCATTTAACACATATTTAATTTCTATCAAATATAATGAAAAAGTACAACAATAATTCTCAAAGAGTGGTGCCTGGATCACAGCATCAACATCTGAAAACTTGCAATAAATGCAAATTCTCTGGCCCTACCCCAGATCTACTGAGTCCAAAACTCTGGGGATGGAGCTCAACAGGCTGTGCTCTAACAAGTTCTCCAAGTGAGTCAGATGCCAACATTTGAGAACCATGTATCTGGAATGATTCTACTTAGACATCACATTTCATCAACTCTCATATCACTTGAATAAAATGAAAATTGGAAACTATAGACCATGCAGTATGAATATGTGCAAGAAAAACCCTACAAAATTTCCCAATAGGTGGAAAATCCCTCATCACTTCATAAAAAGATTGCTGGATGGAGGTTTAGAATATATATCAGTTTTCATTATTTCATATCTTTACAAGCTATCTGATTAACTGACCATTGTTTCAAGTACTAGTACCAACTTTCTCTATTAAAAATTAGACATAAATGACAGCTAGATGACTGATAATAGATTATAGGTGATAGATCAATAGAGTGAATATAGAGAAAGAATATAAGCACACCTCTTCTTGCCCCTTAAGATGCACAGAGAGGGCATTAACATTTTTAAATGTCTATATTTGCAGTGTATCTTGGGAACTGAAATAAAGAAATATACTGTTGGTAATGAACAACATCAAGACACTTCCCTCAGAGCACAGGGAAGCTGGGAGAGCTGTCCTATGAGGTATAGAGAGAAACAAGAGAAACACAGAGAACTTTAACTCCAACCTTTTCAGCAAAGCATCTAGTTATTACTATATGAACTCAGGGCCATGTCTTATTGATTAAAGAAAGGTTTTGAGCAGATCAGCATGAATAATAACTATTTCATGGACACTTCCACTTAAGGGTACTTCAAGAATTGGCCATACTGACTTGGACTACACCTGTAAGCTATGTGGAACTCTATGTGGAGTCACATCACTGTGACTCCCAAACAATCCCTGAAGACATTCCATCCATCTCACTCCCTCTATGTATCTATAGGATAAACAGGAGATGTAGTTGAATTACCCCCTCAAAAAAGAATCACAAGCTCCCCATCTCTATCTCCATCTCTATCTCCTTATATATTACTGCCTTAGAGGTCAAGACCACCTTCTTTAGAGGTAAGTTATACTTTTACTAGTGGATTGAAATGTTTCACAGCAAGTACATGTGCAACCTAGTAATTCAGAATTCAGTATGCTCTTTGGCACACTTATATTTTAAAACATAATGAAGTCGACAAAAAAGGAACTTTTATTCAAAAGATTGCAGACTCTAATTCCAACATTAAATCCAGAAAGATTTGCTCTAAGTGTTGCAGGGGATGGGAGTAGGGCAGAATGGAGAGTGGAAATAATATTGCCAAATAAGTGTGAGTTAAAAGCCCTCTGCCTCTGGGATTTTTTTTTAATTGTCAATGGACCTTTATTTTTATTTATTTGTATGCAGTGCTGAGAATTGAATCCAGTGCCTTACACATGCTAGCCAAACGCTTTACCACTGAGCCACAACCTCAGCCCTGCCTTTGGGATTTTAAAAAATCTTAACCACAGTCAGGCACAGTGGCACATGTCTGAAATATCCAGCAACATGGGAGGCTGAGGCAGGAGAATTGCAAGTTCAAGCTCAGCCTGGGCAATTTAGTGAGACCCTGTCTCAAAATAAAAAGGATTAGGGTGTAGTTTGGTGATAAAGCACCCATGGGTCCCATGCCCAGTACAATCAATCAATCAATCAATCAATAAAATCTCAATCACACTGCCTTAAACAATTGTGAGTGCTTACACATCATTGCCTCTAAGATATCTTAAGAGTATTTAGCAGTTGATCTATAGCAATGCAGACAAACACTGTCTCTGTTGGTAGTAATAGCACCATCCATTTAATTGGGCTTGAACAGAGCCTTCCCATTACTCAGGTGTCAGTCTACCCCTTTCAAATCTGCTTTCTTCCACTCCCTGTTCTGGCACTCTAGGAAGCAGAAAGATACTGTGAATATGAATTTGTGGTGTAAAATTTATATCTTTCTAGGTACAATTTGGTTTTAGTTGGGAAGCTGATCACAGATCTAGGATCTGGCAATGTTCTTCCTTTCAAACTAGCTGCACATTTATAGAGTGATTGGGAGGAGTGACAATATCACCTTGCTGGTTTGAGTTACCTTTGCCTTGTAAGTAGATACAAAGCCATATTTATTTCTAGGCAGAAAATGACTCCAAGGAGAAAATGAGCTACTGTAAGGGCTATGAGTGGGAGGAATACATGAAAGGGTCTAAGAAGAAAAATTGAAATTTTATGAGAAAAATAATGTCACTTTTTTGTTGTCAAATCTTGAGATTCAATACCTAGAAGAACTGAAGTCAGGGAACAGAAGAGATCGTTGTACCTCACTATTGGAAGCAGTAATATTCTCAATAACCAAAAGGTAGGGACCACCAACAGATGAATGGCTAAACAAAGTGTAATGTGTGTGTGCGCACACGTGTGTGCATTCACCTCCAAAGGGACTGAAATTCTCAGACATGCTACAAACAAGGACAAGGATGAACCTTGAAGACATTATCATTGTGCAACATGAAATCAGAC